>JAWWEU010000020.1:16223847-16497726 GCA_035583155.1 Acropternis orthonyx
TATTTTTTTTTTTGTTACTCATTTCCCCCCCCCCCCCCCACCCCGTTTTTGAAAAATAATTGATCCCTTCCCATCATGACCGACACGCAGTGGACACACCGAGCCCTTTCTCTCCGAAAGCAAAGTCGTCAGATACCTGCTGGCACCCCGGCCAAGTTTGGGGGTGCGGGAGGTGGAGGATGCTTTTAATTCGGGGGCTGTGCGCGGTCAGTGCTGTGGTCCAGGCCTGCTCGGGGGGCTCTGCTTTGGCGGTCACATCCCCTGCCCAGGGACGGGCGGTGGGATTGGAAAATATGGAGATTCCTTCGGGGTTTTCTTCCTGCTGGAAAATGATGTAAGAGCGAAATGCGAGGTGGTGATATCAGCGTTGCTGAAGGTGTACAATAGACCGATACAGTGTTGAAAAATAAGATTTTTGTTTTCAAATACAACTTAAAAATTTATGGCCAGTATTATTTGAGCATTTGTGTGGTGTGTGATGTGATTACACTCTTATTTTATCTAACAGCGATTAACACGGCTCACAAAACATGTTTTACACTGATCTTTAATCATTCAGTACTTGGATGGTGTCTTTTTTTTTTTTTTTTTGATTTCTATGTAAATGTCTATTTTTTCTCAATGGCTTCGTTCTGGCCTTCCTATAGGACACTCCTGAATCGAGAGAGGGGATTGGCTTTTGTGTGGATTCCTATTAATGGTGTATTTCAGTGGGTTTCGTCCAGCCCATGCTGTGCTCCGAGGTCGGGTTTTTTCACACTCTGGTACACAGACCCGGTGTGTGTAAATCTCCCCCGCATCATTCTGTGCTGTGAGGCAGCTTTTCGGTGGGGGCCACTTCAGCCTTCAGGTTAGGCCAGCTGCCTGCTCTCACAGAGCTCTTCTTTTGTGCCACAGTGACATCTCTCCTCGCCGTTTCCACGGGGCTCTCGAGGATGTCTCCAAGGGAATATTTTTCTTTCTCTCCGAAGGGAGAAGGAAGACTTGGTCGAGCATTGCTGGAGAAACCCTCCGAAAAGACACGAGCACAAGGAGTTTTTGCAGCTCTTCATTTTGTTAAGATACCATCGGTGCGCAGGGGGGAGCTGAGTGTCAGTGGAGATGAGGCATTTTCCTGGCAGTATCCATAGCTGATTGTTTCTGGGCAGAGAAGGATACCGGCGGAGAGAGGCACGATCGTGCTTCAGATGTTGATCTCTGCAATGTGTGGCAATGCCAGGCATGAAGTTGTATCTGTGCAGGAGGCATCAAACTCTGCTCACTGGCAAAGCTGTCACCAAAGAGGCCATCTCTTGAAAAGATTTCTGAAGTCCTGTGGGGTTGTGCTTTAATTAACGTCGAGGTGTTCTCATTCCTAATTATTTTATGTATATAAATAGCAAGAAGACACTAAAACATTGTGCGTACCATTGCAGGCTCCATTTTGTTGAGCAGGGCTCTTTGGGCTTGGTCTTGTGCCCCTTATCATTTTTTTCCAGTGTTAAATCACCAAGTAAATACCGTTGTTCATAGAAATATCTGTGCTTTATTATTTCATGTAGTGTCTTTGGTTTCCAGGGAGTAATTAGGGCACAAGGATAAGATCTGCATTCACTTGTTGCCTGACACTATGGGTAGTGTATCTTACAGGTTCTATGATATCTACATTTTATTCTTTTTTTTTTTTTTTTTTGAGCTGGGAAAATGTGATTTAAGCAAAATATGTGGTAGTTTAACCCCCACTCCCTGTGGAAATGGGGTACGGGCACGATGCCAAAACCTCCTCAAACTGGAGGTAGATATTTGAATGTGACTAATTTGGTTTTTAAGAGCTGTAGGAAAATATCCATTCTGTCCATTGAAAGTGCGCGTTGGGAGCACTCAACAGCTTTGATAACAAGGTCATTTTTACACATGGGGCTTTCCACAGGCAGGGTGCTTTATGAGCAGCTAGTAATTAATCTTCACATCAGCCCTTTGCAAATCCTTTGGCATGACAAGTTTTACTGCATTCTATAGAACATGAATAAAATTGAACAGGAAAATAACATCATTTTGTTTTGCATTTGAAAGCAAAAGTTGTAATGACAGCTAAATCCAGATCTGGCAAATTATGTCCCTGAGTACAGTGGATAAGTTATTTGATGATTCGAGGCACTTTATATCCTTTTTATTGTCACTTGAGACACATACTTGAATTAAAATCTTCTCCCCACAAGCTCTTACTTGTCAGTCCATGGGCTGCAATGTAGAAGTCAGCATTAGTTTGTGTATAGATTATTCATCTGTAGTTTGTTCCACAAGTAGTCACAGTATGTGCCCACACATATAAGTCTGAATAACGAAACCCTATCAACATTTTTTTTTTGGTGAGAGGTAACTAGTTTTGTTGTTTGTTTAGGCAGCTACATGTTTTGTGCTGACAGGATAGTTTTCGGTAGCAGGAGCACTATGCATGACTGCAGTGGAACAACTGCTAGGCCATCTTATTTTACCAAAATTTAGGGAGGAAAAAATAATGTTATCTGCAAAGTGCATTTTCTGTCATTGTCACAAGTGACTGTTAAAATAAGTCCGTGTTAATAAAATATAACAATAATTGTATTCTGAATTGGTGTATGCACTCAGTTAACAAATGGAATGGCATTAGCTTGTGGAGAGTCCCATAACTGAAGGTGTTGGGACTTTTATCTGATTTCTGTGTTGTTTCCCGTGTTTGTTTCCTGTTCTTATTTCTCAAAATATTGATTAAATATAGTACAGTTTCACAATTACAATTTCACTTGCCTCATGTCCAGCTTTCATTCTGGTTAAAGGATTTCTGGAGAAAGTGAATACAGATCTGTAGCTTATTTTTTTTTTAGTTTTGTTTTGTTACTGTAAATGCTAAAACCCCAATAGGAAATTTTGATACTTAGAAACTTTGTTTGTCAGACAGCAGCTTGCCTGGGGATGAATCTGACTTTATCCCCCATGAGAGGAATAATGTTTATTTTATAAACACCTACCAAACTCAAGTGTAGCACCCTTACTAATTTTTTTTCACCATTGAGATCTGTCTGTGCACAGCTTGAGGGGCAGTGATAGTAAAAATAAAGACAGAAATAAAAGGCAATTTAATATTTCTTGTGTGGTTTTTTGGGGAGGGGTGGGGTAAAGAATAACCCTATGGCTGTCTTGAGCAGAAACACTAAAATTTAATTTTCAGTAGTTTAAACATAGGTGTCATGACTGAACTTCTGTGTCTTTAATATCCTTTTGCATTGTCCCTATCATGTCTCTGCTCTGCTTTTTTCTTTCGTTCTTTGTCCTGCATCAGTTGGGATTAGATGTTGAGGACAAGGAGTTTTAAAGTCCTGGGTTGCAAGGAAGACTTGTGATACATATGTATGTGCAGCAGACAAGGAAAGAATAAATAAGTGATTCATTTTTGCTGGCTAAGGATGACCTCTCTAGTTCCCATCTGGGAAGATAAGGCATTATTGAAACCATGAAGTTATTCATTAATATCCCTCAAGGAGGAGGAAGCTTTGGCTGTTCATGCCTGTTTCACATTTCTTGGCTTTGCCTTGGCAGGTAAGTTGAGTGTAATGTAAATGTTTTGCTTGAAGCTGGTGACAATCCTGAAAAGACTTTCTTTCAAAAATTTTTTTGTACAGAAGGGATGTGTGAGGACAATAGTTTATTGACAGAGTGGCTAATCAGCAATGCATTTGAAACAGGAATGTAAGTGGATTAGGGAACTGCATTTGTGTTTTCTTCTAGAGACAAGAACATACCCAATTAATATTAAATGAGGCAGGGCAGTATGATCTGTTTCAAATAGGAGAAGTGGAGTAGAAAATTGTCTTCTGATTGTCTTTTAAAATTCAACAATTCTGCTACTGCGTGTTTTTCAGTGTGCTGTTACATGTCTTTCCCGCCTTATTTTGGTTAAGATAGAGCAAAAATTCCTATCAAGCTGGACTCATTGTTTACTTTAGCACAGGTTCCCATTAGTTAGAAAAACATACTTTTAAAAATTAAATTTCCCTTGAAAAACAATTAGCTCAAGTGGGAAGTATTATGCAGAGCTCAGAAATTTCAAAACAATCTTACAAGAGGAATTTTTGTAGAGCTTTCATGGAAAAGGAATATTGTGGCATTATCCAGATTGCAAGCAGAATGATTATGAATTTACTATAATACTACTAATAATTAAAGAGTGTTGAGTAAACAAAGTGCTGCCCTTAAGTCCTGCACTCTTGATGAGCCTCTACCTATTGAGCCCACCAAGCCAAATTAGCTTGGTGGGCCTGCCATCATTATGTGTGTAAGTAAGTATGAACACATAAATAACAAAGCAATTTAAGATAATTTTTAATCTAACAGTGGAGGGATAAATTAATCTTTACATTTAATATGTTCTATTGTTTACTGTTGCAGATGATTGCTTTCATGTGATAAGAAGTGGTACCTACAGGTTTCAGGTGTACCTATTTTTGCCTATTCTGGGTTACCCTGTTGCTGACTACCAGGTGTTTTGTTCAGGTGCTCCAGAAAGGCCATTGAATCTTATAATTTACAGAAACCCCATGACAATTTGGAATTCTCTGCAAATTGAGAACAAATTGCTCCATGTTATCTGCACTGTTGAAATTGAGATTCTGTTTTAGAAGTGAAGTCAGGCATGCGCCTGCATTAACAAACCCCAACTTTTTCTGAAGACTTGGTGATTTAATGGAATATTGCTCTGCTGTGACAAACTTACTTTATTGCTGTATTAGTTGGTAGCATGACATAAGAAAACCTAAAATTATATTTCTTTAAAGTTGTTTAATGCCTATCAAACATACCTTTGCATATATAGTTCCTGCAGTGGTTAAAAAGCATATTTATAAGTCAGTAGTGTTAAGGTATGTGTTTATATGTCACAGAGCTTATATAAAATATGAAAACAGAAGCTATATTCATTGGCAGAGTGAAAGCTCTCAAGGCTATTAGTGTTAACACCCAGCCAGTAAATTTTACATGTTCAGGAACATAAATAAAAAGGATACTCAGAAATACTTGTGCCTCATTTTTCGTTTTGGCTGGGGAGTAAAGATGTGGTCCCAGTCACTACGTGGTGGTAATAGTGCCCCTGGGAGGGCTTGGAAATTGCCTCTGGTCCTCAGTGGGACCTGATGCTTCATTAGAGCAGGGCGTGGAGAAGCTCAGCATCCCTCACAGGGCTGGGCTTTGTGGAGCTGTGAGATCATGTATTTTTATTGTTGTAACTAGTGATGTTCCTGGAAGAGTCTGGTAGATCATCCACGCTGGGGTGTAGCCCTTCTAGGAAAGGACGTGCTGCCCGAGGAGGCTGTGGCTGCCCTATCCCAGCAAGTGTTCAGAGCCACGTTGGATGGGGCTTGGAGCAACCTGGGGTAGTGGAAGGTGTCCCTGCCCATGGCAGGGAGTTGGAACGAGATGATCCTTAAAGGTCCCTTCCAACCAAAACCGTTTCACAATTCTGTGAAACTCGAAAAGGACATTTGGTTTTTCGGAGGTGAAAGGCTGAGAGTCCCATTCTGCATCGATGGTCCAATAAGCAAGGTTAGGTTTGCCTTTTTACCAGAGTGGGAGAAGAGAGGCCAAAGCCTTTGTCCCACCAGAATTTTTGACAGAATTGGGTACACCGAGGGACTTTTTTAGAAGGAAAAGGTGGTAGGTTTAGTACATTGAAAGGAGTGATATTTGTTTTTTTTATCTGTTCAATTTATTGCATATAATTTGCTTGTACTTTTGAAGTTCATTAGTAACAGGTGAGTTTAACATGATACAATAAAAGGGCTTCCCTCATTTCCTTCTATGTTAGTAAGCATGGCTGATCTAATAGGGTTTTACTCATCTCCCCACATAGGATTTATGAGAGAAGAGACCTACCTCAAATAGTTCAAGCCATTTGGAGTCTTTAGGAGTAATTAGATTGTGGGTTGCATGGGTAGATTGTGGCTTGTTTGTTAGTGTTTGGAGCAGTGCTAGTTGCATCAGTTTTGTTTTGTGTCTGCATGTGTTTATAAATACCTAGGCTTAATTCCACAAACAATCACGTGTTTGAAGGTGATTGGTATTTGAGCATGTGTAATCCATTCCTAGAGCTTGTGCATGTATGTGCCCTCAGTAAAATAACCTTTCTTGCCCGTCTGATGCTGCAGTGTCATTGGCAGCAGTGCTGGCTGAGGCAGCCTGACCCGTGCCGTTCATTTCTGCATCCGTGCCGTGCCCTGTCAGTCTGTTTTCTCTGCACTTAACAGTTTGCAGGGTCAGGTTGAGGAAATCTCAGTGAGCTGACTGGGGAACGCTTTTCTCTGTTTGAACCCTGTGCAGATTTGTTGTCTTTTAACTGTATCAGGGAGTTGATGTGTTTCAGTGTAGAGTCCGCCAGACTGTTGAGGAAGAAGAGAGCGGGAAACATGGTAGGCTGGAATCGCTGCCAAAAAAAGTGTATTATTAAATCGTTGCGTAAAATTTTCCTGTTTTGCACAATATTTAAGAATGCAAGGACAACACCAGGAAAGGGAAAAGACAATTGAAAAGCATACATTATAGCTGATCACGTCAGTGGTGAGTGAAGTTTGAACGCTTGTGGTTGTGGAGGAAAACATGAAGTCAGAACCAGATGCTAAATTAAAAGGCCTTCACTTCATTGGCTTAAAAATTAGGAGAATTTAACAATATTCTTTAGGTTTTGGAGGAGGGGAGTCTTGTTCCAGGATTTGTTGTTACCAGTACTGGCATTTCCAGTACTTAAAGTGATTTGTTGACTTTGCCCCTTGGGCTGTCCCATGACTGATGGGACAGGGCCAGTAGAGTGGGGAATACAAAAGCAGGTTACAATGCCAGGTCACAGACTTTGGTGGCATGAGTTTGTGGCGAAGGCAATTTTCTTATACTTTCATCCGAGTTTTCAGTACATTTTTAGTTAATTTTAAGCATTTTTCCTTTTTTCTTTTTTTTTTTTTGAGACAGTCAGAAAAAAGGGCATCTGTTTTTTCTGGATTCAAGCATTTTTGCTATATGTGTGCCATTACCGCCTGAACTCAAGAAACTCATCGAGTTGCAAAGACTTAAATCTGAACTGGAAGTACACTTGATCACGTACATTCTTGGTCTCGCTCTGCTGAAATCAGGAGGGTAATTTGAGCAGAGGGATTACCATTCATTGCCTGTAACGTGAATGGCAGGATGTGCTGTTCAGAAAGCCAGGAAGGTTCTGCAAGAGATCACTGTGCAGGTTGGCTTGCTGGCAGGGGGAGGTGGCTGACTCTACTCAGCCTTGTGCAGCTCTCTACAAAACACAGCCGCAGTTCCTCCCTCTGCTTGGCAGATCCTGAGGTGCTGAGCACTGGCAGGAGTGGCTTTCCCAAGAACAAGAGGATTGATGGAAATTTCCCTGTTAGACAGACCCGGTATAGTTGCTATTTCACCCATTTTATGCCAACATTTATATGACACTGTCCTGGTGGAAAGAGTGAACCCCTCCCATTCAGAATTCTCAGCAGGGTCCTGCCTGCCATTGCCCTGCTCCGTGGGGCACGTGCCAGCTCCCTCCTGTCTCTCTTCTCTAGACAATAGACTTCTATTAAGAAAAGAAATGCTGCCTGCTGCAAGCTGATCTCGTTTTCCCCATTTAGTCTCTAAATTTGCTGAAATACTGCTGTGGTATGTGGTTCTGGCTGAAGTTTGCACGAGGGTGGATCTTCTACATGCACAGCTGCCCCCCAGTTCCTTGAAGATGTAGGAAGATGGTGCTGCTGCTTCTGCCAATTGTCTTGCTTGGTATTTGCCCCTGTGGCCATTTTCACTTTGGAGGCAGTGGCAAAATTTGAGGTTTAAAATTGGGCAGGTAATGCTTTTCTGGGCCCTTTGACTGCCTCTCTACCTTGTCTGCTCAGAATTACCACTTGTTTCAGGGGTAAGAGCTCTTGCACTTTCTGCTGCCCTCCAGCTTCCCTAAAGTTCTTGTTCCCGTGAACGAAGGATTGCGTGATTTTTCTCCTTGAATGAAAAATGTAAAAGGAATAATTGCTTTCATTGATGAAAAGAGTAATAACCAGGGCTTCAAAAAAGATGACTGCAAAATGAATATCCCGTGCTTCTCAAACTCCAGGCTGCTAATTTCTCGATATTAAGAATGGAGATGTTGAATGCTTGGCACTATCACTAAAGGACTTTTCCTTCTTGGATTTCCAGTGCTTAAAGAAATGCTGAATAAAATAAAATCATTTTCTCCTTTTGAAAAAATTAAAACTAAACTCTTAAAGCACACAGAAATGGATTTAGGTTTTGTAAGATAGTATTTTCAAAGATGTCACATGTGCTACAATAAATGTTGCCCGAAGAAAGCTGAGATTAGCTAAATCAGGGGGGTTGTGGAGAATAGATAATTGTATTCCCAAATAGAATTATTTTATGTTTTGCATAATATATTTCATAGGCCTAAAGAGAAACTGTGTCTGCAAGTGAGAGTTAGAAATAATATATTTTTCTTAGAAATACGGTGTATGTATTCTGAAGTGTGCAGCTGTCTATGCATGTTTTATGAATGAGATTTCTGGTGGTGTTGACCCAAAGGTAAGGCAAGAATTTTGTAAACAAAAAAGTTGCCTCATTCTTTATTTATATAAAGACAATTAGCATTAACTGAGAAACATTAGGTAATTGCATGTGCAGGTATGACAGTTTGGATAATTTTTAAGAGAAACTTTTTCCTCCCCCTGAGCCTCCTGAAGGCACCCCACGGTGTGTTCCCAAGGGTACATTGCAAACAGTACAGAGCAGACACTTCTCAGTGGTAAAGCTTTGATATTGCTGGTTTTCTTTCCTCCCAGTCTTTGCCTGTTTTGGCTGTTTAAATATAAGCTTTTGGGATTGGCAGGTGTCTCTTAGCATGTCTGGTTCTTGTTGTAAGTGGGATTCTGTTGTACCATGGAGTTTTTTGTTTGCTACTGTAATGCAGTTAGTGCGTATTGTGAGCAGGCTGTGTTTTTGCTCTATCTGGAATAAAACTGAATGAGTTGGTTATCCATTTTCAGGGATGGGCATTATTAATAGTAAAGGAGAAACCGCTTCATTAAAAAAAAGTTTCTGAAACTTGCCAAGTGGACTCCCACTTTTTAATCAAAATACTAAGGGTGTGTAAGTCTTTTCCATAAATACGAATGTCTGTTTGACCCTCTCTGAACAAAAAAGAGAGATTCTTTTTTGCCTTTGAAACAATCAGAAAAAATGATTTTTGGATGACTGTATAATGTCTTCAATCTACATGTCCTTGGGCTTCAACTTCACTGTGCTTCAGTCATCTCAAAGTGCTTAATAGTCAGTGTTTTTATACATGGTGAAAACAGAGACGAATGAATGTAGATGAGACTTTTCAGACATGTCTACTACTGTTGGTTCATGCTTAGTTTGCAGTTCCTTCACAGCTGTGGTTCAGTCTGGAGGGTCTGAGAGTGGACACCAAGCATCAGTTGTGCCTTAGCCTAATGTTCATGGTAAATCACTGGCAGGAGCTGGAGCAAAAATGATGTTCCTCTGCTTTGTGTGCTAGGCTGCATCTTCCCTCCTGATTCTGATGGCTATTCGTTTTCTTAATGGTTGTAAATCTCATTAAAAATCAGTGGAAGTGTGGGAGAGTGACTGACAGCAGAACGTGGCCCAGAGTGTTGTGCTCTTCCTGCTACCCTTCAATCTTCCTGCAAAGAAAGTAACCTGTCAGGGAACCAGGTGCCAGTCAGTTCAAGTCTCTTGCTTTCTGCAGTGTGTGTGCTTTGTGTATCCTCCTAATAGTCACATCTGACAACCTACCACTTTGCTTTTGCTTCAGAGGCTGTTAAGATTGAATTCAGAAGAAAAGAGTAAGTCAGGGAAACCTTGACTGCACTGAGATTTTCAGGATGAGAATGATCTTGCAAAGTTACTATAGAAGCAAGGTGTTGCGATCCATTTTTGTCAAAGATTGGCAGTTCTCTCTCCTTCTCAAACCTTGGATTTACTATACAAGCTTTTTGACGCTGAGGTCTTAAATTTAGGAATCCCTTGAGAAGAGTATGATTGCAGAGGCATCTCAAAACACCACCTTTCTCTCTGCTACAATGTAAGCTGTAAGAAGGTGTGAAACTAAAAGTAGAGTGTTACGTGGACTCTTAAATAGTGGATCTCTGAGCCATTGGTGTAAGCTAGTGCAGTTCTGCAGAATTTTTTCTGGTGGCTGGGTGGTTATTGTAGTTGGGGATCTGAGTGTTGAGTTGTTGTTGGCAGCTTGAAGAGGTAGTTGCACAATGAGAGGTTTCCTTGCCCTGGCAGGGCTCTGGGTGTCGGTGATGGAGAGCTGTGAGCGCGCGCCTGCCTCGGATGCTGCGGCTCCGCGGTGCTCTCACGATAGCTGTGGCCTTCTGTCATCTGAACAGTTTGCTCAGTATCTTGGCTCTGAGAAAGAAGGTGGGAGGAGGGGAACGAAACTGTGAAAGGCCCAGTGATTCTTGAAGAACAGCATTTACTTTCGCAACAGAGATTTCCATCTCCTTTGATGGGCTGTGTTGAATGAGATCCATCTGTGTCCTTGTCTTACTGCTCAGTAGTGAAATGCCTGTAGCTTGAGTACCTGTTCATTCCTTGTGGAAGATGAATCATGTTCAATGAAGCAATTGTGTTCCTTATCCACCAGTAACGTAGAACAGAGAGGTTTATTTGGACGTCTGGAGGAAGAGAAAACAGTGTCATGTTACAGATGTCCTTCAGTCATTGTTTAAACCAGGAGAAAATCTATGCAATTGCTGTAAACTACAGCCTTTAGTAAATAGGTTATAGTAGCACGATTATTGAATTGCAAGAGAAGCTTTGGCTTATTATTTCAGTGCAGGAGCACTGACACTTCTTCAGATATTCCTTACAAAGGAATAGCCACTCCAGCTGTGTAGTAGGGGCTCAAAGTAGTATTCCCAATCATTTTTGTTATGAAATGCAGCCCCTATGTGGAAGTGAAGTGTTGATGAAAGATACTATGCAAGTGCAAATTATTAGTTGTTACTTTAGTTTTTCGTTCAACTCTTCGTGGTTTTTTCAAATCCTTCAGTTTTGTTGTGTTTCTTTTTGGTTTTTTTTTTTTTGTCACCATGTTGGCTTTTGAGGAAAGTTTTTTAATTTTTAAGTAAAAAGCAGCCTGACATCCAGAGGCACGGAACAGGCTCTTTGTCTCCCATATGAGCAAATGGCTTGAGTGGAGTCCTGGCACTGAAAATTTCATCTGCTTTGCAACCAAATAATGTGGATATTGAAGAAAGCATAAAACCTGTGCTGGCACAGAACTTTGTTGCTGAAGGTGAAAGTGCAGACACAGTCAACATGTCTCGTCTGACTGAAAACACATTTTCTAAGGCTGGATAATTCATCTTTTGTGATTGCTGTGAATGAAACAGGAAATAAAGCTGGAAAAGCTTGAAATTAAATGAAATATGCAGGACCGGACATGCACTTTGGTATTAAATATTGACATACCCCTTGTAGGTAACCACTTTGCCTTTGGAGCTCAGCATTTTCCTGAAGACTGCAAGGTTGTCTTGCTCTTGTGTTCATGGTGAAAAATTTATTGGCATTGAGAAATATTGCTAATGGCTTCTTTCCTAACACTAGCGTACACTTCTTTTGGTGCTATGTCACTGCCTCCCTTGAAATTAATCTCCTGATTTATTGCCAAGTTATTTCAGATGTCCCCGGTGACTTGGGTTGACTAATGTACTTTCAATATGGCGAAATCAAATAATCTGTTGTGGGAGTTGACCATGTATCAGGCTGCTCCCTCGTGGAGATAAAGGACATGGGCAAGTACTGAGCCCTTTTTGGTGCTTACCCAGATACAGAGCCAATCCTCTGTTGCTTCAAGCTGTGACCTGGTGTGTAGGTTGGTCAGGTTTAAAGCTGGGGTGAGTTGGGGTCGAGGCATCGCTATCTGCATTATCTCTGAATTGTGTGTTTGTGGTACTACAGCACAGCCCAGGTGGGCTTGAAGGGGGAAGGGGAAGAAAGGAGGTGATGAGAGGAAAAAATTAAACAAAGCAGCTTCAAGCCAGAGGTCAGATGGATCTGTGTGCTCCAACTGAAAAGGGAAGTCTGTGACTGCAGTGTGTTTGTGACTGGAACTTTTTGACTCATCTCAGAGATGTTGTCCATAGTGCAGCTTCTTTACATGAGGTGGTGATGAGCCCACAGTGTGTGAGGCCTGTCCCATTGTATCTTCTCTTCTGAATGCAGTTTAAAAATAAAGGAAATGTTTATATTTGGTGGGTTATGTGTTTCCTAATGCCTCCTCATTTATCATATCCGCTTTAATTGAGATAAAGATGTAGTTCTGTGTTACATTATCAAGGTTTAACATCAAGGGTTTGGGAGGTTGTGTCTCCACTTGTCAGATTTTCTTAAGAGAAATAAGAGAACAAACTTAACCTGGTGCATCTTTGTGCCTGAACAGTCTGAACCTGGAGATCTGAGAGTGGCTGTCTTGAGACCTTTGTGTCTGATCTAAGGCTCTTGCTCTGCTCAGATTTCACATTACCCATTCTTTTATTTTGGAACTGTTAGAAAAGCCTGTACAAACAATGCTCTGCTGTTTCCAAACACTGTGGAGTTTTCCCCATTGCTTCCTGTTTTTGTGAAAGGACCTTGCCTGCTTTGCACGGGAGTTATCCTTAATGCAAATGCATTCTGCATTAGCTCCTGTGTGTTCCAGCATGCAGGAACCCAACCTTCTCCTCACAAGCGTCATCACTCTTTATTTATGGTAAGACTAGATTAAAAAAGACTTGTGCATGTAAAAGTGAAAGCACAGGCAGTGTTAAACTGTGCAGTCATGAGCTTGTTATTTCCCTTCCCCCCCAGTATGCAAGCCAGTTAGTAACCCAGTGATCTATACATGAGGCTTTAATTGGATATATGCCCAGAGTCCAGATTAATATGGAAAAGCTATAAAGGCATGGGTTCACAAACTTTATTTGACCACAGGAGGACTGTCTGTGTGATCCCCTGTGGAATGTGTGAGGGATTCTCAAAACAAAGAAATACCTTTATGTATTTGCCTGTAAACCACGGGATACAGAGGTGATGTCTCTGCCTTAACGTCAATGGATTAAACAGGGCTTCTTCAGCCTACGAGTGCTTTAGGTGGAGCTTAGGTGCACTGGTGGCCTCTGTGTAATTTACTTGACTTCTTAAGTTTGAATTTTGATAATTGTTGGAGGTTTCTCTGTACCATTGGAGATAATCTTTGGCTGCCTTTAGAGATATGGGGTGGGGGGGGTGGGGGCGTGAATCTCTCTGTAGTGAAATGAAAACAAGCAGATGTCTGACTGCAGCTGGCTAGAGATAAATCATTTTATATAAACTTGCCTGGAGAACACGATCTTATTTCTCTATAAACCTACACTCCAGAGGGAAGGGAGAACCCCCATTAGTCAATGACACCCTCCTGGCCTAAAATTCCAGTGTTTCTATTCTGCAAATTACATGAAACCC
Organism: Acropternis orthonyx; assembly: GCA_035583155.1. Lineage (NCBI taxonomy): Eukaryota > Metazoa > Chordata > Aves > Passeriformes > Rhinocryptidae > Acropternis > Acropternis orthonyx. The sequence goes on from JAWWEU010000020.1 coordinate 16,237,354, forward strand.
ATGCAGACTACTACCTGTATTCAGCAAAGGCTTTCTCAATTTTGAAAACACTTGTAACACGGATTTTTGTGTCTCTTCTGGGGATTTTTTCCCCCTAAATTAAAATTTCAGTATCCCTGAATGTGTAAAATGATCCACAGTCACATCCCTATGTTCTCCAAGCCAGTTTAATATTGATAAAATCTCTTTTAAATTGGCATAGGATTGCAATAGGGAGTTTTGTGGTTCAGGAGAGCCCTGTTGCAGGCAAAGCTGACCTTCCTGACCCTTCATGTGATGGAGAGCAGTAAGGCATACCAGCTATCTCAGAACTCTCTTTTTCCTCTGTCATCCTGTGTGTGGTTGTATGGCACATTCTTCAGTTTTTTCCCTGAAAATGGTGGGATGGAAATGTTACCTCCTGTGGCATAAGCCCAAATCAGCCTGAAGAGTGGGGAGCTGATGGTAAATACACTCAAATAGTTGCAGAAAATAAGGCAACCCTAATTAAAGTTTTGTGCAAGTAGTTTCAGTGTTTGATTCCAACCATTTGCCTAACGAAGGCAGGGAATAGTCCTTAGCTCTCTGCCTGCAGCAAGAATATGGGAATTGCAGTGACTCATTCTCAGGGACACAGCAATGGGAATGAGGCACTGCTATGGTTGCAGATAATTCCCTGGAAGTCTTCGTTGCACAGAATGCATTCATTGAAGAGATTCATGAGCTACTTAATGTCACATCAGTCCATTTCCTCATCAGGGAACTGAAAGTCTCATCAGTATGGGGGGAAAAACAGGATCCCTTTGGTTGCGAGTAAATCTTGACCTTTGTAAAAAGAAGTTGTGTGTGTTGCCCATCATAGTGCCCTGGATTAAACCTGTTGCCATGTAGCTTGAGTTGTTAGTTGCCATATTATCAGTTGTGGGGACAGGGGACAGAGACAGCAGTGTAAAGACCTGGATTTCTGAGTGCCCAGGAGTGAGCAGTGGAGACGAGGAGGGGACTGCGTGCTGCTGGTTTTTTAGTGCAGCAGGAGGACGGATGGTTCCTGTTTGTGACCATTGCACTGGTCTCAGAAGTAGAGGCATATCTTTATATTCAAGGGAGAGGATGTGGCAGAGGATAACCCTGCAGAGAACTGGAAATGCAATGTGGTGCAGTGTGGCCTGTTCTGGAGGGGATGGGTGCATATCTCAGGGGAACACACTGCAGACAGTGATGTGTTCCAAGTCGGCAGATCTGATGCCTCGTGTAGGCAGCAGAAAATAAACAGTGCAGCCCACCGTTTGCAGATTTAAACTGGAGAAGAGAATGTGCTGCACTTATGGAAATCAGTCTTGCTAAGTGTGGTATTGCAGTTTTCAGAATCATGTACCCTAATTCTGGTTTTCTCCCAGTGCCTGAATTTCTGTCTTGCCCATTGCAGGCTCAGGTGAGAGCTGGAACAGAATGAGTCCTGTGGCATTTGCCATAGTTTCATCACATGGCTTTCTAGGCACTGCATCAGCCTGAGCTTTTTATCCTTGTATTATGGCAAACATTGCACAGAAAAATACAGTTTAACGCTTGGGTAACAGGTACTTGTTTCTTACTTTGTTGACTAGAAATTAGTCAAAGTCAAGATTGCTGCATCTTGATTGAATTTCTGAGTGTCAAGTGTTTCTGAAGGTGGTGTATCTTACAGCTTTTGATTTGATCCTTGGCCAAGGAGAACTGGTCAGTGAGAGGAAATGCTTTATGTGCCACTTCTGTCTAGAGTCTGGGGACTATCAGTAAGACCATAGGGCTGGACTTGGGACACTTTTTGTCTTTCTAGCTCCTAATTCCACCAGATCACAATAGTTTCAGTTCCATGACTCAAACTTGCATCTACCACGAAAAGCCATAGTGCTCTAGCTGTGCTCTTCTGTGCAGTCTGTGGCAGGCTGGGTAGGTAATAAGAAGTACCTTTTAGATCCACTAATAACTGAGTTTTCCTTCGTCTGTGCCTTTGGGAACATTTCAGTGCTTTGCCTGGCAATGTATCACTACTCTGAATCGTGTGTGGAAAAATGTCTGAAGCAAGTTAAACAAAATTACTTGGGAATAAAAGATCAAGTCACAACGTTGTTGAGATGAAAATCATTGAGTTGATGGGTGCAGTCTATCTGTGACTGGGAAGCCTTTAATGATGCCAGGAGAAAAAAATTGACCATAGCAGACAAAGTTGCACTTGAGGTTTCTGTAACATAAAAAACCCCCCAATCTTTTTATTCCTGTGATTTATTATTTCTCTGGTCACATGACACAAGGTATTGCCCACACGTGGAGTTTTGGTGGGAGCCACAATAGGTTGCCTGTTTCAGCAAAGTCTGGCTTGAGACTGACTCTCAGGAAATGAAGGTGGAGAGAATGAGAGAAAAAAACAATTATTCTTCTGGCATTATATTTATGGCTTGGCACGTCTGGATCCTGGGAGTCCATTCCATTGTTTTTACTCATAGCGTCTTTCTCTCTTGCTGGGAATCACTAAGAGTGATTTGGCATCTGTGCTCTACTAGTAAAAACAATCTTAACTACTTACAATTAATGAATCTTGTAAACTGTCAGTCACTGGTTTCAGGGAATGGAATAACAAACATAAGGACAATGTGAGTTCTGCACTGACTGAATTCTGCTTTATTTTTCTGGCACTGAATTGCTTTAGCGTATGAACTTCTAAATAAGTAAATAAGCTTTAAGAAAGTGTATCAGTTACTGGAGCTGAAGCTTATGTCTTGGCTGGAAAGGGGCATAATTCTGTATCATTGTGTGTATCATGACATGGAATCCTTGGGAAGGGAAGATGCTGTCATGTTTTCCCTGTTGTATCTAGGTGGGAAAATAAACCCTTGACTTGAACTGGTGACACTGGGATAACCTTCCTGTGCCCTGCTGTCTTTTTTTTTTTTTAAATTAGGATGGCTTAGTGTAAAAGGTAAAAAAGCCATATTGAGATCCAGCAAGGGAAAGAAGGATGTTTTTAAATGGTGGAGCTTGTTCTTGGAGAGAAAATGGTACTTCTAGTTTTCCTTATGAAGAGTGAATTCACAGCAAAATTCTTAAGCAAAACAAGCTACTTGAACTCATTTTTAAAGAGAAGATTTTTTGAAGGGGAACACTTTTTCAGGCTCTTTGGTCTCCCTTTGAACTGTGTCTTTAGGGATGTGTATGTGTGTCTAGTTCAGCTGAGAGCTGATAGGACAGTATTCCCTTTGCTTTTATGCTTTGAGCATTCCTCCTCACGTGGAAATCTTACAAATGCTTCTGTTTCACTATGGAAAAAGGATCATTTTAGGGAGAGTTGATGTTCTGGGCAGTATATCTGAGATAACTATAGATGCTAGAGGAAGAGAAAGCAGCCTCATGAACAATAGGGAGGATTTAAAAAGCTGTTTAATTTGTGCCAGCAGCTTTTTTTTTTCTTTTTTTTTTCTTTTTTTTTTTGGTTGTCATAGAAATGTGCCAGCCCGTGTCTCTCACAAATGAGCTCACTAAATGAATGGCTGTGCAGGATGAGTCTGGTTTCAATGAAGATGTTTATACTTGAAGAACACAGATGGACTTAAACCACAGCCCAGAATCTAAACACCCCTGAGCTCCTGGGGGAGGGGAGTGATAGGAAATGAAATCTGGATTTTATAGCTCAGGCCTGCATCTGTCCTCCTTGATTTGGCTTTCTGAGTTATTATGAGGAAGGAGGAGAGGAATATTAAGTGCAATAAAGCGGGTTTGTTTGTTGTTGAGTGTTGGAGGGGAAGATGATTTTGTGTTTGGCCCAACTCCATTGGGTTGGAAGGACTTTCCTGCCTTGGTGTCTTTGCAGGACCGTCACGGCTGAGGCTGATTGGTAGCAGAGATGTTACTTTAAGGTGCAGTCTTCAGCAGGTGTTTTTTTCTGTGCTTGTGTTACCCTTTGTCTTTCAAAATAAAATATTTTGAGTGAGAGCTGGCACTCTGTCTCCCGCACTGCCCATGAAATGATGTGGTACGGGTTTGGTAGAAGGTTCAAATAGCTACAAATAGAAGAAGCAGTGTCAGACCTATGAAATCCCAAAGAGTTTGCAGACAACACAACTGAAAATCCTCAATGAGGTGTGTCACTGAGTGTGGAACAAATGCAGTGCAGTCAACAAACACGGAGTACTGTGGTGAGTGGGGCGGTGTTCGGTGTGGGCAAAAATGTCCTTTGCAGGATTTAAACTCTGGCTTGTTTGTTCATGAGCATGATTCTGTGAGTTCCTCTTGCGTCCAAGAAGCCCATTAATTCTTTATTTTCATCTACATTTGGCACTGTCAGAATGCCTCAGAGGAGCTTAGGTGTAAAATGACAATAGCTACAGTGCCTCCAGGGTTTCCAGGTATCCGAATGATTTGTTTATCTGCCTGTCTTGCTTCCCTTGGTTTTCTATTCCTGGAGCTGAGCTGCCGGAAATGATGCATGTTGCTGAATGCAGAATAGTCCTTGCTGTGCCAAGGCATGTACTTGGAAGAATGGGATACTATGTCCTATTAATTGGTATAAGTAATCAAGAATATGGAATAAATGAAGTACTGGCTGCCTTTTTTTTTTTCCTTAAAGGTATTCCTGACAATTAGAAGGTAGAATGTTTTCACATGAAATCCACCTCTGCCAGAAATTTTCGCTGTTGGAGACTACTTTAAGGACTTGCCACTTAAACCTGTTTGAGGATGTTTGAGCTTCAGCTTTGGTCAGTGTTGAATTCAGCTGTGCAGACTCTTCTCTTCGTGCTCTGCTTTTGTTTGTTACGTGCTCGTAAGTGTCCTGCTTGAACTTGTGTAGGAAGACAGGTTAGGCTAGAATTGCCTTGCGTTTTACTGAAAAATATTTTTTTAAGCTAAAATGGATTTTTCGCATGCTACAAGCTTTGGGAAATGCTGTTTCTGTGTAGAGAAATTCCTCTTCTGTATGCCTGACCCTTGTTTTGTGGGATATATATATATATCACTCTGTTAAACACCTTGGTCTGTCATCTCATCCTCACAGGGTGTGAACAGGTTTTCTTCCTCTGTGGATTTATTTTAAGGATTGATCAATTAGGTGTCATCAGCTGGAATTTTGGAAGCAAATTCATGTATTAAACTGCTTGCTTTTTTTGATAGAGCTCCTTGAATAATTTGTCCTGTATCTCTTTTACTTTTGTAATAAGTACCAAAAATAGCTGTTTCTTTTCCCAAATCCATGTCCTTCATTCATTTTTGTAACAGCATTTCTGGAAAGGGAGTGCACAACTGATAACATTGCATTTGGGGAACTATGAAGTGATCAGCATGACCGCTGCCAGATGCGTAGAATTAGGATGGAAACAATTAAATGATCATTTGAAAATATTTTTTTCTAGTTATATCCTAGAACCCCGACCACAAGAAGTGTTTTTGGGTAATGCCGCTGTTTTCAGTGTGCCCTGAATAGGCTAAACCAGTGTGTCAGAGCAGGAATATCAAATGATCAGAGGAGGCCCTGATTTTATAGGGCACATTTGCTGTGCTACTTGCGTGAGAAGTTTGCAGTGATGCAATAATATTGAAAATTATCACTTTCACTGTGGGAGCATTGATGCACTGCTATTGGAAATTACCGCTTGCACTGCAGCAGCGGTCATTTTTCTTCTGAGATCATTAAAATCATCTTGTTTTTGCTTTTGTAATTGGCTTAGATTGCCCTTCTTGGGGGAGGGGATGCTTTGGAGTTTTGTTTTTGATGGGTTTTTTTTCTTTTCACTTTTAATTTGAAACACAGTTTTAACATTTGAATTGTTTGAAACAAAAACAAGAGAAGTCCCAACAAGAGCAGACAATATTTTTAAAGGACTTTATGGCTCTAAGTTCCTAACACAGTCCAGATGTCTCCTATCTCTGCTCTTTCCGTAGCATTTTCTGGCGCAGTGTCACTGGATTTTGAACGTGGTCCAAGCTGTGTGCCAAGTCCTGAAATAAAGTAAATCAGTGAGTTGTTCTTGGACGCTTCTCCTTAATCCAAACCAACCCAAATCAAACTTCAGCTCTGACCTCAGGACTGCACATTCAAATATTTTCCTTTGCCTCCTCAGTTTCAAAGTAGCAAAAGCAGGAGATTACCACTTTGCAGTATTTAAACAGAGGCTTGTGTGACATCCGTGCAGCTGAAGCAACTGCGTTCCTCGGGACCTGGTGCCTGTTAAAACACCAGGGATGCTCCCCAGTGCTGTGATTCTTCTCCGGGATTCCTTTTGTTGGGTCCGGATGCATGTTAGGCCTGCACTGGAGCAGGATTTGTTTGGAGGCAGTTGTGTCAACAATTAGCAACCAAAGGAATTACTCTCTAGTGCTCTTTTGCAAATATTTCTGCTTAGTTGTCTTACAGAAATTATTCATGGGACAAACCCAGTAACCCCCAAAATAGCATCAGAACTAAGTTTTAGGGTGACTGTCTCTTATCTTTCTTCATGCAAGCACTGGTTTCCTTTGTATTGAAGCACTCCATGGAAGTTGGCCTCTCATGCAAACAGACTGAGACTGAATGGGCCACCTATTGTCATCTAACATTCTAGTGACATCCCAACAGCTTATGTGGGGAAAAAGGTACTGACAAGGTAGTGTTATTTTTAACAACAATTTAGTTGCTGGACCAAAGGAGACTTAACAGTGTGTGACACAAATTCTTTGCAGAACATCAGGAAGTTTGAGACCTGCTAGTTGAATTCTTAGCTTTTATCTTCTAGCTGACCAAGTTCAGATAAATTTAATTAAACTTTACCTGTTATCCAACCCTTTTTTCGAGCCATCTTCCACTCAAATGGATGTGAAGCTTTCCTTTGGCTTAGCAGGCTTTGCACTGAGTTCTCAGATGTATGTGATCTGCTGGATGTTCTGGTGTAACTCCTCATCCTTCCTACAGACAGTGGTCAAAAGAGGTGGGATGCAGGAATCTGGAGGTATTTCACAGAGTACTGTCTTAGAGTGGGGAATGAGAGTTTCCAGCATGCTCTGTGTGGGCCTCAGCTTAGGTTTTTGGGATATCCATTGCAATTATACATACATATTTGTCTGCTCAGGGAATACTAAGATAAAGCTTTTTGTGAAAAAAGAGCTCCTTTTTAAACAAGGGAGTATCATATTATGTGTTATCAGGATTGGGAGGATTACTTTATTAATCAGTTTTGTTCCCTCTGGTCTTCAAGACAGTGTGTGTCTTTCTGTCTCGATTCTATATAAATATGAAATGGGTGACTAATGGATCCCGCTTTGGGGCCAGAGAGCACAAAATTTGCCTTTCAGAAATAGCCAAAACAGCCACATGCATAAAAATTACTCATGATTTTCGTGTTGGGTTCTCTAGGTGTTCACCATCACGTTCATGTGCTATGTGGAGGCAGCGGGACGTGCGATTACCAAGTTGTTACGCAACAATAAATACAAGGGAGAGCAAGTAAATGAGTTCTTTTACGGAGAAATGCCATTTAAAAAGAATGTGTTCAGTCCTGGCATGTCTTGTAATTCTTTCATCGCTTAACAGAGCTTTTGTATACACATGACTTGATGTTTCCTGTGAGATGCCGTGTTTGGTGCTCAGCTCTTGGACGTTCAGGGCTGTTTTTCTTTCTGTGTGGAACATCAGGCATGGAATGACCAGTCACCCTGAGCTTCCCTTGCCTGTGCACCATGCAGGGATGTCCCCCCCGAGTGTGGACCTCCTCTGAACTCGGTGTCAGAGCCTCTCTGCTCTCTCTGTTGGCTCCTTGCACGGGGGCTGGACCTGGTTGTTTTCAAGAGTGACCTTTCTATCAGGGCTGACCTTGCTGGCGTGGGATCAGGAAACCAATTTCTGACTCAGTCTGGGCTTCTGTTGCTGCTAAACTGTAACACCCTAAACACTGCACAATACACACCAGGTCAAAAATCACCTGGATATGTGAAACTAGGTTCCTTTCTTTGTCGTATCAGGAAGAACCTAAAGGTAAACGTGGATTTTGTGCTCTGCCTAAGGAACTGGGAGTGAACCTGCCAGAGCAGGAGGTGTATAATATATTAGAGGGTGGGAGGCTTTCTTTCCTTCAGTGCTACTCAGAGCTTGTCATGGGAAGCAGTTCAGCAGAGACCCTGGGACAAAGGCTGCAGTGGGCACAACCTTCATATGTGTGTTTGCAGTTAGATAAAAACTGCTCAGGAGATCTTAAGGCTTTCACAAAGGGATGATTCGAGATAAAGCTCTGTCAGGGGACAATGATAAAGGAACCGGTGCTGAAAATGAAAGAGCTGTTGGGTGATAAGAGGAAACTTCTGTGTTTTGAGAGCTGGACTTCAGCTAGATAAAAATCTTAAAAGCCCTGTGGAGATCAGCAGAGCGTTGCTCTTGCCTAGGTTTTGCTTAATTTTCTCTCTGCCACCCAGGCTGGAGGAAGCAGTTTTCATGCTTCCCTGGCAGCAAGATTTTTGAATGTGGGAAACCTGATAGTGTGTCTGCTTAACTACCAGACTTTGGCCTGGTGCCCTTTCTGGTTTCCTTATGGAGTAAGTGCAGTGATGGGAAGAATGTGCTTCTTACACGTGTAGTCATCTCGGTGATAGTAAACTGTGACACTGATACCCTGTTAGCTACCTCTGCCTGCAGAGCCACTGCCACCGGCCTGGGGTCAGCGGCAGGGTAACGAGAGAGAAGTCTGCTTTAGGCTGGGAGTGCAAAAGAGAAACTACAAGTGAATTGTGTTGGGGTTTTTTTGGTCTGATTTGTTGGTTTTTTGTTTTTTTTTTATTTTTTGAGGAACTGCAGATGTTTGTTCTAAACTGTCGATCTGATGCACATTAATCTAATTTGCTCCGCTGAGACTTTTTGCAGCGACTGCTGGTGCGCAAACAGCAAACCTCCAGTATGTGCTAGCAGCAGTTTTCTCAGATTAGTCCATTTTAGCTGTATTTAATGTGGCCAGTTTGCCTGCAAAACATCAAGGAGCATTTGTTTGCATGGTTAAAAAGCTGCGCTACAACCACTTGAATGTTTTGGAGCAGATACAGAAAGAACCCCATGAATTTTGGAGGGCTCCACTTACAATTTTACATTTGTCAAATGGCTTTAGGATCATTCTGTGTGATGTTCAGGTCAATGGGAGGGAATTTAAATAATGCAAGTTAAAACAGCCACCCACTAGGAAAGCCCCAGCCTGTATGTGACTGATGGCTTACTGAACTGGATTTGTAAAGCTTGCCAAACTAAAGCAAACTGTTTTGAATTATAAAAATGCAAACTGAAAATATTGAAGGGGTGAATTTGTCTTGGAGACAAAAGACTCCTGAAATTATGAGAAAATAGTTTTATTTTATTTTGAATTTCAATGTTTGCATTTTTTTTTGGTTTTGTTTGGGGTATGTGTTTAGAAAATCAGCTTGCTGGGGATGTTGCTCCTTTCAGACTTGGCCTTCTGGCAGATGAAACTGTAGGTGTAAGGCACATTAAAAATGGACTCAAGATCCTGGGGAATCAACAGCTAGGACTTGTAGGTCTCAATACTGCAAAATCCTGCTTATCCTGAAATCCTGTTGGAGATGGAATGCTCTGCAACATTCAGGGTTGGAGCCAAAGAGCAACCAAGCCATGCAGACGTGCCCTAAGAAGTGATTTGGGAAACACTGATTTCATCATGACAGAGCTATTTGTGATGGTAAATGCTTATAGGATTCTTTTGCCTTGGTCCTGAGCTACAGCCATGCACAACTGCAGTGTGGGATTTTGAGGCAAAGCCTAATTAACTTGGGGGATGTTTGGATTGGCTACAGTGGCCTTTGGATTAAATCTTAAGACTTTAGTTCAGGAGAAGACTTTTACTTGGTGTGTAAGTAATGTATACACTGAAAAGCATGATTTCTAACAGTTGTTATTATTGGAGAGTGCTTTGTTTTTCTGCTGGGAAGTGTAATTTACAAGGAAGAATATTTCTAAAATATTTTAGAAGTTCTGTATATAGTACATGTCAAATGGCAAGTTGTTTATTGGTGTGGTGTCACAAAGGGGCATTTATTAGCACTCATTAAGACTGTCTGGTGGAGTTCTGCCACTTCTTAAGTTACCTACTGTGGACTGTATCCCAGTGACTCTGAGAAATCACAATATGGTTTCTCATGGTACTCTTTATAATTGGTCAGTATTACCTGGGTATCCTTGGCTGGGAAGTGGAGCCATGTGCTGTTGTCCGAAACCAAGTGTGTGTCAGAGCCAGAAGTGTATAAGAACCTCAGAAGCTCAAGTTAAACAAAGAAACTGGATGAATATTGAAAAAAGCAGATTGTTTTGAATACAGGCATTTCTAACCCTGATACAAGCTTGTCTTAAAATGGCAGGCCAATTGTTATTACAGACACCTTTGGTGATTAAGGTTTTTCAAGTCATACAAAGATTAAAAAAACCCCACAACTGATGAGCTGTTATTAAAGGAATATTCCCTCCTGGAAATGCTCAAGAAATTCTACACTCTCTGCATCATTAAGGTTTTTTTGAGAAATTAGGTTTCTAATACTTGGTGACAGGTTTATATCTGCAGATCCTTGTACAAACATGAAATAAAGCATTTAACTATGTGCTACTGCAAAATAAGGTTTCGTGTTCAACTGTAGTGCCTTATTCAGCCTTTTTTCAGTTCATTCACCAAGAAATTTCTATAAAAGGGTATTTCTTAGTCATGGGTTACTTGTTCTGCAGTGGTGAAGGTGTTTTCTTGTCCTCTCTGTCTTACACATCATTATTAAACTTTTTTCCCAGTCATATGTACGAATGTATAATAAAGGCCAGGAAAATAGGTCGGCATCAGTCAGTATCTGTATCTCCAACATTGCTAAAACACCTCAGTTGTCAGTTCCTACATTTTGTAACTTTCTTGTTGTTGCTTGTTCTTAGGTTCTTTATCTTTGAGGGTCAGAGATGAATTTTAGAAAGCAGCTATTTAGCTTGTCCGAGAAATATGTTGTTATTAATTTCCATATCGTACCAGACAAGTGTTTCGTCCATTTTATTAGCTTTGTTGTTGATGGTTTCCCAATGAGTTGTATTAGTAAGTCTCCGTATTAGGGGAATGACTGGAAACCCCCTCCTAACAGCTGCAGGGAAATTAATAGTACACCTTCCAATGCTGAAGGGAAAGTAAGAAAGCAAATGTTGCAAATTTACCTGAAGTTACCTGTTTTGGAGGGACCACCGCAGAGAATGAAAGCAAAGAGAGTTTTTCTAGTTGGAAAATTTCCTTTAACTTACAGGATGAATGCAATGTCAGGCGTGATGTTTTCTCCATTTCACTGAGTCAGATTTTTGTTCTCTTTGGGTCTTTCAAACAGCAGCAGAGGAATGATAAACACTGGAACTGGAACCTTCTGAAAACGAAGCCACTTTTTGCTCAAAAGGATTTTTACTGCACGTGGGGAACTGGCTTTGTCCAGAATTGCAGACATTCATCGGCACTGTATTATTTAAAGAATTGAGGGCATTCATTCTCCCTCACCCTAAGCAGGGTTCTGCTGTACTTGTGGTCATCCCCAGCAAAGCCTGGTGCCTTTATTTGTGTGTTTTTTTACTGCATTAGGCCAGAAGCATTCAATAAACAATGTTAACTTTATGTAGCTGTTAAGTATGCTGACCTTTAGTATTGGTTTGCACAAGCCGTGCACAATGTGAGTCCCACTGAAATACCAGGGCTGGCTTGAGCAAGTTACTGTCCTGCAATCAGAATACGGCATTTCTGCTGCTGAGCAGATGCTTCATCAGTGACAGCACCACTGTTCCCCAGAGCTAGATCTCTCTCTCTGTCTCTTGATGCTCCTTCAGTGTCGGTTTCCTCACCTGAAAAACAGAAATAAGGCTTGTGTGTCCTCGGGAATAAGCAGGTTAATATTTGCTGAGTGCTTTGGAGCCGTATGGTCCCATGATACGCCGGACGGGGTCAACGTGACTATTGCTAAATCGCACTCTAGTCAGAATTACAGTCATTAATAGCTCTGAGTCTGGGGAAAGAGTCACTGCAAATACTGTAACAGCTACTTTAACTGTTTCCTTTTAAGCAAACAAAACCTCTTGACGTTTCTGCTGAGCAAGTTGTAATGGCTTAACTTCATTAAAACGCTGCAGCGTGTCTTGTTCCTCACTGGCCACAGCAGCCTTTTTTCCTTCTCATTGAGCCAACTGATTAGGGAAATTCCACCAAAAATGATGGCAGTTCTTCAGCTCAGTGGATTTAGAGAATGGTTTTTCTGCTGTTACTCAAGTTTATGTCCTGAGAACGTACAAGCTACAGCAATTCAGCAACAAGAGAAAAGGGGAACCTAAAATCAGTGACGCACGTTCCGTAATTCTACTTCCCATTCTCGGTGTCTTGGCTTTGGGTTTTCAGCACATGAATCAGCTTTGTGGAGGGGAATGCCCTGTTTTAACAAAATTTAACTCTGTGTTTCCCAGCGTGTTGGTGCTGCTGTACCAGGTGTCCTTTTGGAGATCAGGAAGAGGAGAGGCTGCTTGCTGGATGCATTCAGGCAGCTGTACTGGGAGCTCAGTTCATCATGACAAATACTGTAGAAGGAGTATTTTTGGCTTCCAGACCTCCCTGTGCAATATTCAGTGTGCCTCCTTGAGATGAGAAGAGTGACACTATGTGTATGTTAACCTTCTGCAAGGTGAATGAAAAAAATGGGAGAGGGGACATCCACGAGATCCAAAGAGTTCTTGGCTATAAAAATTACTTACCATAAACTTTCAATATCTTGAATTTGCCATCTGTAAAATGAAGGCAATTCTTTTGTGCTTAATCGCCTTATAAATAGTGATCAAATATTGGAAAAAGAAAAGCAAACCCATCCCCTAAAAGGAATAGCAGAGCAGAGTGAGGCTGGAGAAGCTATTAAGCTTCTTTCTCAGGTATGACCTGGTCAGAAATTCTTCTGTCAATCCTTTCCTTTGTTTTTATACAAAGCAGAAAATGTTTCCATAGCGAAAATGAATGAAAATGTTGCAAATAGAAATACAGCACTAGAAGAGAGAACTGAAGTATAGTTTAAATCTGCATGAAAGGATGGGATTATGTTCTCCTCTGTGGACAGCTAAGAAAAGGAGACTGCTTGCCAGCTGAATGTATGTTTGGATAAGCGTGTGCCTGCAAGTGACAGATGTCAGGAGAGGGGAAGTGGGTTAGTCCTTTCATATAATTCACATTTTGTAGGTCTTGACTTTCTGCTTTGTGAACTTCTGTGAGAGATGTGAAAGGGTTATTAGTCAAAAAATTCAGGAACTAGACTCAAATTGAAAGGCTACCACTAACCTTATACACAGCCATCTCTTTTTTCACTGATTCAAAAACAAAAAATGAAGAAAAAAAACCCGCAACAACCAAACTTCCTACTTAGCTAGAATGAACTGCAGGAGTCAGCTCCATTTTGTTTTGCTTTTTCTCTCGACTGGAGTTCTGATGTTACTCAGGCCTTTAATTAGGAGGGCTCCTCTCTCAAATTCACACTGGGACTGTGATGAGCTTGGGATAGAGGGGTGAATCTTACCTCATTTATTAATTTCAATAGTTTATCGTAACCAGACTCAAATATATTATTTCTAGGATCAATGCTGTCTCCTTTTTTATCCTTTTTCTATCTTTTTCTTTTTTTTTTGTTATCCTGTTATAATGATTCTGATTCAATAGGCAAGTGAAAATACCCAGAAACATAAAAAGGGAAGTTACTGGTACTGAGCTGAGGCTGGGTTTCTCTCACGTGTTTTCGAGAGAACTGTACAAGTTCCTGAGGCTGCTATGTCATGGTTTGCTTTAAGCCTGACTTCCTCTCTACTGGAAACAACAGGGTTATATCCCTCAAAATTGCCATCCAGTCCCATCCCTCTTGTGCAGCTGCATAGCTGGATTAAGGATGTCATCAACCTGCAGTTTGGTTTTTTTTTTTTAATAATTACTGAGAGTTTATTTTTATCCCTTAGTTCTCAGTTTAAACTGCAAAATTTATGCTTCTCATATCCCCTTGTGAGTGGGTAGGAGCTGAGGGTACTCAGCCCTTATGGGAAGCCCTTGGCATTTTGCAGGATTAGACCACAAAATGCTGTCTTGCTTTGCACAGTGTATGTATTTAGAATCACCCTGAGATATTTTGGGTAGAGGATTATTTGGGGAAAACTGGGGGAGTTCCTGCTTTTCTGGTAGAGGAAAAAAAAAATCAAATAATCCTCATAATTTCAAGGCTGTGAAGGTTTTGTTTTAGCAGTTTGCCTGTGATGGGCGTATCCTGTGAGGAAAGAAATGGTGTTTATCTAAGATGCGTGGCAGTGAATGACAGGACAAAGGTTAGGTGTGTGTTGAAAAGGCCGGGCATTGATTTCCCAAAGGTGTTTTTTTTCCAAGCTGTTGCTATCAGGGAGCAGAGACCTCCCTCTACACAGTGAGACATGTTTTGATCAAAAGTCACTGAAAAAGATATGTCAGTCTCACTCTTAATCTCTTATGCAGAGATGATAGTACTGTCAGCCCTCTCATACTTCGCTGAAATAAGGTTGCATTAAAGCCTGGCTGAGTGATTTTGCATGGACTTCACCCCATATTTAAGATAATTGCTGCAATACATTTCTTCCTGAGAATAAATTGATTTCTGCATGGCATAATTATTTCTTCACTGCCTATCAAACTGGTCTCTCCAGGCAGTTTGTTTAAAGATCAAGATTCTTTACGCTCAGGGGGCACTGCAGGAAGGTTTGTTGATGGATTGGTAAACAGTTAAAAAAATCCCAAATCAGAAAACGCTAGGCTTCATAAAATAGAGCCTGATAGCTGTTTGACTGTCAGGTTTAATTAAGCTTTGTGTTCCCTCACTTTTTAAGAATAACACATGGTCTTAAGTGGTAACTTAAGAGCATGTGACCCACCTTTCACAAAAAAGCATTGCTTTATTCCTGCTAAAAAGCCCCAGCATCTCCTTGCTTTGTCTGTGCATGTTTCCTTCCAGGCTCTCTGAGCTGCCTTAGATAAAAACAAAAGCAAGGGAGAAGCAAGAAGTGGATCTGCTGACAGCTATGACAGAGATCAAATTCCAAGCCAGGCCATGGGATTCCTGAGAAGGGGCTACTTAAACAGGACTCTCCTTTGATTAATTGGAGATAGGGTGACACCTTGGACGTCAGAACTGTATTTGAGCTTGGAATCAGACGCAGAGGGTCAAAGAGATGAGATGCTTAAGGGCTGAAATGTGATCCCTGCCGCTTCCCTCCCTCCTCTCTCCCCTTCCTGGCTGTGGTACAGACCTGCAGGTCCTGCTCATGTGGCTTCACTTTACCTGCAGCAGTAGCTCTGCTCATCATCAGTTCAGAACTTGTGGCAGACTTGGTGGCTTTTCTGCCACTGCCTGGTCTTCCCTGGCATTGCCAGCCTAGAAATCAGACCTTTTCACAGCAATACATCCCCCTTGGTTCAGGCTTTGGAAACTTCCACCCCTTGCCCTAACTAGCCTTTGAAGATTTGCTTATTTTGCCCCAAGCAAGTTTCTCAACAAGGATAATGTTTTTTGAGTGCTTAATCACTTTTCTTCCCTGAAAAGTTAATCACTTAGCTTCCCAGATAGCAGCATTTCTATTTTTTTTTTTTTTTACAAGTGCAGGTATTAAGAGTAAAAGGTAGATCTGTAGAATTCAAGATGTACTGCCTTCAGTGCCTTGCTAGTGGATGCTGTGGAGAAATGCAAGGAAATAGCATAGAGTATATGTAAATTTAGTTTAAAAATAAAAATTTCGTGTGTGTTTTCATGATATCTCCACCAGAAGAATATTTAGTTTCTTGTTCTTCTTCCCTTCACTCTTTCCTTGGGTTGTGGACCCGTTTTCTTTAACCAGAGTGCTGACCCAAGATGAAAGACTTGGGATGGAATTCAGCTTACTCAAATTCAACAGTGTAAAGCTCATTGTAAATGCATTTAATTAAATCAGTTTGCTGAAACCCCTTTGTTGTCAGCTGAATTTGGAGACTGCTGAGAGGAATTCAGGCTCCTCAGGTTCAGTCATTGAGCATCCAGAAGGCAGTTCTGCAGTCAGGACTCATGTCAGGCGTTCATGGAACAGGGACACTCCTGACCACCTTTCTGTAGCCGTTTTGTAGGGTCTTGGTGATAGTCCCAAGTGTGT
The DNA here is from genome assembly GCA_035583155.1 of Acropternis orthonyx. Lineage (NCBI taxonomy): Eukaryota > Metazoa > Chordata > Aves > Passeriformes > Rhinocryptidae > Acropternis > Acropternis orthonyx. The sequence goes on from JAWWEU010000020.1 coordinate 16,253,489, forward strand.
GTAACCTGTAGATTTCGATGCTGCAGGGCTTTTTCAGCTGGATCTGTGTGTCGAGTTCCCTGTGTCCCCAGCGCACACACATCAGTGTGGCTGCAGGTTGGAAATCACTGGGCTGTCCGTAAGTGCTGGGGGGTAGCAGGCAGCTCCTGCTCTGTGTGCTCAGGGGTTGTGTGTGTGTGTCACAGCGGACTCCAGGCATCTTAGGGAGAACAGCTGAAAGAGCAAAGGCTTCTGAAATATCCTGGACCATTCTTTGTAAGGCAAGTATGCCTTAAAAGTATTTAAAGAGACAGTTTGAAACTGTATGAAAACCTCTGGAGATGAGGAAATTACTAATTACCAAAGCTTTTAAACTGTGTCCCATTTTGAGTCTGGGCTGCTTTGACTGTGACCAGAAGCTCTTGCTTTGCAAAGACTTTTCAGCTGTTACTGACACTGTTGTTTGGAAGTGTTTTTCCAATTTTTGATGTTTTGATTATAGAGATGCCCCCAAAGTATTGTTTTTCACGGAGCTCCTCAGCAGGCTGGTAACTTGCCTGATATGTTTTCTCCTGGGCAGATCTGAGAAATGTTAGCAGGGGCACTGTGAGATGGTGACAGTCCTTTGGCAGGTGTTTCTCCCCATAGCTGCTGGTTTGGCTCCTTTTTGAATGTTGTTTTTCTAAGTTCAAATTATTAATACCTCAAACATCCTATAGAACTTCTCATAAGCAAACATTTGAAGGCTGACTGTTGGGGGAGCATAAATTACTGCATGGTATGGTTTGGAGCAGTGTCTTGGGAGTCTTGGCTATGTTTTTGTTAACAGAAGGAATTATAAATATAGTTCTACACTAAACTTTGTCAAAATGCTGGGAAGTGATTTAGTAAAATTAATAGTGCTGCTCCCATAACACAGGGTCATTAAACGATGGGGTGCTTTCAGTAAATTCCAGTGACCTTGCTTTTAAAGCCTACTTCTCATTTGAGGTGATCCTGCATGAAAAACTGCTGAAGAGGAACCACCTCTTTGGAAAAAAGAGGCAAGAGGTGTTTGTGTTATGGCCAGAAGGGCTCTCTGTGCTAGGATAGTCTTTACAAAAGAAGTAATTATGTGAAAACATACGCTAAGAACAACATGGCTGTGGAATTTGATTTACTATCTGAGCATAATGACCAAAGTTTGAACCCAACATGGAACCAAGAAGCCATTTAAAACAATTATGTACTTTAAATGGGGAGACATAAAAGGCAGCAGAAGTGTAACTTGCCTTGTAGTTAACCTGTGGCCAAAGCCCTTTTCACCTTTCTGTGGGCCATATATGAGGGATCGTGAAAGTTGCACAGGGTTTTCCCAGTCAGGACCAAAGCCCATGCCAAACCCCTAAGGTTTTATCAGCCAGTTTTACAGCCTTCATTTAGGTAGGATTTGAATCTGACCAGAAGAAAGTTGTGTCCTGCCTGTTGTGTGATGGGACTGTTTTGCTGCTGCTGCTCTCGGATGAGTGGCGGATGACCAGGACCTTAGCAGGAGGCTCTATTTTTGTGTATTACCTGTGAGAAGAGATTATTGACTCTATAAACTTGTTTGCTCTGTTTTTGAGGAGCCGTATAGTTTTCACTGGTGATGCTGAACAAGACAAAGTTGTCTGGTCCTGTTTTTCTTTTGGTCTTTTTTCCCTTTCTTCTCCTTCATGTATTTTGAGACTGGCCTTAGCATGAGCCTGGAGTGGCTGCTCTTTTTGTGGCTGGATCATTATTTGTGAAAATGAGCAAAACTGCAGAGTTACCATGGAAGCCATGCAAATGGGTTTTCTGGAGCACAAGTCACAGTGACAAGGAGAGACAGGACTTTTTAAAATAAAATCCTCTTTTTAGCTGCTCTTCGTTGTTTTTAGAATGACATATGTTTTTGTTTACATAAATGGTCTCCATAAATAATCCATTTTTGTATGTTCTGTACATTGAGCAATCTATTTTACAGACAATTGAAAATCTAACGCTCATTACATGTTTTTTTTGGACTGTAGGGAAGATCTCAAAACTGGAGTGGTTTCATAATCCCTCAGCCTCCCACAAAATTATTTCACTAAAACTTTGGCTTTCTCTGATGTTTCTCAGGTTTGGCAGCACAGTAGTGCTTTTGTTGTCCAGCTCATGCAACGGTAGATTAAAGTGAGGCAGACCTGCGTGCTAGAAAGAACCAATTTAGTTGTCTCTGGAGCCTTTGAGATTTTCATACCCTTCTGAGACAGGTCACTTGTCTTCGGAGCAGTGCTGTAAATTGGAATGTTTCAACACGTTCTATTTGCATTCCCTGTGTGAGCCCCATCCTGGGGCTGGTGAGTGTGCGGGTGCAGAGCACCACGAGACCCTCTGCCAGAAGCTTTGCGGTCAGTGGGGTGAGTGATACCTGGTCAGTTCGGGCCAAGGGTTGTAGGGAGGTTTCTTCCTTAATCCCTTGTAATGGATGAGTCTGATACAATGGCCTTGTAGTGTTTTCCCTACTGTTTTAATCCTGCTGCTGCTTCTTCTCACTACGTGTTTTGACACCACGGAGCCCGGCTTTTCTTCAGCTGCTCACACTCCCTTCCAGGCCTGGTCCAAATGCTCAGAATTTGTTTCAGGTGTTATATTTATGGTAAGGCATGAGAAAACCATGAAGGATGGTAGTGCTGTTGGAGGCATATGCTGCCCTTTTCTTCCCTTCATCTTGGAACAGCAATAGACTTTGGGTGGGCGTCTTCCCATATTTAGGTGAGGTGTTGCAGTAATTACACAGTTTAGGTGTATCCCAGATGAAAATATCGTATTACCTAATATAGAACAGGTCAGGAAACAATATGATGCTGACAGTGCATTTTTTCCACGTGTGTTTTGACGTTGGTTGTTTCCTTCTAGAAGAATATGTGTCCTCGGATAAGGTTGTTTGTGCCACATAAATAACCAAGTGTTTCAACTTCTTGGGTAGTTCTCTGATCAGAACAGAAGATAGTCCAGAGTATTCCTATTTTACTGGAAAAGCCACACCAATTTAACATCACTGTAGGATACAGTAGTCACTTAACCAGCTTGTGAAATGAAAACAGAGTAGGGTTTTTTTTTTTTGTTTGTATGGGAAGTGAACACAAGACTGCTAAATCCTTTTCAGCATACTGTATTCCTGTGTTGTATTGATTACTAACCAGCTTTTACCTGACATCTCAGAATATGATTCATAGATATTGATCTGCACAGAAACTTGGCAGGAGGTTGAAAAACAAATAAGCAATGTTGCCTGGGCCCCCACCCCCAGGCTCTGTCTCAGACTCAACCCTCTGCCACCCAAATCCTGCCTTTTCCAGGGGGCTGGAGCTCACTGAGCACTGTGGATTCCTCTTCAATTAGCCTTTTGTACAACCAATGCTCACAAGAGTGGAATTGGGTCCCAAAAAGATCCAACCTTGATTGTTGCTTTTAACTCCAGCATGTGCTCCTTCAGGCACTGCAGGGTCTGCTGTAGACACACATGTTCATTGTTTCCTGTTTGATTTAATTTTAGATGAACCAGAAGTGGGGTAAGACTTCAATAAAAAACAGTGCCAGAGGGGTGAAGAAGGAGTTGTTGAGATGCAAGAGGACAAACAATGTTGTCTCAAGTTCTAAATTTGTAAGAAGAATCAGTCATGGTTCCTAAAAAATAGGCAGGGACTCTGTTCACCTTTCTAATCAATCAATTTGAAGTTAATCAGTTATTAATTGTTCTCGAATGTGAAACCTTTGAGTGGGTGTTTACTTTTGGTCCCTTGCAGCTGATTTCTGGTAAAGTTTCCATGTCTTATGGTAATAACTGTGTGTGTAGCTGAGTGATACGCCAGGAATTTTTGATTTAGTTGTCAGAATGGTATTTATTTTCTCTTTCCACCTTAGTTTCTTCCCCTGTAAAAACAGTATTAATCTTTAACTCTTTGCACAATAGATTGTGAAAGCATTAATCATCTAATGTTCTTGCATGCTGGGCTTGTCTTCAGTGCAGTAGTCACTGAAATGAGCACACTCTTGTCGTAGAACTGGGCTGGAGAGAGGAGTGACTGTGGCGTGAGACATCAGGAGCTGTGTGAGGGAACTGGCCCAGCAGAGGCTGGTTCGGCAGGAAGTGGTTGATGAGTTGCTGCTGTTACGGGGTGAAGATGAAACCTGAGCTGCAGTTTGAGCTTGCAGATATCCTAAAGAAAAGTCTTCACAGGTGGAAGCATAGCATTACTTATTTTTACTCCACAGAACTTGGCTTGTCCCTGTGTCCAAAACGAGACCTTACCTGAAAGGTAATAATGCAGTCAGCTGTTCCTGAGCAATTAATTATACTTTGTATTAAAACCAGCTTCTCTTGGTCAATATTGACATATTCATTTGAAATCTGCCCTTCCAAACACCAAGCCCCGTGCTGGGAGTGGAAATACAAAAGCAAAATGGTCCCTTTGCATGTGCTATCTAAACTCCTTCAGTAGCTGTAGCCTCTTCCTTCGAGTGTGGCACACAGGTTGTGCCAGTGTCACTGTCGTTCTGGCCTTGAAAAGGGGTTTAGTGTGGAAGGAGGAAAAAGGACCTTACAAACTGGAGTGTGATAGAAGTCTCTTTAAAGCTGAAAACTTACTTTTTGGACCTGGACTTTCATTGCCTGCTTCTTTCTTAAATTTTATTTTCATTTGAATGTAGTTTGTGGGCCTTTGTAGTGGAACTGACCTACATGGTATTTCCTTCTCTCCAGAGGAGCCATGAATTGCTGGAGGCTGGAAAATCACTACAGGGGAAATCACTGTTTGCCTGTTCTTAGATTCTTTGCTAGAGGTGCATTGATGGACAGTGCTGGACGTTTGAGCTCATCAGGAGTTTCTTACGTTCCCCTCTCTGCCAGAGGGCAATTCTAGTAGTGAATGCTGGGAAAAATGTAATCTAAAGAAACTGTTCCGTTTGGTCAGGGTATTCTCCTGGACTGAGGGAGTCTGGGTTTTGAATCTCTGCATGAGGACATTTCTACGTGCTTAAGTTATTGCAAGGTAAGCAGCAGTGAGAAAGTACAGCTAATTAGCCCCTCCTGCATGATCTCATTTGTGCACTGTTAAGAACTTTTGTACAAGGTAGGAAATGGGATGGAACAAAGCTTGAACCCGAACCCCCACGTACTCAGCTGCAAACCCTGGTTTTACAGCTGGGCAGGGCTTGCTTCTGTTCTTTTCATTGGTGTCTGACAGAAGGAAACCTGGATTGCATGTTTGTTTGCCTTTCTTTTTATCTTATTTTATTTATATTTATTTGGAACACTAAAAGGTTACCACAGAATAGTTTAAAATGAAAAGTGGGATTGTTTGTGGTGAAAATAATACTACTTGTTACCTCAGAGTTCAGTTTCTTGGGTGAATCAAAGTTGTCCTGCAGGATAAGAACAAGAAAAAAAAAAAACCAAACAAAAAATCCTTAGTTAAGTGCTGTGGTTGTACAGGAAGGAGAAAGGAGAATTACAGGGAGGTGCTGGCTTGTAACTCAAAATTCAGTTTTAACTTGGAGATTCTTCTGCTAGTAAAACAGTCGCCAAACATTTGATCCAGATGGAGTCCTGACAGTAATTACTTGTACGTATGGTACAGTCACTGCTGCTGCTCTCACAGCTATTCTTGAAGAGAGTTGGGTGGTTTTGTGCTAGCTATCCCTTACTGCTCCCTCTGCTTTCTAGGCACAGCATAGCACTGTTTTGTGGGAGTATTGATCTCTGCTGGCATTGATACTGCCTGCCTGGTGTCTGGTGTATCTCAGAATCCAGGGAACTTGGGTTTTGTTTCTGTACTTCTTTTGGAATTTTTTTCTTTTTATTTATAGTCTGCCCAGATGATGTTCAGTCATCAAGGGTGTAAGTGAATCAGCTGATTTCACAGAACTACCGATGTTCTCACATCTGTGCACCTCAGGTCACATCTGATGCAGGTTGTTCTCTCTGGAAATGCCTCTTCTGCTCACAAGCACCTTTTGGTGAGGGGTGACTGTGCTGTGACCAGGAGGCAAAGTCCTGGCCAGGTGCTGGGTGCGTTATGGGGGGAGCTGTGCACCTGGACTTGAAATACGGCAGAGTTGTATCTCATCTCTGTCCCTTTGAGAATCTGTCCCCAAGTATTTGTGCCATCTAAAACTTAAAAAAACCCCCATGACATAACCGTGGTTCCACAGCAACTATCAATATTCATGGTGGAGGATTTGGATCAGAGGCCAAAGAACAAACTGGTGATGAAGGTTCAAATACCACTTTGTGGATGCGAGACTGGGTCCAGACATGACTGAAGGTCATCATCTGTATTGCTGTGGGGCTGCCCTGTGGTGAAACAGGGTGGTGACCTCATCGTGACGCCTTTCACCTGCTCGTATCTGTTGTTCAAGTTCACCTTTGAAACCAAGTCACCGGTCTAAATTCTGTTGTGACAACTGGAGTGCAAACAGGCTTTGTTAATCTGTGTTCCAGAGGGATGCCAAGCAGCTCTTTCATGTCAAAAGTGATTGTTTAACAGCTTCTCCCTTACTTTGTCAAAGTGTGGCATGGTTCGAATGCAGCAAAGTTAATAAGTAGTTCAGCAGATGAGGAGACCAGAGGAAGAACCTCTGTGACAAGTGTTTTACATGCCCTCCACGTCCAGTGTTACCAGCAGAATTTGTCCCATGGAGAGAGAACCAACACCTTGCCTCGGAGTGCATGAGCAAACAGTGGGGCCAGGAGCTGCCAAAGCCCTGGGATTCTGTCTGAAAGGTGGGGATGTACCAGTGTAAGCCAAAGGACATTGAGCTGAGAACTCTCTCCTTTCGTCCCCCATGCTTGCCGTCATGGAAGAAACGTAAAAGAAAGGGTTTATACAGCTGTAGGGCAAAATAGTTACATGAAAAGACTGTTTAAGATGACTGTCACTAATTTTAAATGTTTTTAATTAAATGCTGTGCTGAGTAATGTGCTGAAATTGAGCCATTTTGATCAGAAGCACAAAATAGCAGGATAATACGTGGACCTATTAAAAAAAAACTGGCTGTGTTATAGATAGTTCGGTGATGCCAGACTGGCAGCCTGTCACTTGTGCCTGCCATTGAAATTGATTGCAAAAGTTCCTTTAAATTTGGTTGTACGTAGTGACATATAAAATTTGATGAGGATTAGCCATCCAAAACACTCTGTCCAGTTACCCGTATATTCCACTTGTTCTCTGCCTCCCAGTAACCTACCCTTCAGCTTATGGGCTGTGAGGTCTTGTACCATTTTGAACTTTAACCATTATATTTGAGCTAATTTAACAGCTGGGGCCAAAATACACAGAACTCTGCATCCATTGCCAGTTTATCTTGATCATCATAAACAGTAAAATGTGTGCCCTCTGACAGCCCTTCATGTGTATGACTGAAGTTTATGCATTTAAGTGTTGCCACTGAAGTCAAGAAGAAAATCCTTTTTAATAACTTGAATCCTCATTGCTTCGGGTTGATTTGCCCAGCATGACCACTGGAATGTTTTATTCCTTAGTTTCTTTACATTGTAGGCTTGCAGTGGATATCAGATTTCTGATATTTGGGTATCAATGTGGAGACAGAATTTTCTTTGGTTACCACATATTTAGTCTTCCATTGTTGGATATAGAATTGCGAAACTGACAACTGCAGTAGCAATTGATCTTATAGTTCACATTTAAAATAACACATCCTAAAATACTCCTAATCTCTCCCTCATCCTGTTTATCTTTCTTTTGGGAAGATATTTCCAAGTATCAGTATCTGATTTATGCAGCAGAGAGGTTACTTGTTTTAAATCCGAACACTGAACTGAGTTTGTGGAGTTCTGTGCCAGCAGAAATTGAAACACTGGTTTGCTGCTGCTGTGGTATTTGCAGCTAATTGAATTGTGGATACTAAGAAATGAGTGGCTCAGCTTGACTTCTTGGCACTGCAGAATTTTTACCCTGGTTAGTAATTTTGAAGACTTGCTTGCAAACAATGGTTCAATGGGCGCCCTCACAAAATTGTGTGGGTAGTGATGTCAGAAAAATTTACCAGCTGCATGTTACCCAGAAGCCCAAATCTTCTGCCTCAGAAATGTAAGGAGAATGGGAATGAGATCTGAATTGATCTATGGGCTTTGTAAGTGCCAGTTGGGAGAAACTGAAGGAGATACTAATTTGGCCTTTTGCTAACAAAAAGCTCATGGTAGAAAATGGAGCAATTTGATGTATTTTTAATAGTTCTCTAAATCTTGACCAGTACATTATATTCTGTGAAAGGGACATCTGAAATGATTTGCCTTGCTGTTATGTTCCATAAATTTGAGTAAGTACACTAGCAGTTAGCTAACACAAATAGAATGGATAACACAAGATATAGGCTAGTAAAAGAACTGCCAAAGGAAAAACAGGAGGAAAAGGAAGAATTGGAAGTAAATTAAAGTAGTAGGAGCTATTATCTTCAAATGTCATGAACTGCTTTCCTTTTTCCCTTATTTAGAAGTATCTTACCTCAGAGGTAATTTGTTTCTTGCTCATCCAACACTAATGGTATTAATTTTTAATTAATTTAACAGTAGCATTGTCCATCTGTCAGTGCAAACCTAATCTGTTAAACAGATAAAATCAACATGTCTACAAGTTCATTGTAGGTCGACAGGCAACAGTTGCATGTTTGCATTCAGGGTTCGCTATTAAATAATGCAGAAACTTTATACAAATACATAAGTGCAGAGACTTTCGAAACCAAATGTGCTAATACAGAAGGACAGATAAAGTGTCCTAGCTCGTGGTTCAATTGTACTGAAGCTGGTGATCTCCTTGGCCAAAATCTGGAGTTTTTCTCCAGTTCTTTGGTGGAGTGGAGCCCTTTGGAGATGCAGATGGAGAACACAGCCAAATGCTCGGTGTTTCTCAAATTTGGCCTCTAGTTTGACATCCTTATTTGGACACCCCATCTCGTCTGTGTGCACCACCCCCAAGCTGGGACTACAAAAGGCATTTTGAATGGGAACAATTGCTGGATGTGCTTTGCTTTTGCACTTTTTAGAGCTGGCTGGGTAGTGGTGAAGTGAGGAGCGTGTATACGTGTCTGCTTATGGAAATGTTACTTGTGCTACTAGAGCTTGCTCTCTGTTAAAACGAGTTTGAAGTAAGGCAAATGTTTTAGAACTATTCCAGTTTCGTGTTTGGATGCTAAAATGTGCTTTTGAACAACAGTTAAATTTAACACTGTGTTTTTGGTTTGGACAGAGATAAGCATCAGCAGCATAAGGAGGGCAGTTTCCTTGGCTACACTTGAAACAGTGCCCAAATGGCCTTTGAAATACCAGATAGTGTGTGCTTTGTACACAGGTACCTGACTGGTGGGAGTCAGAGCAATGCTGTCTCTAAAAAGTGGATCGATGTGGGCTTCGATTCCTCAGGAATTTTTAGTTTTGCAATACACTGCTCTCACAGGAGTTTAAAATGGGCTCTTGCATCTCCCCACGCTGCTCCAGGTTTGAACTATGGTGACTAACCCAGCAATACTTCAACAGAGAGCTTGCTCATCTTTATCACTGGAGTACCACAGGTCTTGTGTTCTCAGCTGTTGTTGGGTTTGGAAAGGGCAAAACACTGAAATAGGTCATTGCTGCTTGAAATTCTTTCACAGCCAGGCCTGACCGTGGAGGAAAACAACTGTTTTTCCACATCTCGCATGGAGGTTTATGGCTGGACTCAGTGTTCTTAAAGGTCCTTTCCAGCCTAAATGGTTCTATGATTTTATGACTCTGCTCTGGTTTCAACTTTAACTTGATTTACCTAAGCTAAGCTCTTCAGAGCTGTGAGAAGGAGCAGGCAGTTTTAGAAAGGAAAATGTGTGAGTCGAGGTATTTCTGAGCTGGTGGCAGAGGCCATTGCTGACTGGCAGGAGCTGTCAGCTGAAGAGCTGTCTCTGTGAGAGCTGGCTGGGGCTCCCCGGGCCTCCTGGCCTGTCATTCCCGCCCCCACGCCACCCTTTGCCTGGGTGGTCCAGCTGTTTGCAGGCAGCCTGGTGAGTGAAGTCAAGACATTCATCAGCACTGGAAAAAAAGGAGGGGGGATTATTTTTGGCCTGGATCAGTTCCCTGGTCCCCTTTACCTTCCAGGACTGCAAATGGTTTAAGTAGCCCAGCTGAGGGGGCAGTGGCAAAGCAGAAATGGGCTGCAGAAGGAGGTGAAGAGTTAGACCACAACTCTATCCAAGAAGAGCAGCCCATTTTCACTGGCTTTAGGTTAAATAAAGAACTTCAAGGTTGGCTTCTCGGCCAGAGGTTTACTTTATGTTGTGCCTGGCTCACATAAGATATAGAAGCAGCTCTTACAACATTCATTTTCCAAGCACCAAATTATCTTTAAAGATAAAATCGATTTGATCAGCCAGTGAATCTCAGTGTTAAGCTTTTTGGCAGGGATAGGGCTTTGGTTACCTTGTGTTCATCCAGTTCTGGCTGCGTTAGGACAAATTTAACCATATGAACTTCAGTATAGGTCTGTGTTCTTGCCACACTGTTCCTGTAAAGATTATAGATTAACTAGTGTTCTGTGATAACTATGGTTTTATTATTGGGAATTTTAAAAGTAAAACATTGCTTGAATTCTCCCTTAAGGAAAAAAAAAGAAAGGAAAAAGTTTAACCAAGGATGGATGACTGGAAACCGAAACCGGGGGGTTTCTGCTCCTTGCTCTGTCACTTTTTCAGCCTTTTGCCATTGGGACCCAAATAGCAGTGAAAGACGTGGAACTGCCAAACCACCCACCAGTCTGCTCCAGAAAGTCATGACTCTTCAATTGTGTGCTGAAATGCCTGGTACATTAAAATGCACATCTCCTCCCAGCTCTGAGCTGCTGGGAAAGGTGTGGTGCAATCTCTGTGTGAGAAGGGTTTTTTTTTTTTTCCTTCATCAGGTGATACAGTAAATTTTGGAGGCAACACTGCAATTAGAGAAGATCAACCTGTTGATGTCAGATCATCTTTCAGGGCTACTGTTTTGTCAAGCCTTGAGTTATGAAAGTAAAATGTCAAGGTGGTCAATGACCTTGTATCCCAGGGAGCATCTCCCTGAGCTCGTATCAGGGAGGCAGATTCTGCCAGCCTCTATAGATATAAAACATAGTCCCAGTTGTAGATGCACCCTAGATGATGCCCAGGACCATCTCGCATGTTGTACTAGCCTTTTAGATAGAAAGCTAAAATGTTTTAAATCTGAAATTTTGTTATCAAGGATATTTCCAGACACTGCTAACTAGCTCTGCTTCTTTTCAAAGGGAAATAACTGCAGGTACTGGAGTGGTTGGTAACTGTTACAGAACTAACTCCATGGTGAGGAGTTCTTTCCACCATTTATCCAATTCAACATTTATTCAGCTAATCTTCAGTGAGAGTACCTACACTGAGATCAGCCGAGTTTCACTAATATGCAAGTCTGACACCAATAATCTCATATTTGAGCTCACTGACTTGCTAACACAGATGCTGTATTGCTTTCCCAAGCCTGGTGTCATGTACCACAGAAGGTTTTTACCATAAATAGGTAGATGATTGGCCAGTAAAAGCATGTTGAGAAGGGAAGTTTTTATTGTTGCCTTTCCCCAAGTGGCTGTTCTGAGCCAGTTGGGAAGAATCTGCAGATATTTATGGAGTTTGGGCCCCAAATATTCTTCATCAACTAGTATAAATATCTCCAGTCATGTGGAAAGGAAATGTGTGCTGGATCTTTCCCTGGTCGAGTGTCTGTGATGAGACAACCTTATAAAGTTTATTCCACAGAGAAGTGATTTTATTTATTTTCTAAACATTACTCTGCTGGAGGTGAAATGGTTTGCCTGATGGCAGCAGAGCTGTGGTGGGAAGAGACCTTGCATGGGAACATCCAGGGAAAGACAGCTCAATTTATCTGGTTCTCTCACTGTCTTTCACTGAGCTGAGAAATTGGCATCTGCATTGCTTGCTGTCAGTGCCAGCACTGGCTGCCAGGAACTGCTGCTCACTGGGTAGGGCTCTCTCATGAGTGGAAAACCAAAGGAGCACAGAAGAGTTGTTAATTACTGCAGATAGACAAGTCAGCTTCTGAAGGGCCACCCATGACCTGAGCACATTAGTAAAAATGTGCATGAGCAGGGAGGATTTTACTGTGTCTTTGAGCTGATCTAGGTACGTGAACAAACTTTTGGGGCTTTTTTGACACAGTAACACATATGTCTGATTGTGGCACCCATCTAGAAGAGTGGCTGATTTGGGGAACTCCAGGCCTGTCAGCCTGACCTTGGTGCCGGGGAAGCTCCTGGAGTAGCTCATCCTGAGTGCCCTGGCACGGCACATACAGCACAGCCAGGGGATCAGGCCCAGCCAGCAGGGCTTTAGGAAAGGCAGTTCCTGCTTAACCAACCTGATCTCCTTCTGTGACAGGGTGATCTGCTTAGTGGATGAGGGGAAAGCTGTGGATGTTGTCTGCCTAAACTGCAGTAAAACCTTTGACAGTCTCCCATAACATTCTCCTGAGAAACCAGATGCTCCTGGCTTGGACAGGTGTACTATTTGCTGGGTGGAAATCTGGCTGCATGGCAGAGCCCAGAGTGGTGGTGAATGATGCTAAATCCAGGTGGTGTTCTCCAGGGCTCAGTGGTGTTCACCACTAGTGGTGTTTGTTCTCCAGGGCTCAGTATTGGGACCAATTCTCTTTAGTATCTTTATCAAAAAATTTCTTGACAAAAAGGATTGTCAAACACTGGAGCAGACTGCCCAGAGAAGTGATGGAGTCGGCATTCCTGGAGCGATTTAAAAGGTGTGAAGATGTGGCGCTTGAGGACATGGTTTAAGCAGTGGCATTGGTAGTGCTGCATTAATGATTATATTTGGTGATCTTGGAGATCTTTTTCCAACCTAAATGATTCTATGATTCTGTCTGCTTGGAACTCAGGGGAACCTTTCCCTAGAAGTGCCAGCAGAAAATTTGTTTCATGTATTCCAGTGTGTGCAGGCCTGTAGATGTATTCACAGTCTTTTCAGCACTGTCTGAAGTTTCAGTTTTCGAGGGAGTGAGAGAAGCACAGAGAATGGACTTGATGTGAATGCTGCAATGTGGTGTGGCATTCTGACATTCTCATAAAATGGCTTTTGATAAAAGTGTGGGCCGATGAAGGTCACAACCTGCGTAATAGATCTCACAGCAAACTGTTGTACTGGGACTTAAACTCTTCAATCAGCTACATTCAAAATACTGCATCACTCCCAGTGCAGCCCCTCTTCCTTCTCTTCTTACCCCATGTCACACAACATTAACCGGTTCAAGACAGGTGGAGGTGAATTCAACCATCACACTGTGGGTCTGCCCATGTCTAGGGAGGGTTCTTGCATTTGCACAAGGGTTGCACAGAAACAAATTGCACTGTTTTTGAGGAATGCTACCTCTGTTTTAGTGCGTGGATTATGTTTGGCTCCAGCAAATACTAATGTGAATAATCTGCAACGTAGCAAGCAAAGAGTAGAGAAGATTGAAGGGCATGAGCAGGAAGGAATGTATGGTGCTCTCTGCAGTTGTTGAAGACGTGAGTGGAGGTCATAATCCTTTTACTGTTTAGTGTGGAACCTGAACATCTAGTAATTTCTAACAATATTTGACTAAGAGTAATCTGTCCTTTTATGATTGCAAGGATACAAATTGTGCTGAAGAGCCTCTCTTCTTTAAGAATCCTTTGTGTGCATATATTTGTGCATATATATATGTGTGTGTGTATATATTTATGTGCATGAATACTTGGCTTGTGTAAGTAGGAGAAAATTGCTTGCTGAGGTCTAATCTTATGTTCTTGGTGTTAATATTCTTGTACTCTCTAGTCCTTCATTGTTTTGCTAACAGCTGCCATCCTCTGAAAAGGGAGCACTGGAGCATGAAGGGAGACAGGAGGAGGGGGGATCTCCCATGCTGTGTGCAAATGTACCATAATTGTTTATGTTCATTTTTGGTTCAGTTGTGAACGCAGAGCTTGTAACTCTTCACATCTGCTTTGGGCATTTTCATCCAAGGATGTGACAAAACTTTAATGAATAGCTTCTTTTACAGTTAAGTTTTAATAGCCTGGTTTAATTGAGGGGAAACTGATACGCTGGGAGATAAGCTCTGAAAGCAACAGGCTGGTTGGGTCACTCCAGTTTTGGGTGACTAGGTTAAGATGCTTGTGAGTCGTTTTCAGAGGAGATACATAGCTTATTCTGAGCCTGATTGTGACAGGGATTTCAGGAGTCTATGTCGTAGGTGGCTGGGTCCTGTTGGCTGAAAGGAGGATGAGTGTCTGGTCACCAAAAAGTAATGGAAAATTCCAGAAATGTTTGAGTGCAAGAAACTTGGTCATATCTCAAGTATTTGGTAGGGCAGAGAGTGAAACATGTCTCTATGCATTAAACACAAATTAGTCTTTCTGCTTTCTTTTTGACTCTTTAGTCTTTGTTTTACAAGATTGAATGGACAAGGTGATCAATTTAACTGGCTGTATACCCGAGGTAGTTTCTTTATGCTTCTCTACTTCCCTTTTGTCCTGCTTTTCTTCTTTTACAGGCTAACAGTAGTTTTTCTGACCAAAGTTTATTTAGGAGTTATGATGAGGCTTTGGTATGGTCTTAGAAATCTGGCGTCCTGAGATGTCTAATCTGTCCATCACACTCATTGCTCATTTGATTATTCTTTGTCAACTCTTTGCAGTTCCTACTGGGATTTTTGACGTGTGGAATTTGAACTCGTTTATCTTTTGCACAGAAAACTTAGTTAACATTTTGCTAGAGGCTGACAGCAAGGACAGCACCACAAATAATCTCCAATCAACAATTTTTGCCCTGAGTTGGTCAGGAAGTGACACCCGTGCTGTGCGTTTGCGGCCAGGCCCTTGGACAGGGCCATTTCCAATCGATTTTTGTTAGAGGCAGCAGCTGTGCCCGAGTGGGAACCCTGATCGTGTCTCAGCCTCCTGGTCTGGGTCTCTCTGCCTTTGTTTACTTACCAGCAGTGCTGACCTTCGGATCATTTCTCTTCTCTTGACGCTGACCTCTTGGGCCAACAGCGATTCACGATACAAGCATACCAGAAACGTAGAGCCAGATGTGAAATTGTTTCCCAGCCCTGAATGTTTGCTGGGAGAATCCATCATTTCTTAGCTGATCAGTGGGGGTTTGACTGTTCACCTGCCCATCTCTGCCCCACGCACACTGCAGCGGTGCCTGTTTTCATGGGTGAAGTGGGGAAGACTCCTTTGTGGCGAGTCTTTCCTTAGGTTTGTATTTATTTATTTCATTTATCTTTGCTCTGGTGCTCTTCTGTGTGGGTACTTTGTACTTTTAAAAACCGAAGCAAACATGCCATGTAAGCTACAGTAGATAAAGCAACTGTGCAAATATACAGTGACCACACTTTGGAGCCCCTTTGTGTGAATAGCCTCATTTACAAGTGATTCCTGTGTTCCTCAGCAACCAGCCTTGGTGTGGGAGCTCTGCTTTTCAGTTCTGCATGTGGGCTCACCTCTGCCTTTCGGGCTCAGGTGGAGGAGGAGAGGTCCCTGCCCCCTGTTTTTTTACTCCTCTCCTTTTTCAGATAGAAGGATTTCTCTGGGATAACCTTATTGGTGACTGCTATTTGGAGATCAGAATTGGATAGCAGGGAAGTGCCCCATCCTTGTGGTGTTCACAAATTGAACCTGCTGGTTCAGCCGTGCCTGGGGATGGTCAGAGTTGGTTCCTTACTGCAGCTGTAGGTGCTGGTGCTGTGCTGGTCCTTCACAGTTTTGTAGTTTCACTTTTCAGACTTGTCTTTTTGGTAGAGCAGTAGAGGTTGGGCAGAGACAGGAGTCCTGGGTGTAGGCTCTGCTGCAAGGATTTCCATGAAGTCAAGAAGCCTTTTTTCTGATATATCCTTTTGCTTGAACTAGAATCAGTGTTTATGACATGAAGTGGCCTTCTTCAGTAATTAATTGGGGTGTGACTGCAAGATTCTTGCAGTCTTCCCTGATACCACCCTGGTGCCTCTGTCCAGATCAGCCAGTCGCTGGTGTTAATGGCAGCAAACCAGTGTGTCCCTCGACTTGCCCTGCCCTGAGTCAGAAAAAGATGTTAAGAGAGAGCACTGTTTTGGCTGTGTATGAAGCAGAATACCACCTTTAATGCCTGCTGGCTCAAGGGACCCAGCCACAGTGGGCTGCACCACAGGCTCCAGCACACAGGGAAGCTGCTGCGGCAGCGGAGACTTCTTGACGTTGGAGCTCTTTGGAGTAGCTGGTCTTGCGTGGTGCTTTCGGCAGCCTGGTGCCCTTTCATCTCCTCCACAAGGAATGTGTAAGTGCACCACAGTCACACACAGGATAATGTGTGGGTTACCCATGTTTGCAAGAGCTGCAAGTTTTTTGTTGTTGTTTCTCATATAAATACTAGCAGATGTAACCAGCGGTCTCCATGAAAGATTGGCATGAGGAAGGGAGCCTTTGCTTTTAAAACTCATCTAAATATATCGATACAAATAAACATTTTAACAAGAGGCAGGCCATAAACAGCCTTGGGAGAGTGCTCTGTCCTTTAAAGACCCTGCTTTTTTATTTTCACTATTTTGTTCTCTGACAGATGCCAAATATACAAAAGGAGAATTTCAGTGGTGGCTTGTGCAGCTGGTGTATGTGACTGCATCTCCAACAGGTTGTTTTTCATTTCCCCAGTGCCAGCCCTTTGGGGAAAGCCTTGTTCTGTCACTCTCATTTTAGTTTAATGTTCTTTGGAGTTTAATGGTGTTGAAACAGGGAGGAGAAAAGAGGGGAGAGCAGTCTTAGTTACAGAACTTGCGTGGAACAGTAGTTACAAAGGATGTGATTCAGTTACGTGTACGGGAGAGTGAGGGCCATTTATATACTTAAGGATATCTAGGGCATACCCAGGCTCACAGATTCAACAACCTGCAGCAGACCTAAGCCCTTCTGCAAAGGCCTGTATTCCCAAATGGCACTAGACATCTGGCTCTTGGGGAGGAAATGTTTTGGGAAATCTCTTGGGGCATCTTGGGTATCTGTGGGCAAGGCATTGTTTTAACCTTCTTACTGATCTAAGAAGAGATGACTGTTTCATACCTTAGTTTTTCTGACAAAAAGGTAGGGATGATACTATTAGAGTTACTACCAGGAAAGTTCATGTGGCTCAGAAGCAAAACAGACCTTTTCAGTTTCTTCCAGATTTATATACTCTTTGTCCTTCCAGTGAGGGGAAATTAGGTTTGATTTGATTGTTTAAAGTGGTTGGCAGGATTTGCACCTCGTTGCAAATCGTAAAATAAATTCCCTTGTGGTTATGTTGCTTCTTTTTACTTAAATGGTCTCTGCTGCCATTTAACCAATAAATTCCAGTAACAGCTGACGTATTTGAGACAGAGGAGAAAAAAACCCCATAACATTTACAGGGCACCAACAGAGACTTCTTCATAGCCTTTTCATTTTGAGTATATGATCTTGATGCAATTGGAGACCATCCAGACTAACATTAACCCTTTGGGTTGAAAATGATACAATTATCTGTGCTCTTTTTCCTACATTTCCACCACCTTGCCAGTCTGTAAAATGTCCCTTACCTACAGTTTTCTCTGTATAACAGACAAGATAAAAGAGCTCTGGGTGGGTGTTGCTTCACAGTTTGGTTGTGCATGTGTCACCTACTAAATTCAACCTACTGGAATTAATAACTTGTAGGATTCACTGAGATTTTCTTACTTTATGTTTTAAATTGGTGTCTAGAAACATAGTTTGTACACAATGCCACAAGTACTAAGACCGTCTTTAAAAAAAGAAAGCTGGTAACATCAGTTTCTGCTCCATTTGTTGTCCTGTCCTTCTGCAATCCGGGGAGCTGGGATGGGGGAGGCACGGCTGGGGAGGCCATCTCTCCTACAGAAGAATAGGTGAAGGAACACTTGCCTCTGTGAGCAGCTACGTTTCTTGGTCGCTTCCTGGAGAGGAGCTGCCAGTGCCCATCATACCTCCAGCGAGCAACCAGAGCCCTCAGCAAACATACCAGCTCCCTGTGTGCAAAGGTATGCGAGTAGGGGAGACCAAGAGCTGAGCTGAATCAAACGTCAGACCTCCCCAGCCGGGCATTGCTTCCCTCATTCCTGTCCCCTCTTCCAGGAAACCAAGGCTGCCTCTGTTTATCCGCACCCTCATCACACAGTCAAAAAGCCCTGGGCTTCAGTTTCCACTTCAAAGGCGGCGTTGGCTGCTGTGTTGGAGATGGAGCCTGATAATTTTGGTTATGAGTGGCTGGTATGTTCCTCTGGCTGGAATTACTGCTGGTGGAGGCAGCCTTGCCGAGTGAGGTCATCTGCGTGGAGCGAGGGCAGAGGGCTGGAAAAAAGGTTTCCTTGCAGTGCTCTACCCTTGTGGTGAGACCACCTCTAAGAGATCCCGTTCCAGCCATTTCTAGGTTTCTCCACAGATCTCTTTGAAAAGGTGCCAGCTGCTGCCAACTGTGATGGTGGTTTCTGTGCTGTGTCTGCCAGTAATTGGAATCAGGGAAACCTGTGGGATTTGGTTCTATCAGAAGAGAAAAGAAGAAATGTGTGTTGCATTACAGTACACACCACTAGTGTACATCTTTCAAGAGAAACCATTTGACCCAGTCTAACTGGTACATGCAACCGTATTTTTAGATTTACAGCGAGGTAGCACTGAAAGAAACCGACAGCTTGGGATTTGGGTTTTAGGTGTTGTGTGCAGTGGCTTGTGCAATAGTACAGCGACTCAGAGGATCTCTTGAAGTGTAACTGTGCTTGCTCATTCAGTGGTTAGAGTACAGGAAGTTTGTGTCGGTGCGTGTGGTGGTTTTTTTTTTTTAAAGGTTTTGGTAAAGTAATAGATAGGTCATAGGAAATGACGTGGCTTCTAGCTAATCCCTGGATTTGTCCTCTGCTTTCTTCTGAACTGCAGCATTTACTTAAAAAAGCTGTTGTGCAGCTATATAAACCAAAGTGCAAATGTGTGTCGTATATTTTGGAATCAAACCCACCCTGTCTTATTTTGAACCTTTGAGAAAAGTGATCTGGAGTTTTAATTACACTTTCCAGCCACGTAAATTGCAGAGTTAATTGTATACATCAGCATTGTCTGACCTAGTTCTGCTGCCGTTCCTTTCATCTATAGATCTCCAAGTGCCTTACAAAGAAAATTCCCTCATATTAGAATATGGGGAACCCGGGACACAAAGAAGCAAAGCAAATATCCAGCCTGACAGTGACTGAACCCCAAGGGGAAACAAGGGCTTCCGAGTCCCAGTGGACTTGCTCTTTGTACAAGTGCCTTCCATTAGTGACCACTTACAAACCCTTGCTCCACACACTGTGTAACTGCATGCCCATCTTTTTTTAGATTTGTCTTGCAGTTCTTACCCTGAGTGAAGTTTCTATGTAATTTCCTTCTAAGCCTTTGAGATTTTGTTGTAATTTGTGGTTCTGGAGGTTGCTGTTGCATGTAAGTTAGGTGTGTGTTTTCTGTTGCATCCTGTATTTCCTTTGATGCCTGTGACACCTCCCATTTTCTCTAGGGTTGGAAGTAGGATAGTAGGGGAACAAAGAGAGTTGTGTTGCATTTTATTTTTGACCTCTTTTTTTCTGAAATTGACTGATGAAATAGTGGTTTCACTGACATACAGATATGTGACGTAGGTAAATAATCCCACATATGGTTAACCAAGGCTTTGCCTGTCTACGCAGAGAGCGGTTTTCAGCTGCAACGCTGTTTTGCAGTGTGTAAGCTGATCTTTTTCTGAAATTGAAATCAAAAGGCAGCTTTCTGATAAGGATCAGTGGCAGTTGCACATTGCTCTGAAATGTGTCTGTTTTAGCCCTGATGAAAGATGTTTGCTTATCTGCATCCAGAATCAAATCTCTCTGTTTATCTACAAAGCTGGAGTATCAACAATACAGACTCCCACTACTACACATCCCACCCCTTGCTCTCTGGGGACAGTGTGTGAGGTCAGAGGTGCTTCAGCACTCCAGATCCAGTTTTTCCTTTGGCCTTTGTTTATGACTTTGCTCATGACTGACAGTCCATGCCAAGGGCAGTCATGCTGGATAGTGTTTTCTACCAGGCTTTTTCCTACAGAAGCAAATATGTGGTGGCTTTGTGTTTGCTGTGTCCCAAGGTTTTAGCATAAATAAATTAACTGGGATAGACAAAGAGATTTTGAGGCTGAATGACGTTGCTTTCCTTCTGTTCATTGATAGCCAGCTGTCACTTTGCAAAGCCCCAGTGCTTTGTTCATACCAAGAGCTTTCAGATCAAGAGCAGGAGTGTGGCTGCTGTCCCCTGGCCTAGGGGACGTGTTCCTTCTGCATTTCCCCACCAATTGATGTAATTCCCAGTGCTGAGTCCTTCATGCTCTCTCTGTGTGGAGCACCCACAGTCAGCATTGCTGTGCATGTTGGTGTTTGGGATGTGCATCTTCTGTGGTCCCACGGTGTTATGGCCTGAGCTTCATGAAAAGCTGACACCAGTGCAATTGATGGACTCATTGCTGTTGCATGTTAAACAATTAAACTTGTTTGAACAAATTTGCATTTAAAACTGATAAAAATGAAAGGTTCTGTTTGCTGGCGTAAGGTAGTAAGTGGCCTACGGAAATAGCAGTAGTGGCATTCGGGGTGTGTGGGTGTGAGCTGGCAGCCCGGTGTTCAGGAGATTGCTGGTGTCTGCACTTTGATACCCACACTGCGCTCGGACATCACGCCACTGTCATAGAGAGCTGATCCTGCAGCTCCTGTGATTTATGGAGGAAACGTTCTCTTTGGAGTAAGGAGAGAATGGTAGCGTGAGGTTTGCTGTGCCTGCAGGGATGTGGGACTTGCAGCTGGACGGTTGCTTTGTAAAACTGGCACGTAGCGTAAGCTTGTACCGTGCCACGTTGTGAGTGGTGCTGTCCTTGCTTTTGCCAAGTTAATTTCGGCAGTTTAAGAAAACAAACTAAGCTCAGCTGTTCTGTGCTACTTTGCGATAAGGCGTCTTATGTGTGAGATGATTTTATTTTGACAGATGAAGTCTTCAAGTTTGGGGCTGTGCCTTTTTCACTACTTTATACAAAATAAAGCAGCGAATGCTCTGTGGCAGCAAATGAATGCATTTGGGTTGGTTTGTCTTTTTTATTTTATTTGACGTTCTTCTTTTCCTTTGGTCGAGAATAAAAGCAACTCTTTGAAGAGAGAAGGCAGATCCTAAATCTGAGATATTTCAAAATGAGCTAAGCAACAAATTCTGCAGGTAGCCAGTGATAGAGTCTAAGGTATGACCTAAAGGAAGGTGTGTGTGAAACCTCAAGAGCCTTAAAGGTCAAAGCAGCCTGTTAAAACCAGCCAAACATATTGCTGGAGGCTGGGATAAAGCTGCCAGAAATGCAGTAACATGCTGGCCAAACTTAGCAGCTGATCGGCTCCTCTCCCTTGTCGTGCAATTAAAAGGCTTGTGATTTTTCAGGTTTGATTGCTCGAAAGGTCTGCCTCTCTCCCTGGGCCGAGTTTAGGTGCAGATGTTAGTGAGGTTACAGCAGCACTCTCGGTGTGCTCACTGCCATCACTTGCTGGAGTAACCCTTGCTGAGCCCCGGTCAGGGAGCACAGCTTGGAGCACACAAGGACAGCCTTTATCTTCCCAGCATGGCTGGCCAAAGATCAGGCTTCTCACACCAAACCTGCCATGGCAGGCTTGCTCGCTGCAGGTTTTTCTCTGCTTTCTCAGGGAATAAGGAGCAGTAAGTCCAGTTGCTGACGTCTTTCAGCTTCTGCTGAAGCAATTAGGGAGTGCTTGGGGCAGGGTTCATCTCCCCTCACGGTCCTGGAAGGCCATGTGAGGGAGGAAGCTCTTCAGTTCCAAGTGGTTTCATAATCTTCAGTGGGAAGGCAGAGCACGTCACTGTGGAGAAACAGCTTCAAAAAGTGGCGCATCACGGCGCTGATACGGAGTAGTAAATACAAGTCTCCCTCCACTCTTGCCTGCTTGGTTGGCTGAGGAGCTGATATTGTTGGAATGTGGAGACTTGGGTGTGTGAAATGTGTGGGATTTTTCCCCGGAGGGGGGTTTGCCCCTGGGGCTGAGGCTGTCTCACTGTGGCAGATGTCTCCGTGTCTCCCTGTGCAGCGGTGCCTGGGAGCTCACCTGAGCTTGCTGGGGAGGTCAGAAGCTCAGTGCACAGAGCCAGCTGCTGTGAGCACCCCAGGGAAAACAGGAGGGGTCTCTTGCCCCCAACCAGATTGTCAACCACACAGGCTTTGCTGGAAATCCAGTGGACAACAAAAAAACCCACCTTGCCTTCACTGGATGTGTTGTAGCCATAGATAGGAATCATTTGACTTCTTTTTATTCCCTCTCAACATAATTTGAGGGGGGAAAAAAAGTTTCTTTTTATGTTATGTGTTCTTTACCTAGGCTTTTTCTTTGCAGTCTCCAATATATATGTGTCATCAGAGCTTACAGCCCAAAAATTAACATTATGCTACCTGCTGTCATGGCTTTTGTGCAATGCAGCACAAAAAGCTGAGGAATAACATGAATGAGAGTTGGTGAATCAAGGTAGTAAAGACAAAATACTACTCCTGAGAATGATTTGTGTCAGTTGTAAAAAATCATTTTTCCCTCAGGTTGAAAAAGGGATGTCAGAATTCAGGAAAAACCCCCCTTTTATTTAACAAAAATAAAGCTACTGTTTAAGTGTTAGTTTTAAATGGGAAGCAAAGCATGAAACCACAGGCAATTTGTGTGTGCACAGTGTTGCAAAAGACACAAAAGAGATTGCCAAGCACAGCAAACCTGAGCTTGAGAGGAGAGCTCTCAGAAAGGGTGTCCAAAAATGTACATCAATATCTGAAAAGAATGCTGTGCTTTTCTCCCTGTTCTTTTTAAGCATGCAGAGAGTGGATGTTAAACTCCCCTTGTGTGTATTTAAGGTCATATCTCAAACTCACATCCTTGTGTACAGGCACATTCTGGTTAGAAGTGGAAGCATTTACTGGAGCACATTCAGAAAGCCCAGATCCTGACTGGGTGTTGCTGAAATTTCCTCACTGATTTTTAAATAGTTTCTCATCTGCACAAATTAAGTTCTGTTGTTACTTGTCTTTTGACATTGTAGACATCAAACTTCAAAGGCGTTCTTGACTGCCAGATAAAATATTGGCATCCTCTAATTTCTAATAGTCTCTAAATTGAAGGAGTGTTACAGGTTCTGAGCTGGAAGGAGTAAGTCTTGATCACGTTGGAATACAATTGGAATGAAGAACTCTCATTTGCTCTCAAAGAATAATTTACAAAGAAGTTGAGTGGAGCAGGAAAGATGACTGGGGTTTTCTGTTCCCAGTATTGAAATAATTAGCTCATAATTGAAAAAGGAACCTGATTCTGCAGATACAGAATTTGTTATTTAGCATTATAGAAACACGTTGTTTCCACAGAAGGGGATTAAAACATTTGAGAAAGCGACTCTTTTCAGTGCTGCTCATTCTCTCTGTATGGTGAGTTTACTCTTCAGGTTTCTGAGAATATGAGCTATGCATGAGTTATGAAGTACAGTAGAATGAGAGCACGAAAGACTTGCCGTTACATTCACCAGATCAGGGCTTTCAGTTTTTTGGTGTTCTTGCCCTATTCTGGAATTTAAGGCTTATATTTGAATAGTGGCTCTAGAAAGTTTTCCTAGACTTCCTTCTTCTGATAGACGAGATATTGGTGCATGTTATCGATGAATTCTTGCCAACATCTGAGATGATGTGATTTCTGATCAGTCTCACTGGGTTTGCAAATTTACTGTTCCGTTTGCTGCAAAAAGAAAAAAGATGAACAACATGGCAATTTTGTACTTGATTGGTGGTTTTGTGCTTTTTTCAGCCTTTGCTTTTAGCATGTCTGATGGGTACTATTGTTTCAGACAAACAGTAGTGAGAGAAGAGACTTGTGAACAACTGACAGGTTCACTGAGTAAGGTTTCGTACTTTGTGAACTGCAGAGCTTTGGTGAGAGCAGGATGTGATTGCCATTAGCTTTGGGTCTCTGCTGCATCATACAGCACTAATTAATACTAAAACCCAAACAAATAAAATCACACACACACAAAAGCCTTATAGGAAAACCCTGTGATATTTCAACAGGGTGTTTCTAAGAGTTTTATGAAGACTTTAGCATAGAGTTAGTTTTGTCTCAGGCAGTCCAGGGAATTTGGGTTCTAGGAATAGGGCAGGACCCCTGTTAGCACTGGGAGAGGTGACTTCTGCTCCCTACCAGTACTGTAAGCCCCATTTTAAATTCTGCTACAACCCACTTGATCTCAACACACTGAGATTCTGCAATCTCAAAAGCTTTTTCTGTTAGGATCAAAACATGAGCGCAGAGGAACCTGTGCCTGGGTGGCGCTGGATGTCGGCACAATATGCATGAGCCTGGCCAGATGAGCAAGTTAGATCAGAGGTGCAGCTTTTGCCACATGAATGTCTGTTTTCTGGGCAGTGATCTGGCTGGGTTTGGCTCTGGAGACATGCTCAAATGCCAGGACTGGAATACAGTAGAGAAACCAGGACACCTGATTTGAGTCGTGGCATTTGATTCACTGGGGGCTGGATTTTCCTGGGCTTGACTTGATTGCTCATGGGAAATGGGGGAAAAAAGACTCAGACTTACTAAATTCTCAGGTTTCACGTATGTTTTAAATGATATTTCTAGAGCATTTGGGGGTCCATTCATGAGAAAAAGGAAGATGCAGGAGAGTGTGTTTCTTATTTTCCATAATGCAGTTGCATATGACTGTACTTCAGTACTTATATAACTCAGAGGGATGACTTTTAGCCTCCTGAATTCTGTTGGTAGTCTGAATTCACACCTTTGATGCTTTGTGGAGCGCATTAGGATTGGTTACAGGTCAAGACAAAAGTGTCAGCCTGTGATGAGTCATACAGAGCATCACCTGAGTCATCTCCATCCTCAGCCTCATTCAGTCTCAAACCTTCTTAAAGCTGTGCTGATGGTCCAGCTGCTAATTTCTGTCTCCAGATAATGTCAGTCCATACTAATAAATGTCATTAATTGATTAAAATGGTTCATGAGACAGCTGAGATCTCAAGGAGTTAAAACTTGAAGTATAATGGCACATAAACTGCTGATCATCTGTGCCTGACTTGGGTAGTGGCTGGAGTAATTTCTGGGAATGGTCTGATAACTTGCATCCAAGATTGCTGTAGATCTGTCATTTACAAGGCATTTTAATTAGATGTTGTGGAGACTAATTGTGTGATGTGGTGGATTATTAGGGAAAAAGTAAATTCCATAAAGCTTCAGTCACTGTGGGTTTTCTTTTTCCCCTTTTTTTTCCTAGAGCTGCAGCACCTGTGAAGTGCAGGTCCTCAGAGCAGGTTTGAATGCTGCTGCAGGACCAGCAGAGTCAGGGGCTGCCATTCATTCTGCAGCAGCTGGTAAAATGCACAAATTTGTGTGTGTGTATGCATGCCTAAAACACCACTTTTTGGCACTAAAAATGTCATCTTCAGCTCTTCTCATCCAACATTTTAATGGTCTGCCACGGCTATTTATGCTTTTGTAAGGCTGATGGACAGTTCTCATAACGTGCCTTGTCAGTGGTTCTGTTTATTTGTCGTGGCAGAGCTGTGAGCCTGTGCCACTTAGGACAATACAGTTTCCATTCTTCTTTGTCCTAGGATGATTTTTTTCCTGCTAGGAAAACAGAATGGGCGCAGCATCAGTCAGGGACCGTAGTTTTTAATGCCTGAGAAGAAACACTGTCTAGTCTGACGTCTTCAGAACCTCATCCAGCGAGTTTGGCATTGACTTGTAATTTGCAGTTCACTGGCTTTTCATTCTGTTCATGAACGTGTGAGGGAATAAATTACAACTTTAGGGGTTGAATCTCAGTTCTTCACTCATGTGATGAAGGTTGTTTGCAGCCACTGGTTGCTTGTCTCAAACCATGCCAGCAGTACCTGGACTTCTCAATAAGTGCACCATGATGACCTGCTCAAAGTGCTCTTACTTAACAAAGGACGGAGTTATTTTTCCCTTTCTTCACGTGAATAAACCCTAGTGCAGCTACTGAAATAACCAGTTTGGTGCTTCATGTTGCAGCCTTTGTTCTTGAAACTCCCAGGACTTTTGTTCATCCTGACGACAGTGTGATGTTGTTGACTGTTGTGTGCATCTGGAGCTGTATATTTAGAGCCGGATGTAATACTTCTGGGCAGACAACAATATATTTAATCTAGCACTAGATTACTGTCAGGATTAGATGTGTGGGCCATGCTTTTAAGAAGTGCTGTTAGAATTCAGTGACATCTACAGTACATCTGCTACCATTGAGGCGTTGCTGCCTCTGGCAGGGGTCACAGCAGCAGGCTGGAACATTGTATTTCCAGCTCCATGTCATAACCTCCAAAATCAATGATACACTGGGGGGGAAAAATTAATGAAAATATTAATAAAAATAAAATAATAGAGGGGCTGGTGACTAGGTGTATCTTCCTTGTAACTGGGCATGTAGAGACAGTGAGTTTAGATGAGATAAAAAGAAAATGGGAGACCAGACAAGAATTTCAGAGGTGTGGTTTGTCTGGCACTGGCGTTTGTGGCTGAGCTCGTAATGCTCTGATATGCACTAGATACGCTCATAGACAGTTGCACCTTTGAAAATACGATGCTCTTTCTTCATCTCTAATCCCTGCATCACAGGAATGGCTCCAAATGTACAGTAAAGCCTTTGATCCTGTAGTCTGAGAGTGGCACTGGCAGAAAATTATTAGAATTTGCTGTGGAGGTGTCAGGATGTGGGTCAAACTGAAACTTCATGTTGGTACTTTGCATCTGAGCATCATTTTTTTACTTTTCAAAGAACAAGAGTTGAGGTTAGGATACTGAACTTAAATCTGAAGCAGAGAACCATATTCCTCAGTTGTTCTCTGAACTTTTGGTCTGGATTTAGTGATCCCAGATCCTGAAAATGTTAGAGTATTTGGAAATAATCTGCTGTGCATTTATTACAGTGTTGAATTTAGTTTTGGTTTCTGTTTTATTCTTTTCCAGTAAGAGCTGACATTTTGTTGCAAGAAAACAAGCACAGATTATGATTTGGAATTCAAATATCTATATTTTAAAATCATGTATTTTTCAGAAACAGAAAGCAAAAAGGTATTTTTCAGCAGGATGCAGGCTTGAGAAAAAGGCAGAGGTTACTTTATTATGCAAGCTTCGTATTTCCTTTCCAATAATAATACTTCCCTAAAATGCCTTGATAACATCTAGTTGAAGCTTGTTGAGCACTTGGGCCTTTTTCAGATGTTAAGATGGCTGCTGTGCCTTATTTTAAGATGCTTTATATTTAACCTGTTTCTTTGTCTCTGGGGAAATACTTGCTAAACAGTCTCTATATTAAGCATTCTTCTGTAAAAGGTATCTGGGAAGATGTAAGTAGGAAAATGAAGCTAATTATTCTTGATGCCCAGCCCTTCCTACTAATTCTGCTCTGATTGTTTTGCTGGTAAACCAGATTTTTCAACATAACCGTGCCATGAGGTTCTGTTAATGCTCTGGTGACATGTACCAAGGCAATTCCTTGGTCTGTGTTGGGACTGGGAGCTGTGCAGCAGTGGTGTCACACAGTGACATGGTGGCATTGGTGGATTTTAATTACATAGAGGAGGGCAGGATTGCTTATCTTTTTTTTTCCCCCCATTCCTGCCTTGAATAAAGCTGATGCAACCAGTAGTGGTCAAAATCTGTGGTGTGTGTTCAGCTGTAGAGTTCAAACAAATGTCTGTTCTGGAAGCTTTTGTATTCTGGTAAAACCAAAATGCCACAGAGGGGAAGCAACTCATGTTTTGATCAATGTTGAGAGTCCACGTCGTAGCACTCAGTGGTAGTTTTAAGTCTGATGGTTTGAATTCTCATTTACCATTAAATGCTAACATACTTTGGTAGGATTGGCTTTCTTTTGGAAAATCTGTGGCTAGCTTAACTTTGGGCAAACAGTTCACTGAAGACCATTCAGGTTTCCTTGGTAGAAATTCCCCTGCCCAGTAGCAGTACCTGGTTGTTGAGGTCAAAGCTCTGAATGGGTGCACTTTTCTCGCCCTCTCCTCCTTGAATGGACGACAAAGTTGTGTTTGTAATAGTTAAGGTCTTAGAGAAATGAGACATTTCCTTTAGATATAGTAAATAAATTAATACAATAATCTTAACAGAGGACTTGGATGTTGCTGCAGAATTATGCACAGGGAAGGAGACTTGACAGTGTAATTGAGTTTGAAAACCAAAACATAATTGCCAAGGGTGGGAGTGAAACTTGCAGCCATTGTGCTGACACAACCTGAAGGTCCAGCTTGTCTAAAAGGCTGGGATTATTTTAAAGCAGATTTTTGATATGAAACTGGAAAGGAGTTGGGGAATCAACCTAGTCTAGTATGCAAAGCTGCTTTTTTTGGGAGGGTGTTTTTTTCACTGACTGTGTAACTTGGAAGTGTATAAGCCATCTCTGTGTCAGTAGACTGTGTGGTACACAATTTTTCCCAGCGGCATTGTGGACATCTTTATGGTCTGAGAATGTAAGTAAGGCCAAGTAAACAAGCAGAGGAAATCCAGAAAGCTGTCTGATTTTTCCTGCAGCCTGGGAAGCACCTGTATTGCTTTTCACCTTCAGATGTGCATCACAAGCTGCTGACCATGTAAGTAGCTGGGTTTTTTCCAAAATTGCATCACCTAGAGACAAACCTGGATAGTGTGGTGTGTGTGGTGTGTAAGCCCCTGCCTGGTCTCTTGAAAGAGTAGCAGGGAGGGCATGTGCATCTGTTTCTTTGCCCATGTGTGAGCCCTGTGCCAGAGCCTGCAGAGGATACCAGTGTGTCTTGTTGAGGGCTGAATCATCCTGTTGGAACAGAAAATACTATTGGAGGGCTAAGATGGTTTCGTTTTCCAAAACACACTATGAGAGGGAAGAGCAGTGCATGATGCATTAGGATCTGATAAACAAGGCTTCTCTGGAAAGCATCTCTTCAGAGCTCTGGGCATTGCCATCCCTGGGGCAACTATTGCAATTCCTTGGAATTCTTCTCCAGCCTTTCGGGAACCGCCCAGATGAAAGGGTTTGCCAGTTTCACAGTGCCTGATTGTAGGGCTGCTGCCTGTTCTGCTTCTCAAAGGGTGTCTGTTCAGATAATGATAAGGATGCCTTTCTTGAAAACATAAACTGCTAGGCTAATAGATGTTGTAGTGAAACAAAAAGTTTGCTAGTTGGGCATGCCAGTTTCATGCCGCTCCATTCCACATGAGCACAATGCGTTTGTGATTTTAGCTAAATATTTAATTCATTTGTTTTTCAAAACAAAGAGAAAGTGTCACTTTCCTTTGCATAGTATCCTTTGCATTATATACTTTTGCATAGTAACAGAGCTTACAAAGGTATTTTAGGTTCTAACTGGTGTTCTGTGTCCTCCCCGTTATGCATTTACCAGTCAACTGACCCTTTTCTCAAATATTTACTCTGATATTTCCCTGCAGTTGCCCTCCTTCTCCCTTCCCTCACCCTGTCCCTCCGCACAGGTTTCAGTCACCTCTATTTAAATAGCAACACTCCCTCCCAGTACAAACAGTCAGATGTTAAACAATGAGGAAGACCAACAGTGGAGGAGGTGCCAGGTGGGACCAGCACGGCTTTGGAAAGAGTTCCTGCTGAAGGGAAGGAAAGGACACCTTCCATTAGGGTCACTCTGTAGTGCTGAGAGACACAGAATCCAGGGGAAATCACTGCTGCAGACATGAGAGCTGCTCCTTGCTTGCAGTGGCACACAACTGTCCGAATTAGTGTAGAAGGTGAGACAGGTGAAACAAAACACTGCCACTTGAAGCACATCTTCCCACCTCCTCCTGTAGCAGCATTTGATTCCAAGTGACTCTGATGCATCCTCAAAGGTTCCCGTTGGGTTTTTTATTTTTTATAATAACAGCGAGAGTTTAGTGAGATTGGCATTAACGAGGATATCTACAGGTTTTTTTTGAAGGCTCTGCTGTGTCCTTTCTCTTCTCCATGTACAGCAGAGAGCTATGTTAGTATTTTTCCTGGGAACTCAAGACCTCATCTTTTCTGCAGAAAACATGAGGTTGGAGAATTCCCTGTTGGGAATTCAGAAGCATGGTTGGTTTACTGTGTTCCCTGTCCTGTACATCAGAATTAAGATTGGATGTGATGTCCTGGGAACTGCAGGGTTAAAAGTGCATTAAAAAGAAAAGGGAAATTTTGTTAATGGAAACCATTTAACTATTACAGTGTCTAGGGCTTTCATGGCGTGACAGGTAAAAGGTGTGGACATAAGCAGTGTTGGAAAATGCCTCTTTAAATGAAGAGCAGAACTTATTATCTAGCATATTTATGCTATGTTTAGTTTTGCAGCAATTTAATTTCTTGTAAATAAATTGCAATAAGAAATGAGCTGGTCCACATGCATTGAGGAGGTGGTGAGAACTGTCAGGATTGCAGAGTCCATGAGTCAAATTCTGTATTTCTAATGGGATATGGGTTCCTGGGTAGCTCAGCTTCTTACTAATTCAGTAATTTATACTTGAATGGCCTCTCAGGTTCATACACAGGGTGACAGAGGTGAACGTGCCCTTTTCGTTCAGCCTTGTTGGTTTTGTAAAACCCTCAGATTTTCCATGGGAGAAGCAGATCCTTGCACGACGGATGTGACCCTGCTGATAACAGATGTGGTTTCCCTCTTCACCTTTTGTTGACCTTGTAGAGATAGTGAACAACAGGCTTTGGGGATCTGTAAACCAAAAGTAAAACCCACTGCAGGTTCAAGGATGATATGCAATAGGAAAGTGCTACTGCCAGTACCTAAACCAGTTCTGGAAAACATGACTGCACAGAGATCTGTTCACAGTACTGTCAGTTTGGCCACGTTTCCAGTTATTCAACAGACTGATTATTTTCCACCTTTGTATCTGAAACCAGCTGATGACCTTTCATTCCCGGCTCTTAGGGCTGCCCCTGGTTAAAATAGTCATTGAAGGGTGGCATTTCAGTCTAGCACACATTGTGTCTGCTTGGTCTGAAATCCTTACACCTAGCCCTTTCTCCTCTCCCTGGTTGAGCAGCACTTGATGCCTTTCATGGAGTGTGACACAGCTGATTTGTTGAAAGAGAATTGAAAATAGAGAGCAGCCTTGAACAAGGATGCAGTTTTGTTTTCTGTCACATCGTCGTTGCTATGGTGACTTAGCAAAGATCTGTTTAGCACTCACTGGTTCTGACAGAAGTTAGAGATTTTTCAATAGTCCTCAAACAGTTGTTTTTACAGAAATAGGTGTCTATAGTTTTCTGCAATAAGTCTGATTCTCTTCTTGCTTGCTGATGCTCCTTGGAAAAGGTGTGTACCGGCTGTATTTTGGGTGGTGGTGTCCCTTCCTTGCTGAAGTAATTTCCAGGAAGGTGGATAAATAACGTACCCATCTTGTCAAGGTTGTGGAGTATTTCTTCCTCAAAGAGGTGCTGTGGAGTGCAGTGGTAAATGCAAAAGGATGGAGAACATGAAGCCTGCTAAGGAGTGGTCATTCTTATGAATTGGTCACACCATTTTGGATGAGAAGGAG
This sequence comes from Acropternis orthonyx, assembly GCA_035583155.1. Lineage (NCBI taxonomy): Eukaryota > Metazoa > Chordata > Aves > Passeriformes > Rhinocryptidae > Acropternis > Acropternis orthonyx. The sequence goes on from JAWWEU010000020.1 coordinate 16,285,125, forward strand.
GAGGAGGAGGATGCTGTTGGAGTCAGGAAGTCTGAGCCCTTTCCCTACGTCTCTCAGGCTTCTGATGTTACTTAAGAAGCCATATGATCAAGTGTGTGGTGCAGCTACAACCTTAACTGAGATTTTCTTCCTCTAGGTTGGTAAACGTGGGATAGTAATTCTGCTCTTTGAATTCCATACATTCATTGGGAGGGCTTGAAGGCTGCAGTGCACACTCGGAGAGTTGCTGCTCCAGCCAGAGGTGCTCAGCCTGGTAGGGGAGTCGAGCCAGTGTCTGTGGAAGTCTCACCATGTGTCAAACAGGTTGTGTCAAACACAGTTCCCTCCCCTTCCCGCTCCCTGTGCTGGCCTGGGAGCAGCATTCCTGCCCATGGGCAGTGGTCTGGTGGATTTGGGTACTGTCTCCTTGGCAAGCTGTGGTCAGCCCCCAGCTCTGCACTGGGGCAGGTGTCCCTTGCAGCACATCCTCATCCCTGTCAGCAGAGATATGAAAGCAGGAAACAGGGTTTTTTATATAGGCTTGACCCTCAGAGATAGTATTTTGGACACCAGCACCACAACCAGTTTAATGTTCAGTGCCACTGGAAGTCTCAGTGGAATTCCCTTTGTTATACTAAGCTGGTCAGAGAGAAGGGGTTGATTTCTTATGGCCTGCTTAGACAGGGTCATCTTGATAATGGGCATATTCAGAAAGTCTTCAAGATACGTATCCTATTTTACTCCCAGAAATTCAAATAAATGTACTTTCAGAACAGCTCTTTCACCTGGGTTTGGCGGTAAAAGAGAAGAATGTCCTCATTTAAAAAACCCCCAACTATATGAATTTCACTAAATAACACATTCTTCCTGCTTATTTGACTTTCCTGTCACGCTACAAATCCCATAATATGACCTTATTTTCCCTTTTTCTTAATGATGAAATTCTGTGCTTTTAACTTATTTCAGATCTGAATTTATTTGAAGTTCTTCCCTCTGCTGCTGTCTGCTGCACATTTTAAGCTCATATGTCTTAATGTTGAGACCAGCTTTTCTTGTCAGCTCTTTGATGGACAGTTTTGGCCTGTCCCTTTGCTGTAGCCACACAGAATCGGTACTTCAGCCCCACTGCAGATTGGAAGGTTTGTTCCTGCACAGTGTGGAGTAAGTTGTTTCTCACTGGCAGCTCTTACATTTTTATCAGTTTTGTAAAGTTAATTAATGCAAGAGCCTCCAGTCTTGGTTGTCTTAAATATTTAGAGGGGAGAAAGAGATTTATGCACATTTTTGCTGCTGAGCTAGATTTGATTGTACTTCTGTTGAATTTCTGAGTTAGTTTCCCAGCTGGTATAAATCAGTGAAGTTCCACTGATGTATTTTGGATGACCAGCCCTGTGGAGGATCTGGCCTTTCTCAATTAGAATTCTGTCTTTTACTGAACCTCAGTTACTTTGCACTGGCAGTTGCTGCTGTATTTTTGTGTAGAGAAATATGTGATATATTTCTACTGTCTTTTATCTAGGAAGACACTGTGTGTGTGTGTGTACATTTGTACACACACACTCACAATGGATGTTTATACGCAGTCACCCACACACAAAGAAATGTAGGAAACCCCCTCCCTCTTTTTCTTGTCATCATTATTGCACCAGTGACTGATGTGGATGGGTTCACTGAAGATTTGTGTCCAAACTTACCAACCAGACCCTGCCAAGCATCACTACCAAACCTGGAGACACTTAGGAACAAAGCAACTCCAAGCAGAAATAATTTAGATTCACCCCATGAGGAGACCCTTCTCCACAGGTCCCTGGATTAAACACCCACTTCACCCACTGTGCTCCTACTCCTACACAGAGCAGGTGAAGGCTTTTCTTATGGTCCGACACATGAAACCACCTTACTGTGAGGAGTGGGAAGGGAATGGCGATGATGGATGGACTGAGGGTCTGGGAAGTGTGATGGATTGGATGAGAATGTTGTTCCAGGATAGCTCAGAAACTCCTTTCTGCAGTTTTGGGGCAGAGTTGGGTGTCTCCCCACTGCGAGTCTTTTTGTCTGTTCTCTTACCGCGTTAATCTCTGCGGGATTAGCATTGACTTTAAACTCCTTCAAGTCATCATGATAAGTGAGCATGGCAGTAAATTCTTCCAGATCAAGAAAAAGACAAATTGCGGTGCGCTGCCTTTATGGCATAGTACTGCTAATTGCTGAACTTGATAAATGTCTTCTGATAGGTTATGTAGTTAATGAACAAAGATGTTAATTGCCCTTATCTGAAATAGCTGCATTTGCAGGAACGTTCTCTGGAGCCATGGATGTCTTCTAACAGAGATTTATTTTAAATCATCCATTGTTTTCAGCAGTTTCAGAGTCCGCTACCCTTCAGTGTGTCAACAGAATAGTTTCCACCCCCATCAAAGTTTTGAGAGCAATCAACTCTTTCAGCATGTTATTCAGCAGGTCTGAGTTTTATTTGTGTATGGAAAACTTATATGTAATACAGATGCTCAGCATTCTGGGCTACAGCAGGAGCATGGCTCATTCCTAAGAGCAGCCAAGACAGAAATAATTACCTGGCAGTGGAAGAGGAAGGGTCTGGAATAGCCCTGTTTCCCCACATCATCTGGAGTATTTAACTGGGAAAATCGTTCTTCGTTGTTGTTGTTGTGTTGGTGGGACTTGTCAGTCTAAATATGTTTTAATGCAAATAACCATCTCTATTTGTAGAATTCATCTTTTCTAGACGCTTTCTGTGGAAAATACGCAGCTGAAGATTTAGTGCATTATTATATGAGTAAGTGCATACTAGCCTGGTATTAACAATGGACGTCATGTTTATTCTTTCTCTTTTAGAATTTCCCATGGAAACAAGTGGGCAGATTTTTGCATTATTGAGTAGTTTGCCGCTGCTGACTTTTCCCAGAAACACGAAGGGAAAACTAGTCTTAGGCAGGAGCCTGCCTACATGTTCTTCCAGTTTTGGGAGCACTGGGTTCCCCTAGGATTTGATTTGTAGTAGGTTTTGGTGTGTGGCTATTCTGGTGCAAAGTTATTTCAAAGCTGTATGATAAATAAATCTTTATGGAATTGAAAAAAAAGGCAAAGTTCTCACTGAGGTTAAGACATACCTGATTTCCCAGTGGAGAAGTTGAATGTTTCATTAAGGGGCTAAAGGCTAATGTGAAGAGAAAAATATTTCCTTGACTTGGGGTTTTTGTTTGTTGAAATAAATTGCATTTTTGCTTTTGAGTCTCTTGCAGTTTTTCAGAACATGTTCAACAGCAAAACAGCCAGAAGTTCAAACTTTAAATCTGTAAGATGACACACGTACATTCTCTGGCCAGAGTTTCCTCAGTCAGGATTAATTTTGTAGAGTGAAGGAGAAAAGTCCATTATCTTGCTTCGTTTGATAGATTTCAGACTTCGCCAAGAAATATAAATGTCCTTTCAAAAAAAGACAGCTATAAAAATAAGAGTTACTATTTTCTTAAATAATAAAGGCATTTTCAACTGAACTTGATGTATTGCCTCTCAAAGATGCTGTGGCTTTAAACCATCTCATACCAATAATTAGACTGAAGTAATCAAGACCTCAGCTTCCCCTTCCCCATGATACGCTGCCCCTAAGTTATGTTAACATACCGTTTTCTGTTTCATGTTAGAAATAGGGCTGAAGGAGCTCAAAAGTAATCTGGCAAAAGCTGGATGGGTTCCCTGCTCTGCCTGACGCCACAGCCAGACAAATATTTGTACGGGCAGAGACAAAGTGGGTGGATGGAGGTGGGAATGCTGCTTAAGACTGGTATTGATGCCAGATGCTTCGTGGTGACCCACTGAGGATCTGTCTCAGTTTAGGTATTTACAAATCTCTGAATCCACAGTTCTGGTCTTGCATCTTGTTCTAATTTGAATTTCCCATGGAGTGACCTGGGGGTGAGGAGGCAGGTTCTGGGGGTGGGTGCAAACAGGACCAGCTGCAACATGAGAAGGTGCAACACTTGCACTGCTTATTTATCAACCACAATGATTCACTGTGATTGACATTTACATACCTGAATGTCAAAATAACCTGTGTTTTAAGAGGAACCAGTGACTCAGGCTGTGGTTTTACCTCAGGCCATTTCCTGATAAATGGCTGAACTGTGCTTGGTCTTGAGAAAACAAGTGGGGAACACAACTCTGTCCTCACATCTGTGGGTGTGGAGAGATTAGGGAAAGGACACCTTTGCGTGGGGCTAACCTTCACCTCATGAGTGCCGTGGGCCCTGTGAGGAGCACCACAACCTTGTGAGCTCTGGGAAGCCTCAGGTCTGGTGACAGCTCAGTTTCAGGGCTTCTGCAGAGCATTTCTGCACAGTCCTGATGTGGGAGCACGGTCGTCATGTTTGACAGCATCTAGAAGCACAGTTTCAAGCAACTCTATACGGTGATAAATTGCTCTGCCTTAGACTCTTCTGGTTGCTAAACAGAGGTGAAGCTGCCTATAAACTGGTATTTTCAGAACTGAAAGTATTTCACTTCTTAGAATGTGGTGTTTTTAATGAAGCAGAAAAAATGCATATGGTGTTGCTTACAGGGACTAAAATGTATTTGGGCTACTCATTTTTTCAGTAAGGTAGCAAATAACTGTAGTGGGGCTTTGTATGTTGTATGGCCAGACAGAATGTAAGGAAACGGAATCATATAATGCTGTGTAAACTACCTCACTGGCATAACACTGTCGTTTGGAGAGATTAACCATCTGTGTAACTCCATGTTATGGTTTAGGTGGTCTTCCCATCCTTTGCAAGCTGCAGAACTCTGTGTTGCTCCATTCTCCTTAAGGAAAAGGACTGTCTTGTGAGAAGAGGTGGATGCCTGGGATAAAATCACTTGTGTATGGCTACAGAGCTGTGGTTGGACTGGATCAGTTGTCTTTAATGCTCTTTAAATGGATGGTTTAAGGTATAGAAGAGTCTCCTCTTGGGAACAGATTCTGTGAGAATTCTTCAAATCCTCTTTGAAGTTAATGGAGGGTATTAAGGGCAGTGAGCACCTTCTTAAAAGAGAAATTTAAATTGCTTTGATTCATTTCATTTTACATTTGCATCAACTGGTCCTGGATTTCTCCCTTCTCCGGTCTTTCCGAGTGTGTTTTTTGATAACTTTGCCCCCTGAGCATACTAGATTTTATGCTGGCTGTTTTGATATTTCTCCCTGAGTGTTGTAATGCTGATTACCAAAGGATCTCAGGCCTTTGGCTTCCTGTGAGAATGAGATAATTACTCTCCAGTAGGCAGCGCATGACGTATAGTATCAGCATTAAGCCACTGGGATTCCAGTCACTAGTGTAGAACAATATTGTGGGTAAATGAATAAGCAGAAGTTTATCATACTTCCTGCATAACAAGGTTTTTGTTAAAGGGACAGTGAAAACTCTTTTCACCCAGGGCTGGTATAAACCGAGCGCTGCTGCAACAGCCGCTCCTGAGAAAGATGTTGGGGTTGGGTTCTGTGCCTCGCTGGGCTATTCTTGCTCAAAAGGCAACTGAATTCTTGTGGCAGCAAAGGTGGATGGCAAGGCTGTCACTGCACTTTGGGGGATGACGTTTACGGGCTTATGAACACGTATGAAGTGCATAACTTCAAAGTACGGCTTCCAGATTCACCACCTACTTAACTTCTGGGGAAATGTTGCACCACTTAGAAGCAGAGACGTTCCAAACGCAGTTTGCGTATTTCGCACTCGCCCTCAGGAATCCTGTGTTGTGATTTTGGGAGCTGGCCCTGTTTGACCCTGAAAGAGATGTGGTTTCTCCCTTGCCTTCTTTATTTCAAGACTGTCAGTTAAAAATAACTTAGGTATTGGGGACAGCGGGAGTAAATTTGAGAAGTTGAATTTATATGTAAACCAGTAATAGTGGGAAAATAATACAAAAATAAATATAATGAGCTCTATTCTCTTGCAAGACATGGTCAAGCCAATGGTTTATCCATGAGGTGGCATTGATTTTTTTTTTAAAAATGAAAATAGTTTCTCTGCCGTAGCAGTACTGATCAGTTTGCTTATGCTATAGCAAAGCAAAGTAAATGATGTCGTTGGGGATGCCTGTTAAATACTCAATCACTTTAAAAATTACTTGCATGAAATACAGTGTATATACACATACTTGATAGTTGCACAGCTATAGATTTGTGTATTTACTTATGTTTAGGACATAATTTTATATGTGCTTGCATAGATACATTTGTATTTGAGCTTATCTCAGAGATAGTTGTACTTACAGGGATACTAATGAGGACTTTCATGTTTAAGTTTGTCTTCTTACAACTATCAGTTTATGTTGTACGTGTAATTGCAAAATTCAGTTATTTATGCTTTAATTGTGGCTTCCATTTTAAACTGGGCATCAGCACTCTGTACTTACATATAGGCTGAGATGAGTAGGTTGGTTGCTCTGCTTTTGCATGAGTCTAAAACCTGAGGGCTGGATCTTTGGAGCCCCAAGAACCACTGTCAAATGTAGGAGTCTAGGTCTTGATGATATGCCTGATCAGACTTGCAGCTGGGGAGAAGGACAAGAATATGTGGAGTAAAATGACCTTGCTGTAGTGCAAGTTCTCTCTGTGTGACTGAGGTGCTCCTTCATGCATTGAGAGCCCATGCATGGCCAGACCCCTTCGTAGTCCAATTCAACTTGCAATAGGGTTCCATTGATTTTTGGGTCCAGGACAAATGCAGTTTGACATTTCTGTGATTCAGGCACCTTGGCCTTGTCTGGTTTTGTGTTTATGAGTGGTCTTAACACTTGAATGGGTTGGGTGAAGGTGACTGGATGGGTCTGTCTGTCAAATCACCTACATAGGAGTTTTGCTTTCCAAGTAGATTTTGCAGATATTTTCAACACCAAGAGTAATTTCGATAGTGCCGTTCTTACTTTGAAATTGCAAAACTTCTGATGACTAAGTAAACATTTTTTTCCCTTCTTTGTTTTTTTGCAGCCAACTGGGTACATGGAAAACTCCATTTCCTACAGTGCTATTGAAGATGTTCAACTGCTCTCCTGGGAGAATGCCCCTAAGTACTGTTTACAGCTCACAATCCCAGGGGGTACTGTCTTACTGCAGGTACAGTAAACACAGAAGTACAACTTTCTTTTCCTCTTACTATGAATCTCCTTTAACTTCTGTTTCCTGTGCATGAAATCTTAATTAGATAGACTCAGAAAAGGCAGAGAACTCAGTGCTGTCAAATTATCTAACCACCAGAAATTTTGCTCAGCATGATAGCTCTGAAGCTCTTCATGTTGTTCAACAGTGGCAATGGAAATTTTGGGCCACAGTGATTAAGTCTTCTGACTGATTTTATGCAGCAAAATAGTGCTTTGTGGAAAGACACATCGATGTGGGCCTGGAACAATTGTACTTTTACATATAGTCCTGTTCCTGCATGGAAAAAGTTACAAATTGCATCCTTTAATTCATATAGGAAAGCCAAAACTTGCACTGGAACTGACAGATATCTGTTTTTAAAAGATACTCAATCTCCACGGAATGATATCAGTATATTTGTATGGATATCTATATATGCTACTTCTCTAAGTGTTGTTTTCAAACAGAAGACAGTCTGTTTACATTATTCCAGATTTCTTCATCCACTTAAAAGGCTTTATAGGCCTCCTTAGGTCATTGCAAGTTTTAATGACAGAAAAGCACTCCACAGCACTGAACTTTGGAAATACTTTAGAGTAAGTAGGAAAAGCAAATGAAACCCCAGCTATGTGGCCTCCATGGAACTTTGAAAGGTCATAACTTAAAAAGACTGAATTGGTTTCAACTTAACTCTTACATGGTTCTCTCTCATGTTTCTCAACATTGTTTCAAAGATAGTTTGTTATCTGTTACCCTTTGGGATTTTACTTTTTTGGTTGGTAATGCAGCCATGACTGTATTTCAGGCAGGTAGGACTGTAGACAGGCTGGGTGAGAAAATTTGCATAAAATCGGAAAAAAAAATCAACTTAAACTGGATAACTCATAAAATATTTCAAAAGTTGTTTTTTTGAAAGTATGAACAACTTCAGATGAGTGAAACCTCACAATAAAGCCTGTGCATTTGGGTTTGTACACACAGACACTTTAACTGTGTCACTTTTACACAAAATGTAGTCCAGTGGATAAAAAGATGGGAACACGTGGAGTGATACACTAATGACTGTGATGACCATGTCTCCTGGGTCGTTTGTCCTAGAGGATCATGGCACACATTGTACTTATCCATGGTGCACAGCCCAGCATTTCATTCTTGGCTCATGGTGGATGGTTTGCTGAAGCCCCTGGAGGGCCACAAAGTAGGTGGCACCACCTGTGTCCAGGAAGGGTTTTGTTGAAGCTTTTCTGAAATGTCTCTGCCTGCAGGTCCAGAGAAGAGTAACCCCAAGTGGTACCATTCCATAACCCCAGGCTAGGTGCCAAGCTGCTCTGTTTTCCATACTATGACTCCTGTAGAGATGCAAACAGCAAAATGGACTCTGAGTTGGGAAGCCAGTGTGACTAACAGTAGGCTGTGTTAATGTTAGGTCCAGCTCAGCCCAGCTTTGCTTTTCAGACAGGCTGATGTGCCTGGCTGTACATGGAGAAGAGAACACAGCCCTTCACATGGTGCCTGTGCTTGGCATTTGGAATAGTTTTGGGATGTCATAAAAATATCACGAGGTTTTGATGAGTTTCGACATGGCAAATATGTTTTCACTCTGAAATGGTTAGAGGTGTACATGGAAACACTCACGGCCACATCCTTTGTGGAGTGTATTTCTGGAGCTCCCTTTCCTGTGGTGTAATCCTGGGGTCTGTAGCCCTGTCAAAGAGGGCTGCAGCCATTCCCTCTTTCTAATCAGAAAATGGTGCAGTTAAGTAAGTTTGGGAATGACCTGAGAACATCAAACTTTGTGGACTCTCTTGGTGCATAGGTGGGATTTGCGTGTCTTTTCTCATGTCCTTAAAGCACGGGCACGTGTCCCATTGCACATGGAGCATGTGGAAGTGCCCTTGCTCAGTGCCCAGGGAATTTTTGTGGCTCAGAATGACACTGATTTGAGGTGTTACTGTAGGGAGTCTGAATTTCAGACAGGCTGCTCAAAGTCCACTGAAGTCCTCATTCTGTGGTTTGAAAAACCTCTACTGTACATGACATCAGGGAGGGCAGGAAGACAAGCCATGGTTTCCCAGCAGCTAGATTAGGGTCCTAATTGTTGATGAAATCTTCCTTGCCTAATCTGTTAATTGAATTAATTAGACAGAAAACAATTTTTGAAGTTTGGATGATTTTAATTCTTGTGATAATTTGATTCTTTTTTCCCCCATAAACGTCCTTAGTGATACTAGCACCTATGTCTATATCTGTTCCAATAGATGGACTAGTTACACCTGCCTTTCCAATGGCGACTGCCTTTATTGGCCTGCTTAATGGGAAACAAGATAAAGCTTGAACCCACAGCTGCCTGCTGAGCTGAAAGGAAACTGGAAGGGTGGGCAGACTGTCATCTGGAGCAGCCTGCCATTTGTGTTTTCAGGAAAACAAACCCAAAAAACAGTCAACAAACCAAATACAAAAACAATTGTATTTGTGAAAAAGTGACATCTTAGCATGGATACTTTTGGTACTTTCTTCAAAAAGATTGGTGTCTTTATGTAACTCATAGGAGCTGATAAAGGAGTGGAGTGAGCTGGCCATCTGTTTATTGCTGACTGGCTGAGCAGACAGGATCAGATTACATTAGAACTATGGGAATTTCAACAGAATTGAAAATACAAACTTTAAAAATGTTTTTAGTATGACTTGGTGCTTGGTACTGTTTTGGTTCATCAAATGTGGTCAGATCGGAGGGAGTGTAAAATTAGATTTCCCTTATACAGTTGTAATGTGTATTCACCAATCCAAAACAGTCCTTAAAGTTGTGTTTAGTCTGCTCAAGAAATCAGGATGCAAAAACTGGATCTCTCTAGTAGTTGAGTTGAGCAAAAATTCCCCATTATGTGTGGCAAAGAGTAGAGGTATCCAAAAGACACATTCACTGAGGAGCTGGGAAATGGAGCTGCTGAGAAAGTAGCCCTTGCACAGTTCAGTGAATTCCAGATTTCTGAGAGACTTCAATAATTCTACAGGAAATTATGACTTCCAGTTTTTTATGAAATCATTCTGCCCTGCTAATCTGAGCAGCATCATGCTGTGATGTCTTATCCAGCTCTAGTGTCAGGAAGTGTATGATAGTGGAACAAGTCAAACTAGTCCAAAACATGTTATCACTACTGTTTGTTCTGAAGCACACTTTTTGGTAAAATTTGTAATCTTTTTTCCCCCAAACACGTAATGTAAATGAGGTTTATAGATATAGAAGTGTTTAAATGAACTGTTCTGACTACTCCCAATTTATTTCTTATTTCTGATTAATATGAATTTTACATTTTGATCTGTGTTTTTGCACATGCTGCCTTGTAAATTCTTTCCTACCATGGGATATTATTGACATGATTTGACATAAAATGAAGCATTTTAGTACTTCTGAATCATAGGCATCCCCAGTTTTTAATTTTGAGAAAAATTTAAGATTCCAACTTCTGCTTCATTGAAGGCAGTGTGGGTTTATGAAAGGCTGGTCCTGCTTGACCAACCCGATCTGCTTCTGTGACAAGGTGACCTGCTTAGTGGCTGAGGGAAGGGTTGTGGAGGTTGATAGTGGCTGCTAGGAAAAATGTCTTCACCAAAAGTGTTGTCAAGGCACAGAGAAGTGATTGAGTCACCATCCCTGGAGGTATTTAAAAGATGCTTAGATGTGACACTTGGGGACCTGGTTTTGTGGTGGGCTTGGCAGTGCTGGACTTGGTCTTAGAGATCTTTTCAAATCTGAACAATTCTGTGCTTCTCTGAGAAATGCCACAAGAGAGTCCTAGTCCGTGTTCAAGTTCTCATCCCCTCTCTGCTGTCACCAAGGTCTATTTCTGGCTTATTACTGCATGGTAATGAGTCAGAGAGGGAAGAGGGCCATTACCTTTCCTTACATCATCCTGATGCCCTCCTGTAGCAATACTGACCATCCCAACCTCTTTTAAAACATGACATCTGACAAGCAGCACTGGAGGTGATGCAGTTCCTCTTAGGAAACCAGATGGTAACAGGACGTGTCTACCTGGGTTTCAGAGGGAGACTTGGTTCTCAGGCAGCAAAAGCTTAATCTGGGTTGGATTCCCATTGAAAAGTCGTCTCCATGTGTGATGTGCTTCCCACTCCCAGGTGTTTGTTGTATGAGCACAGCTGTCTGAGCAGGCAGGTTTCACCACCCAGCAATTGGGAATTCTCACTGCCCCTTGTGGGAGTCATGGACAGTTTCTGAGGATCATGGAGTGTCAGTTTTCTAGACATGCTGGGGGCTTGTGTTTTCTTTCCTCCTGCTGATTGATGTGGTCCCTGGTCCTTTTTGTGAGCAGAAATCAGCTCTCGCAGATTTTATTTCTTTCCTACAGCTGGGATGGCAGGTGTGAAAGAAGGTGTTGCTGAAGCTGGCTCATAGGCCATAAGCTCTTCAGGCCAGGAAATAGGAGCTAAATTTAGCTTTTGATGAAGTGTGAGCTCTTTAGTATTAGTAATAGCTGGGCCTCCTTGAGCTGGGCTAGACTTCTGCTCTGCTGCTTTCCCTTTGTAAAGCACAGGGTATGATTGTGGTATTGTGTGGATGATCATGAGGAGGATGCTGCCACTGATAGTAAAATAACTGGAATAACCTTTTGAAAGAGATTGAAAAAAACCCCAACTTACAGTATAATTTCATGAGCTGCTTAGCACCAAATGTAAGAAGAGTCTCAGGAAAGAGGCTTTGGTATTTCAGTCATGACAGCAGTGTCTGCTTTCCTGTGGTGTCCTTTCAGCCTTAAAGCCACCACTTCCATCCCTACCACTAGTGTTGTTTTATTCATTTCTTGGCAATCGAGTGCAGTCAGAAGGAAAAACAAACAGAACAGGAAGCCTTGACAAGCACAACAGTCACACGTTCAGCTCGGTGCTTGAACACGCTGTTTGTGCCAGGGAGTCCCCAACGATAAATGTTTCCACTGGGTTTTCAGTAACGTTTTATTTTAGTCTCCTCGGAGAACCTGGCTTTTGTTTTAAGTGCGAGTCCAGCCAACACTGCCAGTGTGGAGAGGTCACGCAAGGACCAGCACCCAGCAGAGACGGGGAGTATTTTAAGGAGGAAAGCAGCATTTCTAACAATTACCAGCAACTCTGTCTGTACCCTGGGTTGAGCCAGGAGGGTGGCAGGTTTCACTTGCAGGCCTGGAGGTGCAACACTGCAACACTACAACAACTTTTCAGATGGCAAAATCCCCTAGAAGGGAATGCATGAGGGATGCTGTTGCAAGGAGAAACCTGGGAACATTTTGCTGCATGGACAAGCCTGTTCTTGTATTCGTCTGAACAACAGACATACCAGTAACAAGGGGTGCCGTGGTGATAACTGACAGTTAAAGGAATGGGAAAGGTCTTCCCATCATTTCTGGAGTGGTTGGTTTCTTGCAGCGTTTCTCAGCAGCACACAGGTTCATATTTTGTCTCCTTCTTGCCTAGGTGGAAATTGCTACAGGTGCTGTAATGTGGTATGAAACAAGTGTTCAGTTTCCTATTCTTGTGAGCAAAAAGAAAATGTGCTTTTAAAATGTTCACTGCTTTTTAATAAAAACGTGTGTTCCTACCCACTGACTAAGAAATTAAGTAGTTTGGGTGCAGAGAAAATGCTTCCCTTTTTGAGCAGAGGTGTTAATTTACTCATGCTGACCAAAGCTTTGCATATGCAGGCATTTAATATCTTGCACAGTTCACCTCCTGTGAGCATTTTAAAGCTTAAGAGATTTATCCTGTGAGTAAAGTTTGTACTGCAGCTGATCCCAGGTGGCTTTTTCTCTCTGACTGAACATTTACACCCCAAACATGAGAGTATGAAATCCTTCAGAACACAGTTTCAGAATTAGATAATCTTTAAAAAAAATACTACCAACACTAGGTATTCTTAAAGGAGATATTCTCCTTCCTCATTGGAAAATAAATAAGCTACAAGTAGTTAGAATCTTCTTGCACCTTCTAAGAGTTTTACTCCCACATTTTCCTGTTTTCTGAAATATTTTTCTACTGTGTTGTGGTTGTGCAAGAACAGCATGACACCTTGATTGTGCAAGAAGCTCAGTTGGACCGTGTGCCACCCACAACCCTGCTAAAGCCTCTGCATTTGAGAACAAAATTCTCAGCAGAATTGAGGCCTAAATGTGTGGAACACAGAGGGGGGTCTAAACTATTATTTTACATTGATAGGTTAAAACCTCTCCATTGTATCTCAGTTCTGTCTCATTTACTGTTTGTGACAACAGCGGGCGAAACATTTCCAGGTTGAATCTTTTTTCAGTTGGAAAGGTGTGAGTGGTGTGGAACTGGACCCACTGCGTGGGCAAGGTTGAGAGTAAGGAAAACTTTCCCTGTGTGGTCAGAATGCCTAAGGAAAGCCTGGTTTAAAGTCTTTTATGTCTTATTTTCTCCTTTATATTGTACCCTAGAGCTGTGTAAATGTAGTAGGCTATGCCTGCAGCTGGAGTGAAAAAATGTAGGTGCCAGTTCCCAGGAAATACATGAATTCAGAAGGTCTGGGCTCCACAAATGCACAGCAGATGGACCTGTGAATGTGTATGTGCAGCCCCAGAAATGAATTGTAGTTCCCTCCACTGCCTTACACTTTGGTGCTCATTGCTCCAAACTTCAGAGGTGTTATTTATGCACAGTAACCCTAATGCTTGAGTAAGTCAGTGCATGCAGAGTTGGCCATCAGCTGTAGAGCTAAGCACCCCCAAGAGCTTGGTGGCTCATCTGTCAGCCTGGCATGCTATGAACCCACTGTTCTTTTGGTAAGAAAGAAATACTCCCTGTAGTCCCTTCTCAATGTAAGCCTGAAAATGAGGGGGGAGGACCAAGGGATGCTGTGGAAGAGTGAACTCTGTTGTCCTTTGCAGAAGATCAGCGTTTCCTGAATACTGCTGTGGGTTTGCAGCTGGCTCGAAGGAGGAAGGGTGCACTGGGAGATTAGTCCCTGCTGCCCCTGGGAGAAGCGGGGGATGTTGGTGTCAGCCAGCTCTGTCCAGATAACAGTGGTTGGGTTAAAGCATTGGGTCCGTCTGTGTTGAACACTGTGGAAAGAGCACTGGTGAAATGGCCACTGGCAGTCCAAGTTCCTCTTACCAGTGAGTCCTGGTCATTTATAGAAGTGTGGGGATTCCCTAAAGGTTTGTTTTTCCATTTGCTATTTACTTTGTCTTCTTCATCTTCATTTTCTTTGGTCTTGAATGACAGCCTGAGCTCTGAGTGTTTCTAGTTTTAGAGTGGTTCAGACTCCTAACTTAGATCCAGGTGCAAGTTTGCTTGGTCCCTTCTCTACCTTAACTAATGCTACATGCAAGCAGTACTTAGTCCCACACTTGGAACCTGGTCACTTGGCTGATTTTACTTTAAAAATGCTTTTCACATACGGCTGCCATCAAGTTATACAAGTCTTTCCTTGGCCAGTTTTGCTTTTGTGTCTTAGAGCATTCTTCATTTCTGTTCTCCTCCCGAGTCTGCAATCCACTGGTGTCTCCTGCTCTGCATGGTGCTGGTGTCCTCATTAATAGTTAAGGCTCCAGTTGGTTGCACAACCTGCCTACACATAATATTTTCTGATTATTTGCAGTGGCCTTACAATCTGTAGCTACTGACATCCCTAAAGTGGGAGGATAATTAACACTTCTCATCAGTCCCAAATTAGGGCTGCAGCATTTGCTGCTCTTACTTTCAGCTTCAGTGCCAGACCAGGCAGTGAATCTGGTTGACATTTTGCCTCTTTAAGTGAAGTACTTCATCCCCTTAGAATATTTTGCGTTTTATAAATGTAAATAACAGCATCTTAGTTTGTATAGCTCCTATAAACTCAATGTGCCTAGTTTTTTAAGGCAGTAATGGACGTGTACCTTGCAATACTGTTGGTGCTATTGCTTAGTATACAGCAAACCTACAAAACCTTTCAGTTTTACTTATTCTTTAAAGGGCTTTCATGCAGCAATTGAAAAGAAGATTTTTTTTTTTCTCCTCCATGAACCAGTTTTCTCCTTTTTTGAAAAAATAAGGAAAAGAGAAAAAAGGTTCAATTTGAAATGACACCTTTTAAAGCGGTCTGGTGGGTTTTTAAAGCATTTTGTCTTAATTAAGAAATATCTAAGCATATTTACTTCATGCTTTTTTGATTAATCTAAAAACATTCTTCCAGCTTTTGGTGGCAAATTATTCTTGACCTTTCATTATATTAAAATATAGTACAAAGTGTATTGAATTGAAATTTAATTCTATAACATATATAGGTGAAAAGTCTGTCTTGTGTTATAATGCACACATATACTGTGTAAATAACAGAAAGAAAAACATTAAATATTGACCAACTGAAATATTCTGAAGATCTGTACTCTGAATACTTTTGCAATATTTCAGTTAATGAAAGGAAAAGAAAAAAGGGAAAGGAAGTTAAGTTTTTTGTTTCCATTTGTAGCAATTTCATCTTCTGATATGTCAGTATTTTCCTCGAAATGGAAAGTTTTTGATAAACTCTGTGGTCAGCCAAGATTATTTATGATATATTTATTCCTGCTTTATTGCCTTGACATCTACTGCAGGAGCAATTGATTCTCATTAATATATAAATAATACACAATACATATATACAAGGACATCACTCCATTTAATTCTGAGTAATCCGTTCAAGTTTATGTCACCAAACCATCAGTATCTAGCCTTGAGATTAAACATGTTTCTGGTAACCATGTAGCTTTTTTATTTCAAGTACTCCTGCCATTATCGGTGTCAGGAGATGAAATACATTCTGTGGTGTGGATTTTGAATACTTACCTGTAAAGGTGTTGGGGAGTGAAACTTGTTAACTGATGCTTTAATTTGCAAGAAGCATGTGGGGTTTAGCTGGTGGAAAAAAAATCACCTTTTTTTTTTCTTTTTTTTTTTTTTTTTTAAGTGTGGATTTATACGCCGTCCTGTAATTTTCACTGTTTGTGTAAAACATTTTGAATGGTGACTAAAAATTGCCCGCTGGCAGTGTTGAGGTGGAATTGGAAAAGCCAAAGGGCATCTCTACCCACTCAAATATTTCCGACTCATGTCACCTTGTTAAGGCATGCGCGTTTACGTCACTGTGGATGCTTTTATATTTTTTGATACGGAGCCTTTTGACCTTTGGGAGTGTTGAACTATTCCTTCATTGGCTACGACCTGGCTTCACACTGGGAATTTCTGGCAGCTGTGCTTAATAGGGACAGAAATGGGTGATGGCTGGGAGTGATTCTTGCAACATTTACGCCGTTGCTGCAAACAGTCCGTGCATGTATCTGCACGTCTGTGTGTGTTGTGCTTTCCACTGTTTTAATATTGCTCAAAGAGCTAAGACATTATTTGAATTGCTTTGGGGCCAGCTGAGGAACAGGACAAGAAGAGAAACTGGAGTATGGAAAAAACCCACCCCTCCTAGGAAAATGTCAACCCATCCCCTTACTCTGCTCCAGATGGTTAATGGCACAGGCGAATGACCTACAGACATTAAAGTTCTGACACAAACCTGCTTGAAATCAGGGAGGATTTTTCACAGTCTTTGGGTTGGACACCATTTCACAGGAGGTTAATGCTTTGTAAGGTTTTGTTCAGTATTTTACATTTGCAGCAAGGTCTTTGTGGCACTGCCTTCTGTGAAAATAAACTGGTTACAATGTAAAGTGGGGATGAGTGACCTGAAGCGCTGGCAGAAACTAATGATTCTGTCTGTAACTTCTCTGTATTGCAGGCTGCAAACAGTTACCTGAGGGATCAGTGGTTCCATTCGTTGCAGTGGAAGGTAAGTTCTGCACTTCATTGCCTTCCTTCTCTGCCTTTAAGAATACATTCAGAAGTTCCTGTTCTTTCATTGTAAGAGCCCTAAATGGATAAAGTCCTTTTGTTACAGAAACCCTAAATCAGAATGCATATGCTGTTTGAACTTGTGTCGTGAATTAAATGGAAATTTTGTGACACAGCCCAGCTTTATCAACATGTGACTGGCTTCAAAAAGTAGATAGGCAGTAAATTCACATTAAACAAAGTAGAGTTTGGATGGTTTTAGCTTTGTGCTACGAAATGCAGTATGTTACAGAGTGAGTTCACATACTCATATCCCCTGGACTCTTGGGATATTCCGAGGGTTTTTGTTTGTTTTTTCTTTTCCTGAGAAATTAGGGAGAAACAGTGTCTTTTAGAGTTGCTTACTGTATGTAGCATCAATCTGCTATGCATCAGTCTGTGTTTATGCTTTAGGATAGTTTAGAATTAAAGGCAGTTTCCATTTCAAAGACCTCAAGCCCTTTCTCGTTTCCATTGGGAATGACGGAGTGATTGCCATGAGTAGGGAAAGGGGATCACTGTGACAACATTGTCTCTCACAAGCAGCACATTCCTCATCAAAACCCGTAGCTGCTGACCTTTGGATGGAATCTGTGTGGATCTTTGATGCAGCTGGAAACAAGTTTTGGCCAGCTGCTGAATATGGTTGCCCTCCCTTGCCTTGCAAAGGGGGAAACACAAGCAGTAGCTTTTCAGCTCAGGACTTGTCTCCAGCAGGGTTTCGGTGAAGTCAGCCAAGTTGGCCGTGTAGCTTATCAAGATTTCAGCCTGCTGTCAGCAGCCACGTGTGAAAATATATGGAAGCCCCTCCCACCAAGCTGGTTTTGTTGTAGGTGTGTTTGATAGTTGCAGAATAGTTGTGTGGCAGAACTACAGTGTTGGTGTGCTTTGTGTAGCCATCAGCGTCTGGCAGAATCCTATTCTGAGCAGATCCAGGTTCTTATCAGCAAAATGCCAAGTGTTGAGATCTCTTTTCCCAGACCACTGGCACATTCTCCAGCCTGTTACCTTGATTGCCTAAATGAGTGTGGGACACTGGTGCTGATAGCAGAAGGCTGGGCGGTGCTGTAGCACTTCACTTTGGCCTCTTGACAGTATCATTAACACAATGGCCAGCCAGCCTTGCTTTCCCTGTGAGTCCTGAGGATAAAAAGCACTTAAAGCGAGCAGAGACAGTATCTCCATGTGGCCTCTTATTTTCCCTCCTGCTTTGGCAGGTAGGGATGATCAGAGAAAGCACGGACAGAAATTCTGATGGAATTTCTTTTTCTACCTCACCCCCAGCTGGGATGGCTGTGGTACCAGTGTGCTGGTGGCTTATGCCCGTGTTCTTGCTGTGATAGAGGAAAACTGGGGTTGGAGGTGCAACTTTGAAAAAAAACCCCGATAAGATGTGGTAAAGATGCGACCTGGCCACTACCATTCACTCCATCAATTAAGTTATTAAAAAAAAGAAGGAAAATAAAAAAAACCTAGACAGAATGACCTGGCTTGCTCACATGCCTTTAGGTCATGGAGAGGGAGCTTTGCTCTGTGGGAGTTGTTTTTAAAGGAGTATTTCTTAAACTTTCCAATGCTCCTGACCAAGCCTCTCATTTTGGGAAAGTCTGAGTAATTTAACTTGGTGCAAAGTAAAATTTATTTTTGCTTACTTGCTTCCCTGCCCACCTCCATTGCGTTTGTTTCTGAAAAACAAGTGAAATATTCTCTTGATTTGAAAGACCTTCCCTTTACCAAGAACAGCAAGTAGCTTCTCCCCATAAGAACAGTGACAGGGTTTAGTCACTGCCCAGGTATTTGACACTAAGAAATTGCTAAAATGGAGGTAGTTTAGGTGGGATTTGTTGCTTAATAGTTCAGAGAAAGAGCACCTGGTAACTTTCTGCTTTTTGGCAGGATTATGGAGATCACAAGGGGACAAAGAGGCAAGACAAGGTGTGTAGGGGAGTGGAGGAGTGCAGCTGTGTGTCTAGCTTGGTGAAGTTTATCACTTTTCTGATACCACAGCCTATGGCTTTAAGAGCCAGGTGCCAAGGTTCATCTCCCTCCATAATTTGTATGGTTTTATGATTAAGCAGGTAGTGAGGGAACCCACAAAAAACAGGAAGCCCATTCTTCTGGAATGGGTCATTTACACAAAGCACCAGCTGGCAGCGAGATCGCCGCAGCTGTATTATAATTGGGGGGTTGTGCTGATGAATGATGTATTTGTCCAGTGGGCTTAAAAATAACAGGTCAAAACATTTCTGCGGGCATGTGGGACACAGATGCAGACTGGTGCAAAAAGCTGTTCAGGGGAAGACATTCAAGAGAGATGAGCTTGGTATTGTTTGTACTTGTGAGGTGGGAACATTCAGAGGGCCAGCTGAACCCAGAGCCCCACTGTATTAGCCATGAGGTGTAGATGGAGCGGGAGACCTTCACTGCCCCTGTCCTGCCCAAACAGGGCTGGAGGGACCCATTGTACAGATGGCAAACTGGTATTCTGAGAACTCCAAGCAGTGAAGATTGCCCCCCCCCGCCCCCTCCCCGCCCAAATTACAGCTGTGGAAGCAGATTGATATTCCGTCAGTGTCCTTCTGGCTCCTTTTCCTGTGCTTCAAGCCTTGGCAGTCAGATGTACTCCGAGCTGCCTGGAAAATGGCTGGGTCCAATGGATAGCTGGCTTTAAACATTTGGGGAAATTCTTTAAATTCAGGCACATACTGGCTACCTTTTGTCTCGTATGAAGGTGCTGAGGTCTGTGAGGGGCCTTTTATGTGGTGCACTTTTAGAGGTTTAACACGCGGTGGGAATTCAATTTGCCAACCGGCATCCTGGAAGTAATTTTTGTTCTAGAGACAAACATTGAAATAAAGATCAAGAATAATTTCTTTCTGCAGCCCAAAGGATAATAAAAGAGATGCTGAAGATAAACAGAAATAAAAGAAAACCAAACACGTAATTATCCATGTTTTAGATCCAACTCCAAGAGGTTTTATGTGTCATCCAGCTAACGAGCTGTCAAGATGCTTACACAGCTTTTTAGATGCATCTTTCTCCTTGAATCCTGTGCTCATTGGAGTCAGCAGGGATGCCGGGACAGAGTGAGTGTTCCTTATGTAGTCATCTTCTCCTTGGGTTTTCCATTTCAAACCCTCCCACTAAGGTTACTCATAATTCCTCATTTAATCTGGAGATCAGTGAGTATCACAACTCCTAAAGGATTATTGGCCACCTCAGCCTATTTTTAGAATTGCTGATTTCCTTCGGGTTATAGCTAAGCCAAACTATCTTTCCCGGAGAGCGAACAGAACATGTTAACAACTTTCCAGCTCCTCAAACATAAACAAGTCATTAATCTATTGTGCAAGGAATGTTCCTTTCAACCAAGGAGGTTGGATTGGAACCATGATACATAACCTTTGGTATTTGGAAGCTGATAAGTCATAACAGTGTATCAAAAAGGATAACAACACTTCCAGTGAATATACAACAGAGAATGACACATGCAGGTCATTGCCCTCTCTGGATCTGGGCTAGATAGAGTGGTAACCAACCACTTCTGCAGGGCATGGATACAGCTAAGCTTGGCGTTGAGGGATACTGGGACTGGTAATTTTGGGACACACACAAATAAGCAAATACCTACCCTTGGCATTTCCCCAGGCAGCATCCAACTACTTTGTTACTTGTTTATATGTTGCTGTCTTTGGGCTAAAGACTTTTAGGGTATTTGTAGTGCTGAGCACTGAGGGTTACCAACCTTTGTAGAAAATGTGGAACCCTGCTGCACCTTGTGCTTAAAGTATTAGTCATTAAAAGACGCACTGGACTAATTAAGTACTTGAATTAGAAGAATGTCAGTGAGGTCTTTTCATAGGGGTCTTCAGGTCTTCTCTTGTGGTGCAGAGTACAGGTATAGATTTACATTTGTTGGGGAAAATACACCTAAGGTCACACAGGATGTGTTGTGTTTTATATCATGTTGGATAGTGAACTCTGAACGCTGCCCTCGTGGTGAGATGAGTGGCTCGTGTTTTCTGGTTATCTGGGTGATGCAGCAGTGAAACATGCCAGTTGACAGCCTTTGGGGGAATGTCCTGAGTTGACACAATACAGAAAGAACAGACCAGGTCCACAGGAAAGCATGAAGCATGACTCAAACTGAGCTTTGTGTGACCTGGATCTTCTAGAAAGGCTCGCTTGTACCTTGTCTTTCCCACTGACACTTTTAACCAGTGCTTGTGTGTCCCCTAATGGGTACTGCTGCTTGGTCAGGGAGTTTACACATCTCCTAGCAGGGACAGTGCAAATGTGTTAATTGTAGAATTGTTCAGGTTGGAAGGGACCTTTAAGCATCATCTGGTCCTCTCCCCACCCACAGCACACTTTTCCTCATGCAGTGCAGGCCTTACTTTGAGGTTGTGTGAGGCTGTGAGAGCCAAGCTGTGAAGCCCCAGACCAGGCACAATGTTTGCACGTGGACTCACAAGTGCTGAGCTGAGGGCAGCAGTCCTGTCCCTCATCCTGCTGATTATGCTTGTCCAGCCCAGCATGCAGACACACTCCTGACTTGCAGTCAACAGTACCTTTGTTTTAAAATTAATTTTCTACCCAGACTCCATGTTTTGAATCCCATGAATTAGGAAACTGGAACAATGTTGTCATTTGGGATTTGCAAGCACTTTGCATTGAATACTAAAACAAGCAATGTTGGCCTTCATTCAAAAACTTTAATTTTGGATTAATATTTCCCTGGTTCTCAAAGGGATTGTTCTATCTGTGTCTTCAGGAAACAGATACTTCCATGCACAAGCAGTCCTATTAATTGCAAAGGGTTTGACTGTTGAGTAAAGTCATACTTGACCTGAATTATGATATTCTCACTGGTCTTTTACTGTGTCCAGGTTAGGAATTCCTTGTCCATTAGTATTGAATATTTTTTATACAATAGCCATGAGTGAGCATCAGTTTTTGTATCTAATGGTGAAAGTTCAGAGTGAGTTACTTTTCTGTGCTTTAAAGCTGCAAAAACTGAAGTTGAGAGCAACTGCTTGAAAGTGTGGTAAAGCCTTCCTTGTGTAAAGCACCTTTACCGCTTTGTCACCATGGCAATGATTTAAAATAGTGCTGATACAGGAATGGGGTTTATATAGAATTTGAACGATGACATTAAAGAAATTTACAGCCTTAAATCTCAGTAAATCATGCCCTAAAACTGTGAGATCAGGAAAAAATCACACCGGTTATAGTTAAAAGGGCCAGTGTATTTATTTACTGAATTTATGATCTGAGAGAGGAAGGTTTGATACCCTGTGACAACTGAATAGCCCTGTGCTCTCCAGCATAGTGAAAATGCTGTTTGAAGAGCTCAGCAGTTCTTTGGAGTGGTACTCCCTGGATTTCAGACTCTCTCTTTGGTGGTTGCACAGCACACACAACTTTGTCTTGGCTGTTTCTTTGCTTTCCTTAGCTGAAAAACTGAGGTGTTTTCACAGAACACAGAAGTTTTCATTTTCTGCTACTTTGAGGTGGAACAATCATCATACAATTAGGCCAACAGTGGCTTTCTTTTCTTTGTACTTTTTCATCTTCCTTTTGTGTCTGTGTACAAGCCAATAATATATTGATGGGAACCAGAGCTGTGGAATTAAGTTTTGCCTTTCAAAGCCTCAGTGCTTTGGAAGCATCGCGGACTTCGACGACACACTAGTTCTGGAGGAGCCAGTTTCTTGCTTGGACAGATAAAAGGCAGACCACAGGTTTTTGGCTGGTGGTTGTTCCCTTCCCATGAAGTGCCTGGGCACCAATTATGGGAGACCATGAACAGGTTTTTAAGATGACCAGAGTCTCTCCCCTGCAGGACTTTGAGCATCATGATGGTGTTTTAGGCTAAACTTTATGCCCTAGGGAACAGATGCCATGCCCAAGTCGTGTGTTGATGTATCTGTGTTACCAAGAACAGAGACTGGTATCAGTCTGAGCTTTCTGGTGAACTGTAGTGAGAGTAAAGATATATCTTGACTTTTTTTTGGTTCCTGATGACCCCTCTCATAGTGAAGTTGCTGTTTGCTGGCATAGTTTGTTCTTCTTTTGTATTTGAAAGGTAATGCAAAGTGCAGCTGTGTCTGCCTGCATGGGGCTCTCCAGTGGCATCCCCTTGCTCTCCACCTGCTGTTGGATAATGCTGTTCTGTATTCTGTAATCTGAACAACCTCGTTGCAAACTCAGGATCAGCATCATGGAAATCTTATATGGAATGCTTACAGCCTATTTCCATAATGTTTATTTTTCTGGGTAAGTTGGGAGGCGTGTCTTTTTTTTTTTTTACTTTATTTTTGGCTTAAGATATCTTCGTGAGCACATGAAGTCCATTGCCTCTCTCCTTCTCCTGCACAGGTTTGACAGTCTCAAGCCATCTGTTATCAGAAGTCACTTGAAAAATCTTGGCCTTGTTTTCTGTTTCTGGGATCTCAGTTTGCTCGAGGTAGCTGTGCTGTCACAGCAGAAGGGCATTGATCTCACTTTGAGAAGTGGAAATGAGTAGATGAGAAAAAGACAAGATGTTGACAGGAAGGTTTTTTTTCCTTGTATTCATTTTATGAAACACTGGTGATGTTTTCAGAACTGGAACCAGTGAAGTGATACTGCCTTTGCACTGGGAAAACACCTCGCTCCCTCTGGGGGCACATTGGAGCGGGTTCCTCCCAGGAGGTACATCTGCAGCAGTGGCAGCTGATCGCCGTCTGTGCTCGCTCTGTGTTGGCTTCACATGAATCCCTTCAGAGCTGGGAGCTGCGGATCCATGTCAGCACAGCACTTGGTCCAACCAAAAGAGGCTCTCGGCAGCACGCTGAGATGCCAGCCTGGCTCTGAGCTGCTGCTCCGAGCTCCTCACCCAGCCTCGTGCACACATGGTTTGTACGCCCCTCGCTGCCTCCTGCATTGCCAAAACTGCCTTTTTTGAAGGGGGCAGAACTCAAGCCAGTTAATGGCCTAGTGGTGAAATTGGAGTAAAAACTAGATAGTTATTTTCTGTCTTGCTTTAGCTAAGTCAGGACCAGCTCTAAATTTTCCCCTCTAGACTTGGATGCTATCCTATTCAAACTAATATTAGGTCTGAAGATAGAGGGGTGTCAAAAACAGCTGAATAAACAGGTCAGCTTGTTATTGTGTGCTTAGGTCTCAGCTCTGAAGAGAAGCAGATACAATTGCTGGAGGATGTTGTTTCTTAGGAATGCTGAACTGCTGGCCAAGAGGGATCCTTGAGTTTTGTGCTGGTGAATTGCTCCTCCGCATTATTCCAGGGCTGACCTTATGACTAATTCTTTGCAGTTCAGAACTCTGAGGTCACGGTGACCATGAATTTCACCAAATTACAGCTTCTCATCTGTAGCTGTCATAATACAGAGCTGCACCAAAATTATTCAGGTTCCTAGCTGCAGAAAAATCTGTTTTTAGGAGATCTCTTAGGAAGGCAGGACAAGACTGGTAGTCTTTCCCAGCAGCGTAATTATCCTCCTGGCATGATGCATTGGGTGTGAAAACCTAACTCTGGGAGCTGACACATGCTAAGTGCCTTGTTAAGCTGCTGCCATGGGGCCCAATTCTGCATTCTGGACCTTACAGAACTCTTCGTGTCAGAAGACCTGTGCGAACCTGAAGGAGCAAAGGTGTTGTTTTAAATGTGTCTTTCGTTTCTTGCTCAGTTTTGTCCTTACATTTATTTCTTCCAATATAGTTAGTGTGTTGAGTGCATCATAGTATAAATAATGTATTAGAGGATTATAAAACTGCTGCTAATGTCCACAAAAGAACCCGAAACAGTATTTTGCAAGTGTCACAGCCTGTAGCATCTGACCTAACTCTTACTGTGAGTCTCACCTGCATCTTGTTTATCACACCTCTGTCTTTTTTCCCCAGAACACTCGATTGTTTCAAAATTAGGGAAAAAAGTATCAAAGAGCAATGCTTGTAAAAGTGTGTCCTTCCTTCCCCTCTGTTCATTCCGGAGCCATGGCATTGCAGCTGTTTACCATAGCCTGGTCTCTGGTGTTCTTTGCTGCAGTATTTAAGATGGAAATAGTAGATTCAGAGGCAAGATCCATCGAGGACAATGGGGTTGTCGTGAGTGACTCTGAAAATGAGGTGGGCAGTGTTTTTGGGAGCACCCCAGTGGTCTCTGGTCCTTTGCGAGGAGTCTTGGGATCAGAAAGCTGAATGCTGTAAGACTTAATTCAGTCCTGTACGTCACACAGCAGTTGTACAAAGGAGAAGGAAAACAAGGAAATTATGGAGATTCAGTGGCATTTTGGTAGGCTGAAGAATTGCAGGAGGTTTGAGGGTTTGTGCTGATGTGGCACAATAAGATGTGATATGCAAAAATGGAACAAAGTGATGGGAATGTTTCAGGTGCAAATGCTGCTCTTAAATGGGGTGTCTCCCTGCGAGAAACTGCAAAATGCAGTGCTCCAAAGCCCAGTGATCTGAAGACAGAAATACCCTCCTTTTCTGAAGTCCCTTTTAAGATGCTTGCAAGCATCACATCAGCATCCAGTCCCTGCTCTCCCTAAGGCTCTGCAGCAGCTTTCTGACACAAACATGTTCTTTGAGCCGTGCACATCTCTCTTGCTGACGACACTGATGATGCAGGTGCACAAGAGAGAAGCCAATTCCAAAGCCATTTATGGTGCTGAAGTGCTAGAAAATCAGCAAAATAATACATTTGCCAAGGAGGAGAAAGTGAAACAGGTGTGTAAACGTCCATTTGGAAGGTTTTGCTGACTGGCGAGAGGGGAGGAGGGCAGGAAAAGCCAAGGGTGTCCACTGCCAGAAGTAGAGAGCGATAAGGAAAAGGGATGACGTGGCTTTTTAATCCATTTTGCATATTTGGGAAAAAATAATTGCTTTGTGTGCTGCCTAAACTTACTGGAATTTCCCAGGAAATGGAAGGGGGGGATAGATTATCTTTCAGAGGTTATCTTTTGTTAGCAGTTACTACAATGGGTAGCAGTAGTAGCTGCTTAATCCCAGTTTGAGGTGGTTTCTCAGGTGGCAAGTTCTTCCAATCAGAGTTCTTACGTGCCTGAAGTTACTGGCATGTGTTCTGCAGCCCTGCAGATGAGGCAACGTCCTGTTTTCTTGGTGATGACCAGCTCTCTCGTGCCTGAGTGGGATCTGAAGGGTGCAGTGCCAGAGCAAGGGGGTTCTGCACAGCAGGTATGCCTGGCTGGGCTCCAGCATGGCCTTGTGCACAGCTTTTCCTTTGGCAGACCTGATCAAAGTGCAGTGATGATAAGATTGTGCACGTTCCTTTTTTTCCTACACACTATCTCTTCTCTGCAGTGGCAAAGTCATTTATTCCCACCACAGGCTGAGAGCTGTTGGATGCCAAGGACCAGGCTCCACAGAGACAGCCATCACTTGTGGAATATAAAGGTATTAGGAACCTGGGTCAGTTCAGCTGGGTGTCAGAGGCATTCTGTAATGCAGTCAGCAATGGTTGGTCTCTGCACAGAGAAGCTCATAGCAAGGACTACACCTAGGTGGCAGGTTATGTCACAGTGCTTTGTTGTCATCTGCTTTCTGTTTGCTGCATGTCAGACTCCACAGTCATACAGTGTCTGCCCGTACTTAATTTATTTAATACTACTTTTCCCCCCCTTTGCACTGCAATGCAGTTAGTCCACTGAAGGTTTCAGTGTATATGGTACACATATTCCCGCTTTTTGTCTAGTAGTCTGCTTTTTTTTTTTTTTCAATTTGACATAATTCTGCTAACTCCAGCTCATGCTGCATAATCTCAAATACAGGAGCACGTCAGACTCGCACCCCTCTGGAAACTGAGGGGTGTTGCCAGAACACCAAGATCCCGACGTCCAGACAGTGTCCACATCCACGTGGAGCACTTGCTGCTCTGGAGAAAAGGGCCAAATGTGTCGCAGCAGGCAGGTCCTGCAAGAGGAGAAGGAGGAGGAGGCAGTTGTGTCTAAACATGTTTGAAACCTTCCCTCTGCTGATGAGTCAGAGGCTGTTAAAGTGCTGTAGATCAGGCAGGGTGTCTGCCTCCTGCTCTGATTGTGTGAGTCCAGCAACCTCTCTCTGGAGGTTTTTCCCACTCGTTCTGCATTAGGGATTAAAGCAATTCAGGAGGGTTTGTAAACCCCGAGCCCACAGTTAGGGCAGACATTTGCTGTAGATGTGGGACAGCTGTGTTCATTAACTGTATTGAAGTTTTTTCTCCTTCTCAAGATCAGGAGGAAAAGGTGTTATGTGATTTCTTTTGCATAATAAAAAACCCTCAAATTAAAACACCCAAATGCTCATGGCCAACATATTTTGAAAGATCTCTTCATTTGGGGAGATGTCACATGAAATTTGCAGATACCAGCTTTGTCTCCACCAAGGCTTTTTGCAAGCAGGGAGTGGCTTCTGCTGGAGACGTATCTGCAGTCATAGTGAAATTCCGCATAGCCAAAGCAACATTAAAAACAAACCCCAACTTGGCTCCGGTACGAAAAATACGGAACAGCAGTTGCTGTGTGCAGGATGAAAGCTGATGTTTTGCCAACCTGAAGTGTAAAGCTGGTGCTGGAACTGGGGCCTGAAGAATGGGAGTGTTTGCCAAAAGGAAATGGAAGCAGGGATGGAGGGTTTCGGGGAACGCATCAGCATGGGCCATGCCAAAAAATGCCTCCCCTGTGGACAGGTCTGATTACAGGAGTAACCGCATTAGCCCAGGCGAAGTGCAGCTGGAGCCACAGTGGGCCTTTTGCGTTTTCTTGGTGGGGAAATGGCATCTCAAGTGGAATATGGAATAAGGTAGAGCTGGGTTTGGCTCGGCCAGCTGTGTTTGTGCATCTTAGAGAGCCAAGGGCTGCGCAGGGATTCGAGAGAGAGGCAAGACACCAGCAGAAACAAAGCCCAGTTTCTCTGCTTGGTGTGGTGGGAAGGTCTGCCAAAGCTGACCTCTTCCCTCCCCACTTGGAGGGCAAGAAGGAAGCCACAGTTTTTGAGTTGCTTTCAGTTGTTGGAGGCACGCACGCTGTATTTGCATGGAGGTTTGCCTTCAGTGTAGCTCATGAATTTCAGATCTGCTTGCCTGGTGTTTTCAGTTTTCTTTTTTTTTCCCTTGGATGGAATATCCTTTCCTTTCCATCCTCTCATCCCCCATTGTTACTGTAGGATATCTTTGCAGAGGTCCTGAGCGCATCAGAGAGCAGGAGCCCAGAAGGATGGTCAGTCAGGTGGAAGCTGTGTGCAAAGGAGGTGGAGATACATATATATATATATATATACACACATACATACATACATATATATATATATATATATACACACACAGATAAGATATATAATATGCTTTGGGAGCAAGTTCTTCAGTGCATTAGTGTTGCAGCTGCCCAGTGTCATGCTGGGAGGGGAGTGAGGAGCCTGCCCTGTGAGCCCCCTTTGCACTTCTCGTCATCCAAGCAGAAATGTATTTTGTCTCTGTTTCATCCTTTTAAAATTCTGTTTATTTCAGCATTCTTTTACTTTGCCATGGTACTGTCCCAGTGGTACCTGAGCAAAGGACAAACTGAGCTTCTGGGAAGTACCTGTGTGGTTGTTCCAGCTTGTGCATTAGTAACAGCTGAACCCATGTCACCGCTCGCTGAACCCACTGAACTCTGTCAGCTTTGGAACAGCTCTGACCTGAGCCTTTGGGGCTTCTTGTCTGGGTTAGTGAGATCTGCAGAAAGGTAGTAGACACTGGTGGAAAACACCAGGTGAATGAATGTAGGCTGAAGAAGGGGGTGGTGGAAGAAGTACCAAAGGGGAAGCACAGCATCAGGGCACAGTAGATGCCAATGGTGCTCTTCCTCAGGGGTGTCTTGTTCTAGCAATTGCCTCAGAGGCCTGAGAATAAGAAGACCTCAGTTCTGCTCTGGTCCTGGCTTGTCATATGACCTCAAGGAAATCACCTTGGTTTTCTTGCTCTTTCTCTCCTTCTTGCTTTCGGTCATCAGAACTGTGAGCTCAAGGCAGAGACTGTCACTGGCTGTATTTATTCAGGGCATACATTCAAAGGTGCCGGTTGCGGTGTAATAAATAAATGGTGATTTCACAAGATCTTTTTTTCTGTGAATTGACAAAAAATGAGGTGTTTTTTAGAGCTGAGCTGAGCGAGAATCAGAAGTGCCTGGCTTGAAACATTTCCCTCCAGTTCTCTGGTTCTCTGTGGCAAGGAGCTTGTGAGAAAGCGAGCCTGACCAAGGCCATTGCATTCAGAGAAGTAACTGAAGCAGAGAAGTTGATGCACTTCAGCATTTAGCACTGAGTAGAATGAAACATGCAGAAAATGCCTTGACCTGAAAACATGGTAGAGAGCAAAAGTTTGCTGCTGCTGTTTTGCATCTATTTTAGAGAGCAGCACATTAGTCTTTCTGTACAGAACTTTAGGAAGGTCATGAAGAGTTTGATTACTGAAGCATGAGCAGTTTGAAGTCCCTGATTTGGAAACGTTTCCATATTCTCAATCCTGGGCCCAATCCTTTGCCTGGATTGGAACTTTTTATACACTTAGTCTTTTCAGGTAGGTTGTTTTTATCTTCATATTGATAAATGTTGTGAGTAGGAACTTAGTTCTGAAGGCTTTCAGTGGATCCAGCTCGTCTCTGGCTATCAGGGAAACTTCTGTTAGCAATAAGTTAACCTTATGTATTTTTCAGAATACCCGTGAAGTAAATGATGCCTGCAAGTATTAAAAGAAGAATATGGATCTAGCTGAGTTCTGGGGGTGCCATGCCCTCTGTTTTCATGCAGAAAAGGAGTTAACAGAAAAAAAGCCAGCAGGTGGTGCTCCAGAATACATGGTGCACCTGGGCTTTGCTTTGTGGGACAGGCCAACGTGTGTCGGACATCACAAGCAGCTTTTCCTGTTCCTTGTTGCGCAGCGTTTTAACACGGCGTTCCGCTTGCAGTGGTGGAGAAAACCATTCCGGCCTCTCCCTCTGTGTTGCTTTTCCCTCTGTACATTTGCATGTAGCAGGAGGCACCTCCATTTCACATGAGCACCCTCAGCATTAGAGTGTAACACAAGCTTGTGTGTCAGCCGTCCCCGCAGTGATCTGGGGAGGCACCTCCGTGCGGGAGCTTGACCTTTTCCCTCTTGCTGGAACTGCCCTCGTTGCTCAGCAAGAAACAAACAATTGCTGGCACACACAGCCCTCAAAGGCAGCGCCCGCTCCTGCAGGAGCTTCAGCTTCCCCCGTATAGACACCATCAGTCGCGGGCTGGTGGTAAAGGGTGAAGAGAGCTGGAATTTAGCAGGCTTGAGGCATTAAGGGTTGGCCATTAATTTTTTTGTGTAATGAGGGTAGTCTTTGCTGACAGGAAGACAGGTTCCCAAGAGTACAGAATGTTCCCTGGCTAGCAGTAGCAAGGCAGGGATGAAATTTTGTCATCAGGAAGGCTAACTTCATTTTTCCCTCTTTGGATCAGGTGTGCTGGCTGCTTTAAGATGTTCCTAACGTAAAAGGTCTTCCTAGGGATGAAAAAGGCAAATGTTCCATGCTGGCCAATTTTGTGCATTAGAGTCCATTTTTCTTAGCTGTTGACTACATCAGTATTATCATTCTTGTCCAAGAAAGTGGTGTATGAGCAAGGGCTACAAGATGAGGCCATTATAGGAGAGAAAAACATACGAGATCTTGCTTTAAAAAGTTGAGAGTTTCCTAATCTTTCTGTTCAGGAGCTTTTGAGTACTGATGGTAAAGCCCACTGCTTACAGATTTTTGTCATATTTACTAGCCTGATAACTCTGGTAAAGTAATTTTTCACATATGGACTTCAATGATTTTTCCTCTAAAAGAGGATTGAGACATAGCTCTTTGAGTTTCTGCAAGACTAATTAATTAGAGTGATTTAAGAATGAAGGATGCCCTGTCAGTGTCACTTATTTCTCATGCTGCATCTTCTGGGTACTTATTAAATTCAGTGGTTTTGCATTTAAAGTCAGCCTTGTAAGATTTTTGGAATGACACTGGTGGTGTGGTTCTGGCTGGTCAGTAACTAGGAGGGTCAAATTCCAAGTCGGCATGTGTTATTTTCACTCACATAAATTTTCACAGGAGCTTCTGCTTTTATTGAAGTCCCAGTGAAACTGTATTCCCCTGCCCCCTCCAGCCCCCGGTATTTTTCTTGCACAGGCCATGAATGATAAATATTGTGTGAACATTTTCAGCAACTGAAGGCATCTTTTACATCCAGGGGGAAAGAACTCCTTTGCACAGGTTGATGTGTCTGTTCTCCCGTACAGGTCTTTACCAGGCAGCTTTGTTTCCAAGCTTGTGAGTGATTGTTGCTCCTTGCTCTGGGGGCAGCGCAGGTAGAAAGGAGCAGATGGCTAAGTGCTTGCTGATACACAGCAAATTGCTCTTGTAACCGACTGATAGGTTTCAGGCTTTAATTGAGGCTTTCAGCAAGGCGCTCAACAGTGAAAAGCATTCTGCTGAGAAAAACAGCAGCGTAACCATGGGCAAAGGTTCCGGATAGCAGAGTTCAACCCTCTTGGGGATTGCTCCTCTATTTATTTATTTATTTGCCTGCTGCTTTCCCACCATCATTCAAGACTTCTGTTAGGTTGCCTGCGGATTGCAGCTCAGTCTGTCAGTGCGGCGCAGTCCTTTGTGCTGAAAATGCGAAGCAGAGACTGATAAGTTTGGATTTTGTGCTTGCAGCAGGCTCAGCATGTTTGCAAAGGTAGCTGTCCCCTGATGCTCCCTTTGAGTCACCGTGTGCCTGCCCTGAGCAGCAGCTCTGGTGGGGAGCTCCTGCTGTCTTCCCTCTTACGTGCGTCAGCACCATCAGAATTTTAACTTCTAATGGACGTCTCTAAAAGGGAAAGGAAAACTCCCTTGCTCCTCCCTCACCCCAAGCAAGAGTGGATTTGAGAGCGGAAGAAAGATATTTGTGGTGGAGTTGTCTGAGCAGCGTCCTGTTGGGCAAGAGTTTCCTCCAGCAGCTGCCCCTTGGGCTGAAGGAGCTGCTCTGAAATCGAGTTGTAACTCGTCCAAGTAAGGGGCAGTCCAGGGCAGGCAGGGAGGCAATAACCCAGTGGTCTCTAGCTCTCATCGTCGTCCCCACCCCTCCCCGTACCCACTCTTTGTCAGCTTTCAATTCTGCTTTGAATTTGATTTCTTCACAGTACAGGGCCAAGGAGTAGATTTCAGCATGGAAATTGTATCTGCTGAGCCAGCTTGGTTTAGTGTCCTCAATTAGTCTGAAAGGAGTTGCTTCAAGTTAAAAAGCTGTCTGGTTGTCTTTGAAGTTTACGTTTTATTTAGTGCTGGAATGGGTCTAACAAAAAACCCCTAAATAAAGACACTGTATGAATAAGAGAAATTAAACTCTATGATTCAAGTTTCCTAAAGAGTCCAAGAAATCTCTGATAACGGTAGAAGTAGTGCTGGTAGCTTAAAACCACCATTGGGCCGTCTCTGCCCCAAGGAGCTCAGAAGTATAAAGATTTTTGCTCAGTTCTGAAATCCCGGACACATTTAATAATGTCTGCAGCGTGTTTTTATGTTCCTTTAGCTTTTCAGTGGCTTAAAAATGCACTGGAAGTGTGAACTACACTGCCAATGTGCTTTTGTACTTGCATGAATTTAATTAAAAAGATAATTGGATTGCTTTATCAGCCTTTACATGTCAGCCCAGTGCCACCCTCCTCTCCCCCCTCTCAACAACGTTGACAAACCCAAGGCATCTGAAGTCTGTTTTTCTGCATTGTTCTCTTCTCTCTTGTTTTGGATAGGGTACAGAGGTGACTGTTTGCTGTTGAGCATTAGGTCTGCTCCACGGTGGGAAGGAAGTGGCTGATAAGCAGAGAGCCAGCCTGGTCAGATGGTTCCTGCTGGGGGCTGCCCTGGGCGAGTGGAGGGGGAAATGCCCTGGAACCACAAAGCTCCAAAACAAAACAAAGCAGACCGACCCTTTGCAAAGTCCTCTGCTTTATTGCACTGATGAACAGCCCAGAAGGTGCAGCTGCATCTGCAAGCTGCACACCCAGCCAGCATGGGGCAGTTCTGGTGATTTTCCTGGAAATGCTGCCCGAGGAATGTGAGATCCATTTCTAGTGCAAAACATTGATATTTTCGTGTAAACAGAGAAGTGCCCAGCCTGTGCTGTTAAATAAACCTGAGGATGTGTCCAGACTTCTTGACATCCCTTCGAAGGAGGACCAGGCTGACACGCAGGAGTGGAAGGGCATGTGAAGGAAGCACAGTGTGGGGGTCCTGCTGTCAGTCAGTGCAGAGCCCCTGGCGCTGCCCTCCACACTGCCCACTTTGGCAAGCCCCTCCTGGTGCTAGTCAGCCCTTCCTGTTGTTTTCAGGAGTGCCCTTTTAACACTCATCATCATTTCCATGAACTCTCAGAGTACCATCGAGCCACCCGTGGGAATTTGGGAGGGTGAGTTTTCTTTGAAGAAAGCTATTTATAATATAAAGCAGCCTCTGTTGCAGTTGTTTGTGGCAGCATGGCTGCTGAGGAGTAAGAGTTGTCCTTTGCTTATCCAGCTGGTCTGTGGATGGGGCAGTCAGTGAAAACAGCTTGGGCATGGCCAGCAGTAATACAGGGGCATGCAGAGGACTGGGACAGTGGGGTTAGACTGTCAGGAATGCTGTTCTTGAGAGTGGCAGTGCAGTTGCGTGGAAGATACAGAGACTTCACTAGTAGTTGTCTGTCAAAACTGGAGGATGACAGCACGACTTTTCAGGGTACTTCAAGACAAAAACAACCCCTGAGGGTCTACTGGAAATCTGTGCTTTGATAAAATGGATTATATTCAATTTTGAATGTAAATTCACCAATTAGCAGTGTAGAATAAAGTATCTGTGGAGTGATGTTTTGATGGCCTCTCTCTCTACTCCTTTCTTAATGACTCCTACAGCTTTAGAAACAGTGCAATAACAGGTATGTGTTATTAACCTGAGGAATAAGGTGTTTACGAGAGGAGATGATGAAAAGAAAGATGCTCTGGAGCTAAAAAAAAACCATTTTAAAATATAGTCATGGTTTCTTGTTGCTTAAAAGAAATCAGGTTTTCTTGTCCATTTAAAAGCTTTAAGCACATCTTTTCAGCAACCAGGAAAGGCGAGACTCAAAATGCAAAGCCAGCTGCATTATAGGAAGCCCAGCTCCAGTCACGGGGTTTGTGGTGTTGTCGGAGTGACCCTTTCCATGTTTCTTGCAGAAGAAGATTTACAAGTACAAGAAGGTGCTGAGTAACCCCAGCCGCTGGGAGGTGGTGCTGAAGGAGATCCGGACGCTGGTGGACATGGCGCTGACGTCCCCGCTGCAGGACGACTCCATCCACCAAGCTCCCCTGGAGATTGTCTCAAAGCTGCTCTCAGAGGTAGGGCCTCAGCAGGGCTCCTGCATGACACCGACGCTTTTAGGCAAGAGACGGAACAGTTAAAGTTCATGAGTGGGTTTTATTTTAACTCGGGCTCTCAAAATTCTCCCTCTGAGTCTGTTCGTGACTTCTGCTGACTTGAGTGGAATTTGTGCTTGTTGGGGAGGAGGAAAATTTGATCCATACTGTTAGGTAGACTGCTAAAAACAAACCAAGCCATGTTCCTCTTGAGTTTGTTGGTTTGGGTTTTGTTTGTTTGTTTGGTTTAATATTTATGGTAAATTTATTATTGGTCTGATTCATGTCTTATTTCAAGCCAGTGGTAAAACTCCCCTTGACTTCTATTCCATTGGCTTTGCTTCCATGACCAATAATTCTTATACCAGTATATATATACACACACCAATAAATTGTGCAGCTATTTTATTATTACTAATTCTGTTTTTTCCTTCGTCAGAGGCATCTATCCTCCTTCTATAACATCTGTTTCAAATAGTTAACTTCTCATGAATAAGAAATGTGATGCCAAACAGGTTTTTCATGTCTAAGTTCTGATGTGCAAAGATTTGATATAAGCAAAAGAAGTTGCTAGCTAGCAGTGTTTCTTACAGAAGTCAAAAATCTGAGCAACTTAGAACTTTGTAACTTCTGGACAGATTATGCTGCTGGAAAAGCCCAAAGGAAACTCTTCTCCATAGGTGATTTCCAGTCAATTTATTGGCTTTGACTGGTACCGTGTCTAAAGAAGGAATTTCAGGAAAACTGCCACAGTTAGTTTACTCCCCACAAATGGGTAAAACCAACCTTAGCCAACACAACAATCCTCTTACTAATTTTGTGGCCGGGGTGACTTGAATCTCAGTGTGCTGAGTGAGAAATGAAAGCTTGCACCACCCCTCATAGCAAACAGTTTGCCACCTGCGTTAGGAGGATGATTTTAATGCGATGATTTTTATTGAGAAAATAAGCATTTGCAGTCTTGAGCCTTTCTGTTTGTGTCTGTGGTGGCTGAGAACTGTGTGTGCCGGCGTGCCAGCTCAGAGTACTCTTGTTCATTGTTTTCTGTTCAACTCTTTCAGAACAACAACTTAACCACTCAAGACCAGGAGAGCATTATTGTGGTGAGTATCTTTCTGTTGAAATCCGAGGGCAAATTTGTATTGTTTCATGACACTTCTGTTAGTGCTTGTCTCTGCCCCAGTGAAGTGGGGAAATGTGAAAGCATTTCCATCAATGCTGATGAACCAAGGCAGCAATCAAAACCATTTGTCTGTTTTTTGCGTGGCTTTGTCATTCCTCTGTACTTGTTTCATAGGTGAATAACAAACAAAGTTTTCCATCAGCTTATATGAAAGAATACAGCATGTTGAGTGTTACTAGTTTCCCCAAATGGCCCCCTTGCTGGGCTACACAGAGCAATGTTCATATCTATATATGTACTTTAAATAGGCAAAACCCATAATTTCCAGATGTGCCCTATAAAACCCTTAGGCTTAGTAGTTTCCTGAGGGGCAGATGCTACCCTATACAGAATGTATATCATTGCTGATAATATGTGAGCAAGTGATTGTTGTTGTAAGTGTGGATGTGTGTGTGTGTCACTACAGTCTAACCCCTGCTTACATGATTTGTAAGAATATCCTCTTCGATATTTTTCTTTTCTGTAGGTCACATTTATTTATTCATAGACATAAGGGAATCAAATGGCAGCTCTGTTCCCTGGGAAACAAAATACCAAATCTCGACAATTTATCAGAGGTAGAACTTGGTTCTCCATCACTGTAATTTAATTTCATTCTCTGGCAGTTTCCAGGGGATTTCCCCAGTAGTCTAATCCAGAGCCTCACCACCACCTGATTGTATCACATCTCCCTGACTCTGTCTGCAAAACGCCAAGGTGGCAGGTAGCTGCCAGTAGGTGGGAATTTAAGTGCTGCCTGAGGTACCATTTTAGATGGAATCAGTCACTGAGATAAGTTTCTGAAGTGGCATTTACTTTTCTTTGCCACAGCTTTCATTTTACTCTAGTCCAAGGGGTAATTCAGTCCCCCAGTTACAGCTGGTTGTTCTGGGGGAAGGATTTTTCAATAAAAGATGTAAGGTGGTCCTGCTGTGAGCGGGGAAGTTGGACCAGGTGGCCTCCAAAGGTCCTTCCAGCCTATGTTGGCATCCTCAGCTCAGGTCCTGCCCTCGTGTAGGTTGTGTCCAAGCCATTAAGGAGGTGGCAGTTCCTGGGCATTCAGAGCTCACTGCCATTTCACAGATAACCTGGGCTATTCTTGGAAAGTATTGCTAATACTGTGTGTTTATGTAGCATGTGAAAAGTACACAGTGTTTGACTGTGCAGATGGAGCCAGCTTTCCTTCTCTAGATGGTGCTGGAGCAGATCAATAGTACAACCAATCCCTTCCTACTCAGGACAGGGAAGCACATGTTTCCATAACTGCTTTTGATCGTGGCACTCATAAGGCAAATACAGGAAAAGGTGCTTTCAGGCTGTCACTCTTCCACACTGACTGTAGAGACGGAGTCATGACTTGCTTGACTGTCTGTTGTGGTTTGGCAGGTCCTATAGCAAACACTCCAAAAGATTGACTCAGGGAAGATCTTGAGCTCAGGTGTTGGAGGGGAGTGAGGATATTCTACTCTGACTGCCTGGTGTTGCATTCTCCATCAGTCCATTGTTGCTGGGCCATCACCAGAAGAGGATGGAACAACTGCAGGGGGATGGCACATGATAATGAACAGAAACTTTAGAGCTCTTATGCATAACCAAAACAGAGCTTTGCAGGTGTGCTTGCGTTTTGGTGTTAAAATTCACACTAAGCTTGACTTGTATATGTGAGAGTGGCCGTTGTGAAACACAGCCTTTACAAGCAGACTCACAGGGCCGAAACCCTTGAGGAGCTGAGAGGGAGAGCAAAAACTGATGCAGGCTGCCTTAGTAAAACTCCAGATGCCATCCAGATAAAATATGTGGTGTTCAGTTGCTTAATACAAGATGTCCTAGATGCTGTGTTTAGTGCCTTGCTTTTAAATGGGTACTGGGCATCCCCTTGGCTGAAGACTGGAAAAGCCTGAAGGCACCATCACATAGAGAGATTGTATCATTCTAGTACCGTTTTCTAATTTGCAAAGGAAGTAACAACAACATAAGTTCATTACACCCTCAGTGGCAGGTATGACATCTAATGTGTTTACCCAGAATAAACACATTGGTTTGTGTGGCAATAAAGAAGGAATAGTTGATCTGAGCTTTCAAGAAGTTAGATGCTTGATTTTGATGAATAGGGTCTTCCCAGGTAAGAACAGGGCTAGGTTACTTTTAGTGAGCTATTTTTCATAAGAAGGAGCTCAAAGTCCTCCCATAAGGATATGTGTCTCTGTGTGTGTGTGGTTTTTCAGTTTTTTCTGATAGGGAAGTGTTCTAACTGAAACAGTGAGCCAGATTCATCCTTGCTTTATTACATCCTAATACAATTGGTCTGCTTGTTTTCATTGAAACTGCTATAAAAATGCCTCTCCTTTGCTGTGTTTTTTTACGTATTTACACTGATGCAGTTAAAGGCAAAGTTTTCCAGAGGACTTATAGCAGAGGACTGCGTGAGTTTACTTGTAAAATAAACACACAGCCCACCTCTAATTTCTCTGCTTATGCTTTTGTCCTTTTCTAAAAGAGAGCTTTTTTCCCCACCCAAGAAAAATACTTCCCTGCAATATGCGGTTACAGTCCTGTAATTGAATTTTTCTTTCTTTTTTTCTTCCCTTTTAAAGGCAATTGCACCTTTGCTGGAAAACAACCATCCTCCTCCTGACCTCTGTGAATTCTTCTGCAAGGTATCAGAACAACTTTGTTTTCTGAAATTTCACAGTTGTATATGAGTGTAGTTCTTTGAGGGGGTGGTTGTTCTTTTCTTTAACTCCTTACCTCCTGCCCAAACTGATGTCAGTTTTTGGTCAGCAACCAGTGATAGTGGAATAGTTAACAGCACCCTTATGATAAATAGAACCATGTGCTTAGAACATCAGACTGTTCTGTCCTGATGCTGTGTGGGGGTTAAATTCTTCAAACTCCCACACCTCAGTCTGGGTACAAGAGGTGTCCTACAGCATGTTCTGTTTAGTTGATGCAGAGATCATTGGGTTTGTGTTCACATGAGGTGGTAATGTGATGTGTAACTCAGCCCTAATGGTATTAAGTCACCGGATAATGGCAGTGGGAAGATCACAAGGACCCATCCCCTTTCCTGGTAAATCCACGCTTGTGCTGCATTTTGCATCCTTTCCTTGTCTCCAGTCCCCCTTAAAGCTGTTGGCAATCCTCAAATTTGACAAAAGGGGTATGAGTCCCCAGACTGCTACATTCCAGTGAGTTTTGGGAAGAATAAGCAGTAGGGGAAGGGAACTGTTAAGATTTCATGAGCTCCCATGGTAATCTTCTGTTAGATGCCAGCAAATCCATAGGAGAGAAGAGTGTTATGAGTACCCTGATCCCAAGAAGGGTTAATTTAGCCCTTGAATCTTGTGAATCGTGGGGTAATCCGTGCATGGGGCGTGAAGCCAGAGGAGACCCATGTTCGTAATTTCTGCAGCTCACAAAATGCCTTGTTGCTCCTTCCAGCACTGCCGAGAGCGCCCGCGGTCCATGGTTGTGATCGAAGTGTTCACACCAGTGGTACAGAGGATTCTCAAACACAACATGGTGAGTGCACCAGGAATCTCCCCCCCAGGCTTGTGAATGCTGCATGTAACCGTGTGGTACTTTGTTAAGTGCAGAACTAAAAAACATTCACTGGGATTTTGAAGACCTTCTAAGCAAAGCATTGATTTGAGGGGCATCGCTTTTGGCAGCAGTGCCAGTATTTGCAGCTCCAGCTCTCTCCCACCTGGCTCTCGGCTCCTTACTTACTCCATACATGACATCCTTGCAGTTAAAACAGTTTAAAATCAAATAAATAACAAAAGCAGAATGGGGACTTTGTTATTTTGAGCTGGGGCTCTCAACATTCTTTCTTTAAGATACCCTCAGCTCTCTGGATTTCCATTTTTCTTTAGGCTCGTGGCCAGTGAGTTCTTACCTAGGTTTCCTGGATTTCCTTATGCTTTTCTACTGTTATTCTTCCTTCTCATTGCAGGATTCATGTACTCTGTCATTTATGACTGTTCTCACCCAGGTTTTCTGTCATTGCTGGTCAATTCTTAGTGTTCGAAATAAATGCCAGAAGACTGCCCTGCCAGCTTTGCTTTCTTGTCCACCCTGTGGAGCAGATTTCTCTTCTACTCTCCCAGACTCTGAAGATATTCTTACATGAGCCATATTTCTTTCCTAAGAGAGGTCTGGGGTATTTACCAGCTCTCCAGCCTTTGTGGCATATTAAGTTTCCTGCCGTGGTTTTTAAGTTGCATAAAGAAGTCTTCATAATGCTGAGGCAAAGACTAACAGATAACTAAAATAAAATATTTAAGGCAGTTGACTTGGCTGTGATCTCAAGGATGAACCTCTGTAACTACATAATCAACTTCTTTTCACTGACTGATATAATTTCTTGTGTAAAGCAAGAACCCAGTAGAAAACAGTTCATATTTCTTATTTTTACAGTCTTATTATTTAACTTCCTGAGTTTACAGAACTAGGTAGAAAACCCAAGATGGCAAAAAGGTTGTATTCCTGGCTCTGTGCCTGCACTCTGCAGACATGTAAACATTTTTGAATATTCTGTAGTGTTCAATGAAATATTCTGTAAATGTTATTCTTGGATTCCAGACTGATTTTTTTTTTTTAAGCATCCAGAGCTCTTGAGGGGTCTCAAATAAAATCTAAACGCATAGTGTAATGCTTGTATTTGGTTAGCTTCAGAGAATTGGGTATATTTACCATACTTAACATTTGCAGATTGAAAATCAACATGTCTGTACCGCAGTGTGTAGTCAGGGAATTTATGGTGTCATGTATTAATTGGAGTGGATTTGGGCACTTTACTGCTCTCCAAGGACTGCTGCACTGAATAGTCCTTTGGAGAATGTGTGTGTTCATGTAACTGAAGTTACTCTTTAGGGGAACAGTGTTGTTGGCAGGAAACTCCATCCCCTCTGGAGGCTCCGTGCAGTTCAGTGTCCCCAGAGCTGAGCTGGCTCTTCCCACCTTTGCCTCCAGTTTGTTCTGTGGTCTTTGGAAATTCCTCACAAGTTTTGTTCCACAGTTTCCCACCTGTAAAATGGGGAAAGAGCGTCTCATTTATCTGTGATTTTGAAATCTCAAAAGGACAAGGATAGCTTTTTGTCTTGCTGATAATACTGCTTACGTGCAGGACAGGAGGTTGTGTGCTGAGTTGTTTGGGGAGTGCTCAGCAACCTCCCAAACCTTTGGATTTCAGCTGTTCATAGGCTCAGCCCAAATGTTTGAATATAAGCACTATTTTATTTTTTTTAAAGTAAACAATATCAACAGTGTGTATTGTTCTGTACTTGGTATGCTGACAGGGCATTGTGTTATATTTAGAGAGGTATTTTATTTTACAGGGGTCAGCATTGACATCCTCTTCATGATTTCTGGGACTTTCATTGTCACTTCAGTTAAGACACTTACACGGGTTGAAAAATTTCATAGGCAAATTGCAACTGCAAAAGCTATTTAGGCACGTTCATGAAATTATTCAAATGTTACGTGAAGCACACGTGGTCTCGTGCCCTTGGACCAAGTGTGTTTGCACCTGCCAGAAGGAGCTGTTAGAAGTTTAATGATTTTGATTGTAATACTGAATGTGGAATCGCCCACAGTCCCTTTGCTGGGTGAAGTTACCAGGTGGCCATTCAGTACTAGTAAAGTGACACTTTGGCTTGAAGGAGACATTGTTCAGCCTAGGCTTGCTTTCTTGTTTTTGGTGATTTTTCTCGAGCTGTAAACCCTAGGAGATGTTAATGCAGGTTGCGCTGTAGAAGTGCCTGAAACCAAAATGAGTTAGCAAGGTTTCAGTGCTCTGGGAGCCTTTTGCAGACCACCACCAGCTCATTGCCTTTGTGGCATTTCTTTAAAATTTAAGTTGCCATGAAGTTTTTTTTTCAGGATGACTCTTCTTCCGTAGGCAGCTGCTGGAGGGATAACTGGGAGCGCTTGTTTGTCCTCAGAGGACCTTGTTCCCCCCTTGGAAATGTAGCTCTGTAGTTCTGCAACACCTGTGTAATAAGGTTACACCTGTGTAAATGTGAAGAAATGTGCTGTGGAATAACACTCACCAGACAGCAGAACTTACTCCTTTCACAGCTAAAAATAGCAGGTGACGTGAGGAGATGCAGGATTTCAGTTCACAGGTGCCTTTCTGACTGCAGGATTTAAGGAAAGAGACTGTTGAGCTCACCTGTCAAATTCACGTTGTAGCTGGAGTAAAAGCCCTGGAGAAAAAAACCCTGATTTCTGTACTTGATTGCTTATTGATTGCACATCCAGAAGAATTTCTCTAAAACCAGAATAGATATGATGCCAAACATGGAAGTATAATATTATTTTTGAGTTTTATTTCTAAAAGTCTGCAGTTATGAGTGGAAGCAAAAATGCGAAACAGCAAAAAATGTTCAAAATCAAGGTATAAAGTGAAATGTACAAAGAAATGTAAGTGCAGGTGGGATTTTTGTTGTTGTTTCATTAAACATGTCTTTTTGTCAAAGTGGGCATGGGAGAAAGAAGGGATTGGAAAGTGTGTCCTTATCAGTGGGGAGAACATTACCGCAGCATGCAGCAATACTGTGCTCTTGAAGCTGTCAGCATAACAGCGAAGTGAATTCGGTTGTGTTTGAGGTGATCTCTTTTGACAACCCACAGTCTGGACGTACATTCACCATCATCACTGAGTCTTTTCTTTTTGGGCAGGATTTTGGGAAGTGCCCTCGGTTGCGGCTGTTTACTCAGGAGTATATTCTGTCTTTGAACGAGCTGAATGCTGGAATGGAGGTGGTGAAGAAGTTTATTCACAGGTTAGTTCCACTGAATTTATGGCATGTTTCCAGTCCTGTGTACGTGCTTTGGTGTGTCACTTCTCCCAGCCCTGCTTATCCCCTTACTGGCTGTTAAGAGTAGCTGGTGCTTTTTTGGGACTGGCAAACAGCAGATAAATTGAGTCCATCAGGCAATGTTGCTGAGGTCTCTTTTTAAAACACCTTAATTCTCAGATGGGGCTGGGGGTTTCTGTCTAGTCCACACTGGAAGCAAATGGACTTTGCTTTGTGCACTTTCTTCTTACACATTTAGTCTCAAACTCTCTACACAGAGATTTTCATTAATTTTGTACCTCATAATGCTCAATGTGTTTTTTGGAGGAACTCTAGGGCTACCACATCAATTAACTGATGCTGCAACTTAGCCTTGATCATAAATAGGGCAATTGGTAGGGATTTACAGAGTTAAAGTATTTATCTCTTATGACCTTTCTGAAGATTCCCCAGGGACGCTTATCCAGGTCTGACACCTCATTCTGTCTGACTGGTTCTGCCTGCAGAAATCTTCCTGGCAATGATGTCATCTTGGTTTTTGTTTTTCAGCATGCATGGTCCAACGGGACAATGCCCACATCCCAGGGTCCTGCCAAATCTTGTAGCTGTCTGCTTAGCAGCCATTTATTCGTGTTACGAGGAGTTTATCAACAGGTCAGTATGAATTTCCAGCTGACCCCATGTTGCTCCATTCCAAACCCACAACATCAGTCAACGGGATGGGTGTGGGTCTGTGGCAGGGTGTCTTTGTTCTCACCTGCTCCTTGCTGGTGTTACGTGTGGGAGTTCTGATCAGTCACATCTATGTGTTTGTAGATATGTAGTTATATTTGTTACACTCTGCGCTAGAAAACCTGAAAGAAGCTGAACCTTCATTCACTGGGACTCACCAAAGGAAGGGTGAGACCTTGAAGAAGGGGCTGTGTGTAAGTCCCTGTGTATCTGGAGCCTTGAACCTGAGCTGGTTTCATGATACTGTCTCCTTTATTGTGGAAAATTTGATTCCTGACTTATCGCAAAATAGACGCTGCAGTTCTTGACACACAAGCCAGTTTCCAGTAGACAGTGAGGGTTCCCCCTCTGCTATGTTTCCTGTTTGTTTATGCCTATCTGACTTCCCTCATGGTAGAGCAGGGACAGGGGCTGCTTAGTGTCCAACACAAATTCCAGACGGGAGGGCTGCAGACAAATGTCTGGGCATGTACTGTAGCCAGATACATACTTGGGCATGGATTCTGTTACAGCCTTGCACAACTTGGATGGGAAAGTTCACCTTTATACTAAACTGGCCTGTCAATTAGAGTAATGAAAAACCCAAATCTTTGTAGAACAGGGCCTGCTGAATGGTCCTATTGGAGCCTTTCGATGTTTTTAATTGATTTCAGTAGTCTGCTTACACAGAAGAAAGCCATCCGGAGGGCTGGGGTGAAATGCAGTGGGAAATCACAAAAAGCCTTGACTTCTCAGTGTTGCACTCTCTCTCTCTCTCCTGCTCTCTGCTGGTATGTCTGTCCACTGAAGTTATTTGTTTGTTTTCCAACTACAGTCGGGACAATTCGCCCAGCCTGAAGGAGATTCGGAACGGCTGCCAGCAGCAGTGTGACCGAAAGCCCAACCTCCCCCTCCGCCTCCTGCACACGAGTCCCGACCTGGTCTCTCAGGAGGCCACCTTGACTGAATCCCGGCTCAAGCCAGTCATTGTCACTGCAAACGAGATCCACGTGGAGGTGGAGCGCAACAACACGGCGAACCAGAAGATGACAGCCAGCGTGGGCAACGACAGCGAGCCCAACCTCATCGACTGCCTCATGGTCAGCCCCACCTGCAGCACCATGAGCATCGAGCTGAGCGCCCAGGCAGACAGGATCCTGGGCTGCTATGTCGAAATACTCAAGATGCTGTGAGTAGCTATTTTTGAACAGCTTTCTGAACAATGTCATCTTAACAATGGGGGAGGGCTTTTCCCACAGGCCTGTTGTCTTTAACATCTGTGGTGAGCAAGCACGTGGTTATAAATCTTAACTCCAGCTCGAGAGAGTCCAGCCTTTGAAACAGACATCTGGCACTGCCAATATGTTCTAAAAATAGCATTAGGAAGATGAAAATGGAAAGCTTATTTGTACAGTGAACCTCAGGCATTTTACAGAAGACGGGGTGTTGCTGCCAGTGGTTTCTGGTTTTGTTCTTGCCCAGCAAAAATAAATAAATAAAAAAATCCATTTGTCTTCCCCAGGTCTCTTGGGATTGCCTGAGACAGAGCTAGAAAAGGCAGGTCTGTGCTAGGCTCAGTGCCCGTACAGTGATAG
The DNA here is from genome assembly GCA_035583155.1 of Acropternis orthonyx. NCBI lineage: Eukaryota > Metazoa > Chordata > Aves > Passeriformes > Rhinocryptidae > Acropternis > Acropternis orthonyx. The sequence goes on from JAWWEU010000020.1 coordinate 16,329,747, forward strand.
GCAGCACACTCCCCTGACCTCAGCAGGAGTTGGATGAGGTTATTGTTCTCACTTAGGTGTTCTCCCTTCACGTGTTTGTAGAAGTTCTGTGATTTATTTCCATTACAGTGGAGTCTCTATTTGTTGACCAGTTGCTTTGGTACAGGGGACCTGTATTAGAGAATGGGGTGCTGAAATAGTCTTTACAAAATGATGGCTCCGTAGTTTCCTGAGAGGCAAATCCTCTGAATATCTTCAAAAGGAATATAAAGGAAAGTGTGCTTCAGAAAAAGCTTGTTTTTCTCCTGGATAAATAAATGAAATGTAGTAACACAAAAGGTGAACTCCTGAATAGAAACTTGTAACAAAATCACAGTAAAACACTCTCATTGACTTTGACAGCCAGCTCTGGTACTGAGTTGCAGTATGTCTTTGGGCAAACTGTTAAATTTCTTCAATACTTTTTAAACAATGTAATGCTTAATGATGTAATAGTTGAGTTTTTTAGAATCCAAGACCTGGTGGTTGTAATTTGGACTGCACTGTAAACCATGAGCATGCAGCTACGCTTAAGCCAAATGCAGATCTGGGACTTTGCTCTCAAGGAATTAAATGAAGTCAAACTGCTGTGATGGAGGTTTTTGTGAAGGTTTTGTCTCACACTTCCATTTTTTTTCAAATGACATAGTACAAATTTGCAACATAACTCTTTCACTCGCTGCAAATACTCAAGCACACATGCAAAACTGGGGACAGGACAGGTCAGTCCAAACTCCTGTTCCCATTAGATTCTGGAGCAGGCAGTTGCTGTGAGGGCTAATTTTGTATTTTTTCCCATGGCCTAGGCTCTTCTGCCTTTAAAAACATGCATTATAAAAAGCACAGCATCTGAGTTGGCTTCATCTGGGGGCAACTAAGTCTTTACCCACCCAGGGGCTTCATTAAACAGGTGCATTTATTCCCGTCCCCTGGACTGTAGCTGTTTTCCATAAACACTGGAACTCTCCCAGTCCTGATGCTGGCTGGGGTGCTGACTCACTCAGCATCCACGGTTTTGGTTTCATCATGCAGCTGACACACATTTAGAAACAAATTCACCAGTGGGCATGTTCTTCCTCACAGTCTCTTCACATTTTAAACATTTAATATGCCAGGTCTCAATCCCTATATAACTTACACAAAGAATGTTTATTTCACTCCCTGCATTAAAATAATCTATTTTTTTGTTTGTTTGTTTGGTGTCTTTTTAAAAACCAAGCTGTTCAACAGCAACAGTGAAAATGGGAATCTGTTACTGCTGCAGGTGTGGAGCAGCTTTGGGGCCTTTCCCAGGTTGTATGATGGGAGTTCTGAAGGGTGAAACCCACAGGGAAGGATCATCAATAGCACAAAACTGGTGCAGCTTCTCCTCTGATTGCCCTGCCAGAGTCCACACCCTGCCTGAGAAATGGCAACCTGTGAGACTATAGGACAACTTCTAAGGCAGAGCCGTGGCTGTACATCCTGTAGCTCCACTGATTCGAGTACCCTTCCATTCCTCTTCATCCCTGGGGTTTCTTCCAGCCCTGAAAGCATTAACACAGAACTGAGTTCTGCTGATTCTGCCACTGGCTTGGGACATTTTAGATAAGTCACTTACAAGTGCCTCATTTTTCTTATCTGTAAAATACAGTAAAGATTTTTAATGTTGCTTTTTTCAATGCTGAAACCAGTGATGGAAAAGCATCATAGAAGGGCTTGGAGTTATTAACAAAAATACATGCTGTTATTATGCTGGTTCCTTTCATGCTCAAACTTTTCTTGAACAAAGGCTTTCTGTTGCATGAAATACTATTACTGTACTTTGAGAATCTGAGAATATGAACAAAGAGTTGAAGAACATGCCAGTAGGAAGAAAACATTAATTATAAAACAACTGCTATCCAGGAGGTGAGCTCTCAGCAGGCAGTCACTAAAATAATGTTCTTATTAATAACAGTGGTAAGCCAAACATAAATAAGTTGCTTAGCATTGAGTTTGATTGTTCTTTTAGGTGTCTGACTCAGTATCATCATCAAAACAGGAGAGTCACCAGCAATGATATCTTTTTTACATAATTAACTTACGGCAGCAGGGAGTAAATCATTTAGGCAGATTTTAATTATTGAAAGTCTAGCAAATAAGAATTCTCAACAGTAGCTTTGGCAGAGGACATTTTATTGTTCACCTGACTCCTACACAATACTTACTTTTTGGGGAAAAAGCTCACTTGTAATCTTGATTAAAATACGATTTAATAATCACTGTAATACCTCACTTTTTGCACAGAAGGCTAAAAAGGCAGTTGGAAAGTTCATCTGTGGGGCTGTTACAGCACCTAGAACATCTTTGACCCTTTTTCTAATGTAGTTGAGTAATAAAACACAACTATTGCATACTAAAGGAAAACAAAAAAAGCACGATTTTCAAGATGTTGGCAGATGACCCAAAGTCTGGGCAGATTTTAAAGGAGCCACAGTCTCTAGTGGAACCTGGTATTTTTGTCCTGCACTCAAAAGTGGATCAAACTTCTGTGTCAATATTCTCTAACACATTCTGGACTCTGATAGTGTTACTGGTGCCAGTCAGTGCCTCCTGAGTGCTGCAAGTCTTAAAGTGGTGCATGGAAAATGCACTAAATGAACTGAAAACCTTCTGTCCATCTTACTAGATTAGAGGCTCTGAGAAGAGCTCAGTGTTACCCAGCTCCTACCTGCATGTTAATGTTTCCATGAGTTAGGGGATTTCTCGTGCAGCCAAACCTGAGCTCGAACAGCACGGTGGTTAGAGGGGGTTGCAGTGCAAGGGGCTCTGTGTCCTCCGGCTTGGTCTGGGTGACTTCAAAGTCTGTGTTTCACCTGGAGGACCCCACTGGTTCCCCTGGCAGCACCCAGGGGGTGGGGGGGGGACACTTAAACTGTGCCCGTGGTGAAATCTGGATCAACAAGCAGCAAACCAAACTGGCTGTGAGAACAGACCCCTCTCAGGGAATCTGTTGGTGTTTTATCCTGAGCTGTTACCCTTTGTCTGTGTTATTTTCTGTTTCCATGGCTGCCTGTAGTGACAAGGGTCCTTCCAGATGTCCAGACACTTCCACCCCTCTCTGGGGCCAGACCAGGGCAGTGTCACCTCCTTTGGGCAACCTTGTGGTGCTGTTTCTGGATGCTTCTGTGCCAACTGCAAGCAGTGGAGCCTGTTTCTGTCCTCAGCAGCCTGGGCAGGACCTTTCTAGGGTACTTCAATGGTGCTAAATTTTCTTCTTTTGAAAAAAAAACCAGACAAGCCCAGTTCAGAAGAAGGCTGAACATGAGGAGGTACCTCACTGTTTTGTAGATAGCAGGTTTGTGCCTAACATGACAGAGGGTCTGATGGGGCTTTCTCTCAGCCTGCCCTGGAGCCCTAAGCTAACCCTTGTGTCACAAAATTCAGGGAGTTGGACCTACGCCCAGGCAAAGAAGGGATCAGGAAAATGTCCAGGGGGGGCTTGGTCATCTTATTACCTGACAACAGAGCTTATCTAAAATATTTTTGAGCTTCTCAAGCTTCTCTGTCTGGAGAACAAGCTGCTTCCAAGTAGTTGCTCTTGTCTCTTCAATATCCTCCCAAAACTGAGAACCTGGGGCTTGTAGTCTATCAGAGATAAGAGCCATGGCTTTCCAAACACAAGTACCCACTGGAGCTTCCCCTGCCTGCTCTGCATTCCCCAATAGGTCAGTGGCATGCTCGGAATATCCCAAGTGGATTCTCTTATGTCATGTTTATTGGGGTTGCCCTGGGCTGCTAGTATGTTTTGGATTGTTTGTGCTGCACATGACATATGGGCAGGTTTTCATGCTGGTGAAAGGTGATCCCGGGGAAGGAAAATGTATTATGTTGGCAGGCCAGGAGTGACGATGGCCCAGAGGCAAAGTCGCTGCAGTCGGGGATTATTTAATTAATATGATTGTTCTGTGTTTTGGCCAATCCCCTAAAAAAGGTTTCTGTGTGCAGTAGCAGGTGATGGCTCTGAGGAGCTGTCACAGCCTGGCTTCCTGATCCCCAGCCCTCCACACTCTTGCAGAAAGCCTTGGGTGGGGTTGCAGCTTGGCTGCCCTGCTGCTCACCTAAAATTGCAAATCCTGCAAAAACCAGAGCCAGGGAGCACGGAATTTCAGGGAGTCTTTCTGCCCCTTTGCTTTTGTAAGCTAGTGCTGGGATTTGAGCTGTGTGATGAGCGTTGAGCCCAGCACCCTTTGAGGAGCTCCAAAGGGAGTTTGTCGAACGTGATCTCCCTGGAGCTCTGTGCTCCCTCCTCCTCCTGGCCCGGCCTCTTTGCCTTGGCTCGGTGCAGTGGTTGTTAACTGCAGCCAGAGATAATTCATCTCCCTTTCTTCCCCTGCTTCAAACACTTCTGTCTTGTGTTAGAGCTTTGAATGGGCTGGGGGGGGGGTGGGGGGGGAAAGAAAGAAAAAGAAAAAGCAACTGTCTGAAAGGAAAGAAGAGTGAAGATGAGATGAGCACAGACAGAAGGAAAATGTTTTTGAAAAGGGAATAGGTTGGGAGGAGGAGAAACAATGTAGGCTTTTAATAAGTAGTTTAGTTTTTTTCCCATGCTATGTTTGTTTCATGTTTCCTAGCTCAGACTGAAGGGATTACAGGCGCTGCAGATTTTATGTTCAGGTCCCACTCATGTGACCTAATTTTATATATTTCATAGGAAATGGTTTTCTGACTTTCTTTTCCTTCTAGGAAAGCAGACTGTGGTTTATTTTCACTGCCCTCTCACAGACCTGCTCTGCAAATGGAGGCTTCCCATCTTCAAAAGTCAGAGTGATACTGTCCAGTCCTGTCTGCAGTTTCACTTGGTCTTAGTCTATCACACGACATCTTTTTTTCTTACTCTTGCAATTTCCTTTGAAGATCAGCCATGAAAAATTGATTGGTTCATATTATTACTAATCACACCTCATCAAACTGCTCCAGAAGGAACTTCGGTGGTGTCACAGGAGCTCAGCCTCCAAGTGGGTCTCAGCTTTTAAGCTGTTAGGAAAGATTTGTAGATGCTGTATCTCATGGGATGTGATGCACCTTTAACACCTTTGAATTTCCTAACTCAGCCTTTGGACTTCTGAGACTCCCCTGCTCAAAAATCTGCTTTTGAAGTTGTTTTCACATACCAATTAAAAATGTGTAAACTTTGGAGTAAAATCAGCTAGGAGTTTCCACGTTTTCAAAGGGGAAAATACATATTTAAATTAAAAAAAAAAGTATTGTCTGGACTTTGTTCTCACACCTAACAAACCCAGGCTGTGTGGGTCAGAGACCTGTGGCACTTCTCATGGCTGCAGCTCTAGATGTGTTGCATCAACTGGCTCCTACAGAGACCTGGCAGGTAAACAAGAGACTTCCAGCTGAACCTGAACACAGGTCAGAGTTCTGTGTCACTGACCCATTGTGTCTGTAGGTCAGAAACAACAAATAGTCTTGTAGAGAGCCTTAATTAATCAAAGCTTTGTTGAAACACCCCACAGAGCTCATCTTAGAGATGCCGTGTCAGAGGTTTCCTTGCCTTTTTTCACCTTGTATGACAAGCCACGTCCTCAAGTGTTTCATGTTACTCACTTTACACTGACTAAGTAGAAAAACAACCCCTGTTATGACGCCCTGCTTCATGTCTTGCTGTTATGAGACACTAAAAAGTTGATCATCTTCCTTATTTGTTCAGTGTCTAAGCAGGTAAGGGACTTTTTGTCTCTGGAAAGAACCTTGTGAATGGGTGATCACAAAGAGCTGTCCCTACAGCTGGCTCACACTCACTTTAGGTTGGTGTAACACCCCTTGTCCCAGAGTTGCTCCTAATTTACACCTGAGAACAGAATTTTTGGTGGAGAAGAGAATTAGGCTCACTGGCTTCTTCTACAGCTGCCATGGGCATGAGGTTTCTTTTTTGGAATTTATGGTGGCTTCACATGTGCTATGCTTCTGTTTTTTAATATGTTAAACTACTTTCAGATTGCAATGGGTTGGTTACTTGCCATAGGTATTATACATTTTTGTAACCTAAACTCATACTGCTCTTGGGAAAATGATAACTGCTCCCCTGGTTGATTTTTACATCATGATTCTCCCTTCAAGTACAATTTTTCTGCGTGTTGCTCCTTAAGAATACCCTGCTCATGCATGTAAATTTCCTTTGTGTCCAGGAACATGTCTTTGCAGACTGTCCAACATCATATGTGTTATTAGTTTATGGAAATTTCTGGTTTGTGTGGTTCAAAAGATGGATGAGACTTTTGGAAATGCATCCATCTTCAATTTTTCTGGGCTAGATGTTCCTCTTTGCAAAATTGCACTCTTTTGGAACAGTTCCTGTGCATATGTTGTCTGTCTCTAATGCTATCAGTAGGTACTGTCCATTTGAGAACATCACACCTCGTTCCTTCCTAAAGACACACCATACTTCTGTGCCAAGTTTCCAGTAAGCTGCAGCCAATAATCTGGTTTTTAACACTGGAACCCAAAGGGTAGCAGCAATAAGAAGAGGTGGTAGGCCGTTGAAAATGGCCTCTACAAACATCCCAAGTTCTATCACCCCATATGAGATTTACTTCTGTGTGTGCTCCTTGTTACTAACGGGAGTGAGGGTGGCCTGGCTGGCAGTGCCAAGGGCTGGGCTTTGGCTGGTGGGTTCTGTGCCCTGTTTTGGTGATGACTTTGTGTTGTTCACTTCATCCATCATACAACAGTTGTACCCTTGGTGCAGTGCCTTGGTGCAGCAGTTAGTCTGTGCTAACCAGCCACTAAATGTTTGAGATCATTTCAAGGGCAGGGGTGGCAGTGTGCAAGCGCTGTTCCTACACGAGGAGCCTTCCCCTGGTGTGGTCAAGCAGCTGGAATTTGGCAGCAGGTTGGGATGACATGCTGCCAGATTAGCTTGCCCTGACCAATCCATGCCATAAAGCAAAATACTCTCTGTATCCTGGTTCACGTGAACATCCCCTTGTGGATGGCTTCTCATAGGGCTGTTCTGTATGTTGGTAGCGGAGGTGAAAACCAAGTGCACCAGCTGGGAGCTGTGGTGCTGACACAACAGAGAGGGGATGCTTCTTACTGGGTGCACTGGGCTGGGCTCTCTGCTCTGGTTATCCTCATTTGTCCTCTTCCACTCAACAATTCTGGCAATGCTTCCTTCTCTAGTCTCTCACCTCTTAGGCTAAAGACTTTGTACTCTTCGCACTGACCCATTCCTTTCTGCCAAGGTCAAAAACGGATTTGGGGGTATCTTTGTTTTTACAAATGGGTTTACGTCTTACAGCAAATAAAAATTCCAGTTACATGCAGAGCAGAGCTGTAAATAGCAATAGTCTGGTAATTGCTGTACCAACTTAGATGAAAGTATTACTTAGTGATTAAATGTCAACAGGTTTCATAAACAGCAAATGTCTTTAAGTTGACATAAAGAAGGCCTCTCTGGAGGTCACTGTAAATACCGGATTTATTGTGCCTCAGTGGAGAATGTGCTGAAAACGGAAAGGGAAATGTCACTGTAGATCTTTAGAGTGTTTCAGTAAAACAGAAAGGTTGTTAGTGCCTGCAGTAAAAAGCTTTTAACTCTTTGAACTAACTGTTGACAAACCATATTGAAAACCTGGTAACCTATTAATAAAATGTTCATTTTTCAGGTCAGACTATGATGACTGGAGACCAGCCCTGGCCAGCTTGCTTCAACCTATCCCATTTCCCAAGGAGTGAGTTTGCACTGGATTATTGTTACTGTCGCTTTATGGTGAAATATAATGTCAAGCAAGAACTGATGGTGATGGGAGCTTTTTGCCTCTAGTATGGATTTAGAATCTAGAGTTGCTTTTGGCTGATGCAGAGGGATGTGAAGACCTCCCTGTCCTCAACTTCCTTCCCTGTTTCTCTGAGATGATCCTGAATAGAAATATGGTTAACTAGAGACAGGCAGACAGGAAAGGAAGGAAAGCTGGTGAGGAGGAGAGCAAAGTGAGAGATTTAGTGGAGGAGGATGCTTTACTGGCGTCACAGAGACTCATATAATTTGTATTTTGCATTAAATGAAGGAGCAACCCTACGGATCAGCCGAGCTCCCTCGGAAACCCATTAATGAGCAGTGGTGTTTATAAAATGCAGACCTCCACGGACAAAAATTACAACCTATAATTGTACAATTTGCTGGCTTATCGCATCCCCTAATGACCTGATGTCTTGAATCAGAGAGGTCTAATCCTCCACGCCAGGTTACCTGGGCTACAGGGAGAGCTTGGAGATAGGCAGCAGAGACAGCATTACCTAAGACACACTTGAGTCCTGGGGGAGATGTAAACCGTACCACGATGCAAGGCACCTCACAAAATGCCCATTAATTGCTTTACTGATGTTAATTAGCTGTGACCATACCCTAATTGCATTGCAATTAAAGAATTCACCTGGCTCTTGGAGGGAGCCAAAACTCTGTTTGTAATTTTATAACTGCATTGTAAGTCTTTTGCTTACTTTCTTCTGACCCAGAGCTCCCACTGACGTTAGTCAGTGCCTTGTCTAAGACAGGCTCAGGAAAAGCTACAAGATTTGTTCCAAGTGATTTTTCCCCCCTAGGTTGATGAAAGATGCTTTATCTGATTTTTTGGAAAGATTTTTTTTTGTCTTGTGTGCTGCAGTTGCTTAGCAAATCCTTTTATTATCTGGAAAGAACTGAAAAGTGGTTGTTTGGTTTTTTGGGCTTTTTTCCCCCCTCCCTTCTCCCAAATACTCATAAGCTTCTGTTTTCTCTTTTAAATTTCAGGGCTCTTGCACATGAGAAATTCACAAAGTAAGTATATGGGGCTCTGTTTCATTGAAGGGGACAATTACTTAAAATACTTGTACTAGTCAATAATAGCAACAAGGCATTTTTCACCGTTGTGTCTCTAATGGTTTTTATATGTGAGGGTCTGTGAGCATGTTCAGTTAACAATAAGAAGTTTTCTTTGTCATTTACTGTGCTGGCAGCAGCCCAAGGACTAAAGCCACTGGGTGCTGATAGAATTTACAAATGAGTTTGTCAGTGCACATCTCTGAAACCTTTTCTAGCCTATTATGAATAGACACTGTCCTTGGTAATTGCTTTTTAGATGTCGTATTTCCTTTCTGCTGAAGGTGTTCAACTTGTTTCTCTCTAAAGTTCGTCAGTATATATTGTTTAAAGTGTAAATCAAGAGAAATGTGACACCTGTGTGAATTCTGCAACCAGCAACTGCTTATTCTTGTCCTTCTTACTCTTATTTTTTTCAGAGAGCTGAAATACGTGATTCAGAGATTTGCAGAAGACCCGAGGCAAGAAGTGAGTTTGTTGGCAGTTTACACAGGCAATTAATTGGAGGGATTGCAAGTACTCTTGTTCAGATCTCTCCTAAAGCAGTTTGTTTCAGAACACGGTGTGGTTTTGCTCTGCTTTAATCTCTTAAGGAGTAATGATCACTCAGGACACACAGTGTGAAGGGTGTCTGGCCTTAGGTGTAAGCCTGTGCTGTCACCTCCCTGTCTGGCATTAGTTGATGTCCTTGTTCTGCAGCAAACTGCAACCAGAAAGATTTTCCCACTCTGTGGAATCTCTCAGAGCTTTTCACCTTTCATGCTAAAAAAGGGAAGCAAAATCCATGGATCCATACAGCCTACAAAATAACAGGTTTTATTTAGCTGTGTTTCAGCCACATTGTGTGCAAATGACCGTAATTCTCACGAATTGGCAGGAGAGAGGGGGTGGGAGGTGTGTTACTGGAGTGAGTGTGTCGCTGCAGCCTTGTGGTGGCTGCTGCTTCATAGCTGCACTGCTAGCTCGTTCAGCATCAGCAGCTTCGGCTGAGTCAGAGGGAACCTCTCATCCACAATATAATCCTCGCTTTTGACATAAAGGAAACAAAGCTCCCTCAAACTGTGGGTGAGGCTGTATCATCATCATCATTGCCCAGAACTCCTGTTTTTCATGATTTCATCCCTTATGAGCAGTAGTTGCTCTTGTCAGATAAAACCTTCCTGTCCTAGAATGGCACCAGGGTTTTATCTGTCACTGGAGTTGCATCCTCAAAGGAAGGAGCGTGGATTTTGCCTCCCCCACACAGACCTCAAACATTGAAATGGAACATCTGTGTCTTCAAGGGAAGGGGAAAAAAAAAGAAAAAGGGAAAAAAAAAAAGCTTAATTATGACTCCTTTATTAAACTGTGGGACTAAATATAGTAATGTCTTCAGTGGGACAAATTTAGACTAATGGTTGCTCACTGATGCTGGTTCTTCAGTGCAACTTGTGTGTTACATATCCATGTTGAGTTTTCCCTGTGGACTTCCTTCACCCTGACTGGTCACATTTTATTAGAGCAGGAGTAACAAGATTTTTTAATGATTGGAATGAGCAAACCATCAGCCACTGCATTTGATATGCAGCTCACATCAGATGTGTAAACACACATGCTGGGAGGATGGGGGGAAATGGCAGAAGCTCAGAAATTTGGAGGGGGATTTGTTTGGGGTTTTTTGGTGGTGGTTTTTTTCCAAGTGAAAGGAGCTGTTCTAGATTAAAGCTGTTTTGTGTTTGGTTTACGTAAAGGGAATGGAAAAGGCCAAGCAGTTAGTGATGATACAGAACCCCTCCTTGTTTAATACTGGGAAAATGAATTCTGTGAGTGGAGACTGACCTGCAGCTCTGCAGGCTGGAATATTAACCAGGACATTTCCAGCAGTCCCTGCTTCTGCAGTGCCTTCTTTCAGCCCAGCATGGGAGACACTGGTGGTCACTGGCAGGAGCTGAAACCTTCCCAATGTGTTCCCAGGTCCACTCGTGCTTGCTGAGCGTGCGGGCTGGCAAGGACGGCTGGTTCCAGCTCTACAGCCCTGGGGGAGTGGCCTGTGATGATGATGGAGAGCTGTTTGCCAGTATGGTACGTGTCTGCAATAATGTGAGTCTAGAAACCTCTTCTCAGTAAGTAGCTAATGCTTAGTTGGGTGTGACAAGATTTGCTTTTGTCAAAAAAAAAAAAAGAAGAAAACTCAAAATCATGATTCTGTAAACCACAAGTGTTCACCAGGGAATATGGATCTTTCAGCCAAATCCATTGACTTGCCTTGTAGTCACAGTTTGTTTAGCACATTACTGTTCTCTTTTTGGACTTCGGGATGTTTTCTCACTGGTAGTGTAATGCACAAACCGTGCCTGTGCATATGTGTGTATGCATTTTTGGATTTATAAATTTGTGTGTCTGTATAAAAAACCCTCTCAGGGAACATGTAATACTGGAAGACAGGCTGTTCTATGCATGCACACCTATAGTTTTCACTTATAGGCTACCCTGAAATTTAAAAACAGTAATGTTGACTTAATCAAAGGGTGGGTGGGTAGGTAGGTAGGTAGATAAGATATAAAAAGATATCAGTGTCTCTACCCAATTACATTGGTGTGGGGAGGAACCAGTATTCCATTTCTTTTGTAACTCTGAGGAAGACTGGACAGAAAATAACAGGTTTTAGTCAGTGATGTGATTTAGGCACTGTCTTCCTGTGGAACCCTGGGTCAAGTCACGTAGGTCTCCCTCTGTATTAATTCTCCATATAACAAGTAAGATGGAACTAATATTACTGCCTTTCCTTGGTAAGGGGAAAATCATTTGTTGAAATTGGCTGCTGGGTACACAGTGAAGTGACTTTCAGGGAGAGCATCTCCCACATGCTGAACATTTTGGGACATAAAGAACATGCATGTCTGTCTATCCTCGTAAATTCAGATGGATCAGATACCTTTGAAACCTATGATGAACAAAGACTGTTCGCAGAAGGTTTCATCCCTCTTCACTGTTTATATGACTTTTATCTTTGAAAAGAAAATTTCTTCAGAACCATCATTTCTCCTGAGAGCTGTTGTGGTTCAAGATATTTATGAGCATCAGGAGACGGTGTGCATGAGAAAGCACAATGCTAACACACATTAATATGCAGTACTCTGTGCCCTTTGCAAGGATGTTGATAAATACTTAAAGAGCTGCTAACAACTAGCCATGAGTTTGAAAAACATCCTGTTCTGAGATGGACCTGATGTTGCTACATTAGTGTTAGAGTCAGTGTTTTCTGTCACTCAAGAAAACCTCTAAAAAAGCTTAATGAAAACTGCATGAAATGAAATCCGTTTTGGCTTGAAAGTTAATGTTTTTAAAGGCCACCTGAGCTGATGGATACTTAAGAAAAGGAGATTTTCTGTTTCTCTGAAGACCTCGCTGGTAATGAAACCATGAGGAAGAACAATTGTGTGGTACCACATGATTCACATAGAATTGACCTCACCATGGCATGGTTGTGATATTCTCAGCAGTATTGGACATAGCCCAAGCAATGCCATGAACCAGGGGGACCACAGAACAAATCTACAAGGTCATTGTAGAGTAGTGCTGGTGCTGAGTCTACATAATGGAGCTCTTCCTGCCCAGGCCATTGGAAAATACAAATTCTCACACAGCAAACGGTGAATCAGCCATGCAGGCTAAGAAATAAGAGCAGGTCCAGCTGGGAACACAAAATTCTCTGCAGCTGATCTCTCAGGCTTTTAAATGGGAAATAATATGGCCAGCCTCTTTTGTGAGAAGAGGCTTTGATTTGATTTGTACAAGTGGCTTTTTGTTTCTGCCATGGGTGTTACTGTGTGATATCACATGATGCTTTCTGGAACTCAGGGAGGGTCCGTAGGACACCTTTGCTTACGAGCGGACTTGAAGGAGTCTTACTCAGGGGATGTTCTCAGCATTGCTTGCCTTTCAGGGAAAACTGAGCAAAAGAGAAAACAAGATAATGACTCAAGCACGTGAAAACACATGAAGTCAGAGATGACTTAGGGCCCAGGACTGCTGGATTTTCTTAAAGCAGTCCTGCTTTCCCAGCGGGGTCCTGTCTGTTCATCCTGAACAGGTGATTTTGTCCATCACCACCATTACCCAAGGGCAGCAGGTTGCCAGCCCTGCTGCCTGTTACCCAGACACCCAGCCCACAGCCCCTTGCTCACCAGCTGGCATTTCCAGGGAAACTGAACCGCAAACAGATGCGAACGCAAAATCTCCCGGTGGTTCCCCTGGGGCTGGTTCATCACGTCCCTGGGAATGGGGGCACTGCACAGCTGCTCTGCTGTTTCCTGGGGAGCCTGTAGCAGGCCTGGGGGCTGTCAGCTGAGCTCCCTGATGGAGGAGAACTGCCCACTCCCTCAGAGCTCACTAGGCATCACCTTCTTCAGCAAGTCACTTCCATTCAGCAATAAAGCTGTTGAGAAACTGTAATTGTAACGAGGGCCTCTGTTCCTTTAGGTTTGTTGCAAATACTTAACATTTTTTGACTGCATAACAACATCCCTTCCAGAGGTATTTGTGTTTCTTAGTCTTACGCTCCTAATTTTACCTCTGTTTCTCAAACAGGTTCATATTTTAATGGGATCCTGCTATAAAACAAAGAAGTTCCTGCTTTCACTGGCTGAAAATAAATTAGGACCATGCATGCTACTGGCTTTGAGGGGTAACCAGACGATGGTAGAGGTAAGCCCCAAACATATGTGGTCATGTAGGTTTATGAGCATTGTTCAGACTTGGTTTCACGCTGCCTTTCCCAGCAGAGTTCGGGTTTGGGTTGTGTCAAACACGCCATCGTTTTTTTTTTGCAGCTGTGTTTCTCTCAGTTAAGTGGAACAGAATATTGTTGTTCTGCAGATACAAATGTGAATTACAATAAGTTTTGTTGCAAGAATTTTTGGTGAAAGAAATGGTTTGCTGTAACGCAGCTGGAGAGGTTAAGATGGGAAATAAATGGCCATGATGGTGTTGGCTGTGGTGAGGGATCAGAATTCACAGCCACAAAGTTTTTCCATGACAAAATGCCTGGTGTTTGTCTTGCCACCTGCAAAATGAGCAGTGCACAGAAAGTACAATTACAAAACCTTATTTGCTTGCATTAATACACGTTTTTTATGCTTGTGGCGGATTATTTTTGTTGAGCTAGTAGTTTATATGTATTTTTCTGGGTTTCTTAAGAGAAATTTTTTGATAAATGTCATATTTTAAGTGAAAGCAGAGGGTGGATAAATAGGTGGAAGGAGTTACAAATTTTCACTGACTTAGATGTGTCCCTGCTAATTTAATCCAGTAAATAAGGGAGTGTGCTGCATGCATTTGAATAATTTGAATATAATATTGCTGGATTTTTATTTCATTAAAAATAATTGAAATTATGGAGGGAATAAGAACTTTGCATTTTAATTGCAATGGCACGACACATAGCTGAAAAGGAAAGGCAGCATGGAGGGGCAGCTTGTGTTCTAAGTCTGTGTGACCTGCTGGAATCGGCTCCTGAGGTCCAGCCTGTTCCTGGCAGCCCCTTTCCCAGGGGTGAGTCAGGTGTGTTCCCAAGGAGCTGGAGGCTGTCCTGGCCACACAGTGAGCTCCCAGCATCATCCTCTCTTGGAGCCTCTCTGACTTTTCCTGTCCTGCCTCATGGACTGGATAGACCTCACATGTGTTCTGCTTGCACAGAAACCCCAGCACTTAGGGACAGAAAATCCAGCACTTAGGGAGCTGCTGGAGTGTAATGTCCCAGCTCTGGCAGTCCACAGTGTGTCCAGGGTACCTGGGAAATACTGGATCCATTGTACTTGTTCTGAAGAGGGCTGTGGCATGGAGCCATCTTCCAGGGCTGATGCAAAGTAATTGCACCTCTCAGTCAGAAGGAATGAGCACTAATGGAAGGCAAGGGAGGCAGGCTGACTTTTAGGCATTACACTTCATTCTTTACGAATGAAAAATTGGTTTCTCGTCATGGAAGGTCAGTGAATGTTCCTACAATGCTCTAATCTAAGCTACCTAATGCACGCTCTAAAAACTTAGCCAGGAATTTAAACTCCCATTCCCGGTGTAATTAGGATATTTGAAAGAAATGGAATGCAAACCCCTGCAGTGACCACTCCTCTTTCATTCTGCTGCTAGATTTTGTGTTTGATGCTGGAATACAACATCATTGATAATAACGACACCCAGCTCCAGATCATCTCCACCCTGGAAAGCACAGACGTGGGAAAGAGAATGTATGAACAGCTGTGTGAGAGGCAGAGGGAGCTGAAGGAGCTGGTATGTCGGGCTTGCCATAGCACGGTGGGGTCTGTGCTCTCCACAAATGGAGGTTCAAAAGAAAGACAAGCAGGGTGTGAAATTCCCAGTTAACAACAGGATGGGAGCAGTATTTGGAGGGTTTTGCTGTGAATGTATGTACTGTGTGGTATTCAGTGATGTGGCTAATCCCCATACTATGCTTACGAATGATATTCAATAACCTGCTTAGGATCTGTGTGAAAGAATAAAGGTGAAACCCTGCTGTCTCAAGATCTTACAAGTCAGCTTGTCAAATTCTGCCACCTTTTGACATACGAGTAACAAATATTTTTAGTGCTGGCCAGCATTTCTGAATGCTTTGTCATTCACAGCATTTCGCTGAGATGGTCTTTAGGTCTGGTTCTCAGAGCTAGAGCCCATAGAAAAGGGTTTTTTCCTGGTTTTAAAGACAGGATCTACAGATTGAAAATGGATCTGCTCTCATTAGCACGTTTTTACCTATGCAAACATAGCCCTGCACAGTCTTCCTCTTCCCTCTTTCACATTTATATTTGTCTTTAGCCTCTGCTCCCAGCCTGAAAAGTAGATGCTTTTTTAAAAGTCAAACAAACGATTTTATCAGCCCCACAACCCCTTTGCCCTCTTAGTCCAGCATTTTAAAGCTGTTTCCTTTAAAGTGAAAGTGGCTAAATACTGCCAGGCCGAAGCAGACAAATGGCATGAAGACCCACTTAGCTGTGGTTAGTGGGTGTCCCCTGGGTAGCAACAGGCACACTCAGAAAAAAATCTGTCAGTGCAGAAAAAAGCAGGGATGAGGTGGCAGGAAAGCTTTGAAATCAGAGCTGGGTGAAGAGCTTGCTGTACTTCAGTGGGTCTGAAATGCGGACTGGCAACTTGTTTGACCAAAATATCTTCTCTTTTACAGCAAAGAAAAGGTGGCCCCACAAGGTTAACACTGCCATCCAAGTCCACAGTAAGTTAATCATGTCAATAGAAAAACAAGCTTTGTCTTTCCATATTTAAACATTTGATTTATGTGTGCCATGTGGCACAGTGGTTTTGGGCAGTTGAGTGGGGAGCCATTTCACTTGCTCTGTCAACACAACTGGAGTTTACACAAGTAAGGGCACATTTCTCCTCTGGGGGCTGTGCAGCAGATTCCAACCCCAGCACAAGCATCAGACTGTCAGGGCTGTGCTGCTGTGCAGATCTGGGGACAGAATTTTGCATTAAAAAGGCAGATTTCGCAATGTCCAGTTCTGAATCTTAGACAGGGAATCTCAAAGTGACCCAACACTGTTGCAATTAAGCCTGGTGCAAACCCAGACTAAGTTCACTGAGGCCAGGTAACAGTCCTGATCACAGATGGGATCTGGCCCTTCTGGTTAAATCCTCATGAAGTTTGAAGACCCAGCTTCAGCAGTTGTCCTGACACTGAAGCCTTCGTGTCTCATAACGATACACACGCAAGGAACATTTTTGTCCTAATGCTTGGATAAATTTTTCCCAGGGTGTGTGAAGCAACGCTGCCACAAGAGCCCAGCTGCTTGCCAAACAAACAGAAACTTCTCTGTGTGGTTCTCTGTTACTGTAAACAAGCAGAGTAATTGTGCAACTCCTGCTGGTTACCAGTATCGGTGGCAGGGATGGTTCCGGGCTGGGGAGTCCACAACCCCTGATTGGCAATCTGTTGTCTCCTTTCAGGATGCAGACCTGGCCCGCTTGCTAAGCTCGGGATCTTTTGGGAATCTGGAAAACCTCAGCCTGGCCTTCACCAACGTGACCAGTGCTTGTGCTGAGCACCTCATTAAACTGCCTTCCCTCAAGCAGCTGAACCTGTGGTCAACTCAGGTAAGAGCTCTGTGCAGTGCGAGGCTCAGAGCAGGAACAGGCTGACTAATTCTGAGATTCCACATTACGTCAGCACAAGGAGAGTGTGTGAAGAGCTTGCTCAGATGACTTCGTCCTCATGCTATTTTTACAGGGCCCTCCTGTGGTCTTGCTCATCTGAGTGGCTGATTTTTCCCTATCCCCTTTTTATTTTTTTTTTTAATTTTATTTTCAATTGTAAAGTGGTTTCTGCTGTCCTGGGTTGAAGGGTCCATTGTTGCTGCCGTGTTCTGTGCAGTACCTGTGCTCTTCATCTGAGAAGTGCTTGTGTTTCCGTGCATTTAGGATGAAAACATGATGCTCTGCATCTTGCCTGGCCAAGCACAAAGTCTGTGCAGTTTAGGCAGTGAATTGCTGCGCACGCTGATCAACCCGACAGCAACAAAAGGAAACTCAAATAATGAATAAGTTGAAGGAAAATACAACAATAATGTGGTTATTTTGTAAGCAAAAAGAGACCAAGTTAACTGAATAAATTATTCGGCTGTTAATTGAAAGAACTTTTAAAATTAAATTTTCTTCTGAATTTCCCTGCTGGTTTTGGTCTCTGAGGTTCTCCACTGAATAGGTTTTCTCCATTTTCTGTTAGCACCTATTTGTAGTGCTCACTGAAAATATGATTATTCTCAAGGCAGCCACGAAAAGCAGCGTTTTTTTGCCCAAATGCCGTGTGAATACTGCATTTTGTGTTCCTAACTACTTTGTATCCCAGAAATTCCTTTTTTTTTTTTTTTTTTTTTTAATATGGGGAGTATGAACTAGAAACTGATTGCTTGCTTTTTATAAGACTCTTTGTATCTCATCCAGATTTTTCTTAGCAATGTAACTTTTGGATTTGAAAATTTTGATGCTTCTTGGTCAAAATGAGTTTGATTTCACTGGATAAAAATTTTGTGGGGTTTTTCTGGGGTGTTTTTAACTAAAAAACGAAAGAGGGTTTAGATTCCATTTTATTTTGCGATATACTGGTTTTCATTAATCTTAGAATTTAGAAACAGCAGAAACCAAGTGGGTCAATAGAACAATTACCAATCAATAGTACATTGTTCTTGAGACCAAAATAGCTAATCAAAACCACTTGCATTGTGCTTTTTCTGTGTGATGTGGTTGGGAACTGGCTGAGGCTGCCATAACCATCGTGTGTAGCCTGGGGGGGAGCCCGCTCCTACAAAGTCCAGCCTTCGAAGGCACCACTCTAATTCAGTGATGGCCTGTGGTTAAGTGTGCACAAGTCCCTTAATTTCTCAGTTCCCCGCCTGCAAAGCAGGGGGAAAACTATTTGCTTTCTCCGCCGTGGTTCGCGACGGTGGGGAGCGACCGGAGCGCGGCTTGGAGGGCTCAGCCCCGAACGCCGCTTTCCACGCGCCCGGTTTGCACGAGGTGTGGGTGCGTCGTCTGACCCCGCGACTCTGCTTGTGCCCCCGCAGTTCGGAGACGCGGGGCTGCGGCTCCTGTCCGAGCACCTCACCATGCTGCAAGTGCTCAACCTGTGCGAGACGCCGGTCACGGACGCGGGGCTGCTGGCTCTGAGCTGTAAGTGACCCACGCCGCCTGTGCAGCAAAGCCCTGGGGGTGCTGAGGAATTCTGGGCGTTCAGACAGAAGGGTTGGACTTCGGGCTGCCACAGGGTTTGAGGACAGGCCTTGGTTGCGCTTGGGTTAGGACTTCCCTCCTCCCTGCCCACGCGTGCTGCTGTTCGGGGAAAGTGGTTTGGTGTCCTGATGGCAATTGGTGGCCTCGTGTGGGCTTTGTTAGCCTGGGCCGTACTCCAGCTCTCGCCTCTGCCTGTACTGATGGCACCTGTCTCCATCTCACATGGTGACCTGTTGCCCCGGGACTTCCCAGCTCTCTTCCCACACCCTCCCGTGGGTATCCCCTCTGGGCGGGACCTGACCTTGTGGTGCAAGTGGGGAAGATTGCAAAGCCATGTGGCAACTCGTCAGCCCGTTTAGCAGCTGTGCACAGCAGGTTCCATACTCCTTCTGGCATTTTTTATTCCTTCTTGTTTTGGGGGGAGGTGAAACTCTCCCTGTTCTTAGGTTAAACAAGGAGAGGCAGAGTGAGGCATTCAGGATTCCCTGAGCAGAATGAAACATCTCCTGCATCCAGCAGTGTACTACAAACCTTGCTGTTGGGTTTAAAGGGCTGCTTTCATAGGCTTGATCCTAAGCAGAGGTGCCAGACAGGCCAGTACTTATGGCTCATCTTAGGAAACTATTCTGCTAAGTACTGGAGCCTGAAATGGGAATGGGGGGAGGAGAGGGAGGACTGCTGGATCAGCGTGGCCCCCGTGAGCACCACGCAGAGCACTGAGAACGGGCACTGTTCACAATAATGTGCAGGAAACCGATTATGAGAAGCTGACTGAACTCCTTTGAAGTCAGCAGACTTAAGCATATGCTTAATGGCCCTTCCTAAATAGGGACTTTTTCCTGGATGAGGGCCCAAACAGCTGCTTATCCATTTGTACTTCTATATTTTACACTATTCAGCTTTTTCCTGAGAGTGCTGCACATAGTCATGTCTTGTTTATGCTTTGGCCTACTGTAAGTTGGATATTTTAAGAAAACGCAGCATGATCATAAATAACTGTGTGTATTCTCTTTCAGCCATGAAGAGCCTGTGTAGTTTAAATATGAACAGCACCAAACTTTCAGCAGATACCTACGAAGATCTCAAGGTATTTGTGGAGTTGCATCCACTAAAGATAAGAAGTAGATTTAGCAAGTACATGGTGGTGATGCCTAGTGCAGAGAGAACTGGCCCCATGGAGTGGGTAGAAAGTTATCTGAAGAGGGTGAAGTGGATTATTTTGGGGAGAAAATGACTGAAACCAGCACTGGGACATTGCTGGATTTGCTGGACCCAGGAAACATTTAATATATTGAATGGAGAAGTATGAGATAGAATCAGAAACTGAATCTTTTTGCCAGTGCTCTCAACAGTAAAGGTTTCATAAACAAGAGCATATTGATTGTTTCAGATGAGGATGCAGAAACAGGTGAAATCTAGTGCACACCATGTCCTGTACTGTGACCAGGACCAAAAGCAACGTGGGGGAGCAGCACTACAGGGCTCTGATTCGGAAGGCAAAGGGAGAATTAAAATCACTGAGGAGGGTGGAAGTTTATCTTGACACCTCTGGGAGTGGATTTGGTTTAAACAGAAGTGCCTTTGGCAAATGCCCAGTTCCCAAATGTGACATGTGAGATGTCTGGTTCGGCTGGGAATTCACAACACTGTGGCAAAATGGTGCGAAGGACTAGAATGCAGCTGTGGGAGGGGAATGGCCCCAGGTGGTTTCAGACAAAGCTTGCCTGAGATGTGTCACCTTTCATGATTTCATGTGGACTTTGCCTTCACTCTGGTGGTGTGTGAGTCGCATCTCCCAAAATTTTACATTAGAAACCCAAGCGCTCAAGATGAAGCTTGACATTAGGTTGTCTTGTATGTTGAAACCTTAGATTGGGCCAGGTTTACCCAAAAGGTCCCAACCTTGAGCTGAGTTTCAAACTTGAGGCAAGCTCTGAAACTGCCCTGCTTTCAAAATTCACTACAAACGTCTATCTTTGGTTCTGCTTGTGGAGCCAGGGCTCCCCCAGGGACTCAGTTGCAATGCTGCTAGCATGGATTTTTCAAGATCAAGTTTTCAGAACTTGTGTCACAAGTGTATATGCAAAGAACTCGTCCTTGGAATCAACAGCTGGCTTGCAGATGGGTTCACACAATGGAGGTTGTATCAGGCCCCAGGCATTTACAGACAATCAAGGTCAATGCTGTCTTTGGCCCGGGGCTCTGAAATCCCATCTATTGAAAGGCTCGCCCAGTCCCACCCCTTTGCCACTGACTTATTACTGAAACTCGTATTTCCCTAACTGGTTCCCTCTGCTCTGCTATTGCATTAACAGTCCTTAGCAGCAACACCAGAAAGTGACTTGCCAGGGCAAACAGCACAACTGGCTGCGAGCAAGGTCCTGATGACTGCAGAGAATTCAAAAACCTGAGAGAACACGCAGGCATCACTTTTCCCCCCTTTCACCTCTTCCACTGAGATTTGTCTTGGTGGCCATTCTTTAGTGCTCTGTGTGTGTTCAGAGGGAAGGGAATAGTTTCTCTCCCTGAGGCACATGGTTGTAGGTCTTTGGAGAACAGCTCCGACTTCAAAGAATGTATTTTTGATACAAATCTTTCCTTCTTCTCCCCTTGGTCTGTGAGAGCATTTGAGGCACAAGCCAGTGATGACATTTCCTCTCAGCTCCATCCCCCACCCCACTAAACACACTTGCACACACACACAGACACCCACATATGTACCAGGCAGGCTGAACCAGACAATAAATAAACACCCACTACTGAAGTCATTATTGCCTAACTGAAAAATTATTTGCTGGCAGTGTCTGTAGGATTATGACTAGCTCTTATCAAAATATGCGTGCACATAAATCAAGGAGTGAGGTAATAATGACTCCTAGAAACTTCCAAGTCCTCAATTATGCCCCAGCCTAATTAAACGTGTTTATTTGTTTTGAGAGAATTAGCTGTGCAGTTTTGGTCAGAGAGCATGGAAAGGGAATCGACAAGTAGGAACAGCACAAACAGCCGATCCCCGTCTGCCTCGCGCGGGGTAATTCAGGAGCGATACGGAAGTTACGGAAGGGACACCACAGAGACACCAAAAGATGCCAAACTCTCCAAATTTTTCAGGGTGTGAAGGGGAAAATCAAGCAATGCCTTAGCTTGGAGGCTGAAGGAGGAAGGTGGGGCCGTGCGCTCAGTCTGAGTCCCCCGCTGCCTTGGCGGGAGTCGGACAAACACATTTTACGGAAGGATTTGTACAAAAAACCAAGATCGGGGTCTGATCTGGGCCTGGTCGCTGGTTTGTGGGTGTTAGAGCAGGTGTGACATAGAACTGTGTGTCTGTAAGGGCTCAGCATCCCGTTCTTCACCACACCCCTGTGGTTCACGCGCTGCCGAACTCGGCCCCGGTGCATCATCGAGGCCGTCGCGCGTCTCCCCGCAGTTTGTGGCCAGCAGGTCAATCCTCCCAGTTTAGAGACATCACAGATTTGACAGGAACTTCTTACTGAGCCCTGAACACGTGTCATTAATTCTGGCCTTTTTCTCCCCTCCCACACAGGCCAAACTACCCAATCTCAAAGAGGTGGACGTGCGCTACACCGAAGCGTGGTGAACTCTCCCTGCCTCCGACTCTTCTCTTTTGCTTCTCGTGAGAAGGAAAAGATTTTTAAAACAAACAGAGAAAAAACAAACCGGAAAATAACTTTTGGCTAATACCTGTAGAGCAGTGAGCCCGGGGACTTGGTGGCAGGAGTTGTTGGTTGTGGGGTAAGCAGAGTGGCATTGTGTGTGTCGGGGGCGTGGGGCGAGCCTGGACCCCGTTGGATTCTTTCAGCTTTGTGATTTCAGAATCAACATAATTTAAATTGAAAAGGAAACAAGCAAACAAACAAACAAAAAAAAAAAGGACTTTGTAGCAGCAAGAGGATTATAAAGAGGAAAAAAACACCTTTGTGGATTTTATTTGCCTTTGTGTTTTATGCCGTGTGGAGAAAAAAAAAAAATTCATTTGTCATTATTTACCTGGGTTTCCTTGGCTGGCACGAGCCAGACAGAACTCCTCTTTCACCAGTTTTGCTCCAGCAAATCAAACTTAGAAAAATCTCAAGAGAAGAAAACCAAAACCAATCTGATTTTCACCTCCCCTCCCCCCACCCCGTGTCCTTGCAGTTGTTATGCAAAGTAATTTTGTTGTACATAAGATTTACATAATGCACCTATTTAAGAAAATGGTTCACAAATAACAGGTCTGGGACCTGTCTTTTATTTATGAATTGTTAATTCTTTTACCCTTTTTTTGCGTATAGTACTGTATAAACTAGTTTGCTGTCTTGTTGTTGTTATTTTTTTTTTAAGGAAATGTCCTCCTCGAAGAATTGCCTTTTAGTAACGCAGACTGTATTATACTCCCTCTCTGTCAACAGCCATCGCGTTGTCTTTTTGATTTCAAGATGCCTCCAACGTTATCGAATAGAGGAAGGAAAAACATCGAGGGTGGGGGGGTGGTTGTTGGGGGAGGGGACACAGGGATTAATAAAAGCCGCGTTTCCCTCCCCAGTCTGAACCCTTCTTTGGCCCGCGGGGCCGTCGCACCGCTGTAGATTTTACAGAGTTGCCTCCCTTTGTTTTCTGTTTACGTCCGATATTTCAAGAAGAGAGGGAGGAGGGGAAAAATAAAAAAGTTCTCCCTCCGCTTTGTGCATCTGCTTCTTCTGGTTTGGTTTCTTTGTTCCCCTCTCCCCTCCCTCCCTCACCTGTTCCGTGCCCGGCATTGTTCTGCATGTTCCTCTGGGGACGCCGAGGAAAGCTCTGACCTGTCTGTAAATGTGACTGCGACATTTTTTCAAATTCCACAGTTGCTTAGAAAGATGATTTTTTAAAAATTGTGGTTTCTTTTATAACTATGCTGTTGACTTTTTTTTTTCATAATGAGCCTTCATTGTACAGAGCTGCTTATTTAAAAAAAAAAAACCCCAACAAACAGAAACAGAAAGAAGTTTTTCCTCTGTTTAACACCTTTATTTTATTCTTCAGCACCTCGAGGTTTCACATACAGCCAATGTAATTTTTTATATATAAATATATATATATTTAATCTTATTCAATGGAAGCCAAGCTTTTGTTCAGTTTTTTTTTTTTTTTAAGTTTGTTGCTATGTAGACAACCCTATCCCAAATAATGTTGTTTTTCTCTTTTTTCTTTTTTTCTTTTTTAATAATGAAACAGAAATTGAGTCTTAACTCAAGTAGTGTGTCAGGTTTTTCCCCCCCTTCAAATCCCAGACTGTATGCGGATGCAGTATGGGAAGAAAGAAGACAAAAAAAAAAAAAAGAAGAAAAAATATGCCAACATTTTCCTTAGCACTGTTGCTTTTACCAATGGTTTACTACTACTGTTCTGTAGCTGTGTACAAAGAGATGTGAAATAATTTCAGGCAAAAATAAACTGTAAGTGAATATCTTTTAGCTGCGTGCTTTGTGTGTTCTTTGAAGGAGGCTGTGGCTGGTGACGTGGGACGCTGTGGGAGGTGCAGATGCCAGAGCCCTTTGCAGAGCAGGGGTGTTTCCCAGCAGTCACCAGGTTTTGAGGTACTGTCACCTGGAAGGGAGGAGGAGGAGGAGGAGGAGAGCTGAGTCTCTGTGGTCTGGGGAGGTCTCTGTGGGAGGTTCTTGCATCCCCCCCCAAGTGTGTTGGTCTTCACAACTGTTGCCTCCATTGCCTGGATGGTTACTGAACTTCTGTAGCCTTGAAAGAAAGGGAACCCCACCTTGAAACCAATTCCCGCAGATGTTCCTTCACCACCTGTGTTACCTGGCTCCTAAAATCTCACTTTTATCTATATTTCTGTTCTATTCTACAAAAGAGACTTCAGGACATGGAGGAACACAAGTATTTGTCCTGTGCTTCCAGCCAAGCTCAGAAGTGCTCACAGGATGACCCTTGATAAAGAGAATAAACTGCGCCTCTTATTTTTTTCCTACACTGACGCCAGACAGCTGTAGCAGAGGCTGTCAGGCTTTTTGGGTGTTTTCCCCTTCAGCAGTTGCTGCTGCCTATGGGCTGTCCTGCCTTGGCAGGAGCAGGGACTTCACAAAGCCTTTCTGGACCCTGAATAGCCAGGAATATTCCAACAATGTTAAGTGAGGGATTGAGAAGTTTCCCAAGGATGGAGAGTTTTAGGCCTTGGAGAGATGAAGGCACATGTTGGACACAGCTTCTCTTCCTGCTGTGGGCAATAACCCCATCCCTGAGCTCCCCAGGCTCTGCCTTTGAGGGAACCAGTGACACCACTTGGGCTGGACCACGGGCAGTGGGAGAAGCCTGAACATCCACAGTGCACCAGCTTCTCCAAGGTGCCACATGGGTGACTTGGAATGAGCAGGGAATGGATGTGCATGAGACCCCCCCCTTCAACACCTACACACGTCCTGCCTTCTGCAACAGCCTCCAAGAAACTCCTGCTTTGTGCTTCGCTCCCACTGCAGAACCAGCACAATCTCACCCCTCGACGGCTGAACAAAATCTGAGCAAGCCTGAGGATGAGCAGTGTGTGGTTAAATAAAGTGGTACTCAGGGCTGGTCTCGCCCGGCAGGAGCCATCCCTGCGCCAGGCAGGTGCCTTTGGTCTCCAGCCTGTGCCAATTACAGAGCGGCTTTGTTGGGATCCTGCAGGATTGTGTTGGACCAAGGATTCTCCTCCGGGTTACAAAAAGTGGGGATTAGACATGCTGTGGCGGAGTTGCTGTATCTCAGCCTGCACTCAGAAAGGTTTTCCTGAGCTTTTTTGACCAGAGCACTGGGCCTTGTAGAGGTCTCCAGTGGTTTCCCCTGGATAATGATGCCTTTCTGCATGTGCCCAGCTGCCGCTCGCTGATAATGGAGCCACTCAAAAGCTCCGGCTTCCATCTGGGATGTTACTGCAGCCCTTCTTCCCGGGGACTCTCAATGCCAGGGGCTTGGCCAACCCGCAGCTTTCGGCTTTCAACCTGAACTAGTGCAGCAGCTCCGAGGCAAGTCCAAAGAGCACAAAGCTGCAGCACTGCTGAGTTTTGGGAGCAATTTTCTCCTGGCCTTGTTAAAACCCTGCAGTTGTCCTGCCTTCCTACTGCTGCTTTCAGTGCTCACAGCTACGTTCTGAGTTTCAGAAGATCGAACGCAGAGATGAATCTCGCAAAGTACTGGTTGCCTCCAGTTTCCCAGCTGCGGGTATGGCTTGTTTTTTGCTCAGAGAGTTAAATATGTGCCTGAAATCCTGACAATTCAGCATGGATTTGCTCGTGGGGGAGTGCTGAAACAGCTGCTGGCCTCAAGCGTTGTCTGGTCGTAATTTTACCAGGTAAGAGCTTGGTATGTCTGTCTTGTTCATGTGATCCTTTCACACCAGCTGGAGGCTGGGTTACCCACAAGTCCCATCCATGGGGTCACTTGCCTAACACTGGCTGAGGAGATGTGGTAGATGGTGGCAGGGGGATGGGTGTGGAGCATCTGGAGTGTCCTCAGGGCAGATGTGCAGGTTGCTCAGTGCCCTCCTGAGGGCCACGGGTGTCCTGATGTCCTGCTGCGTGTCCCCAGAGTGGCCTGGCGCGGTCCCCGTGGCACAGGGAGGGTCCATCTCTGAGCCTCAGCACCGAGCACGGAAAGTGTCTCTGATAGTTTTCATTCTTCACATTTCCCAGAGAGCATCGAGCCTCTGGTCAGGTAAAGTCCTCTTGGAAACAGAGCAGACTCTGGACTAGAAATCC
This sequence comes from Acropternis orthonyx, assembly GCA_035583155.1. Taxonomy (NCBI): domain Eukaryota; kingdom Metazoa; phylum Chordata; class Aves; order Passeriformes; family Rhinocryptidae; genus Acropternis; species Acropternis orthonyx. The sequence goes on from JAWWEU010000020.1 coordinate 16,356,057, forward strand.
CTGAGTGCATTAAAGGAATGAAATAGTAATGAGCCAAGAGCAAAGCAGGGAAATGCCAGCTCCACCCAGGACTTCTGGAAAACAGCAGCAGCTGGGCCTGTCCCCATCTTTGGGATTTCCACGGCGCTGGTGGCTGGGAGCAGCCGTACCTTCCTCTCCCATATATCCAAGGATTTGCAATCTGGAGAAGGAGCTCCTGGAAACTTTGCACACATCTCTAAGCAGTGGGGCAGCAGTGCTGCCATCCTTCTCAGCTAAAGGCAGTGCTGACCTCTCCCAGCCCCTGTAACACCAACCAGCTGTGCCTGTTAGAACACATCACTCAGTTATATGGCTGTGTCTTGAATTTTTAATGATTTTTTCCAACCACATAGAGTGCTCATCTCAAAATGCTTGTTTTAAGTGGATGCTACAATCCAGTTTTTTTCCATTTTCTTTTTTATTGACAGGAACAGTTTAAGTAAATATTTGAGATAAGCCATTTTTATTAGTAACAGATCTTGGAATGTCCTTTTTGCCAGTAATATCAAACACGCAGGTACTTTTCCTGCTAGCCTAATACCTGCTTTTTTTATTATTTTTTTAGGTGATTCACTTTCATGCTTTGCACCAACCAGCTAGAACAAGTACTGTAATACCTTTGTAATATTCAAATAGGCTCTATCAGATTTTAAATATATACATACCCAACCTCACAGAGATCTGCTGGTCATGGATGAACCTTTTCTGATACAGCACTGCCAAGGTAAATATGTGTCTTTTCCCTACCACTCTCCACAAAGATGCAAACAGAGCTCTCTGTAGCAAAATACAGTTCCCAGATTGTGTTCAGACCATGGAATTGGTCTCAACACCTAAATTCACCAGTTTGCTTCACAGATCTGGCAGTTGATATAGTAACCAGTTTCTTGTTAATTTTTCTTCCAGCTGGGATAGGATATCAAACATTAATCCTTTAATTCTAATGCAGGATACATTTGAAGTTGGGTTGTTCACAGTAGCTACCTGAGGTACTTTTAAATCTTAGCAGTCTCTCCCACCCAGAATCTCCCATTTTTACATAAGCCTTTGCTGTGAAATCAGAGTCTTTGTGTTAAACTACATAAAGTTCTTTTAAAAAGAGAAGTTTGCTTTGAGTATGAGGCCAGAGACCTGCTGACTGTCTCACTTTAATGCAAGTGTTGCTGCTGTCCTCGGTATGCAGTGTACCTCGTTACACTGAAACACAGAAACCTTGGCTTGGGGGTGCTTCTCTTTCCATATTTTACCAATTATGATGACATTAAGGATAACTAATGTTAGTGACTCATTTGCCAGGTGCTTTGAGCTCTTGGGGGTATGTTTGGTTATTTACTGCTGCAGAGAGGCAGTGTGTGACCCTCGAAGGCTGCAAAACCACATTTATCAAGAACACTGGATTTCAGTTTAGGCCATAATGTTAGAAACACACACATTGTGGTTGACTGTTGTTTTTAAAAGAGAAAAAGTGTTGTAAACCTGTCTGTTGACTTGAGTTTCATGTTGTTCTCTGATTCTGTTTTACCAGCTGTCTCCCTTCCACCTGGTTCCCTCTCCAGCTCTGATGGATGGGAAGAGCAGTGGTGGTGCTGGGGGAGCTTCCCTGTGCCTGCATGCCTGGATCCAGGCACATGGGGCCCATCAAGATCCCTTTCCTGGTAAGGAAAAGAGCAGATCTTGCTCTGCACGATGACCTACTGTAGAAGCAGGGTTTGTCCAGTGTAACAACAAAGAAATAAATCAGACCTTTATAAAAATCCCAGCCACAGCTAAAACAAACCTCCTCGTGACTCAGGGCTGCGTGAGAGGGGCCCGCAGCACTGCCAAGCGCTGCTCCTGCCCTGTCACGGAGGTGAAAGGCTTGTTTTAACATTGCAGTGAACTCGGTAACATGTATTTTTGGCTGGAACAGTCTGACCCAGACTTCTGCAACAGTCCACTATTAATGGCAGTAGCCTGATAAGTTAAAAGAGGCTCCAGGGGAATCAAGGATTTGTCTAGTGGGATCGTATCCACCCCTGGAACTGCGGTTGGCAGAGGTTTGAGCCTCCATGCTCGAGCCTGGTGAAGATGCCAGGTCCCTGACCTTCACTATTCCTTTCTTCAGGAAATGTGCCGGGTGTGGTTCTCAAAGGGATTTGTGGGTTAGTGCCGGGGGGCACCCTGTGCCGGTGCACGGGGGAGCCTCACCCGAGCACCAAGGGCAGAGCTCCACCAGCAGCCACCAGATGCTCACTCAGGCGTTACCTCCGTCATGGAGACGTGGAATTTCCTCTGTGGTGGGTCTGTCTGGCTCCTCCTGACAGGAGAGGGAGCGGTGGTGGCTCTGCCATAATGCAAGTGACAGCAAGCTCATTGTGTTCCTGCAGGGTGAGAGCTGCAGGCACCATGCACAGCAGGTCCCCCAGTGTGAGGCATCTCCTTGGGTGCAAAGCCTCTGCCCAGGTCACCTCCTTCACAGTCTGGGAGCTTCCAAACTGTCTTCCTTGGAAATGCTGTCGATTTATAAGCAGAGGGAAAATGGGTCAGTGTGTGCAGGGAAGAGCACAGTCTTGGTGGGTGTTTCCAAAATACAACCCCAACCCACTGTGATGGGCTCCCCAAAACCCCCACATGGTGTGAGGAAGGGGGTTTGGGCTGGTGGACATCCCTGGATGCTGCAGCGGGGTCACCTCCTGTGAGAAACGCACAAATAAATAAACAAAACCCCCAAACCGGGGGGGGGAGGAAAAAGAGAGAAAAAAAGTTGCAGTTGAGGTTGAGGCTGCTGCAGAGCCGATGACATCAATGTTTCCATGGCGACAAAATCTTCACTTAGGTATGGTGAGTGCCCTGAGCTTGCGGCTGCCAAGGAAACCCGCCCGAGCGCCGGCACACAGCCACTGCGGTCCTGGGGCCTTCCTCCTCCTCCTCCTCTTTCCCCTGCCCTGCCACTGAGGGGCTCTGGGCTGCACCTACTCCCTGTTCCTCATGGAAGTTAGTTGGTGACATTGTCCATTTTTCGTCCCCGCTGCTGTCCCAGCAGCTCCCAGGAATGACAAGGGAGAGCTGCCGTGAGGAGTGACATGGGGGCTCCATGACTGCCCTTTATGGCACCACAGGCCACCTCCTGTCCATTGATGGGCTCCAACATCTTCATGGAAGCCAAACAAACTTGTTGGCCTCCTGCTCATGAGTGAAGTTACTTTGATTTTGGGGGCCGGGTTTGGACTGACACTGTGCTCAGGGGGCCGCGGGGAGCCCAGCCTGGCGTGTGACCCATCCCTGTCCCGGGACATGGTGTGGTGTGGCCCCAGGGCAGCAAGTGGCTGGAGGGGTGACCTGTGGAGGAGCAAGGGGGTGGGACTTCTCCCATTCCTCCGTGCCTTGAAATGCAGCACGAAGCAAACCCATCTGCAGCCACTCCTTTGCTGGGAGGCTGTACCAGCACAACGTGGGCCAGCGCTGGGTCATTTTTTGCCCTGTGATTCAGGTTAAAAACCTGTTGAGTAGCCACAGTCTCAGGGATCACTCCCCGCAAGGAGAACTAGAGAAATTCATGAGATGACAACAGTGTTTATCCTCCACCACCACCACCATGTCTTCCCCCTTCTTCATTAAGTAAAAATAAGAAGCTTCTCCTGAAGCACTGAATTCAGACAAGAGCAGAGACCAACGAGTCACCAGGGTAAACCCATGGGCTAATGAGCAGTGAGTGACGTGACAAAAAATATTTGACGAGAGGTTTGAGTCTGAATAAAGTCCCAGTTTCAGTGGTGTGCTCAGCGGAAGCCATGCCATAGCTGGCCAAGCGTGAGCATCCTGACCAGTGTTCCCACAGCAGCTCTGACAGCTGGAAGGACCCCAAAAGCCTCTCCAGCATGATGGCAAGTGGTTTGGTGGCTGCTGGCCGAGGGGTCTGTCCTGCCACGAATTCATCTCCAATGAACAAGTGTAATCCAAATCCCGTGAAAGTTGATGGGAAAGGTTCTTTTTTTAGCACATTTTCAGGCAGACCTCAGTGATTAATAAGTAGTCTGGGGATTTTTGTTTGGTTTTTTGTTTTTAAGTGGATATTCAGTGCAGGCTGAAAGGCTCCAGTGACTGATCATGGCAAATGATGCCACTACATCACTTCACATGTGGCCTCGGCCAGCCCTGCAGGACCCCAGCAGGGACCGTTCTGTTGCCTGTCTGCACTCCAAGGTACGGCTCTAGCTTGGATTTTGGAAGCTGGGGGTTTGGGTCTTGGTCAAGCTCTTGTTATTTCATACAAAAAAAAAATAGAAAAAAAAGAAGAAGAACCAATCTATCTTAAAGAGAAACATCTGCTGGCATGAGAGACCCTGCTGGCGTTCAGGCTGTGGGGTCTGCGATTAATCAGGCTCCGAGTCGCGCTGAGAGCATGGCCAAGCTGAGCCAGTTCCTGGAAAGGAAAAGCTCAACACGTGGGAACCAGCCTGGTAACCACCCCCAGGGTGCTGCAGCAGCTGTAGAGAGAGTGCCCAGGGGTGTGAGCCACCTCATGCCACTTTATTTTGGGGGAAAAATGGGACAATTTACCAGGAGGCAGATCTGTGGTTCAAGGAAAGCCCAACCTGCTGCTTGAATGCTGAAAGAGGCTTTAAAAGAAGTCCAACAGTTTTGCAGTAAAATTACTCCATTTTTATCCCATAGTTGTGGGAGGAGCAAAGGTGATTAACTAACAGTAAATCTTTGGAGAAAATTAAGGAATTTTTTTAGGCCTGAATTTTTTGAGAATAATTATCGATTTATTGATATCCTTTCAAAATAATTATGAATTTTACACGGTACCTGATTTCTGGTCACAAGAGAGGAGTCTAGTCAAAGGGAAATGACTCATGGCTGCCTGTGGTTGAAATTAATGAGATATTTATCTGGAAATATTCTTGTCAGTGGCTTTTCCTTGTATTCCGAGTCAGGACAACTGCTTGGAAATCATTGCTGAGGACAGCGGTGCCCTCGCTGCGGTGGCTGCAGGGACTGGAGGATCAGCTCTGTTAGGTGGAGGGTCAGAGAAGTGGTGGGGTTTAAGGCCAAGAAACCCCTGTCAGACTGTGCCAGCTGACTTGCTGCAGGAAGCAGCCTGCGTTAACCCCACAAGTGGTATTTAGGGAGGACAGAAGGGACAAAGGAGGATGAGGAGAAACAGAAATCAACTGTGAGACCTTGGGATGGGACTTGCTCTTCTTTTGAATTTTCCTTTGCCCACGAACAGTAAGCCCTTTCACATCATGCATTATCTTTCCTGCAAGCAGCAGCTCTTACAGGAGATTTAAATAGGCACGGGAGAGAAATCCTTCCCCTGCCTGTGCCTTGGGGTTACCCCGCGCGTCATCTTCCCGGAGGGAAGCAGCAGTGGCCGCCTGAGCAGAAAGCTGTGCTTTCTGGATTTCTGGATCGCTTCAAAGCCCTGCTCTGCCAACCAGCTTATTGATCAAGAGGAAACGTCGGCGTTTCAGAAGCTTCCCCAAAAAGGCACGGAGCCTACTCGGCTCCCGTGCGTCACTGGGGATGTTTTTATCCGCGGATTTTCCGGCGCGTTTAACGCAGCCGGGTCGTCCAGGAGGGACCCTGGCAGAATCTCCCTGCCGAGTGACTCACGCTCGCACATCATGGGAATATGGGTTGACTTCAACATACTGCACTTTTCAACTGTGATTCATGCCACCCCAGGAGAGTAAATAAGGCAACTCCATACACATCTCGGCCGTGACAAGTTGCCTTCCCACTGAAAAGGTGTCAGGGCAAATGACAGCGCCAGGGAACGGTGTCACCTCTAACTTAGCCAGGAATTTCCTAAATAGGGCGAACTGTCTCTTTGCACGAGTCCTGTTGCAGCCCGGGGAACCTGCACTCTTGCATGTTGCAGGAGGTCTTTACTAAAGCACAGATACTGGGCTAATTCCAGAGGGCTTTTTGGCAGGTTTCCTAAAGCCTGGGGGCATTTAGGAGCAATCTGGGGTTGTCACTTTTCAGGCAGATCGTTTCTCCGCAGATCACTTCAGAAGGGTGATTCAGAAAAGCAAAGGGCCTTGCTTGTCTGGATGATTCCCACACGCAGGGTAAGCCAGGTCACTGCTGCAGGAGACATTACTTGATGTGTTCAGCACCACAGAGACAAAAATCAGGAGCAGATTTTTTTTTTTTTAAAGGGATCTAAATGAATTATATATCTGAAATTGGTTGTTTGGGGAAAAACTCCAGCTGTCATTACTGGTACCTGGATGGTGGTGAGTCACCAAATTACATCCTTGGGTTGGGGAAACAGGTAGCTGGATAAATAGATGTCTAGTTGTCTGTTAGGCTGGTGAAGAAATCCAGCAAAAAAGCCTCACGTACCAGTCAGATGATTGATTTCTTCAATCCAATTTCACTCCAATCCTGGCTTGCAGATTTGCCAAGAAAGCCCATGGAAAGCACCCAGGTGCTCCTTTAAGCTCCCGTTCAGCCTCTGCGGGCAGTGGCAGCCCCTGCCCTGGGTCAGCTCTGGCAGCTCTTGCCAGCATGTGGCACTGCAAACCCAGTGACTCAGCACGAATATCTTGGCAAAAATTATCAAAAGAAGGAAGCCTTAGACATCTCCTGATAGCAGATTGGGGATTTGTGCTTTTTATTTAGCCTGATCTGTCAATAAGACCATGTAGCTCTCGGTCTGTGCCTGGAGGAAGTTGGATTACAGGTGATTTTTCTTACGGTAGGTTGCTGATGTGAAGCGGTGAATGTGTTCTTAGGCAGGTTAGCTGAACGGAGGGGCAGAAGGTATTGACTAAGCATTAAGTGAATTGGGGGCTTAATTCCCAGTGAATGCCAGCTCCTCCAGTTCTTTTCTCCCTGAGGCTTTAATAAAAGTCTCAGTCTTATCCTCAAACCTGCAAGAGAGAAATATCCCCCCAGCATAATTAGCGCATGCTATGCCACCTCTTACAGTGCCGTAATACTGTCTTGCTTTCAAAATGAATAAATAAAGAAAGAACCCCCCCCCCTCATTTGATTACATGTTCTGTTCTTTCCTTCAGCCTTGTCAACATGAAGCACAGAGATTGCCTAATCTGTTCTCGTTATTCAATTACGTGACTGCGGTAGCAGCGCTGGCTTCTGGCCGTATCCCATCACGGCTGGCACCACATTCCTGCCCAGCCTCCAAGCACTTCAAACTCAGGTGGGTAAGGGAAGCCTGTCCTCACATTTGGAAGTGTCCTCACATCCTCTGCCCATCAGTTGCCTCGAGTGTTCGGCAAACACCGGAGTAAGGACATGACTTGGACCCAGCTGAGGGCTCGGTGAGTGAAGCGCTGGGTCCCCAGAACCCAGGCCTGTGGCCCCAAGGGGACGTCAGCCAAAGCCCTTGAGGAGGAGGCAAGTGGAGGCATTGGGTGTCCACACCCTCCCTGGCATGCCTGCTGCCTGGGTGTGCAGGCTGGGATTTGTGCTCTGGCACCTCGCTGTGCTGCCGGGATTCCTCCCGGGCGCAGGGCAGCCGGGCTGGGGCTGGGTCCAGTGGCAGGGTGCTGGCAGCTCCCACTGGGAGCTGAGCTCCAGCCCTGGCACACGTCCTCCTCTGGCCAGCCAACCTCTCCTGCCCTCAGGGGACAGCTGCAGCCCAAGTGTGTCTGGGGGTGGTGTCTTAATCCAGACACTTAAAAAAAGACAATAAAAAAGTACTTCTGCTGAAATGCTGCTCAAGGAAGGACAGAGCTGGCTCAACGGCGCGGATGAGAGTTGAGCTTCAGTGATGTTATAACAGATGAATTTATCCTCTTAGCCTTAGTCAAACTGTCTGCATACCTGGGCCCTAAATCACTGTCTTCATTGTCTTGTTATTTATCTGTCTCCCTCACAGAGCTATTAAAGTCCGGGGATTAAGAACACAAAATGTCTCTCCAAGACAGAGCCCGTGCCCTCTCCTGTTGACAGTTTCCCCACGTGAGGCCCTCAGCAGCGTGGCTGTGTATGCCAGAGAAGGAAATAAGGAGAACCTGGTCCCCATGGCTTAAGCCTTGAGACACAGTGTGCTTTTCTTCTTCTGCCACTTGCAAGGAAATGAGTCACCATCAAGACGGCACCTTCTGTGTGAGGCTGGTGTAGCTCAGGGAGATGGACCCTGTCAGAGGGATGGGAGTTTGATGGGGCTCAGAAAGAGCCACTTGCATCAGTGGCTTTGCACAAGCACTTCTGTTCTTTACAGTGTTCATTAGGAACATCTGCGGAGTCAGAGTGATGTATTTCCCACTTTGCCTGTCTCTGAGCAGCTTTGCCCTGGGGGGTAACACGTTGACCTTGTGGGGCTCCTGCGCTGAGACTGAATTCTTCCAGCAGCAGGACTGTAACAGAGACTGTAACCAGGACTGTAGCTGGGAGAACTTTGAAAAAGAAGGGATTTCAGCTGGAATTTGGTGCTTGTGTTTCTTAGGCTTTGAGCACCCCCACCTAAATTCAGAGGGTGCTGGAGGATAAGGTGCCTGTTTTCTTCTGTTCTCATTTCATTTTGTTTGCTTTGTTTGGGCCCCGTCATAGCAGCTCTTGGGCCCAGGCCCAGCACTTAGCAGCAGTAGCACAGGAATTGATTTCAGCAGAAGCAGACAATTTCCTAAATTATTAATGTTAATAGTGGACAAACCACAGGACACAAGCAGAAATATACAGAACAAAAAGCTGAAGAAAAGCAAGAGGATGGCAGCCGGAACCATCAGGGCAATGAGAGACAGAACAGGGATAGAGACAGATGTCGCGGGTGACTGGGACCAGGATGGAGCACACGCAAAGAAGGATTTGGGAAAACCCAAAAGCAAAGCAGTGCACCCCTTGGAGATGTTCCCAATTGCTATGGATACATGCACTGTTATTATCAGGGTTTTATAACCAGCAACAAGCAGCTCACATGCAGCAATTTGTACCTCATGAGAAATATGTGCCCCATGCCTGTATTAGGAGCCTGCTGGGGGGCAGGGGACTCTACTGCCAGTACTGTGGGCCGGTCCTCGAGGTTGCCTGGTCCCTCCAACACTGGGTAGGTTGCTGGCAGCCTGCCTGGCGCGTCCTAGTTGTGTTTCTCAGAACCCCTCCGTGTTTTCAGCTGATTTGCTTTGACATCAGCAGCCGGCAAGAAGTTCTCTGTGTCGGGGTGCGTGGGAGTGCTATGTGACACCTTAATCATGCTAAACAGGAACACACATTCAGATTTCCTCGGCGTTTCAAAGAAATGTGATTTCCTTTGTGCTGCAAAGAAAGAGTTGACTTGATTGCAACTCTCTGTGGAGATCAGCTCTGGTGGCTGTGAATTAGGGTGCCAGGATCTCATTCTGGGAAAAAAAGGGAGGTAAAACACACTGCGTTTTTGAGCTGCCACCATCAGGGTTAGATTTCTGGCTGGTAGCTGGGGGTCATTTTGAGGAGAGCTGTTTAATTTAATTGGCCAGTTTATCAAGAAATCAGATTTGGTTCAGAAATAAAAATCTGTATAGAGTCAAAGTATTGGGAAATATCATATTGAATCCCAGCTTTGGAAACAGTTGTTAGTCATTTAGCATAGGCATTAGAAACTAATGCAAAATCCAAATGAGTGATTCACTTGTTAAATTCTTTCTCCTCCCTGTATGGGTGACAAACATTTAAAATCTCAGTAAAAACTCAACTAGGGATGAGTATAAATCAGTATAGATATAGGTGAGCATTTGCTGACCCAGAGAGATGAAATAATGGCAGGGAAGAGGCGTGAGAGACCTGCTACCACAGGGCTGGGTGAGGAGTGATGATGACGTAGGGTGGGATTTTATAGCTGATGTTATTTGTGATATATGGCAAAGCCATTGGGAAGGCTCGATTTGCTGGTGTGTTCATCCTGCTGACAACCTCACTCCCTCAGCCTTGCTCATCCGGACACACAGGACTGCTTGGATGCTCAGCATGGAAATGCTTTTCTTTTTTTTTTTCTGATTTAAGAGATAACATTAAAAACAGTAGATTTGGTAAATTAACATGCATGGTAATAAGAAAAGCTCCTGTTGGGTCTGATAAATGAATTTGAATGACTGTGCTCCGTTTAGCAAAGGGCTGTGTTCTTGCTAGATATGCACCCAGAGCTTAGGGCTGACATGGGGCATTGCTCAGGAACCCCTGCCAGGGGCAGTGAGGTTTGCCATGGGGTTCACCAGACATGTGATAGTTGTTGCTGCCCAACAGTTTTAGTTTTCAGCACCGAATGAGCTGTTGCCTAACCCTATTCACATAGCGTGCAGCAAAAGTAGGTCACTCGAGACAGCAGGTATTGCTCGGTTTGGAAATCCACTTCTGCACGTTCACAGTTCAGCAGCTCCTCTAGAGGAAGGATCACACCCACTGCCACCAGGCTCTTACCAGAGCTGCTGCTTCAAAAGAGCAGCGATGTGCATTCTTCTCCCCAGTGTAATGTGAAGGTGCTTTTCCTTTTCCAAGTGGACTGCTCTGAGACGGGAAATGTGCCCTTCCACCTTCACTGGCAATGATCTTCCTGCTTTATTTGAGAGTAATGATAGGTTCACCCTGCTCTCTGAATCGGGGTCTGGATTTCCAGTCTCAGGCTGGGAAATGACATCTCTGCTCAAGGGCATGCTGAATGGAGGATGAATTCCTCCTCCCATGCCTTGGTCTCCCGTTCCTATGTGATGTCCCAAAGCCAGGTGCTGCCCAGGAGCAGGACAAGGCCTGCTCCCTGCAGCTGTCAAGGGCCGCTGGGCTGCACGGTGGTGTCCAGGGCCCAGGGATAGCAGGATAGTCCGCCACGGAGGTGGCTGCTGGTGGAGCAGCACAGCCCTGGAAAGCAAGAACAGGCAGAAGCAGGGTGGGCTTGTCCTGTCAGCCTCTTAAGAGGAGTTCAGCATCGGACTGACAACGCTGGATGTTTTTCCATAGCGAGCTGCTCTTTCCCACGGTGCTCAGGCGCTCTCCTTCGCCTTGCTCAGAGGGATTAAGGCAGTTTGCAGACCCAGGCAGGAGCTTTCCACAGCTCCTTTGCTGCGCTGTCACACAGTCCCACACCCAAATGGGCTTTCTCTCCCCTCCTGCTCTGGCTGTATTTAAGTTCTTCACAGTGTGCCCAGCTGTTGGCCCGTATGGCAGGAGGCAGACCTGCGATGGCGTGTTTTGGAGCAATTGCAGACAGCAAAGGGTTCTTAGTCCCTCAGCTAAAACCCATCTGCTTGCATCTTTGTATGGATTGCAGGGCAGTGTCCATCACTGCTCTTTCTCCCTGGACAGAGCAAGGGCCTCTCCCCCTATCCATTTGTCAGAGCTTGGGGATCAGTGTTGTTTTAGAGCTGGGGTTAAGCAGCTACACATAATTACCTGTGTAAAAATACAGTGCAGGGAATGTTAGCTAAGCTTCACTTAGATCACTGCAGATGTGTTATTTTGGGACACATTCATACTGTGCAGTCCTTATTCAGACAAAACTGCAATTGACGTAATTTTTTCCATAATGTTGCTTTTATTTGAAATCATATCTATACATCTTGCACAAATCAAACTAATAATAAGCATTTCCATGTCAGACTCTACTTATGGATTAATTTTGGAATTTACTTTATAGACATGATTTGACTTCAGCAGGATTTGTGTCCTTAAAAGGACTGCAGCAACAGGGGACAAATGCTAGAAAGTAGCTTTTTGTCTATAATCCAACATATTTGTTTGTGGAACCCTGAACAATGTTCTAATCTTCCATCTGAAAACTGCCTTGTCACCTCGTGATTTACAGCGTTTTCCTTTGCCTTTCCTCTCTACGACTCAGTTGGTATTTCTTACAAGGCAGGTATTGTCAAATCTCTTTCTTGAAACATATAATAACCACCTTTTGTATTGAACAGGCATATAAATTACTCAGCTTATATGACAGAACAGAAAATAAAGAGCTGAGTATCTGGCAGAGATGCCGAAGAGTGATGTTATTATAACCTTACTGTGAAAGATTTGCCAACAGAAAGTTACTTATCAGTGAGGTAACCAACGACAATATTCCCTTTATTACACCAAATACCAGAAAACATTATTGTAGGATGTATTTCCAGACAAATCACAACTCTCTTATTGGGATGTTCAGTGGCCATCCTTGTGCATAACAGATGGGATTCAGAGCTTAAATAGACCCCAGGCACTGAAAGACACATTATCACAGGGGCCGAGGCTGTCAGTATTACAGACATATTATTCAGATCTCCTTGGGAATTTTTCCAAGATGTTTGTTTTTAAGTGGGAAATAGTGTTCCTGCAAAATTGAAATCTTGCAGATTTTCAAATTTTCCTTCACGGAAATTTTACCAGGAATAGAATTTCAAGGTAGAGTGGTCCAAATGAAACCAAATCACAGTGGTTGGCTTGGAGCAGTTTCACACATCCATCCATCCATCCTTGCCTGTGCTGCCGACAGATCTGTGGGATTTATGTTCAGATGCTTTCTCCCTCCGGCTTCTGTGTACAGGCTTGGCTCAAACTCTGGGTGAAACAGTGCATCCACCCTGGCAGCCAGGAAACACCCCGACCCTGGGCAAAGAGGCAAAAGGAAACAGAATGTACGCTTGTAGGAAAAGCTGAAGATTTCGGTTTGTAGGGGAAGAGAAGATTATAGGGTTGAGAGGCAGTTTAGAGAAAAGCACCTGTAGCTGCCTGCCAAGCCTCTCACTCAAACTCCTCAGCCCTCTTTAAGCCTCAGAATCAAGTGGCCTGTGCAAGGGTCATCAGGACAGCATAACACAGCTATGGAAACAGAACCCCAAAGCTCTCACCAGCTCCGTTCTCAGTGGCTGATTGCATCCCGAGGCAACCCTGTTACCTGGGAATGCTGGGAATGGCTAACCCTCCCCTAAACATCACCTGCAGCACCCGATCAATAACGAGCAGCATTACCGTCTGCGTTTTGTGCTTGATTTATCGGTGCTTGTAAACATCACCTGACTTTGGATGGAGGCTTAGGATCAACCTGTCTGAAGTGGGAAAAGGAGAATCAGCCCTTGGTCACCGCTGATTCGCGGCTGGGATTTGGTGCACGGCTCCACCTCTTGGCAACTGCACAGATATGCAAGGAAAGAGTCAGAGCTGTGGCTTGGCATCGGAGGGTGAGGAATCACAACGTTTCCTTCTTCGTAAAATTTTTGCTGAGTGCCACCAAGTCAAACAGACTTAACCGAGACTCTGGAAATCAGGGTCAGGTGCAGCCGAAGTCTCGGGGTTGAGCTTTTTTGCTTAAGGCATGAAAGTCGCACACAGGATTTGGCTGCTCTCTATCCTTTCCCCTCTCTGCATTATATGTTTGAGTATCATAGAATCGTTCAGGTTGGAAAAGCCCTCTAAGGTCACCGAGTCCAACGACTAGCCCAGGACTGCCAAGCCCACCACTAAACCATGTCCCCAAGTGCCACATCTGTATGTCTGGTAAATCCCTCCAGGGATGGTGACTCCATCACGAAAGTTAAAAGTGTTATGGACGCAATAGAGGCTTATTTATCGCTTGATTCCTCACAGGCTCCGCATCCCGTGGGATGGGATGTCCAGCACCGATTGCGGGAGTGCCGGTGGCTGGTCCCCAGCAGGAGCCGGGCTGGCCGGGGACACCTCCGGGGACCCTCCCGAGCAGAGCCACTGTCCCCGCAGAGCCCGCACAGCAGCTCCCCGTTCCTCAATCTCTGCTGCCCTCGCGTGGCACGTGTAGGAAGGAAAAGGAGCCTGATTTGGGCGAATCCAAAGGCAGGGTTTGAACAGGACATCTGCCGTTAGTGACCACTGCGGGCTCCAGGCGGTTTGGCAAGTGCGGATGGTCATGACCTTTCCGCAGCAATAACACTGAAAGATTGATCGTCGCTGGACTTCGGCACATTCAAAGCTGTATTTAGTAATAAATCTGAGCTGCTCTAAGACAGATCTTGAAATACAGACCTAACAAACCAACTCATCAATCTGTACGTGTGCAGGCAGGGAGTCCTCGTCTGCTCTTTGGTAAGTGGGGTTTTTTTCCTATTTATAATGTCATTTTGCTTTTCACTAATGCTCTCCGTCCAAGGTTATCAGGAAGCTAATCAGCTAGACCTCCCAAGAGCAAATCATTACCTAGAAAAATATTACTCTTCCTGAAGACCAAACACAGCCTCGAACCCTGCTTGAATAGATATTAAAGAAGGCTGTTCCAGCCTGATGGTAATAATAAAAATTTTCTTTGCATTAGGGTCTTCTTAGTGCTGTTACTGGTAAACACTGTATTTTATAGAAGTATCAAATTATGGATCTAACTGTCAAGAAAGTCTGAATTGAGTCTGCTTCTCAGCTCTGAGGGACTCCGGTGCTCTGAGTGTCGTCAGTATAGCATCCTGCCTCCATTTCTAGTTATAAATTTGTAGACCTTTGCTTTCATCTTGTTTAAGCCTAATTTTAGTACAAGGCTGTTGTTACTGTTCACCTCCCTGTAGTTAAATCCCAAGATGATATTTGCAGTGTGATGCGCACCTGTGTGTGTGCTTTTGTAGCAGCTACTAAACCCAAAGAAAGCTTGTTGTACAATGGATAGTAACGTACAGTGTGCAAAGGACTAAACCTGCTGTCCCAGGGGATATGTGCCATATGCAAATATAGGTCACATGTGCAAGAGCAGATTTGAGAAGATAAGCTGCTAAACTGGCCTGTCTCTGGGAGAAAGTCAAGCTGGCAGACTGAAACAGCTGAGCTAATAGACAAACTGATCTTTAATCCATCTTTGTTGTAAACTATCTAGAAAGAGATCACTAGGCACTAAGCAGCTTGTGGCGATGAGTTAAATGATAAGACCTGAGAAAAATCACTGGGGAAACTGGGAAAGTCAACATGTTGAAGTCTCAAAACTACTGGAATGTTGTAATTGTATCCAGTTCAAACAGCAAAAAGGCAGCCCTCTTTTCTTCATGCCAGGCAAACAAAACTTGACTGAAGCTGCTCTGGGTTAATGCTTGGATCAGGTTTACCATCTGCCCTTGCAAATGCAGCAGCCTTGGGGAGAGAAGATGTAACTGGTGAAGGTGGGATCAAAGCGTTCTGTTGCGTTTTGCAGTTCCATTTCTGTGAATGGATGAAAGGCTGGGGCACAGACAGACAGAAGATCTTCTCTGATTGTTGTAAGGTTTCATAGCTGTCGGAGAGCTGGTTTAAACCTCATGCTGATGGCTGTTGGGGTGTCTGGAGGTGACTTTGCCGACTCAGTTAGATTTAGCTGCTCAATTATGTGTCCCCTTTGAAAGAGCCCAGTCAAAAAGGTCCAGTGGGTGTGCAGCATGAAAAGAGGCACTTGGGAGCCGAGCCAGAAACCTGCGCAGTTCTGCTGAGCGAGCAACATTTCTGCTAAATGAATCCTGAGCAGAAAGTCTGCTAATACTGGATATAGGCAGCAAGTGGCATTGTGGTATCACAGGAGAAGCAGCAGAGCAACAAAATGAGATGGTTAGACACAGCAGAGAGCCAGATGAGAGGCTGAGGGGGTTTATTCTGAGGATGGGGATCCTACCCGTGTTTACTGTTCTGTTCATACACCCACTCACAATAAGCTATTACACTGCAGATTTTGGAAATAAGTACCATTTGCTAGAGAATCTTGTGTTACTCCTTCGTCTCTGCCCAGCAGCCCCCAGGGATACGGAAAGCAGGCATGGCTCTCCTCTCTCCCTTTGGACTGATGTGCCTTCTACATGTCCTGTAGAAATGCACTGCACAAGTAACAGATCTTGGTGACGGAAACACCTGGTATGTTTGGACTCACTGAACCATTACTAGTTTATCATTAAAAGGGAGGATGGCATAGATGGTACTAGAAGAAAGCACACAAATCCTGGTATGTGTGACAAAGCAAGTGTCAGAGTGCTGACAAATAGCATGGTTGATATTTTAACCTCCTGGGAGAGGAGAATTTTAGGAATCTGAATCATGCAAAGATGCTCGCTGGTGTTTCTGGGTCACTGGCTTGAAAGCAGGGCAGCCAGGAGCTCCGGGAAGGCTTGCTGAGGGCTCCAGGCAGGAGGAATGGAACTGGAGCTGGAGCAAGTTTGCTGACTGAGGCTCACAGTCCACACACCACAACCTTCCAGCGTGAGGAAACGCAGCAGAAGGGACATATAAATGTAATGTGACATATATGAATAGGAATATTACTTTGTTATATTCTCAGTGGCAGAACCTATAAATCATTAGCTCTGTTATGTTTCATTATCTGTAAGTACAGGATAGGGCCAGTATTGTTTTAAAACTCAATTTATCATGCTAATTCTAAACCTCAGTGTTGTAATATTGACTCTCTTTTTATTACATAATCCTTTGCCTTCAGGAAATCAGCACCAAAGATGTTAAAGTTGCCATAAACAACTACTGCTTTTAAATATATTTCTTTTTTAGCTAACGTGATTGTATCATATGGTGGCTGAAAAAAAGAGAAGTATACATAAGTATAGTTGGCATATTGGCCTCAGAATTACAAATTGTTTTTTCAGTGCTACACTTGTACAGATTTAGTTTCTAAATACAGCAACATAATTTTTGTTAGCAGAGATTCCATCTGTAGTAAAATAATAACAATGCTAGTTGTAATGATAGTGCTCCATCAGTGGTGCTATCTCACTGATACATGCTGTATCACAAATACTGCCTCCTGTAGTCCTGAAGCAAGAAGATCTCAGCAAAGCTGAGCAGTATCCTCCTCTCCATTTCACAGCTGGGGAAACTGAGGCACCGAGTGGTTTGCCCAGAGTCCCCACGGAGCAGCTGTGGAGCTGGGCTGGGATCCCAGGAGGAAGCCTGGCCTGGCACGCAAATCCCGTGCTGTGCAGACAACCTGCCCACAGGCAGGGACTCTGGAGAGGGAACTGGGAAGCTCATGTTGCAGTGAGATGTTCCGAGTCCCTTGGGAAAGGCTCCCAGTCCTTTGGAGTGCTGCTGCTCTCTCAGGATGGCTGTGCAGTGCTTTCTGAAGAAAGCCATCCCCGTCCTCTTCGCCATATCAACCTGCATCCTTTTTGCCGTCCAAACAGTTTGAGGACAAACAAGGAAAGGAAATGAACAGCCAGCTGCTTTCCGTCGAGTTCACTGGTTTCTCCTGGGCACTTTTGAAGAGTTTTGTTTAGCCCGGCTCTGGCTTCTGCCCGCAGAGATATGAGCAAACAAATGAGCCCGCACCGCTCTTGCGTGACCGTGAACGGCCTGACAGAGGTCACACGGCGGCGGCAGCTCAGGTGGCGGGGTTTGAAGTGTGACCTGGTGCTCCGAAACCACAGCACGGCCCCAGTGATGTCCTTTGGTGTGTTATTCTGCTCTTTGTTCTCATGGGCATGTAACAAACCCTACAGAAATAAGTAGTTCCTGTGTTTGGGATTTTAGGGTATTTTTTTTTTTGAGTAAGTCATTGCAACTCAGATGCTAAAAATGTGCCTGTCATTTCTTTAAAATACATTTCCTGTAAAATCAGCTGGGATTGTTACCCTGCCTTGCCTTTCCTCTCCTCTGCAGTAACCCAGCACTTCAGTACAAGGAGCATGGCCATTTTTATCTTGTCTTTTCTCAGCTGAAACATATCCAGAAAGACTGCTGGTCTTCTCCACTTCCAGGGCAGACTAACGTAAAAACATCCTCCTTATGCTGGTAGAACCAGCCTACCCCCCAAGCATTCATTTTTTCCTAAAAATGAAAAGGAGGTAAGGCTGGACCAGTGTGGTGCAGGGGCTCCATACACACAGAGGAGCAACTGCAGGTTGTTTTCAGTTGATCCAAATTTTTCTACAGAGCCTGATTTTCGATAGAATGATTAAACGCCATTTTTGAACAGGCCTGGGAAGGCAGCAAATTTGTTCTCAGCACACACATAAATAAAGCCATGATGTCTGAAGGTCTAAAAAATATCTGTAAAAGTGTGTCAGGAAGAAATAGCATTTCCAAGGCAGCTCAGTTCTCAATTTTTCTGCTTGAGTATTTCAACAGAAATTATTAGTGAGGATTTTTTTTTTAATCATCATGGATATTTTCAAAAACCTTGTTGATTCTTTTCCTGTTTGCAAAATGTTTTTGTTTTTAGTGTATCATTGACAAATTTCTTACTCTATTTTTTTTTTTTTTAATATCTACTCTGGTATCTTTACTGTCTTTTAAGGTGTTCATAGATGTCTTGGGCACAACAGATTTTGTCTTTTCTCTTTGTCCTCATAGGAATCAGTTGTTTGCTGGCTGGGTGGATTTTTCCTTAACAAATTTCAAAACACACAATGCTTTGCTTAATTACATTCTCTTTTTTTCAGCTTCCTCATCAAAAGATTAGATGTAACACGTAGATTGTATTCCAGGTATTTCAGCCAACTACACTATGCAACGACTACTCTCCTGAGCTTCTGAGTGGGTCTGTTGCATTAATTTTTCATGACCATTTGCAGAAGTCAAGATTATGATCTAGTTTACTGCTAATAAGTAATAGCCCTGAAAGGCCAAATTAATAGCTGTTTTGTAACTTAAAGAGCCATATTCTCAATGTCAGTTTTGGATTTGTCTTTTCAGATTTCTTTCTTGTCTTCGTGGTCCAAGCCAGGGGAGAGACAGCAAGAGGCAGATGAGGACAGCAGAAGCAGGGACTGCCTTTTATCATTGCAAGTGCTTGATGAAAATGTATGTATAACTTCAGCTTGAAACCAATTATGCCTCAGCTCTTCACCTGTGGGAATAGAGTTAATAATGTCTCATTGTCTTCCTGTCCTGTCTTCTGCTATTATCTGTGCTACAATCCAAAGGAGCCCTGGTTTTAGCTATTTAGCATTTCTATAATAATTGCAGCTACAGATGCAAAGTATTCCACTTAAAGTGACGTTCTTCAGAGTGAAACACAATGTTGATACCTCAGCTAACTATAGGTGAACTCAAACTTTGCATTTTTTAACTTAAAAAAAAGGATTTTTGTATGCTTTTGTTCTTGGAGAGAACCACGAAACAAAAATACCTGTCTTTTAAATACTCAGCCCCACACTTCCTGACTGACCCAGTATGAACCACTGCTGCTCTGCACACATTATTTCCTCTCTTTGAAAAAAAAAAATTAAAAAAAAATAAAAAAATTAGCCACAGTCTGGCAATGTCTTGCTTTCCCATTGACCTTATCTCTCATCTTCTGGGGGCAGCAAGCTGCTCTGCACAAGAAGGCAGCTAAAGGCAGAGCAGAGCATCTGTGTGGTGAGAGGGGTTGGAGACATTGGCTTCTCCAACCCTGGTCTGATTCTGTTGTCTGGTCTCCTCTCTCATCAAAGCACCTCACCGGTGTCCACTGCAGTAGGGGGCTGAAAACCTTTTGTTTTTCTCTCTCTGTATTACCAAGTATGTTCTTTTTTGCTGCCTTTCTAGTTTGCCTTTTTTCCTTAGCCAAACACATCCTTGCTGCAGCACTACCGCTGTTGCACTGCCCGCTGCTGGAGCCTGCCTGCTGTCAGGGTACAGGAAATCATCCAAAAAGCAGCTTCAGCCCCTGTCTTTAGTCGGAGCTGAGGCCTTCCTGCTGCGGCAGTGGCCAAGGTCTCCTCAGCCCACTGAAGCTGTCTGTCCCCAAGTCAGCAGCTCTGTGTGGTCCCTCCGTCTGTGCTGCCAGACCAGGCGAGAGCTGGTGACTGGCTTATGCAGGGAGCAGGGTTTTCTTACTTTTCCTTAGAGATCCTATAAGGAACCACTTCTCCTGTTATATTTCTGCATGATTTTTCTTAAAAAATATTTTTATTAATTAATTTATTTATTTGTTTTAGTTTTCTATGTTTTCTCTTTGGTCGAATAGTGTCATGTTTTGTCTTGTTTTCATGAAATACCTGGAAAAATGAAGTATGTTTTGCCATATTCAAACATTGTTTTGATATAAATATTTGGATTTCCTTTTAATCTGTTAAAAGGTCATATTTATTCCTAAATAGCTTTATCTATAGATCTAATTATAAATTCAAATTATTATTTGCATATAAATCAATAGAAACACTGGCATTATTCAGCTTCACCATTTTTAAAATAAAAAAATAAAATTGGTGCCAGTTACCAGTTGTTGACAAAGCAAACCTTCTTTCAATCTATTTCCCTCCAGGGTAACAAGCCAGGAGTTGTCTTCTGGTCTTTTAAATCCTTGGTTCCATGCTTAAGCCATGTTTGCCCTGACAGCACATGGCTGAACACAGGCTCTGTGTGTGTATGTGTATTATAAATTCATATCTCAAAACAGACATAAGTGCTTTCAGTTCTCACAGCTTTGATTTTTTTCCCCTCCTAAGGATTGAAGAGATTAGATGTTTTCCTTAAAGCCCAGCTGCTGGAATCAGCAGAGTCCCTCAGACTCTGAGTTAAAAAAAAAAAAAAAAAAAAAAAAAAAAAAAAAAAAAAAGTTAAATTATGAACAACCCTTTGGTTACAGAGAAAACTTAAAACAGGAAGAGAGAGCATCCCAAACGTTTAGAAATCAGAACACAAAGAATTCAAAATTTGCCTAAGACAACCAGAAACTGCTACAACTGTTGGTTGATCTCAGGTGAGGGCATTACTAACACACTACCCTGTTAATAATGCGTGATGCAAGTGAGACAGTGTGAAAAGAGCTCAGCCCATGAGGAGAGGAGAGAGTCCTGCTGCTTGGAAGTGACATATTTCAGAATTAGTCTTCCACTTTCTTTCTTTGGACTTCCTTTTTTTCGCCCCCACTGCCAGCAACAGCGATAACAAACTCTGCCCTTGTGAAGAAGAGAGTGTCATCAGAGGTGGCAACTTTTTTTTTCCTTTTAAATTTTAAATTGACTAAAAGACCCAGGCTGCTGAAAACTTGATTAGAGATTTTGTATGCTTAAGGGATCCCAGCAGTGAGCTTTCACCCAGGTGGAATCAGAGTACAAAGAGGAAGAAGGCTCCGTTTGACACTGCTTGTCTCAGCAGTGTGTCACTCATTACTCTGTTCAGGATTAAAGGTAAGCTCTGTATTGCTGCCTTTGAGACTCAGCAGGGCAGCCATCCTTCGCAAAAATGGGGTTAAATAATTCCTGAGGTGTGGCAGAAAGGTTCTGGAGAGAAGAGAGTTGGGTTTAAATTACCTGGCAGAGCCTTCTGTCTTCCAGCCTTTGTCTTTGTAAAATATTCTGTAGCTTAGCTCCAGGATAAAGGGAGTTTCTTAACCATAAAGGAAATTTAAAAAGCCTTTTCTTTGAAAGAGGAGGTGGTATTTTAAAATTACTAGTCCAGTGTAAGAAAAAAGAGGAAACAATTTTTGTGTGTGTGTGTGAAATTTTTAAAATCATTACAAACACACACAAGCCCTGTGTGCTCAGCTGAAGCTAACCAAGCTATTTTTAATTCATTCCAATTTGGAGATCAGACCAAATAAGCATTTCCAAGTTCACATTGTTAGGCTCTTTATTCTAGGCATTGTCTCCTGTTAAATGAGGGACAGGTTAGAAATTTTCCATTGAAGTAAGTTTCGTTGGTTTTTGTTGGGTTTTTTTCCTCTCTGTTGGTAAAGTTCAAATTTCGTGTTTATTTTTAAAACATCTCATAGAGTGTCTAAGATCAGATTTTCAGTCAAATGTTACTGACTGAGAGGTGTTGGCAGCTGGTGCTTACAAACATATTGTGAAGTTTCTGAATTTTGTAGCACAAATTTAATCTGTTTGGAGATGTGAAAGGCTTCTTATGTATGTTTTTCAATATGATAAGTGAAATAATAGGAGTGTATGTGTATGTACAAATACACACGAATTTGACATCAGCAACCATATGTGGTTTTTGTTATCTGCCTGAATTTCTGAAAAGTGGTCCCTTGCCATCAGAGGCCCTTCTGAAGCTGTAAAGTTAAATTTGCTCCCCATGGTATCAGAAGACTGTTATTAGAGATCCTGGGCCTCAGAGACTTCACACAGGTTGCAGTGTCATGTTTTTCCACCCGCCTGTCCCAGAGCACAGTCCACACCAGACTCTAACACAGATTTGTTCTGCAAGCTGGAAGGAAGTTTGAGAGACCAGAAAACTTGAGCAGCCTATCTAAAAATATCTAATTTAATCAGGCTTTTAGTCATTAGTACATATATTATCTCAATTTTCTCCCCCTTCATTTATTCCCTTTTTTAAATTGTTAACAAATACGTTAATAAGTTTGGGTCCCTATGCCAGGGTCTGTCATAGATCACCCAATACCAACTCCAACCTCGATCTGTTGATGCACAGGATCTCTAACACTGTATATTAAAAAGATGCCTATCATAAAAAGTAGAACAGAAGGCTTTGACCCCTTAACGTGACTCACTCAGTTATGACTATAATGCATAAAGATAACAGGAGTTGCAACAACGATTTGCATTCTATACAAATATGCTGATCCTGGAAACACACCAGATGGACACTCTTCCAAGGCACAGGCATCTGCAAGGCATATCCCTGAGGAGTATCTCTCATTTTCTCCCTATTCAGAAATTATCACCCAAGCACATCATTACTTTTTTGATCCTATTTTGATTTTAGTGAGATTTTGACACGTGTTTTTACATGATTACATGTTTATCTGCATTAGGACCAGCGTGCTCTCTCCATCCCCAGTGCTTTGATTAGCTAGAGGGCTTTTCTAAACTTTTCTGTGGCAGCATGTGTCGGATTAAAGCTGATCGTTGCATGAGTGAGCACAGATGCAAGGAACTTCTCCTCCCTTCCTGTGTGCCCTGAGGGAAGGCCTTAGACAGTAATAAATCCCTGCAATCAGCCATGTAGAAAATAGAGAAAGACCTGTGATATCACTGGGTTAGGGTCCCAGAAGCGCTTCCAACGGCATAAGCAAAATCAGCATTAAGAAAACTTCAGCAGAATGGGAGGAAAATGGAAAACAACCAGTGAGAGAGCACTTGGTGTGTGTTCCTCCTGTGAGCGCAGCACACTGTGAGATGCCACGGTGGCTCCCCGTGACAAGCTCAGAGCAGTGGCTAAATGCTCTGTCTAGTTCAGCCTTGCTCATCGCTGTGCCCAGCCTGCCTTAAGTCACCCTTCCTGAGCCTCTCTGAGCTTACAGGGATAATGAGCGGGAGCGAGAGCCTAAAGCTGATGGTAACAGAGACTTTTCCCTCCTCAACTCACCTGTGGTGCTACTCTGGAGTGGGAAAGAATTGAAAAGCTGAAAGTCACCAAGGGGGAAGAGCCAGACTATTTCTTGCTGAGCTGCAGCTCACTTAGTTCAAAATTATTGTCAAATGCTGTTTTTTTCCCAGTCTTTCCCACTCAGAATCACACCATTTTTTATGGAAGATTTTCATGTGCTTGGCTTAAAAAGCACAGGAGAAAAATTTTCCAAGTTCCCTGCAGAGCCTCCTGCAGTTTTGCTGTTCTGTCGAGGCCTTGGTAATGTCGATATCAACTCACTGTTGATAGTATTGGCTATGAGCTGCTGGCATTTTATCACTGTGGTTGTAGTGGCCGTAGTATTTAACATTTCAGCTGAAGGTGTATTGCAGACCCTCTAAATACACTGGAGTTTTATGTAGCCAAAACTGGCTCAAGACATGGAGTAAATAGTGTGTGTATAAAACCCCCACACTTTGACAGCTATGTTCAAAGGTTTTTGCATGTACGTTTAAAAAGTTTTTTACTGATCATCCCAAAACACACAGCAGAGTTTTTCCTCAACTGAAACTTTGGAAAAAATAATTCTGACAAATGAAAAGTTTTCCTCTGGCATACTGAGCTTTGCTATGAGGAAATGCCATTCCCAAGTCAGGACATTAAGCATAAAACCTGGAAGCCATGTTCTGCCTGAGGCATGTAACTGCTGTGAGATCTTTGGCAAACCTCCTCACTCTCTGGGCCTGATGCCTTTGAAAATGACAAATAATGCTTTCCATTCTTTTTTAAGAAATTGTTTTGACATCTACAAATGCAGAAATTGTTACAGAAATTGTAAGGGATGGCACTGTATTTTGTGTATGAGGCCAGTGGACAGTAACTCCTTGGAATTTATCTAAAAGGCAGTGCCTGCAAATAGCAAGGGACAGGGTGACTGAACTGAGCAGAAGCTGAACATTTGAGGCCTCAGACAAACATTTCAGCAGGCAACAGGCCAGCCACTTTACAAGTACAACCTCCCTTCCTTCATGTCAGCTTTTCCACCAGTGACTTAAGTAGTTTGCTTTAAGTCAATATTTACTTTAAATATTATGATTAGGTGACAATAATTTACCAAGATTAAAATGAAACTCTGATAAGAATGGAGCCAAGTATACACCAGAACACTTTTTACAAGAAACACACTTTTCAAGGAGCCTGAACTCTGTTATGCTGAGAAGATGTGCTGGGGGTGTTGGACCTGGCACACAGTTTGATTGTGCTTGAAGGTGAGTCCCACGTGAAGTTCCTAACTTGAGTTGTGCTGCTACAGCAGGGCGATGTTCTCAAAGGTCAGCCTCATGTGACAAAGGCCCTTTGAGACATTAAGGGTGGTCACTAAAACCCAATCAAGGCTTCCCAGAGTAGCTGAAGCAATGCCACGAGGGGCTGGGGTGGTACAGGACTGCTCTGCCAGTGACAACAGTCCCTGGGAAGGATCTCCTTGCCCCCTCCCTCCAGAGAGCAGCAGTTGTTGCTATCTCGAGTCTGGAATAGGGCAAGCTGGGCAACGGCTGCAGGACCACCACAAGTCTAGGACTAGCCTTGCTTACTGTACACAAGCAATTTCATTTTCTTTGGCAAGGGAAAAACTTTGACAAAATAAATGAGTTTTTGAATAAAAGCTATATAAAAGTAACATGTCCTTTGCCTTTACTGGCCCCTAGAACCCCAGTACTCAAACAGTTCATGTGAATGTGTGTGCAACTGCCCTCTCATAAATCCATCCAAGAAGCAGTAAAAAGTCCTGCAGAGGTAATACCACTCCACTTACAGAACTGTTTTCAGCTAGTCCTGAATGATTACAGACTTTTCCCTCACAAATTGGCACTTGCTTTCTGATAGGAAACGGGATTGACACCTAAACCTGAGATGTTGATACACAAGCTTTCTTGACGAGTTTAAAATCAGCTTGAGTCCTGCAGATGAAAAGCTTGTAAAAGAAAAGCTTGAAAAGTAGGTTTCTGTATGAAATATCTAGTTATAGGTTTTGCAGCTCTAACCAGAAAATCTAGCTGAGGTAATGCACATCCTGCTAAGGAGTGCAGATACAATGACAATGGGTAAATCCTTAGGCTAGATAATGTCTGTGACAGTCTCTGAAATATTTGTTCTTCCTACCTGATGACTCTTTAGCATTTCTTACAATTGATGGGTTAAAGCTACTCAACTTTTACCTTCTCCACAAGAGCTGTATTTTCTTTGTAGGTCTTATGAGGAAGTGGCACCAGTTTTGTAACCATTATTTTTTTAAATCCATGAGGCCACCTGGCCAGTGCTGTGATTCTCTTATGTGCCTTGCTTTATGCTTCTGGGGAAGCAATCAACACTTCATTACCAAATACAAGACAGGGTTCAACTTTCCAGTGCTGCAATTAAGAAAGTGTCAGTGTCAACATCATAAATTCCCTTTCTGAGGGATTTATGACCAAAACGTAAAAATGTACTCCCAGCTGAAAAACTCACTTTTCAGATATTATAATATGAATTGTGATTATATTATTTAAAATTCAAGGAGCCTTTTAAAATTATAAGAAGAAAGTTAAACTAAAAAGAAAAGGAAAAAAAGAAAAAAAGGAAAGAAGATTTTATATTCTAGTAGCTAACCTTCTTTTCTGCTTTAAACACACAGGCTTTGCTGGGCCCAGCTTGAATGGAGAACTGATTTCCCTACATCTCTCCTTAGCATACATATACAGGATTTTTTGCTACAAAAAGAGAACAGCAGATGTTACCTGATAATTATCTGTGACTATGAGGTCTATTCTCCTTACAGGAAATTCTGTTGTCTGCCTGGCAGGTCCTGCTTTTGGTGTGTGAAAACTGGATGGCAGGGTTGCTTATGCTGATAACTGGAGTCTTCTGTTGTGATTTTGTGGCTGTCTGAGAACTCTTATTTCTGGTGTAGTGGATGTGCTCCATAACAGCTGGTGTTTCCAAGAGTTACTATTTTATTGGTTTTAAGGATTGCTTACTCAATCTATATGGCTGGGATTTTGTTACAGGATTCAATGTCATGATCCCCACTGCAGCTATGATTTTCTCCCACATATGTAGTTTCTCTGACTGTGTAATGACTCTTCAGTTTTGACAGAGTTTTATCAGGTAAAGTCCAAGGTTGTGCAAGAAATGTTGGGAATTGGTAGGTTTTAGTGGTCCTTTCAGAACACGAGTGAGGCGCAAACACAAGCATGTGTAGACCAAAGTCCCATATACTTTGCAGTGGTGTTTACTTCAGCAGCAAAGCTGTGAGTGTGATAAAGATGATCAACTCGGTGCCTGTGTGGCTTGCAGGTTGCTCAAGGGTGGTTCCTGTGCTGAAGCTGTGCCATATCACTGGTGAGGAGGCTGTTGGTACCTGGCCAAGTGAAGCAGAACCAGGGGGGGCTGCTGAGGCTGGTATTTGCTGGAAATTGGATTCACTGTCAATGAACCTGAATGGCTTCTGGATCTGAGAGCTGGGATTAAGAGATTACTGTTATCTTCTGCTTGTATAATGCCCAGGATCGCCTGCACCCTTCAGCTCTCTGTGGAACGTGGTGTGTAAGGATGTTTGGGTATTAGCTTTTGCAGCTGGGGAAGTTGGCCTCTTTGCACGTGCATTCTGCCTCTGTTCATATAATTTCAAAGGCAGCTTCAGCATAAAACATTGAGGGTTTAAAGATGAAGAGCTAAAAATAAAGTATGGGAGAGACACCGTGACGTGATTGATACATACTCTGCTATTCTCATTCATGACTCCTGAAGATACTGTTCTGTGAATTTGTAACCAAGTCACATGTCATAAAGAGAGAAACTTTGCCCAGGTTTGGCATCTAGAAAAATATGAAAAGTCTTTAGCAAGATGGCATAAAATAGTGAACAATGATGAGATTGTAATGATCATCTTTTTGTTTTGCATTTAGAATGATCCACACCTTTCTCAGGTATCGGGTTTCAGTCTTTTTTCCTTTTGCGGTGGTATATTTTGAATACCTTCATCACTTCTGTTCTGCTAAGTCATACTTGTGTGACTCCCTTTGGTGCTTTTGACTATGATAAAGGCTTCTAAGTTTGCTTGTGGGAAGAGTTTACCAGATTGCTCCTACAACAGAGCTGGATACAATTGACATTACTCTTCACAGGTAGCTAGGTAGTATTGCTGGAGGTGTTTGGTGCAGAACCTGTTGCTACCTCATTCCATGTATCATTTTGTTTCAGTAGTGTCTGCATGTGTAAAGTGAAAGTATTAATAAAAAACACAGTTTGGCTACTGTTCAACCTTTATAATGCTGACTGAAATTCTGGAAAACTTTTTTTCCCTCTCAATAGAGTAGGTTAGTCTGTTAAAAGACACATGCTTTTCACTGCCTTGTGCCAGCCACCAGTTCTGGAAGGAAGGGGACATGAAGAGCTATCTCCATGAGACTTGACTTCAGTTTTTGGGAACCAGAACTTGGAATATGGGAACTGCTGTTGTAATGTGGAATGGTCCTTGTAGAGCTTCCCCCGCGCGTGGAAAAATTCCTTGCAAATGCTATACCATCCCTAACTTTGGTTTCTAGGCATTTGTTTTGGTGTCTTCTGAACTGGCATGACTTGTTCCCTGTGATGACCTTGTTATCTGCCTATGGAATTTACCCCAGCTTTACCAAACTGGTCCAGGGCAAGATTGATACCTCAATTTCCATGACCTCCAGGCAGCATGTCCTGTCTTATCACCGCTCTTTGAATCCCAGACTGGGAAATACTTCTAGCCTTGCTGCTCGTCAGCTGAGGCGGCTGTGGTACAGCTGTAGTGGGTCACTTGGAGCGAGTCAGTTTTAACTTCTCAACCCCAAACACAGTCAAGTTTTAGAGCCTTTCCCTAAACTCCGGGGACAGCTGGACGCGCAGAACATCAACTCCAAGCGCCCCACAGCCCGCTCTGGCAGCAGGGGAGGGTGTAATGAGAGGTTCCAGTTCTGCAGGTGGTCCAGGACACCTTCCAAGTTTAGATGCGGCAGTTCCTAAAGCCAAAGAGTCAGGTACCGGTGTCTGTGTCTGAGGCAGAGGCGGTGCCTCAGGGGGCGGCTGAGGGGACAGTGAGGGCACAGGGGCAGCGGGGGGCTCTCCTCGACACCAGCCCCGGCGGCGGGGGATGCGCAGGAGCGGGTGAGGAGTGCCAGCCCGGCTTCCCGGCTCAGGCAGGCACGGGAGGAGAGGGAGAGGGAGAGGGAGAGGGAGGCCAGGGCAGGGCCGGCTCCGGGCGGGCTGAGGGACCTGTGGGTGGCCGCGGGGTCATGTGGCGCCGCCCCTTCCCGGTGACGGCAGAAGCAGAAGTGGAGGAGCTCCGAGAGGCGCCGGGACCAGCAGCGGGACCGGCAGGGGCACGGGGACCGGGAGGGGCAGGGGCAAGCCACCGGGACGGCCCCGCGGCCTCACGAAGCTCCCCCCGCCGCCGGGCAGGTGAGGGCGGCCCCGGGGGCAGCAGGTGCCGCGGGGCTGGGGCGGGGCGGGGCGGCGAGCCCGGGCGTGAGGGAGGGTCTGGCTGAGGGGAGGGGCGGACGGAGGGTCGGCTCGGTGGGGAGAAGGGTCGGGGAGGGTGCCGGGGCGGAGCGTGCCCGGGCTGAGGGGCCGGCGGGGCCGGGGGCTCCCCGGGCGGGCAGCACCGCCCCGTGCCTGGCCGCCCCTCCGCCGCAGCCCGGCCGGGCGAAGAAGAAGGAAGGAAACCTGCAGAGTCTGGCATGCCCCTGGCAGCAGCCCGGCCCTGCCGGGGCAGGTGGGCACAAGCCGTGCCGCGGTTCGCCTCCCCTGCTCGCCGCCAGCCCGCAGGACTCGCCCCAGGGCCGTGCAGAGGCTGGCTCGGGTGCTGTGGCGCTGCCCTGGTGGGTGCCGGTGGGTGTCCGTGCGGGCAGCGCTGCCTGCTCCGGCCGGGGGGTGTCCTGAGTGCATCCGAAGGCAGAGCAAGGATGCAGCAACCCTTCTGCAGCGCCCGGAGCACGTGGGAACGCTAAGAAAGTGCACGTGGGAACACTAAGAAATTGACTGGAGGCAAACTTTGGGTGGCAGTTTTTTGGTTGACCTTGTGTGCCTGGAAAGGACCTGCTGTGTCATACCGGTGAAATTAGAATATGGATTCATTAGTGCTTGTCTGAGATGTTCTTTGCTAGTCTGTACGTTTATAGTTTGCCTTTGCTACAGTTACTCCTCGCTTTCTCTTATCACAAAGTTAGGAGTTCTGGGCTGATCTTCAGATAAGAAGGGTTTGTTTCTGAAAGTCTGAAGTACTGCAATGAAGTAAAACTAAATATACAGGTTTTTTTGATAGATTAAGTAGTTTGATTTTTTCTTTTTTCATGTCCACGTTCACTTTGTTACTTGCAGTGAGTCTTTTAGACTTTTTACTCCAAGTCATGTGGGCTTTTCAATTAAAAACAGTATGGAAATAGCTCTTAGACAAACAGTAACAAAGTGGTCGCAGTTGTGCATACGGTACAGTACACCCTCAAAAGTTAACTCTTGTAGTTCCTACAGTTAAAGGGAAAGAGTCAGGTGTCAGTGTCTGTGTCTAAACTAGAGCTTGTGGCTTGTTTCTGTGATTATTAACTCACTTGTTGAATCCTGTAAGTGATGCTGGACCTTTCTACTTTAGGCTTCAGTAACTTTTCAGTAGAACAGCAGTAATGCTTCTATTGCATACAGCATGGTATAGTTCACACTCTGCTGGGTTAGAGTCATCCAGGTAGTGGGGTGATGAGGGTCATTATGAAATTGTGCTGCATGAATGGGTGGAAATATTGTTAAATCAAATAGCTGTGCGGTCATGGGTGTAAGGAGGCTGAGGGGCACCTGTTGGTGAGCGTAAGACAGCTCTTAATGTTTTAAAGGTTAGATCTCAAGCCAAGGACTTACGTTAGTTCTTGTACTCTTAGACGGTGCTCTGTGATGTTATTCTTAAACTGGAGCAGGTAACCAGAACAGTCTAGAAGTGGTCACTTGAGTTGCAATATTCTGCAATATTCCTTCCACCTCTTGTCATGCAGTGGGTATCCTCAGCTACAATACTGCTTCACAGTAAATTAAAAACTTGGCTTATGCATTAGGATTTAAGTTAGACTAAAACCACCATTCTCTCTGGTTTTGGAAGCAAGGGCTACTGTAAAAGAGGAAGTCCAGTATATTATATTCAGCGGAAACTGTTTAAGAAGCCACCTCGGAGAGGCAGTTCCTTTGTGCTGAGGGACTTACCTCTCAAAAAACCTGCTGCATTGCCTTTTATTAAACAGCTGTACTTAGAAACTCCTTTTCTTGTTATTCTAAGTCATGTTTCATTTTACAGCTACATCTTGTACTGTAAAAAGCAGAGCTGATGTATATTTCATGATAGTCTCCTAAAAAACGACGCCAGTTTAAAAGTTCAAGTGTTTATTATTGCAGCGAGGTGTTACTAAAATGGTCAAACCTTGTTCCAAATCACAGCATATTCATTTTATTACAATTCTTAATGAAAACAGCAAAGCAAGAAGACAGGTTTTCTTTTATTTGTCAGAAAAACAGACACTGTACAAAGATTTTAATTTAATTTTTTACTTTCCCCTGCTTTCATTTCATGTTACTACAAGTCATTGTAGCAAGGCAAGGTGACTATGGCTGTCTTGTTAGGTGGAAACCTGTGATAATTCAGGTGGTTATCTTATTAATTCCAGGGAGCCTGAAAGGATCAGTTACATTATGGCTAAATAAAAAAAATCTGCTGTTGCTTATGATACTTCAAATTGTTCACTCCCTCCCAGTTGTGGGATCATAGCATATATATTTTTTCAGTATTATAGGGAAAGAATACTGCATTTTGTTATTACCATAACAAGGTTATTGATACAAAACACCAAGTAATGTGTATAATGTTTTGCAAAACATGGAGTGAGATGGTTCCTGCTGTAGAGCACTTCAGGTTCATGGTGAGCAGTGCAGAAGAGGCCACCCTGCAGCTAAAAAGGGAGTGCTGTGGCTTCTCTGTTAGTTTACCAAAAGAAAACAAAACAAAAGAGTTTTTTTGAAGTGGTAGAATTTAAAAAGGGATCAGAAAGATCGCACAGGCCAGCTTCAAAGTGAGACAGGTTGCGCTGACTGAGAGCAGCTGGTGAGGCGGTATTGAAAGGCAGGTTAGTGGCTTTAATGAGAGAGCAGCAAAGGGCGCTCTGTAGCGAGCGGCAGGTCAGGAGACAGTGCACGGGGTGAGGGGGAGGAGGGCTGAAGAAGTTACGAAGGGGAAGCGAGAAGTGCCGTGGTCGAATTAGCCATCTACACGGAAACTGAAACTGCTCCTGAGGGAGAGCAGTGGACTGAGGAGAGGGGGAGAGAACCAGGGGAGATGCTGTGCCTGCTGCTTGCACGGGCACAGAGATTCTTTGAGCCTGTCCTGCTCAGGGGTGAGGTTAAGGGGGATGCCTGGGAACTGCGTGGCAGCAGCCCCTGCAACTTGTGTGAAAACTGTATTAATGGATGAAAGAGCAGGTTCCAGAGCACACTGTTTGTAAATAGCCTCACTGAGGAGTAATCAGGCTTGTAATTAGCTGTTTGATGCAATGACGTGTGGGAGACCAGAGCACAGAAACTTGCTAGTATTTGTGAGAGCTGCTGTGTTTGGTGCCAAGATGTGTCCCAAGTGTGCGCACACAAATACTTGCCATCCTACTCACGGGTAAGAAAAAGACTGTGTAGGAGAAACACAGCCATGAAGTTTCAAAACTGAATAAACTGAGACTCTTCAGACATAGCCAACCTTTATTTCAGTGTTGGTGTTTACTCATGTTTCCCCCTCACTATGGCTCTCAAAAGGACAGTTACCTGGTTTAAATTCTAATGTAGTGCAAGAGTTTATGCTGGCGGGTACAATTTTCTTGTGTTACCCTGTCATTGGATTGCCAGACTTCAATTTTCAGCACTTCCTTGCTCCTCCTGATGTAATATCAAGAAGACAGTAACACTGACAGCAGAACCTGTGAGGCTTCTCAGATTTTAGAGGTCTCATCAGGCAGCAAACTGATGCAAAAAGAGCAAACCCGCTGCAGTTCACCCGGGGACATAATTTTGTTCATTGGAAGATAGCACTGGGAATATATAAAAAAAAAATTAATCCTGAGAAAGTAGAGTATGATTCAAATCTCTTGCATGTATCTCCTTTTTTCATGTTGGTATCTACATACTGTCTATACCTATAGACTTGGGGCAATCTAGATTTCCAGGTGTTTCTTGCAGCAGTCTCAGTTTCAAGAATGAAAGGTTTTAAATTCCACCTTGCATAGAACTCATGAGGTTTTTATGGAACACAGTTCTACAAATACCCTAAAACAACGAAGAAATTCCTATAGGAATGGTGATTTCTGATAAGAGTTGCTTTTGTCTCTTTGCTTTTGCCCACAGAGACTTTCTCACTCTATATAAAACAAATAAAAGCAGATCTGATGCTTGGAAGGAGTTTGATAGGATCAAAGTGCACGTTTTTTGATGTCCTCAGAGACTCTTGAAGTCATCAAATCAAGATAAATATTGTCAGGGTTGGAATTTTTGGTGAAGTCTCTTTTTGGACCTACCAGTAACACTTGCTGTTTTCTGGGGAAAGCCCAGTATTGCTGCTTGAAGGCTTCAGAGATGCATTCTTACTGCTTTGAGGTGGTAAAAGTGCATTTGGACACAATATACAATATATTAGGCTTACATTTTATACTTGATGTGCATGTATAATTTGCAAGTGATATACTTACTACAGAAACCCTGCTAGGTGTTACAGAAGAGGGTTCTATTCATAATTGCACTAGGTACTGTTTTTGTCTGTCTAATCAGGAGTTGCTTGTGTAACCATCCCAGGAAGTAATCTTTCCTTGACCTCTGGATGTGCTGGCAAAAATGTTGGAGGTTTGGTAAATGAAATAAACTGCCGTAATTTGTGCAGGACGTCTACCAAAGTGTCGCTGGAACTGCCCTCTGTGAAGGCTGTTTGTGCTTCCTCTGAGGAGAAAACATCAAAGGTGCTGTTAATGTTGGCCTTGCGTTTGCATGGGCAGGAGTCTCTGTTAGGTATCTAACTTACACAAATGTCATTTTTAGAGAAATGAACATATTGTTTTACATATTGAATTGTCTCCCTATTTTTTTTTTTTTTTCCTTTTCAGGACACGGAAAACCATAGAAGTTTGATCAAAAATTAAAAAATGCTTAGAAAGAGTGTAAACTATGGAGTGCTGCCGGAGTATGAGAAGAGCCAGATCAAAAGGACTTTGGAGCTGGGAACTGTTATGACAATATTCAGTCTTAAAAAGAGCAGCTCAGAAAGAAGGACTATTCAAGTCATAATGGAAACCAGGCAGGTTGCATGGAGCAAGACAGCTGACAAGATTGAAGGTGTCTGTGAGTATTTGCAAGGCGTACCTGAACTTCGAGTTAATAGTAAATGGATGTACTTTTAGTGAGCCTTGGGTAACGTAATGAAGCTTTCTGCTGAAAAGAGTTTGGTAATTTGCTGAGAATATTCTGAATTATTGCAAAGTAGATGAAGAATTTTCTGCAGCTCATTATTTAGGTATCTAAAGCTACTTAAATATGATTAACGTGCTTTTATCCTGAGCCTTGTTCTCAAAGTTTTCATCTTTGAATATGAAGGTGTTTGTGCTCTCTGAATTACATCACTGAGTGACAACTGTTTGTCGTCATTGTGTCTTACAGTTTCAAATGAGTGATTCTTTACCACTTCTCTCTCCAAAAGAAAAACCAAACCAAACCACCTTCAAATACAAGGAAACTGAATTCATATTTCTGTTTTCTTAGGCAATCTGCTGTTTCAGGATAGAACTCATTATTTAGGACCACATTATTTAGGACCATTATTGGAAAGTACCAATGACTTGGGAGGATGGAGCTGTGAGATATAAGAGGTGGTTTCAAGGTCCTGAATTGGCAGTGTCTCTTTAGTTGATATCGGAACTGACTAAACCTGCTATTTATAACAAGGTCAGGAAATAGAAGGGAAGTGTAAAGCTACATAGGGCTGCAAAAGCTATGGTAGAAGAAATAAAGTGAGACTAGTCTTCAGTTCTTACTGAACAGGGCTGATGTAAAGGAAGCTTGGCCTGTGCTTTCTCGGATTTGTACAGCTCATGGTAGTGTAAAGCAATTACAGTGGTTGCATATGACTATATGATAATGCTTTTTATTTATTATGAGCGTGATTTTACTATAAAACTGCTGAATAGTGTTTGTCTTCAATAAAGGAATTGAATAGTTTGCCTGAAATGCCGGAGTCATTTATTGGTCTGTTGAGGTGTGGATTTTTAGAAGGTTTTGGCATTTTTGGTAAATACATGGTAAGTGTATTCTGGACTAAATTGACCCAGGCGAGGAAGAGATGTAGGGTTAGCTATAATGATATAAATGTTTAGACAACCCCATGGCCGCAAATGTGGCACTACTGTGTGTTTTAAATTACATCACTCACAAGAGTCCCTTTTGTTAAAAAAGCTGCCAGCATTTCTGTTTAGAACAGAGTGAAAGAGTTGCTAAAATTATGGCTATTTCCTGCTCAGTGCAGATGTGTTTCACTGGATGAAAAACTTTTGAAAAGCCTTTCTAGATCTGGGTCTTTGGTGTGGTAAGAAGTGAGGATTTACAAAGCTGGGAAATCTGGTTTAAACAGTCTTTGTGTTCATTGTGTGGTTCAGATCACACAGTGTCCAAGTACTGGAGACTTTACATGGACCTTTTGAGAGACTTGAGTTGCCATGTCCAAAAGGAATTTTCTAACTAAAAGGAACTGTGGAGAAACCTCTGTGTTTTCCCCTAAGTGAAAAATACAGATTGGTTGTATCCTTTAGGGAAGGATATACTATTTCAACAGTAGATCAGGAGGGCAAATTTTGACCTGATATAGAACAAATAAGACTACTCATGTTAATAGAAATAGAGCAATGGAGGGTTTTGGTCACTTTTTTTTTTTTTTCTTTTTAGCTTGGGAGTTACTGCAGTGCTGGGAATGGTGCTACACAATTTCTTAATTCCCCAAATACAAGATTTTATTTTAGGTTCTGGTGAGTTCTAACTTTGCAAATCAGAGAGGGAGCTTTATGTACCAGCTCTTCTACTACTGCCAGTCCTCCCTGCCGACC
Organism: Acropternis orthonyx; assembly: GCA_035583155.1. Taxonomy (NCBI): domain Eukaryota; kingdom Metazoa; phylum Chordata; class Aves; order Passeriformes; family Rhinocryptidae; genus Acropternis; species Acropternis orthonyx. The sequence continues at coordinate 16,391,300 of JAWWEU010000020.1, forward strand.
TGCAAGAGAGGGGAAGGAGCAACCCATCACTGTGTGTTCACACCCTTCCTGAGTTGACCTAACGGTGTTGGGAACCTGTGCTTGAACAGTCTTTTTTCCTGTAGAGCTGTGCAGCCAAGAGTTGTTCAAGTCAAGGGAGCTCTTGGGTGGCATTTCAATTTTCCTGACTTCAAACTGGCTGTTGAGCCTATCCAAGCTAGTGAGACTTGCTGAAGGCAGTAGATGTTGCTGTTTGTAAGGAAACTCTGATCCTATTGTAAAATCCACATTTTTCTTGGATTTGCTGTCACTCTGCTGATGTAAAATGTAATGCTTTGTAGACCCAAAGAAAGTTTAAGTGACTGTGAGGTGTCTTCTTTTTTTGTTAGCCTATGAATTTAGGAGAGACTGGTAAATGAGCACCTTCCAAGGAAAGTTAAATAAAATTCACCCTTGTTTTCCATCTTATGGGTGTATCAAGTGATGAAAGGGGAAAGATTAGTCATGGCAAGAGAGGAGCTGCCTGTCTTGGAGTGTCTTTTGGGTTTAGTGGAGGCCAGGAAAATTTTTAGTGCTGCTGCTCTTTTAGTCACCTGCTGAGACTCCAGAGTCCCTTGTGTGTTCCAATGCAACCCCTTGTCAAAACTGAATGGATAGGGGGGAGCGTTGCACCTTATGGAAACATTTTCATTGCGGGTGTTTGGCATTCAGGGTCTAGTTAGTGCATTAAAATGAATTGCCAGCACCATGTGCTTCCTTAGGGAGGCCTGCAAAGAGCTATGCAAATAGCTGAAGGAAGCAGGTCTGAGCTACATGTGCCTTGTGTTCACCCATGCTTGGGCTTCCTTTCATCATCTCGCTGTTGTTCTCTGCATAGAGACATTTTAGGTGCCCTAATAGCTCTAAGGTCACTGGGGGAAATGCTTGTAGATGCTGGCTGAAAGATGGTGGAGCATTTTCTGCTGCCTTTTACTTATCAGAGGCATTTCTTTGTGTTCTGCACTGTCCTCGTTTTAAAGTGTTAGAGATAACCTAAAGTTTACTAGGTGTGCTGTGGGACTGCTTGTGGAATCTCAGCACTGTAGATCCTAAATTTCCTAAGTCACAAGTGCCAAAAGCTTGGTTTAACTTCTGATGGCAGATGTTTTTCCCTCAAGAAGCTGTATGGGTTTTGTTGGGGGTTTTTTTAATACTTTTTTTTCCTAATGTGTTTTATATGTTCTGGTGTGATATTAATATTTCATCAGGTCACCCCTGCTTTGAAGCCATTGTGTTTTGGTTTTTTTCTTGATTTATATTTCTTGCTATGGACACTAACTCTGGTTTCTTTGGACCACCTGCAAGTGATTGCAGTAGGGGAAGTTTTCTGGTTCTTGAATGAGAAGTAAGTTTTGGTGCGTGTTGCAAACACTCACCTAACCTGGAGAAAGGTTTGTGACTCTGATGCAGAACGCACAGGGTCTTGGGGAAATGAGGGTTATAAAGAGGAGTGGTATTTCTGACTGTGTGTGAAGTAAGTTTGAGGCGATGTTTTCGCAGCCTACTATTAAGCAGTTAAATTCCAAGGTTAGTCAAATCTGTCTGCCCAGATAGTCCTTTGAGAGAATGAAAGGCTCTTCCAGAGGAAGGTTTAGTTCCTGCTCTGAGTTAGTCTGCTGGAGTCTCTTGCTCTGGACATTGAATATATAAAAAGTGTATGGATCACTTACCTGTAGGTTTTATAGACCATTGTATATTCATGCGTTTGCAACTAAGAATTAAAGATCTTGGTAACTGTAGTAAAGCTGAACTAACTTTTGCTTGAGAGAAGGAAAGTTGGATTTCCTTGTATGGAGGGATTTGATTTGCTTGTTTAATTTGTAACGGGCCCTTTTCTTGCAGAAGCTAATTTATGCATGCTAGATAGATGACTGTGGAGCTGTGACTTGCCAGCAAGATCTATGGCACTGTGTTGCTCAGTGTGTCACTTCCTTATGGTTCTGCTCTGTACTTTTATTGTATGTTTAACCTTTACAGCTGAGCGTGGGTCTGGGTGGGGGCCCTTGGGTCACACACACCCTGTGTGGGTTCTCCCGATTCAAACGGTCCCAGGCTGGCTACACAGTGGGAGTGTGTTGTACACCCCGTGGTGGCTGGAGGTCACTTCTGCCTCCACAGCAGTTACTCTGCTGGGCTCTTTATTTACTTGGATACCAAATGTCCCCCAAACAAGTGCAGTGTCATAGCGGGGATGGCAGTGGAGGGAGCATCTGGACAGCAGTGAAAGGCAGAGGGCAAGGAAGAGGTGGCCGAGGGTGAGCAGAGCTGACCAGGACTCTGCTAAGAGATGTTCTGTGTGACTGGCACCTGGGGCGTGGTGACCTAGAGGACATTCAGGTATTACCAAATAGGACCTCTCAAATTTCCTTGTGTTATGGTGTATGCATTTATATGCAGATGAATAAATTAGGGCCCGAAGAGTTTATGGCATTTAAGCTTGGTGTCGCAAGGTGTAAATCTCCAGGAAGCTAATCCATAATGGATATTTCATTCTTTATCTCAGATGCCAAGTGCTTTGAGGACAATTATTAAGGGAAAGTTCATGGTGACTAGAATTTGATTAGTCACTGGAAAATGTGTGAGTTTCTGCATATCCTTCCATGAATCTGTGAGTGAAGGGATGATTCACAACTAGGAGAATTTATACTCTGAGACATTTGGGGTGCCTTCCTTGAATGTGTGTGATTCTCTGCAATGCAAGCATGCTCATTTCAAGGAAGAGTCTCTTTGAGGACATAAGTTGATTTCTGTTGTTTTGATGACCTAGGAATTTCCTCCCCACCCCTCCTCCCCCAAAGAGGACACCTGCTTTTGTAGAATGATATAATAAATCATATTTTAATCCCTTGATATTTGGAAAAGAAAGATCACCCATTTTTTAATGTTCTTTATTGATTGCAAAAGACTAAGAATAAAAATATCCAGTGATGATTTAGGTGTGCAAGCACAAAACAAGAAGTAGGTTTAAAGCATCAGAAGACCATGTTTAGGAAAAATCATATTAGATATAAGCTGTTAAACTGCTCTTTCTGTATGTAGACCAAGCATTTAGGTTATAAGTCAGACTGAAAGAGAAAAGGGAAGAAATACGTTGTTGTTAAGTTCACTTGAGATTTTCTTCCGGTTGAGAAGTGGAGATTGTACATTATTTGTCCTCTGGAACATGATATTTAAAAAAAATCCATAAAAACCAAGTAGAATTTTATGTTTCACAGGTATGTGAAGAAGGGGTGTGAATGGAAGCAAAGAACTTAGTGAATTCGCCTTATAAGTAGAATTGGAACCTGTGGGAGTTGCTCCGTTTTTTCTCGATCTGCAAGACTGCCCTGTGTTTTCAGACTGTGTTACATTGCCAAGCAGAAATCACTGGTTTCTGCCAAATCTTGTACCTGGATATTTAACAATCAAAAGCTCATTATAGAAGCAGTGCATGTATAATATAGTCATGTAGATAACAGGACTAGATCAGGCCACGTTCAGCTGACAGGGTGAGGTGAAATGCAGGACTCTGTAATTAAGGGAATGGCAGTCTTATGTACGTTGCCACAGGCAGTGCTGTTCTACCTAACAAGAGTAGGGGTTTTTTAATCTTTGTTGTTGTATGTTGTGTTTTATCTTGAAGCATCTTTTCCCTGAAATTAAAGTATGAGAATTTTGCTTTTAAAATCGTTGCTAAAATGACCTGCCAAGGAGCGCAAGTTTTGGTTCCATGCATCCTTTTGGCTGTCAGATGCACTGGGAAACCTAAAAGACCAATGCCTAAGAGATTGTTGATACAAGTGGCTTACATTCTTAAACATAGATTTCCCCCCCGCCCCCCATACATTGAACAGCTAAGTAATTTAATTAGTAGAATTGTTAATGCCAATGTAATTTTCCTGTGTGGTGGAAAACTTATTTTTTTCCCATTGGAGAAGATGGTATAAACATTTACAGCTCAGTATACCTCTCTGGGAGAACTGATGAGTGCATATTCTGCTGAGGAGTGTGAAATGAGAGCTTCATTTGGCTTGAATGTTAGACCTGATCTTACTATTTTCTAGTATTGACTTCTGTTTTTCCTTACTGCTAGCAGAATTTCTTTCTGTCTGAATTTCCTTACCATTTCAGACTTAGAGTCATCACCATCATCATGGCTAGGCTTCACGAACGAAGATTTGGAGACTTAGAGTAATAAATTGAAAAACCTCAGTCTCTATTCTGTCATTTGCTTTCTGTATTCTGAATACTGTTAAAGAACAGTATGTCACTGGAAAAGTGAATCCACTTCCTGCTCTTTGTGGAGTATCTTAGCAAAGGAACATTAAAACTCACCTTTTTTCCCTGTTTTGAAACTGCTGTGCTTCAGTTGTTAGCCAGGGGATCTTTGTCTAGGTCTTCAGCTGAGTATTTAGAGCTTGGTTTCTGTGGTCAAATGAAAAAATGAATGTGTGTAGCTTCTAGCTCTTTTCATATAATTTCTTCCCTTTAGCAGCTCAGTTCTGCAATGTCTAATGCTAACTTACAACGACCAGACTTCCTGTCATGGCCAGCCAGCAAAACGGAGATGGAATGAGCTTCACAGGCCTGACACCCCTAAAGCGCTTGATCAAAGTGAGTGTGAGATGGAAGTACTCCAGAACACTCTCTCCAAAGTCAGGTTTACATGTCAGTGGTTTTGTTTTGTTTTGTTGCGTAGAGCAGAATGTAAAATCTTATGGGCACATGCATAAATTTTCTCTAATCTTATGTCATTTTGTGGAGGTGCCTCTTAATTTTTAATATGAAACCAAATAGCCATTTGAGATGTCCAGCCTACTGAATTCAGAGCTCAAACCGAGAAGACTGTAACATGTTTCCTCTGCTGAGCAATTCAGTGAGAAGTTATTAATTTAATGGTAATCTGTTGTTGCTGTAGATGACAGCTCAGTGTGACCTGATTATGTAAAACCTTGTGGGTTTAAAAGGTGCACTTCTCTAAAGCTCCTGTCAGTCACTCAGCTAAATCCCCAGAGGGCCCTTGGAAAGGTGCTCACGGGTGCTGTCTCAAGGTGCACCACACTGTTCCATCCTTGTAACTGTGTTTTCAGATCATTTTGTGGCTTTTCTGTAATGACTTCCTTGGGCCACTGAATGTCCCAATAAAAATTCCCAAAAAAATGTTTGTATGAACTGAATTACTTTCCCAGTCACATCTGTACTGCTGCTCTCTGCTTTCTTATGCCTTTGTCCTCTGAGAGAAGCCTCACTTTGTTCCCTCTAGAGCTGCACAAGATTCATGTGTCATTGCTGCTCTGAATAAAAGAGGCTGTTAAACACACCTTGTGTAGTTAATATTTAATTCTGCACAAGTGAGAGCAGAGCCATTGTCCTCACTAACCACCATGAAGTACATTTGCCAAGGGATACTGAAGGGTTTCTTCATTCACTGGGCACTCATTTGCACATAGCCTGTGTTGAAGGGGGCAGTTTCTGCCTTTCTAAAATGAAACCTTCTTTGGAATATTTTGTAATGCAAATTGTTGGGAAAAAGAAAAGTGTTCTGAAATCTGGTTCGTACGTGTGGAATGTTGCTATGCATAAACACAAACGAAAATGTGAATATGTTCGCAGAGAGAATGCCCATCCCATGTCTCAGTGCGCAGCACCTGGGTGATCAGAGTCCTGTATTTTTTTCTCTGAAACATTGCCAGTAATTTGACCTTAACCTTTTGAGACTTACTGACATAATGCTCATAGCATGATTTTGGACTCTCTAAGCATCCTCTGAATCTCTCTTCCTTCTCCTTCGTCACGTGTATTACTGAGCTCTGATCCAAGCATCATTTGTGATGAAAGGCTCCTGGGGAATTTAAGCTTTGGATCAGCAGTGTTATCCTACAGGACTCTGTAGTTCATAATGGCAGACTTGGGTGAACTTCTACACTGTTGATCAAGACTTTTCTATCAAGGATACCTTTATAGGTTGACAGACTCTAAGGTTTTTAGACTTACTCATTTATATGTAGTCTGCCTGACTTTCCAGCCTAAAACTACCTGGCTTGGCCAAAGGTGTTCAGAGCAAACTTGCTTTCCCACAGTGAATTTACATGGACTCTTGCAGCTCACAGAAGGTACTCTGCTGTTGGCACTGTCTGGTTTTCAGCACGGGCTGTTCCCTAACCCGGGTGCTGAATGCTTGTGCTCGCAACCAGAGGTGAGTGGTGGGTGACCACACAACAGACAGAGGCAGAACTTCTCTCCTTAAACAGCAGTCTGGTTTGTTCTCTCCTTCTGGGATGAGAAGCACAGTGTTGTTGTGTACAACAACATGATGTTTTTTGCAGTTCTCTTGCTCGCAGTTTTCTGCCTGTGCTTGCCTTGTGTCTTGTCTTCTGCTCAGCTTGCACAGCACCTGCTGTAGTGAAATCCAAGTTCTGTTTTACCATCTCCCTCTAAGTGTGACTGGAGGAAATGTAACAGGAATTCGTACCTCCAAGTGTGTGACTGAACGTGATCACTGCTGCCAGGTTATTTGAGTAGAGATGTGGAAGATCAAAAGTTTATTGTTAAGTTCGTGGCAGTAAAGAGCTCCAGCAGGTGCCCTGGAAGGCACTGGGCAATTAATCTGTGCAGTCTTTGGAAAGTAGCTATGTAGTAGTGTAATGATCCATGGAATTAACTGATTTGCCAAACAACACACAACAGCAGGAGCTGAAGTTCATCAGCTTCAGGCTCTGAACTGCCAGGAATACTGCACATCCAGATCAGAGCCTGAGACAGGGTGGTAATTGAAGGTGCCTTGGAGTCCGGTCACGTTAAAGAGCCACTTGAGGGAGTTGTCAGAATAAATCGGTGACTGATGAGGCTGCCAAGGAGATCCTTTCAGCCTGGGGAAATAACCACATGAAGGAATGGATGAAATGTAAACTAGTGTTGTGGGTTTTAGAGTGGCACTAGACTTCTATGAACCACTTGGCTGGGGACTGAATGTGCTGGGAGTGTCCTCCTGGTCTGGCTGGGTGTGAGTCAGCTTCTCCACAAGGAATACTTTGGTTTTTGTTTCTTTGGGAAATGCATTAATCTTCTTCTTCTTTTTTTTTTTTTTTTTTGGTGGAAATTGCACCTGTGAGTGTATTGGATCTGACCTGACACTACAAGCTGCTTATGCTCAGGTTTGTGGTTTTTTCGGGTGCATCAGGCCCCAGGAATATGCATTTGTGAAGCCAGGTCAGGATATGTCTCTGCAATTTACACATTGCATTGAGGAGGAGGAAGACTCCAGTGCTTCAAGGCAGCGTGAAGATAAGAGTGTCTGAAGTGCTGTGCTTGTAGATCTGGCACAGGCATGAAGTTCCATTTTACTTGTTCAGTGACAGATTGTGCTATGAAAAGTTCACAGTAAGTGGGTAACAGCTAAGTTGGTACAGTTGATTTACTAATCTGAGTCTGAAACACGTTGCAGCTTTTCCTGGCCCGTTCCTTTCTCGGTTCAGCTGGGATCAGCCATTCTGGAGTTCATGGGCGTCATGTGGAAGGTGCCACATGACTCCAGACTACCTGGGGAGACCACAGAGCCTAGTGTGAGACCAAAATTGATGCTTGGTGTGCATGTTTCTCGTTTTCCCTCTGATTTTCTGCCTTGGCTTTTCTTTCAATATGTAGAATAATACATCCTAAATGACACTATAAAATGTGATTAAAGTGTATGCAGATAGTTTCTATCCATTTTCTGAAAGTATAACATGTATTGCATCTTTCATTTATTAAATTGCATTTATTATTTAAGCAAATGTAGTGCTATCTAGCCAGAATTCTGTAGGACATATTTAATATGTTGCTTGAGAAGTAGATCACTGTAAAATTTTGAATTTGAGGGGGTTTTATACAAATATTTCTCTCTCTCCTCCCCTTCCCCCAGTTTTGTTCTCTTGTTGACTGACCCATTCCTCTGTCTTCTAGATGTTTAGCAACTAGGGCATAGTGATCTCTTTTTCAAAGACCAGTTGGAGAAACCATAGTATGCCTGTGCCTACAAAACTCCTTGTGCCTCAGTGGATATACACATGTTCACGCAGGAGAATGGCATGGCAGGGTTGGAAGGCTGTAAGGCAAGGAGAACTGTAGTGAGTGTGTGTAACTGAGGGGAGGCATTGAGTAAGTTTGTGTGTTTATTTCAGAGGTCAGGGTGAGGTAACAGTCCCTGGAAATGACAACAGCAGTGCAGGTTGTGAAATTGGTTTTATCGCTGCTCATACTTATACATAGCTTATACTTAGAGGGGGGGTCTTCGTGGTGTGCTGTTCATGTGTGTGGGTTTATAGGGGTCTGAAAGGAGTCACTTTGAAGTTAAAACTGTGTTTTTCAGTTGGGTGAAGGGATGGCAGAAGAGGTGACTAGGTTTGCTCTTGCCAGTGATTAGAATGAGCCAGCCTGTGCAGTCCCATGCCATTTACTGCAGCCGTGCAACCTCCTTCCTTCTACACTTGGGTACTTTCTGTTTCTGCATCCTGATTGTTCTCTGCTGATAATGGGAATTGGTGGCCTAAGATCAGCTTTTTCAGGTGGTGGCATTTAGGAGGGTAATTTGGATACATCACTAGGGATCTAAGAGAGCCCTCTGGAAGATAAAGGGATCAGAGTCATCATTAGGAGCTTTTTGTTTCTGGTCATTTATAGTCACAATATGAATTTATTTTAGAAGTTTGCATTTAATTTAAGACCCTTGAGCAATCAAATATGCAGATCTTAGAAGATGTTTACATGGTTTGAGAGGGTGGCTGAGACACAAAGGTCAATACATTGAAAGCTCTACCTTGAAGATAAAGATGCTTGGAAAAATTAGTTTAGGAAAGATGCTTGTGTCCTATGATTAGTTCATGTGAACTTTTGAGGTCTCTTTTTCCCAGTGGAAGTTTTTTAATGACTTGGAGGAAGGAGTATCTGGTGGGAAGTTTGACCTGGGTTACTTTGCTTCCAAGATGAATTTATGTTTCATTATCAGGATTTTGTTGATGAATGTCCTTGCTTGTCTCTCCTTCCCATGTTGCCATCATAGAAACCCAGCATTATGCAGGCTGAAGCTTTACCCATTGTTCAGCTCACCCTCCACTGGCAGTGATTGCTGTTTCATTATGTTATTAATTGTCTTCTGTTACTGATGAGGTGCTCATTTAAAACAGGGTTTTTATTCTGTGGCATTCTTAAATGCACAGACAGAAATCCTCAGCTGTTTTCCTTGGAGCTTGCTAGGCCTGATAAACACATTTCAAGAGCAGCCATGAAATGTTTTTCTTCACACTTCATGGTGTGGCTCATAAGTCAAGACTGTCCAGCAGTGGGAAGAGCTGTTTATTTGTCTGGTCCTCAGGCACAACAAAACCACTTCCTCAGTTTTCTAATAAGTATCTTATCTCCAGAGTGCACATATTTCTATTTCAGTGCTGTCTTGCTCCTGCTGTGCAGGCCTTGTAGCAAGGGTTGGATAAAAAGGGAGCTGACTTAGGAAAGTGTGCGCTTGTGCAGCGTTCCTGCTCTGCTCTGATACGTACCTGTGTTCTCTTGAAAGCAGCAAGCTGAAAGTGATACAACAGGTTATGTTAAATAACAGAGACCTCTTTAGAACTGACCATGAGAAAACGCACAAACTTTTTAATCATTAAGCTCAATTTTCTCTTTATATTCCTACTTCAGGTGTTTTTCTTACAAGTGCCAGTGACTGCACTAGGTGATAAGGTTAGCTGTCTGTTTAAAGTATGATTTGTAACTTTTAGGTAGGTAAGGTAGAAGTTACATCTTTTCTTCTTTGAACAGTTGTCATGGCAGATGGAAATTTCTTGCTTAGAGTTAATGCTGCTTGTGAAGTCATATCTTCTGTTACCCAAAGGGCTGTGTGTATTTGCATGTTGTCCATGGACAATCAGTGATAGTGAAATAATAAAAACATGACAAGCTATTTTTCTTCTTCTAACCCTTCTCTACTGTTGTCTCTTAGTAATATATTTACTTGTGGATTCTTGGGTTGCAAGCTGGTGCAATTGGCATTTCTTGCACAATACAAAAATGTGAGTTTATATATGTAACTGTTCGATATGTGTGTGCATGCATTGAGTTATTCATCTTACTGTTTCAGGCTCTGCAGTTGTACTGACTGAATGTTGTTTCCTTCCAGTGGATCTGATGGAAATAAAAGAGATTCGCCCAGGGAAGAATTCAAAGGACTTTGAGCGTTGCAGAGCAAAGCATAGAGAAGAACACTGCTTTACCATTTTTTATGGCACCCAGTTTGTCCTCAACACCTTAAGTTTAGCAGGTACTATTTTCTTCTTTGTTTCTTCTTTAAAGCTATGGATGACAAATCAAAACATATTAGTGGAACAGTTATGCAAAGAATACTGGGGTTGTAATTTCTGGAGTTCAGGAGTGCTCAAAATCTGAAGATAGACCGTGGCCCTTCTTATGTGCGAACTGTTGCCTTTACAGTGTTTCACTTTCAAATAGTCCATCATGCCAGTGTTGTTTGTGATTTGCTCGATCGTTTCTAGCAAGGTAGGCTTTTGCTGGTTAAATATCTCCAGTACAGTTTTCAACACTGAAGAACAAGGTGGCGTTGTCCTCTTTAAAGTCAGCTATTCGTTGTAGCCAGAGTATATGCGCTTTCTGGCATTTTCAGTCTGGCCAAAATGATTCTGCAACAAATATGCATACAGGGTTAGACTGCAGCTGTGCTACAGAAACTTTCCTATGACCAATTGCAGACTAATTTGGAAAAATGAAGTTCTCGTTTGGGTTATGTGTGTTCATGTCACCTGATAATACAAAACCTCTTCTGAAGAAGTACTAGGGCACCATAGATAAATTTCTAAGGTGATAAATTGAAAATAAACAGAGGGACAGTGTATCCTGTAGGGTCACAAACCCCAAAGATTTTGAAATGGAAAGGGATATAAATTCTTACAGTGCAGGCTGAATACAGTTTCTACCTAGCAGACTTTACAATGAGTTTTCTCTTCTAAAAAGTTTATAATGAATCCTTGGTTTAGAATCATACAGACAATTTATTTGGAGTAGTAGTTCTCTCTGTCCTAAGCAGGAACATGCTTACCCCTTTAAGTCATTACGTTCATTGCGAAGTCCTAATGTGAGGAAAGGGGATTGCTTTGTGAGTGTTTTCATGCTGCCACCTGCCTTTTTTTTTTTTTTTTTTAATGGAATGAATTGCTTATAGATTGCAGTACTAGAAAACATGTTTTTTGCATTCTGATGCTCTCGAAATGAAAGATTGCTTGTGACTAATCCATTGTTAGAGGCTTTTGACTTTAAATAAGTTTTACCATTGTTGACTGAAGTCTGTGAAAATTTTGAGTAAGTGGCTGTGCTTACGTGCAGCTGTGCCAGGTACTTCAGATTGTTTTCCTCTCACAGCCCCCCCAGTCCCTCCTCCGTGGCAGTTCTCAAAACAGGGCTCTGCCAATACTTTGAAAAGACTTGGTACCATGAGATGTTGCTGTAATGCTGAACAACATGACATAACTTTGAATTAAAGGGGAAATCCTTTTCCTTGTTAAAATACTTTCTCGTGGTTACTTAAAACAATATAAAACAACTATTACTTAAAGGGAATGGTACCTATCATAAAGGGCAGAATTGTCTTGGGAGAAGAATTGCTTTGGCAGTGGTAGTGGGTGTTCTTTTTGAAATTGTAACTAATTGAAAAGCATTTCCATGGGGAGCTGAGGCTGGGCTCTGGCTTCGTCCTTGGGGGATAAAGCATTGTTTGAAAGTATGCTTACATAAAATGTAATCTTCATCTTTTGAGAAACTGGTTTGCTTTGAAGGCCATTAAAAGAATTTGTGCAGATTACAGCTCCTGTGTGAAAATAATTTTTCAGAACTGGTTTAATTGGAGAAAGCCTTCATGAAATTTCAGAGCCTGGATCCTAAATCAAACGGGCTTTGCCCAGCTGAGGGCTGTGATGATCACATCTCATCCAAGGCTCAGAAAATTGGTTTCAGCTTAGCTGGTATTTCCTAGAGAAGGCTATACCCAGCAGGCAGTTCATCATTTCGCTTCTGTTGGGTTGAAGAATTATGAAATGCAATCACCATAAATGATGGGGAGGACTCTTCTGGCTTGGAAAATGGAAAGGCTAAAACTAAATTTAAAACAAAACAAGACAGTGATGTACTAATTTTCAGAGTTGGGAGGAAGATGTACCTGCTTCTAATATAAAGCTATGTAAGGAATTTTAGGCCTTTTTTTAACTTGTATTAAAATGTGTTCTCTAAGTTTTGTACATTGCTCCCTTTCTGCTCCTCTTGCCTAAGTTTATTCTGGAACGATCTGTGTTTAGAGGCATGGTTAAGACAGAAAGGAGGTGGTTACTTCCACCACAAGCCCGTATATTGCAATTTTGTTGTAGGTTGCTTGAATTATAAGGGACCAGCTTTATCCTATAGCACTGAGTTCTTTTGCCTGTGCACTTTAAGTTGCTCTGATCTAGGTCCTGGGCTTTTGCTACTTTGGAGACAGAAGATAAGAAAATGAATTTTGACGGTGTTACTACAGGAGCTCAGCAGTAGATTCATAGGGTTTCTGCTGAGATATTGAAACTTTCTTACCTTGATAAGCAGAGTTGTAAAGGGAGGTGTTATTTTGTCAAAGCTTACCTACCCCCAAATTCATGCTGTTTCTTACCAGTTTTATTATTGGCAATATGAAGCTATACAATGAGATTTACCAAAGAGAAAGGTCAGTCAGCAGCTTTGTATACTGGGGTTTATCCAAACATCACAAGTTATGCCTGAGGTTTGTGATGATTTTGTTTTGGTGTTTCTCATAGTGTATTACTTTTTTCAGCTGACTCTAAAGATGATGCTGATAAATGGTTGTGTGGCTTGAATATCTTGTATCAAGAGGTCATGAGTGCTCCCACACCTGCGATCACAGAGAGGTATGTGGACATACTGTCATTTTGGGAGACTGGATGGTGCTCTGGAATTGAAAGTGGCAGCTCTGAAAGAAAGTTTTAAGGTGCAACAAGTGGTGCCTGTCAGTTACCCTAAGGATAGCTGCTCTGCAGTTAGTGTAGGATACTGGAAGTTCATATGGAAATTCTCAAGGTCTGTTTTGCTACATACACGCTCTCGAATTGCACTCTGCTTCATCCACTCATGTGGACTTGCAATTTACGTTGTCCTGTGCACCCAGACCAAAGTCTCTTCACGCAAGAACACCTGTGTACGTGTGTGTTGGTTTCTTGGAAAACTCAAATGTCTTATGCAGCCAAAATAGGCTTGTTTGAGTAGATGTCCATGTGTCCCCTGTCCTAGTAATTCTGAGGTGCATTTTTGCAGTTTTAACTTTCTATTGGACCCGTTGCATTGTGTGGCAGTGAGCTCAACTGACTTGGAGGCTGAAAATGAACAGTTTTAAGACTTCCTTTTTGGCAGCCCCTATGGTTGTGAACCTGTGCCCTTAATCTTCTGAGATGTTGCATATGGAACTGCTCATGCTCAGACTGCCAGCTCTGTTGATGAGCGTTCAGAGTTGTCTCCGTACCTGATTGCTTCTCATCACTGCTGGCATTTTTGTTTATGGTCACTTGTGTTACCCGTTGTGAGGGTATACTCTGCCCTCTCTGGCTCCCTGACCAAATCATGGCTTTGACACTGATGTTGCCAAACCAGTAATTCCTGTTGAGTCTGAGGATCAGCTTAGCAGTGCATTCATCCTTTAGATCAAAATGGTGTGTGTATGAATATATATTTGCTGTTGATGCTGCTAATAGTGTTTTACTGTACACCCAAAACCGACATGCACTTATGCCTCTCACAGATGTTTGAGCCAGCAGCCTCAGCTGGCATAAAGCATTGACTTTGTGGAGTTTAGATTAGCTGAAGTTTTGGCTCACTTTATCCCCTTATGTTTTCACAGCTTCTGGTTGCTCATTCTTTTCAGTCCTGCCCGCCCTTCCCCTTCCTGTGTTGTTTATATGACTTCTGTTGTTTTATTGACTTGAAAATGCAGTATTAAACAGCAAAAAAAGCACACATTTACAAATGAAGTTATGAAACTAACTGAATCCTTAGATGTATCTTAAGACTTTTAAGTGTTTCTATTGAGCTTTGACTATGGATTTTGAGATTTCATTGGCTGTACTTTCTTTATAATTCTTAGATTAAACCTTTTTTTTCCTTTCTTTTTCCATCTTTTCCACAAGCTGGCTGAGAAAGCAGATCTATTCTGTTGATCAATCTAGAAGAAACAGGTAAGAAGCTGTCTTTTTTGAGTTGCTTTTAGTGAATTTTTGTTGCAGATTCTCATATGGAATAAAAAGAAATAAATAGTTCTTTGTCCAAGATGTGAAATATGGGGCCCCTGAAATATGGTATTTGCTCTTGATCTAACAACTTGAATTTTGCCTTTTGCTAAACAGTGTTCATAGCACTCACTCATATTTAACATAGACCAAACCAGCAGTTGGCCTGGCAACTTGGGCTTGTCTCTGCCACATATTTGAACAGATCAGAGCAGAGGAATGACCTCTAACCTGGTGCTTCTCATGTGAAAAAAGTCCCGTGGGTTATAGCTCCCAGTGTGCTGTGTAGCTTCATGTGTTTTAGATTCAGTAGTTCATTTCAGGTCCATGTGTGATGTGGCTTTGTAGCTTTTGCACAGCAAAAGAGGCTTCTTTTTTTTAAATGAATTCAGCTGCAAAGCTCTCCTGAAACTTGCCAGAAATCATGTGACACTGAGAAGAATGTTAACCCCTGTGTGTTACTGCTTTACCATGATTTTTCTCTTTGTCTGAAATAGGCATTTTATTCTAAAGTGTAATTGGGTGTAGAAAAGTACATGCTTTTCCTCTCATTTGCACCTTTTCCTAAAAGCAAGCCACAGCTGGTGTTTCACGGTGTGAATGAGGCTGTGTTATTGCAGGAAATCACACCTTTGTGCAGGCAGCCTGTGGCACTGGACAGGCTGAGCTGAGACACCATTTCAGAGCCATGTTTCCTAAACTGGCCACAGTGGGGAAGGGAACAGTACCATCCTTCACTGGATATCGACTTACACCTCCTGATGTGTTTTGAGAACTAACCCTGCAATGGGGATGTGTTGTTGGGGATCATGAAACAAAAGCCAGTGTTAGGATAGAGCAGCTGTGGCTGACTAGCCTGTAGATATCTGCTGGAGAGGTTTCATTTGTTGCTTTAGGGTTGTTTCATCACTACAAGGCAGCTTGGTTGGGATCAAGGGGACTTGCACTGTGGAGAGGGCACTTTTTCATTCTCTTGCTAGGTGATTCACGCTTTTAGAAAAATTCAGGGAAGGAGTTTGGACTGAGTTTTGTCGTGTTTAGAGCTGCTGATGCTGGGGAGGTTAATTGTAAAGGTTAGGCTTCCAGGCAAGTCCTGTTTCACAGGTGGAGTTTTTTCCAGTGGTAATGAAGTCCCAGCTCTTTGTTTTCACTTGCTGTTGCCTGGCCAGAGGAAATTGCTTGTGTTTGATATTTAGGGTACAAATGGAGTGCTCATACTTGCTCCTAATGGTGTTTTTTTCCAGAGGTCTGGCGACAAGGCGGAAAGCCAGGAATTTCCTGAGTTCTAATCTGGCTTCGGCATGGACTTTGGCTAAGTTCCTTCTTGCTTTGCCTCTTTCCCTCTCTACACAGTGGAGATGAGAAGATCTCACGGGGTGGCTGCTTGTATGAACACTGTAGAATAGAAGTGTTACTTTTATCTCAGTGCTTTGTGGGCATTGGCAGCAGGACCCACAGATCTTGTGCCAGTGTTCTCTTGACCTGCTGTCCTGCTGTTATCTAGAAAACTTGGGGTTTTTAACTTTGCTGGTATATCACTGGACATTCTGAAATTCTTTTAAAAGGGTCAGAGGGCTGTGTAATTGAATCTGGAAGGCAATTCTTTCTGGGAAGACTTGGTTGGGAGGGGAGTATGAGGTCATGTTCAGATGTTGCAGAAGGGAAGAGTCTTGCTCTGCAAATCAGCATTAGCAACTAAGTGAATAACAGCTGTAGAAAAGAGTTATAATAATATAGAAAACTAGAGCTTTTCATTTTCTGTTTCTAATCCTCTGTTTAGTAGATCCTTTGTGTGATGTTTTCTGTGTCTATAATCCAGTTTCAGTGAGACTGGAGCAGTGGAAGAAAGGCTGTAGTTCATCTAACCATGTGTAAATGTCTACGTTTGAGCTAATAATCTAGATCTGATTAATTGTTGATGGAGAGAAATAGGGCGTATCTGCAATATGGTTCTTCTCATGCTGATATGGATGTTCAAATGAATTTTCTCCATGTCTAGATTGCTTCCATGTGGGTGTTACATTTATAGAAGTTTGCAGGTGTAAACCCAGAGGAACCCAACCCAAAATGTTTCAATAATCACATTTTTGTGTTGATAGAAAATATATGACTAGCTGACTAGATACAACAGAACTGTGATGGTTTGCTATCTTTTTTAAATGTTTTTCTTTTTTTTTTTCTTCATTTTGTTTCCCCAGTATCAGTCTTAGAGAGCTGAAAACTGTCCTCCCCCAAGTAAACTTCAAAGTGAGCAGCATGAAATTCTTGAAGGATAAATTTGCGGTAATTACCAGATTACTTGGATCTGTTTGGTATTATCTGATAGGTGTTGATATTCCTTAGGACACTGCCTAGATTTTTGATTCTTACCATATACAGTTAAATAAATTATGTTGATTAATTTCTCACTTTGGCTTTGCCTATATCTAAGGCTCTAGGAAAATATAGACATAAATGTTCATTCTTTTCAATGTGTGGTTGACCAAAGCAAACACTGGATTTTGAGCTCCACTATTATGCAAGTGCCTAGGGCACTATTTTGTCTTTAAGATACAATTAATGTATAAGTAAAAGATTTTTTTTGGCAATATGATCAGGTAATAACCTCTTTGCTCAAACTTATGCTAATGTGAAAAACTTCTGAAGGTTGTTTCCATTCCTACAGGAACTTTAAATATCCCCACCTTTTCCTGCTTTCCAACTCTCCAACCTTAAAGCAGACATCACATTCTTGGTTTTGCTGCTCCATGAGTAAATGAGGCACTGCTTCAGTCTCAGTAATGGAAATGGAGTCAGGGTACAAAATGCAAGGCCAAAGATGGGGTCTAGGAGCATATGTCATAAACCAACATGCTTAAAAAGTTAAATACATGCAAAACATCCCAAATGGTTAAAACAAATTAAGTTGGAGTAGACCAGAATGTGTGAGAGGGTGGCAACTGGGGTAAGAGTAACTTGTTCACTGTGCAAATGCAGTTCAGGGAATTCTAAATTCACTGCATGCTGCTTTCCATTGCAGGAAATAGGTGCTCAGAAGGAAGAACTTACTTTTGAACAATTTCATTTGTTCTACAAGAAAATCATGTTTGAACAGCAGAAATCGGTAAGCCTTTTCATAAATAGTCTTCATACTGTTCCAACTGCTGATCAGAATAATGAGTGAGAGCTGATTATGTTTTTGTTTCTGGTTGTTACTGATTTTCTTTTTCTTCACTCTTCTCCCAGAAGAAGGGTATAGTACTGTGCTTGATGTGTAGATAACAGTCACCATCAGCAGTTGGTATAAGAAGATAAGTCATTCATGTTGCTTTTTTTGTGTTGGTAGTAGAGATATGCACAGAGAGAATGGGGATTTTAGGAAGAAATTTGCTGTCAGTTTGTTCAGGATGTGCGGTGACTTTTCATTAGGCTTGGCTGATCTTTTTATTCGTAGAAGCAATTCCTTATTCCAGGTTACCAGCGGTGAGTCCATTACAGGACACACATCAGAGAGTCCTTGGAAGGAATAAATGCAGTGGGGTTACATTTTAGCTAATTTAAATGAACAACTCCCTAACTACTGTTTCTATGCATTCACTGTACACATTCTTGAAGGTGGTGCAAACCTCAGTGACTCTGAAAGTTGGGACCACTTTTAAACTGTGTGAAAACACGTAATTTGAAATTACTTGCATCAGTGTTGACTACATGCTTATTGTCAATTCAACTTGCAGATGCTGAAACAGAAGCTTCGATAGTGCTGTTTTTTTGGCAATAGAGCTTGTGCTGTTTAAAAGTGTTGCTGAAATCATGGTGAAGTGATAAAGGACCTAAATTTACTGTCAGAGTTTTAGTTTTGGTCATGAAAGTCTTGTTAAATACTTGAGCAGAAAGCTGAAGAGTAAAACACAGAGCAAGGAGACCCTCTGACTTCCTTAAGCGCTTATTATTGTCCCTTGTGAATCCTTTCAAAGAAACTTTTCTCAGTTTGCTTAACAAGTGCTTTGGGTCAATTGATGAGTTTCCTGCAATCTGGAACTGTGCTGTGCCAAGCTGGAAACTATTTAGGTTTTATATTCACATGAATAAATGTGATAGATGATAAATTTAATTTCGTTTTTTCTGGGATATCAAACAATAAAATCCCCCCACAAATTTGGCTGTGTGTGTAAGGTGCCTTATCAAAGCAGGGATTTCACCTGAGAATTGTGTGTTCGCACTAAAAGGCCTGAAGTGCAGTTGCCAGCCTTGGCAGTATGTTTTTTCTTATGCCCTGTGTCTTGCCAACTTATATGTGACTTCTCTAGAGCAGACAGGCATTATTTCCCCTTCCCAAACCAATGGACATGATTAGGTGGAATTAGAAAATTGCATATTCTTTTATTATTTATATTTTCCTCCTTTTTTGTTTGTTTGTTTGCTTGAAGATTCTCGATGAATTCAAAAAGGATTCCTCTGTGTTCATTCTTGGGTGAGACTCTTCATTTGTATTATTTTACCACATTTCCATATGGTTGTTGTGCTGCCGGATTGTTTTTTTTAATTACATCACTGTTTGCTTTTTTTTTTTTTGTTCTGATGCTTTAGTAAGTGAAAAGAAATTATACATATTTTTGCATTCAGAAGGGCAAATTTACATTGGGAGTAAGTCCTGAATATAGCTTGATGAATGGTTTTTTAGTTTCTGACTACAAAAACAGTACGGACTCGAACAACTGAAGATGCCTATCCTCTGATTTTATAAAGAGCTGAACAGAACTGTGGAAGGACCACTTGATGCAGAAATTTTAACTTCAGTCTGGAGAGTGGTGTGGTGCACAGGCTTTGCCCAGACTTGAGCAGAGTGCTGATAGTAACAGTTTCTGCACCTTTCTATTGGTGGACTTGAAAATTTAAGTGACACGTGTACAGCATGAAAAGTAGGTCACAGGCATTGCTAACCCTTTGACTGTGAACTAAACCAGTTTATCCTTGTTTTGAATATCACACTAACAGATTAAGGAAGTAACTGAAGTTTGCTCTGAGTGTACTGAGAATTTCCTTAGCCCTGGGTCATGTCATGTAAATTAAACTTTGTGAGACTGCTTAAAAGCAGGGATTTGTCAAGGGTGGGTAGGTTATAATTACCTTATTGGTACCACATGCTGCTGCATTCATGTCCTACAAAAGGGAAATGAGTTATGCCACTTTAGCTTGGTGCCCTTGCCTCCTTTTTCAGAAGGTTTTTTTCTATCACAGTGGATTATCTAAACATTACACAGAAGGAGGTATTTGGGGAAGTGTGGCTCTTTTAAAAGAACAGTGTCCCTGTATGCCTCAAGTGAACTGACCAACACCCCTGTCAAGTGAATGCTGCTCATTTGCTACAAAGCAACTGGCACAGATTTGGTACTTTTCCCAGTGAATTACTATTAAAAATACATTCAGGAATCCAGAAGGCTCAAAATACAGTCATTGGATAATACAATATTACAAGCCCACCCTAAATTACATTGAAGTTATAAAAAAGTTTCTTAGTGGTGGCAGCACATTTATACTCTGAATCCAAGATACAAATCCATATTATCTTCTGCTGTAACATCTGGTCACACTTAACTCTCTTATTTCTTTAGCTTCACTTTCCCTTTCTTTTTTTTTAAAGAAACACTGACCGTCCAGATGCTTCAGCAGTTCACCTCCACGACTTTCAGAGATTTCTGCTACATGAGCAGCAGGTAGGAAAGTTGCAGAAATACCGAGTTCTTTTTCTTGAGGTTGTCTCACAGAATTCTGGGCTCATTAAAAAGAAATGTGGTGTATCACAGCATATGATGGATTTCACTGTAATGCTGGGCCTTGGAAAGATTTCTCATTTGTTGCCACTGAAGCTCACAAGAACTATTATTTTTCATCTGTATAAAGCCTCTGAAGGTGCACCAGAGGACAAGAGGGAGGACAAAGTAAATAAGGTTTTAACAGGCCTCCACTTAGTCATGTAGATAAACAGACAAGATTAGAAATAAACTCTGGATGTATGTCAGAGATGGCTGCCTGGCCAGGTTACAGCTGTCAGCAGAGGTACATCAGGGTAGTGCCTTGGCCATGACCCCATTTTAGCAGCTCTCACAAAGCTGCCTGCCTGCATTCCGGTCCAAGGTAATTTTCTGTTGAGTGGAGCCAGTTAGATGTCCTGTGCCAGCAAGCAGATAAGGATGGAGGCAGGGATTGGAACCATCTTCATGTTTTTTTACAATGTTATTTAGCACAGAGTCCATGGGGAAAAAATTGTGTGAGATTCGCTAGGCGCTGCTGAGCTCCAGGTTTGCAAATAAGATTGAAAAGTGAGACTTGCACTTCCTGTATAAGCTTGCTACTTTCTTTTTCTCTCATTTTCACTGTGTACAAAAGACATTCAGATTGCACTTAGAAATGAAAGAGATTATAGATAAGGAATGTCCAAGGAGGCCAGTTTTTTTCTGTGTGTCAGTGTATATATGTACTTATGTAGTGTATATCTTCTGGAGATCCAGTCTGTATAAATGTGCTTACATGGGGATCTTATTTTCCCCCACTTTGACTTCATAAGCCTTAAGATATGTGGGTACAATAAAATATACTGGCAGTAAACAAGGCAGATGAGAAAGAAGTAAATCACATCTGTAGGTCTCTCTGTTCCTTGTTTGATTTTTATACTGGATAACACCACTTCTAAAGTCTTTTTTCTACTGTGTCGTTATAATCTGAAGGAATCTTGGGCACAAGATCTCAGTAAAGTCCGAGAACGAATGACAAAGTTTGTTGATGACACTATGAGAGAAACTGCTGAACCTTTCCTCTTTGTTGATGAGGTGAGATAATGGCACTTCGTAGTCCTTCTCTTGGAATTCTTTTCTTCCACAGCATTTTTGTTGGATGGCGGGTCCTCTAGGCCTCTCGCTACATTGCTGGGTTTCTTTCAGTCCTGTATGGTAAAAACATTTAAATTTTCTCTCTTTGTATTGTAGTTCCTTGCTTACCTTTTTGCAAAAGAAAACAGTATTTGGGATGAGAAATATGATTCAATAGATGTGCAGGATATGAATAATCCTTTGTCCCACTACTGGATTTCTTCCTCTCATAACACGTAAGTTACCAGAAGTCGTGTTGCCTATCCCTGTTCAAGCAAACCTTATCACATGTTAGGAGACAGTAAATTATGCCAGAAATGCACTGTGTGGGTGTGCAAAACCTTCCCAAGGTGTGATGTAGTTGTGACAAATAGAGTTTGTGGGACTCCTTTTTCCCCTCCTCATAAGATCTTTGAGGTTTTGAGATAGAACCAAGCTCAGCTGCTTGCAAACCCAAACCCTGAATTCTGTTCCAAAAATAAAAAGAAGTATTGAGTTGAAACTGTTCCAGCCTCTCTGCTTTCAAAAATGTAAGTTGTTGGAGGAGCTTCTGTTTTTTCCAAGCACCAACAGCCTTGCTGAGCTCGTGTCCAACGTTAGTTGTACAAAGTATGTGATGATGAATTTGAACTGTCTTCAGATGAAGGGGATTTGCTCATCTAGCATTGTAATGAGAAAAAATAAGGTGTAAAGAGAGGGAGGAGAGATGAACAAATAAGTTATTGCAGGGAATGCAATGAAGTGGGTATGGATATAGCTTTCAGGTATATTTTGAAGTATAAGGTATACCCTCCACATCTCTCCTACATGATCAT
Source organism: Acropternis orthonyx (assembly GCA_035583155.1). NCBI lineage: Eukaryota > Metazoa > Chordata > Aves > Passeriformes > Rhinocryptidae > Acropternis > Acropternis orthonyx. Next base: position 16,413,257 of record JAWWEU010000020.1, read on the forward strand.
GCCTCAGCATGGTGAGGTTTAGGTGTGTTTCAGAGCTCATGATTTGCTCTCTGGAAGCATGTCAGTTAGAGTTGGTTGATGTTTAGATTGAGCCTTTAACCCCCTAATTTGTTACATTCAAAAATCTGATAGCATCAGGTTCAGCAGAGTCTGTTTTTTCCATCACAATTAAAAAAAATTAAATCAACATATATTCTCCATTGCAGGAGGCAAAATGTTGCCCAGTGAGTGAGTGAGAATTGCTTGAAACTGACTCCCTGTCTTTTACTTTTTCCTTTTCCTCCTTAGATACCTGACAGGAGACCAGCTTCGCAGTGAATCCTCCACAGAAGCTTACATCAGGTGCCTCAGAATGGGATGTCGATGTATTGAGTGTGAGTAAAGAGCTTGTGGATAATTTGTAACACGCTGTCTGTAGAAGCAGTTTCCCCTGTTTACCAAGAAAGAAGAAAGAACTGAAATCAAGAACTAGTTTGTTTTCTGAATTTCAAGTTAGTCATATAAAAAACACTGATTCCCTAAATTGTTTTTCTTGTGTCTCACTATTGCCCCATTCGCTTCCTCTGGTTCTTGTTCCCTTGCAGTTTTAAGAAAGTCTTCATAAATCTCCTCTCACTGCATATCAAAAATTCAATCTTGATTCTCTATGAAAGCTTAGGATTTAAACTGAATACTTGTGTAATGTAGTTTGTTTGCATTCACTGTAACACAGATAAGCCTAAGACATGGAGATTTTTGTGATTTGGTGCCATTTGTCGTTGTGTTTAACTTGCTTGTAAATCAGTTGATGTCTTTGTGCATTTGTTCTCCATCAATTGTGCATGCATCTTATCCCTGTGCTTGTGTTTCTTATTGAAATGTTTAACTTTATTTCATGTTACTTCATCAGTTACTTCATAAAAAGTAAGTAGGTGCTATTGCCTCTTCAATTTGGCTGATACAGAATGTATCTCAAATTAGTTTCAGAGTTAAAGTCAACAAAAGACTTAAGCTCTCAACTTACCACTTGTTGAAATTGTATTTATCCTTGGAAAATTGTTGTAGACTAGTAGACTGACACTGTAGTTACTTGAATCTCCAATTTCCAGATTTCCACATAATAATGCTTTGAGAAAATTTTGTATTGTATTTTATTTGTCTTGCTCTTACTTAAGCAAGCTCATTTTCCTCTGTGAGACATACAAATTAATAAAATATTTTATTAGAACATTAAAGTCTGTGAATCAGTGTGTAGCACACTGAAGTTTTGGATGTATTCTTTCGACTAGAGTGATTTAAGGAACTGTTCGATCTCTTCCTTCTTCCACTGTTTGTCTAACCTAGTGGATTGCTGGGATGGTCCTGATGGGAAGCCCATCATTTACCATGGATGGACACGGACAACGAAGATCAAGTTTGATGACGTAGTACAGGCAATCAAAGATCATGCCTTTGTTACATCTGAGTAAGCTTTGTTTGATTTTCCTTCAGCATGTTCTCATAGCCCTTTCTGAACTGATTTTTCTCTGTAATCTACAGCAAAAAGTATTGGGAGAATAATGACATACCAGTAGTCAACATTCCATTGTTGTCAAATGTGGGTTTTTAATAGATTCAGTTTTGAAGAAAAGTCCCAGCAGTAATGATTTTTTTCTAAGGAAGATACTGAGTACCCTAAAGTGGTCTCCATCTCCTTGCTTGGGTCTTCTTTTATTAAGTTGAGAGTGAAACTTCAGATGCTTAAGAGTGTCTTAAATTAAAAAAAAACCAAAACAAAAACAAAAAACCTAGTACAAGTGACAAATAATATGTCTATTAGGTGATGCTCATGTTGTAGGGGAGATCTTGGCTGATAAGATGTAGAATTCATAGGCTGCCTGCTGAACTGGTAGTGTGGATTTAAGTCTGTAGCTCTGCTCTTATATAGCTTGTGCTGAGATGTCCTTAACATGAAAAATACTGGTCAAAAATTGGGAACAAGATCAAGCTGCCAGTGTCCTCTTTTTCCACTTGACCAGCTGGACATAGAGAAGCATTATTTTCTTAGGTGGGACAGTATCTGCACAGGCATATTGTATTAGTGACAACCATAATACCTGAGACATTATGGTTTCACACTCTTCTCGTAGTATGTGTGAAGGAAACAGACACAGCTTTGAGGAGAAGACAAAGAAATTTTCACATAATGGTGCTCTAGCATTGAAAATGTGTCCAAAGAGCTTGGAGGGAATCTTTGTCTTTGCAGATGTTCAAAGCTTGGCTGGACAAAACTCTGAGCAACCTGATCTGACCTAAGAATTGGGCCTTCCCAAAGAAGGGACTTGGACTAGGTGATCTCCACAGGTCCCTTCTGACCTTAGTGTTTCTGTGATTGCACATCTGTTATTAGGAGTGTATATCTCTTCCTTTTATCATCTTTTTTTGCTTAAAATATTTTCTTTCATCTGGGGCATGAGAGAGGGTGTGGTTTACCTTGCCTTGCCAGCTCTAGCCAAAAGAAGTTGTCTTCATTCACCTTGGTTTTCTCCATCAAAGATACCCAGTCATTCTGTCCATTGAGGAGCACTGTAGTGTGGAGCAGCAGCGACACATGGCCAAAGTGTTCAAGGAGGTGTTTGGGGATCAGCTTTTAGTGAAGCCCGTTGAAGCCAGCGCAGATCAGCTCCCATCACCAACCCAGCTGAAAGAAAAAATCATCATCAAGGTAGGCTTGCTTTGTGTGCTGGGAGGTAAAATAGGAAAACAAGAGCAGGAGACACAAATACTATCCCTGGCTTCACAGCTTGGAGTTAGTTTCTGTTGAGAGACAAGAAACCCCTTGCTTGAAGTGTGTACTGGCAGCATTTTGCAGTAACGTACAGTGTTCTGTAAAAATCCATTTTAAAGTGCTTGCTATTGGTTTTCTATGCCGTAAGCGTTGGCAGTTCAAGTGTTAGATTGGATGTCAGCTCTTTTCTAAAGGTCTTCCAGCTCCTGAAATGTCATTGCTAAATTTCAGCAAGGGTTCCTTGCTGCAGATTCTCATCACAGACTTTTTACAGAATGTGGCCTGCTTAAAAATGATAGAAGTATGTTCTTGAAATCAACAGTTAGATTAGTGGTACTGTTTGTTTCCCCCCCCCCCACAGACTGCCTCTCGGTCAACTGAAACCCAGAGAACCTGCAGCTGCACCCTGAAGTTGTCTGGAGTGCTTGTCAGCTTCACAAGTTGAGGAGTGTTTGCTAACTCAGTGTAATTTAAATATGCAGCCGAGTGAGCCACTTGTGAAACGCAGAGGTGCTGCTATGGGCAGGTAGTCACTGTTAGAGCATTGTACCTTCTGGGCAAGGCAGCTGCTTTACTCAGCACTTGTGTAGCAACACGAGACAGATAGCCAAAAGACTTCTCAGACTGAAACTGCAGTAGAACTTTTTGAAAGGCAAAATCAGGTGAAGAATCTGAGGGCTCCTCATGATTTCTTTACTAAAATGATAATCACTTCTGTCCATGCTTCAGTTTTCCAGCTCTTATAACAGTACTGCATCCTGTGTATTAAACTTCTGAATGGGAGAAATAAGGGGAGATAGGTATAGGCATCCAGCTCTTGAATGTAGGTCTGGAAATAGTAGCATGCCACTGTAAGGTGCTGAAGTTCCACTCTTAAGTTTTTGGGGTTTTTTTTTTATTCCCTCCTGACTGTTTGTTGTTACCTTGCAGAGCACAGAGGGGACCTACATAGGCATGTGATTAATAACGTGACAGATCTGATTTAAAGGGAATTACAGACTCCTCTGAGTGTGCACAAGAGAACATCCATAACACTCAGTGCTGTCTAAAAGAACATTGAGTCTTTAAATAGATCAGCACCTGCCAGGGAGCTGGTTGTGTTGTTTGGCTTTTGTTTGGAATATGTGTTTAGTAAACAGTCAGAGGCAACTCCTACTTGAGTGGCCTGTGAGGTTTTTCAGATAAGCCTGTCAGATAGAAATGTGCCAGCAGTAGGCTATACAGAACTGAATGTGGTTGAGAACTACGTATGAGACAATCCCCTCATTAATTGCAGTCCAGTAATTGATATTACCTGTGGCCCCTTGAGATACTGTTTTTTGTGAGCACTCTCAAGAAAGTAGAACTTGGCCCCCTTTTTTTCAGAACAGATTTCCCTTGTGCTCATTTTTCTTGTAAAAGGCTGAATCCCCCATTTATTTTAATTCCTTGTCTTTTCATTTTGCTTTGATTTTTGTTCCTTATGTCCTGCTCTCTGCAAGAGGATTCTTGTTTTATCCTTATTTCTTGGTATGTGTCACTTCATGTTTTCTGTTCTCTAAAGAATGGTGAGATCTTATCAAACTAGTTGTTCCTTCATTGTTTGAATGATACCTCTAACAGTTTTTTAACGTGTATTTTGAGATCTAAATTTTAAAGACAGAAGTTCCAGCCCTGTTGTTTCTTGTGGAACAGCTGCTGTGATGGGGTTTTTTGCTTTTCTGTTATTAAGCACAAAAAGCTGGGGCCAAAGGGAGACATTGATGTGAACTTGGAAGACAAGAAAGAGGAAAAGAAGCAACAAGGAGAACTTTACATGTGGGACACAATAGAACAGGTATTAGTTCTGTGACATTTGCTAGTTTGTTACTTAGTTCTGCGATGCTGGGAATTTACATGAATTTTCTTAATATTTGTGTAAGTAATATTGTGAGTTGGACAGGTGTGGATGATGGGAAGAAGGTATTTAGTTTATTGTTACACCTTGTTTTGAGATTGTGGTTTCCCTCTGTCTTCTTAATGGTTTTGGTGTCTCCCAACTTTCAGAAATGGACTCGGCATTACTGTGCTATTGCTGATGAAAAGCTTTCATTCAGCGATGACATAGAACAGAATGCTGATGAAGATTCATCAAAGGTGATGGCTGTGTTTATTGTTTCAGCATATTATTTTTATTCTCTCAGATTATTTCAATTACTTTAGATGCATTTTTTAATGCCAGTGTTGAAACTGTAGAGGAGCCGTGTCAGATAACAAGTGTGCAGACAAAAAAATTTATGAAAGGGTCTTTGCCAAGGTGAACTCCAGTTAACCCTATTTTTAATAAAATAACTTTTCCCCTTGGTTAACTGAGGATTTGCAAAGACAGTGAAATATAATTTTGGTACTTAAACCAAACAGCATGAACTAATGCTTGTGTTACTAACACAGCACACCTCTTACAGGGTGCATGTTGGTCATTTCCCTTCTGCAAAGTGTTTGGCACAGTTGAGCACGTGTTACTTGGCTGTTGTGCGTGGTAAAGCAGGCTGACTATAAAGGTCATTGGCTGGAGAGCTCAGGCCTAGGAAGAGCCGAAATCCTGAAATAGAAAATTGTTTTGTCAAGACCAAGTATTTTGTTTCAAAATCATAAAATTAGAAGTGCATTATAAAAATTCTTATTTTCTGGTCTAGGAGGTGAAACGTACTGAACTGCACTTAAAAGAGAAATGGTTCCATGGGAAAATGAAAGGGGGGAGAGCAACTGCTGAGAGACTGCTCCAGGAATATTGTGCTGAAATGGGTGGCAAGGATGGGACATTCCTAGTTAGGGAAAGTGAAGCTTTCCCTAATGATTACACCTTGTCGTTCTGGTATGGTGATTGTCATACAAATGTAATGTGGGATTTGTTTGTTTTACAGCATTGCACAAAATGATGTGTGTACTTTTCAAATATGCACTTATAGCTGAGGAGAAATAGGAATAATATTCTAATGTTATTGATGAGTTTGTGAAAGACTATTTTCTAAATGAAACTTCAGTGTAACATAGTGCATTTTGGCAGAGTAGTATTTGAAGTGTTAGAGTTGTCAAGAAAGGAATGATGAGGTTGATTCCTCCTCCCCATTTTTTCTAGTGCTCTGGCAAGATACAGGATTTGCTATTTCCTCAGTGACTGGGCCAGAATTAGTTATTTTAATTTGGGAATAAATTGCTGATTTCTACACTGAAAGGGTAGTCTCATGAGTGTACCTTTGTTAGCAGAGATCGATCTTTTCAGTGTAAGGATCCTCTAGAGGGAAAATAATAAAGAATGTTGAGGGCTTGTTTGTTTGTTAGTTTTTGTTTTGATGTCGTTTTTTGTTGTTATTTTTTTCTTCTGGTTGGGTCATTATGAGGAATTGTGTCAGATGGATTTCTGACCCAGAGAGCTGTCAGAGCAAATTTTGCAGATTAAGTTTATGACAGATTTTAAGTCACTGTCAGTTGAAAATTACTGGTTTTGGTCCTGTAATCTCCCTTGTCAGGATTTTTTGTTGCAGTTATTACTTTGGGTGTTTTACAAGGACACAGATTTCTTGCCTCTTCACAAGCTCACCAACTAGCTGACCAGGAATGGGTGGGGAAGGGCATCAAAAGAAGAAAATCTGTTATAAAACCTGTATTTTTCTTATGCCCCCTTCACTTCTTCAGGAGGTCAGGGAGAGTCCAGCACTGCCGGATCCGTTCTACAAGTGACGGGGACACCGTGAAGTACTACCTGACAGACAACCTCACTTTTGACAGCATCTATGATCTCATCCAACACTACAAGGAGGCCCACCTGCGGTGTGCTGAGTTTGAGCTGCGCCTGACTGATGCTGTGCCTAATCCCAGCCCTCATGAGACTAAAGAGTACGTACAGCAGAAGGCAAGCACTGTTGTTATGTCAGTGGCCTTTGTGTTGTTTTAGATGGTCTGGGATTTTTGCATAGAAAATTCCCGGGATTCAGAACACTTTAAGCATTGCTTGTCCATGGAGGTTGGAGGAATAAGCTTCCTGAAAGATACTGAGTAACACCATTGGCTTTGTGAGGATCGGGTATAACAAAGAGCAGTCACTGGGAAAGCAATTTACTAGCAGCAACTAGGAGAATCAGTGAGAACTGTAATGCTGTGGAAATGTGCCAATTCCTTCTTTGTCTGCTCAGTGTTTTACAACACCCAGTGGGTTGGATTAGATTTGTAGTAGTTGGCTGTGGTTTGGCAACTAAGTGGTCATGGTCTGTGCCATCTGGAAAGTGTTACTGGGGCGGTGAGCCCAAACAGTTACGTTTTCCTAATCCTGCCCTCCACCTCACCCCTGTCAGAGTTGGTTAGGCTGACTTCACCCCATGTGGTAGGAACTAGTACAGCTTGGTGTTTGTTTCCAGCTGGTACTTGTCTCTCTAGATCCTGGGCAGAGCTTGCCTTGTTTGCTGACAGAACACTGTAATTGCTGCCCTTTGTTCTGGGGGTTTTTGGGGGGTTTTTTAGCAGTGAGAAAAGTAAATCTCTTTTGCATGTAAAATAATGATCTGTGACTAAACTTTTTTTTGAGAGTCACTGAGCACCCATAAATAACATTGAAAGCCAGTTAGAGGGGAAGGTAGAGTTTAAGGTTTAGACTTTCCTGCCTTTCTGAGTAATGTAGGGATATACTATCAGTGTAAGTGACCACAGTTTCACTTAAGGCACAGTAGATCTCTACAGTGAAAGATAAAATCAAGCTCTGAATAAAAGAATTCAAATGCCTGGTGTCTTTCTTTTGTCTGTGTTTGGGCTTTACTTTAAATCTATTGTGTCAAAACTGAACTACTGAAAATGGAATGGCAGACTAAAAGCAGGATCCAGTTCCTTTGATTCAGACAGAAATGCAGATTTATGTTTTATGATTTCAGACAGACAAGGTGTTCTGAAATATTCTTTGCTTTCATCCAAAATAAGCTTCTGTGTTACAATGTTTTGTAATAAACTGCTGTTGTGTGTGGCAAGATGAGGAAAATCTAACGCATAATTTTTCTTATAATGTCTGAAACTCTATTGCTAATGATGCTGTGGGTTATTCTCCCTGAATGCCATTTGACAAGCCTTGTAATGCCTTGTCCATTTTGGTTTTTACCCGTTGCAGTTGGTACTACAGCAACTTGAGTCGGGGCGAGGCAGAAGACATGCTCATGCGAATTCCTCGAGACGGAGCCTTTCTGATCAGAAAGAGAGATGAACCTGATTCGTTTGCCATGACTTTCAGGTAAGACAAGGACAGGTATGACTGCCTTACCTAGTAGCAAAACAATGTTCTGGCTTTTCCTTTTTAAAAACAAAGGTCTTTTTAGAGTCATGACATTCTTGCTTTCAAACTTTCAGTAATTGGCATTTGAGTCATTGCTTTGTGCAGCAGGTCCAAGTATAGGAATGTGTCCAAGAGTTAATTTGTGACTGGCATAAACTTTTGTGCTTTTTCTTCCCGTAATGAACTGTGCATAGTCCTTCTTCATTTCCTTGACACCCCTTGCTAGACGGTGTTATTTTGAAGCTTCCTTTGGTGCAGGTTCATCAGTGATTCTGTGTCCTTATCCCTTATAAATCCTGACCTGTCATACAACTGAAAAGAAAGCTCAAAGTGAAATTGTTGGCTTTTCTTGCCAGGGAACATAGTTTTGAAACTATGGTTCTTGTAAAAACATTAATAACATGTATAGAATTGTGGTGTTCTCTATCATGCCTTCAGATCAAATTGCATTTCTCTGAAAATGTGTAATTTAGAAACATACAAAATTGCTAATTTATATGCCTTATTGTGTATTGAAGACATCCCAAATTCCTCAGTCCCCTGTGTACTTTGGATTGAAGCTTTCTGCTGTTACTGAGGTGGATATTGAGTATATTACTGGGGTAACTGGAGCTGCAGCATCTCAATAAAACCATTCCACAGTGGGGAAAACAAGAAGTACCAAAACTTCAGCAGCTTGAACAGGGGTGTTTGTGGGTGGGATGGTTGTCAGAGGATGTTTTTACTGTTATCAGTGCAAACACAAACCTTGTGTCCAAGCACAAGAGATTTCTTTTTTCTTTCGAAATTGATTTCTGTAGTTATCAAAATTATTATAGGGTAGAGACAACGCCTCATTTTGAGGGGTGTGTGTCTGGTGCTTAGGGACTGTGGCAGATCAGCAGCAGTGGGTTCTGGAGGGACTCTCAGATTGACCAGAGACATTTATGCCAGTATGAAGGTGACAAAATACTTCTCTGTGGGGGGAAAAAGTACAGAAATTTAATCTAAGCAAAACCATGGATTTGTCTCAATGCTCTGTATATTGTAGAAAAGTGAGAATTTTTTTTTGGTTAATTTAATCAAGCAACGAATTTGATTTAAATGTAAGAGTCTTTGATAGAGGGAGAATTCATTTCACAAGACCAGGATGCAGGAGGCAGCTTTGGCCCGGGTCACAGCACCGGTGCTCTCACTGCAAGCACCGACACCTTTCACAGCACCCGCCCTTGTCCCGCAGGGCGGAGGGGAAGGTGAAGCACTTCCGAATTCAGCAAGAAGGTCGTCACTTTGTGCTGGGGACCTCAGCCTATTTTGAGAGTTTAGTGGAGCTGGTGACCTACTACGAGAAGCACCGGCTGTACAGGAAGATGAAACTGCGGTACCCGGTGACGGAGGAGCTGCTGGAGCGCTACTGCACGGTACGGCTGGGCTGGCACCGGGGGCGGGGAGAGCAGGAGGTTTGCTGTGAACCTGAGAGGGTTATAGTGACTTCTCTCACAAAGGGGAGTCTCCCCAAGAGGTCTATCCGTTGACTAAAGCAAGAGCCTGGACAATTAACAGAGGATAAAGGTCTGCATTCTGGATGGATGTGTTTCATTATGAGAGGGCTTTGCTGAGGCTTTTGGAAAACCTGAGGTGCTGTCTTCACTTTTCAAATATATGTCTTCAGGAAAAACACATCTGGCACTCTTGAGAAAACCAAAACCTGGGGATTTTGTTTCCTCTGGGGAGACTAAAAGGGATTGATTTAGACCTCAGGATTTTTATCATGTTGCCTATAGCAAAGGTTCTGTATCTTAGGACCTGGTCCAACTGGAATCACAAGGAGAGAATAAAATGAAAAATATGACTGTGTATATTCTTTTAGAATTTTTATCTAATAATGAAACCAGTACTGGTACTAAAGTACTGTAATGCAGAAATCGTAAGCGTAGGTGTTTCTTTCCTGGTTGCACATAGAAGGATATTCACAATCAAAAAGCTATTTGAATGATTAAGAGTTACCTTTGTGAGGTAGTGCTGTTTAATTGGGATTTACTGTTCATTAAACTGTGGCACAGACAAATTGAATAAAACTCATGTTCAGCTATGTTCAACTATAGGAAAGAGCAAAACAGGTGTCCGGCTTCCCTCCTCTTCTGTTTGCCTTTGTATTGTCAAAAAGGTGGATTCAACAGTGAGTGCTCTATTAACATTAAGTATGATTTTTCATTCCTGAAACTTCATTATTTTTTCTTTCTTGTTTTTAGGAAAAAGATATTAATTCCCTCTATGATGTCAAGATGTATGTGGAACCCAGTGAAATCACCCCCACAGTGGTATGCTTAAAGACAGATACTCACATTTACTGTAGACTTCTGAAAGTTAAGAGTCTTGTTGGTTTCTTGTTAGCAGTGATGAAAAAGAGAAATGAAAGCATCAGGCTGCTTGATCATGGGGGACTGGACAGCAGAAATTTAAAGGGTGTGACTTTTTTCTAGTCTCTCTTTAAAATTTGTACCCACACATTTTCTTGTGTGCCAATTCTGTACTGAGTCATTCATATTGGGAGTTTGGGCACTTTTTGCTATTGAGTCTGTGGAGACGATTTGTTTTATGCAGGTGTGCCCCAAAATTAATTACCTGTGTGAGAAGATTCAATTTGAGAAGGCCAAATCTTTGTGAAAAGGAAGTAAAACATGTAAACCCCTTTTCTGTGCCTGTGGGTGTCTCTACACACTGTTATTTTTGTGCACAAAAACATTGCATTTCCACTAGCAAGCATGGCCTGAATGCACAAAGAGGTGCAGGGTGTATTCATGTGCTTTCTGTATAAAAATGGTGTCTTTGATTTATTAATGAGTTATCAAAGTTTGTCTTCTTTCAAGATATAAGTGCTGTTTTAAAAAAAAGTGGCACAGCAAACATGACTAATCTGTAATTCCTGCTAGGGCCTGCCTACTTGTTAATTCTCATAAAAATCACCTGCTTGTAAATACTGTGACTGTAATTCTTTTTAGTGTTTTTGGCCAAAGAATTTGCATTCCTGCTGAAGAATTTGGGTAGCAGTAGTAAATTCAAGATAAAGGAATTGCTTATCCGCTAAAACTCCATGTCTTCCTAAAGGAAATGTGACCAGCAGGATAGCTGATGTGGTTTTGAAGTGAAGGTTTTGTAGGCATCCAAGCTTGCAAACTCCAAATGCTTATGAATACCTGTAATAAAAATAGAGGACTGATATTTTACTCTGTGGGGGGTTTATTTTTTATTTTTTTTCTACCATAATCATGTTTCAGTATCCATAAAAGAATGATTGTTTTTTTTCTTTTTCCTTTTTAATTTTTCCAAGCTGATACTTGAAGAATAACTAAGTAGCATCAGTTGCTTCCACCAATAGATGTCACTCTGGAACTTCCGTATTTTGTTTTCTAAGCTTTATCGCAACAAAAATAATCCAATGCTCCCTAATTTTTTTTTTTTTTAAAAATTGGACTATTGATTATTTTTGTGACCTGTCCCCCTAGATGACCCCTTTGCTCTGTTTCTCTTAAAGCCTCAGAGAACAGTGAAAGCCTTGTATGACTACAGAGCCAAAAGGAGTGATGAACTGAGCTTCTCTCGAGGAGCTTTGATTCATAATGTCACAAAGGAAACTGGAGGCTGGTAAGGACAAAGATTCCCCATGGGAGAACTTCTGGTGACTTACTAGATGGAGGAAAAAAAAATGAGCTTTGAGTACTAGTTTTAAAAAACTGCCAGTTGTCTGATTGCTGCTTTTTAACTGGGGCCTTATAAATCTTAATGCCAGTGTATTAAAAAAAACCCACCAAATTCCCTCATCCCTCAGTCTCCTTTCATGTCTTTTCCATTTTTCTATCTCACAGCAATAACCTCAGACTGCAGAACCTCCATGGCCCAGTGTATCCAGTGTTTTTCCTTTACTACCCTCATCCTTCCCAAACATTTGTGTATTCTGGGATGTCACTCATCCATTCCCATTGCAATCGTTGCTGCTTCTGTCCTTGCTCTGCTAAGCACTTCTGAGGAATCAAACCCACCTTTTTTAGTTCTCTGTACAGTCTCCTTTTACAACAGTTTTCTTTTTTTGGCTGGCTTGTAAATTGCTTGGAAAGCTTGGGAATCTAATGTTTCCCTGTAGTTTCTACAGGGTAATCAACCACATAATGGTATTTTTAGTACTGGAGGGGGAAAAAGCCTCTTAAGTCATTAATTGCAGTTTACAGTAACTGTAATCCCTCTGAAATCATCTGTTACTACAGTTAATGATCACTTTGTTAGAGCTTTTAGCTACTTCATCATTTATATTTTGGTGATAGCCATCTAGACAAGCTAGGATGGGGTATTAATGACCAATTTCTTGGGGATTATTGCTTCATTAATGGCCTATTGAAGCTCTCTATTTTTTTCCCCCCTCTCTTTACTGTTCTGTTTGAATTCAGGTGGAAGGGGGATTATGGAGAAAAAATCCAACATTATTTTCCATCTAATTATGTGGAAGACATGTCATCTGATAACTCTGCTGAGCTTGAAAGTCAGGTGAGGCTTAGGGTTTGTCCACTACATTTCCCTGGCTACCTCCTGAAAGTGAAAGTCTGGTTTATAGACTGACAGCTCTGCATGCTGTGTTTGAGAGAACACAGAGTAGAGACATGAATTCATTCTGCATTGTTCTCTGCTGCTGAATAGTTTGGTCAGGACATCCCTCATAGAAAACTATAAAAGAGATAGCTGATTTGGTGAGGCTTTAGGAGATTCTGATCATTTCCTGCTACTAAAAGTCGTACCAGGTTAGGTTTTTCAGATAGTTTGGCTAAACAGTAGTGTGCCTGAAACTTTTAACTGGTTTTCCTGTATAATTACTGTCTTAATATTTGCAAATAAGAAAACTATGTGTCTAAATAGATCTTACTAACCATTTTACTCTCCATTATTCAATTTTTATGCATAACTAACCCTATACTGTTTGTCTGGTGTCTTGGACAAAGAGCTATTCAACAAAAGAAATTCACAATAATGCATTCTGACATTTTTGAGTTTTAAAAATAAAACAGTGAATTCTTTTGTTGTTCTGAAGCACTTGCAATGATTTTCCAGGAGTCTTTGGAGGAGAACACAAGTATTAAATATCCTTCCCCCGGTCATTGTAACCTTAAGCAGACTTGAAAAATGAGCAGTTGGGTCAGGTCAGGAGCTGCACTCCTCGTTTTGACTACTCTCACTGAGCAGATTCTCCTGTGTGTATCAAAATAAGAAGTTTTTGATATGGAAACAGGCTTTTAAAAACAGCCTTTTAAACTTTACAGTGGATGTGCTTTCAGTGAAACTGAGGTCTGTTATTTGTTAGTGTTCTCTGCGTGTTCACTCAGGAAAATATTTAGGGTCAGATTCGACTGGTGTTTTTCAGATTATTGAGGACAACCCCTTAGGCTCTCTGTGCCGTGGCATACTGGTGCTCAATACGTACAATGTTGGTATGTATTTTCTGCACTCCTGAGCTTTCTGTGTTGAGTAGACTCTTTTATGTTTAGAAGGAAAGATTTTAAAAACAAACAAACCACCCCTCCCCCCCCCCACCCCTCCAAAACCCTGAACCCTCTACTTGTATGAATATACCCAGTGCAATCAATACACTGAAACTTTGTAATACTAACTGTTGCCATAAATCAACAGTGGCAGCTTAGAAAAAAAACTGTTGGATTTCAGTATAAATGTCTTGCTACTGTATTGCCTAACAGTGAAAATGCCCCAAGGGAAGCACAAAAAGCCTTTTGTCTTCATTCTGGAACCTAAGAACCCAGAAGATCCTTGCGTTGAGTTTGCAACAGATAAAGTAGAAGAACTCTTTGAATGGTACCAAAGTATCCGTGAAATCACTTGGAAAACTGCAGAAGAGGTACTGATAAAAATTTACTCACTGTTGGTTTTTATAATGTACTGCTATAAATTTACAATAGTTTTTGTCTGTAGTTGCCCTACACTTCTAGATGTTGCTGACACATGGCCCTTCATTTCCGTGCATGTTGCTGTCCTCTATATATTTTATCGGTGCTGTGAATCCTGTTCCATAAAGTCTTTGGGGAATGGTATGTGAATTGGCATTTTATGTAAATTTATGTTAATGGGAGTGTTTTACCACAGCACTGTCTGTGTTGCACCCTGCACCTCAGTGAAGGTGCTTAGTAGGCCAGAGTAGGTACCACTGCAGTGTTACATCTGATTGCACTGGTTCATCATCCTGGTGTTAGGCAGCAGAAACTCAGACCTGAGACTGTTGTGTTCAGAGTTGTGAATTCACTGGTGAGTATGTATGAAATCTGAGCTGCCATTCCCTAAACTCTTCTTTATCCTCTTTACTAACTCTGCTTTCCAGTGAATGCAGTGGCACTGACAGGGAGTTGTTTGGCTAATACTTTATTTGTTTGTAACTAATAGACATGTTCTGGATTTTCCAGTTTTCCAGTAGTAGTATTTTGAAATACTTGTCTAAAAATTCAAGGATTCTGCCAAAGTTCAGCTTCTTTGTTCCTCTACTGCCACTTAAAGACGTTCTTCAGGACTTGCTTTTCTTGTTCTGATACACTAATTTACCTCCTGTCATGTCTTCTAGTATTTAAGAAGTATTTGACATGACCAAGAAGTCCTTGCAATGGGTATGCTTAAGTGTACTCTGTTCTTTGTGGCTTTTATTCACTTTTTATTGCTAAGTGGGTGATATGACTGATGGAAAGTGCGTTTCAGTATGATGTTGGCTCATGCTGTTTATCTGTCATATGGAGCGGTAATGCTCTGAGGGTTGTCCTAATTCTATTTATAGCAGGCAAGTTGATGACTCAAGCAGAGGGCTGCAAATTCAGGGGAGAAGCAACAGGAGCTGTTGACCTGTTGTTGGGGGAGAAGAGATAGAGTCCTTGTGCCAGGCTTTCATTTAGAAAGAAAAACGAGAAAAAGAGAAACATGACCTAGAAGAAGTGTCTCTAAATTGAATGCTTTTTATGGTACAACAATGGCTCTTCAGGAGCTTGGCAGCTTTTTCTCTCTCTGTACAGTTGGAGAAGTATTAAACACTCTGTGTTCAAAGATGTTTTAAAACTCATTCTTGTCAGTTGGGAGGCTTTCCTCACAGCGTGGCCTCTAGAAAGTTCACATGGTAGACTGCTGCATGGAGAGGGGATAAAGATGAGGAAAGGCCCTTGCTGCAAGTACAGTTAACAGGCTGAATTTTGGGGAAGGAAAAGGCATAGTGAGTTAACATCATGCTGCAATGTGATACAGGGTTGTTTTTTTCAAATGAGTTTGGGTTTGGGCAGTGTCTGTTATACACAAGAAATAAAACTAAGCTTCATGTATCTTGCAGTTTCTGCTCAATGCTGACCCTTGCCATGCTCCCAGGAGGGATTGCTCATTGCTAGCTCTCCTGCTTGGTTATCACTTGAGGGTTATGTCTAGAGATGAGCCCATGCCATCTAGAAGTGGTCTTTTGCTGTTTGGAACTCTGGTTACTGTTAAACAATTTCTGGGAAACTGTGTTGAACCACTGAGTACAATGAGGTTTGTACAGCTTTTTCCCCAAGGTTATTTCCAAGTCTAAATACTTTGTTCCTCTCTGCCTTTTTTAGACTTCAGTGTATAATCTCTGGTTCAGTGAAACATTCTGGAAACCCGTGCCTCCCTAATTCTAATTTTCATTCCTCTTACGTTTGTCTTGTGAGGGAATTCTTTTGAAAGTCTTACTAATTGCTGCTGCTTCATCATCTCTTGTGCCAGTTCTAATCACTGTTGAGTATGGGACTCTCTTCTAACATGTTTTCTCCTGTAGTAGCTTCTTATGTCTGAAAAGCCTCCAGCTCAAGTATCTTCACTCAGGGCACGTTTTGCTGCTTTCAGCAGTTCCCAGTCTCTTCTGGCAGGGAATGTTGCTCAGCTTCCAGAGAGCAGGTGCTTGCAAACATGGAAGTAGACAGTGGGTTTAGTACTGGTGATGCCAACAAAATTGCACATCATTTTCCATTCAGAACATTATTGGTTTGGTGAACAAATAGAAAACTACAGGAATGGTGCTCAAAGGGTTTGAATTTAGCTGTTTGGGAGTTACTAGCAAGACTTAAGTTCAGCTCAGAATTTTAAATAAATACAGAGACACTTCACTACCCTTTGCATTTTTTTGCATACATTTGCATTTGTATGAGGTATAGAGTTAAGAACGGAACTGAAAATGAGTAGAGCCACATTAAAAGAAAAAAAAAAAAAGTTGCATGGATTCTGAGCAGCACTGAAACCCTTGCTTAAAAAAACACCAAACACCACCTTTCTCTTCTATAAAAAAATCCCCAGAGCACATTCCTACTTAAAACCCCAAACCACGTGGTTATAGCCGGTTCGCTGAGTTGGTCTGAAAGTACTTTACATCTCTGCAAGTGTCTAAAGTATGAGATGGGAATCTGGGCACCCAAGAATGCACATTGGCGTATACCCTGGAGTTAATGTACCATAATTCTCAGTCTGTCTGTAATCTAAAACTTGGTTACGTTTTCCAGGAGAACAGGAGGAAATACTGGGAAAAGAACCAATTAATTGCCATCGAATTGTCTGATCTGGTGATCTACTGCAAGCCAACAAGCAAAACCAAGGACAATTTAGGTACTGCCTTTAATGTTACATCTGAATTTTATCCTTTCTGCTATCTTTACAAATGTTAGCTGAAATTCTAGAACCGAAGATAAAATCTGTCCTACTGGAAAACAAAGTTCTGCCTCACCCATGCAGTTTTCAGTGACACTTAGAAATTGTTCACTGGGGAACTTGATGCTGTTCATCTGCCACAGAAAAAAGCTGTCACAAATTTCTAAACAGTTAACTAGAGACACCCTCTTGTAGGTGTATTCCGTGGGGAAGCTCAGTAGTTATGTGTCCACTGACTTTTTTGAGAATAAAAACTGTTCAAACACCTGTGATTTATTTGTAAAAAACCTTCAAAATGGGTTTACTGTGCATTATATAATTTTATTGTAAGAACCTGTTTGCCAGGCCTAAGGTGTTGGAATGTATATGGCCTCATAACTGGGGTCTGTGTAAGTGCAGGCATAGAATCTGATGCTGAAATATGTACCTTTTACTCCATTCTTTTGTCACTGCTGCTGGAGAAGCCAGCAAATGTGCCCTTTTCTTTGAGTTTCTTTGCAAATGTTTTTAATAAGCTGTCACTGTGGTTAGGACATTATAATTATAGTCATTGTTTGAGGCATTGGCCTAACCCTGGCTCGCCCTTTCTACTCCCCATTTAAACCCAGGAAAAGATGTCTCACTTAAATATGTGTTACTGTGGTCAGAAGTACATTATTAGCAATGATGAGATGAAAACACAACTATGGGCTCTTATCTGCCCTCCTGCAAAGCATGTGGCAGGCAGGCAATTTTAACTTTCTGACTTGATTCTCAACCAATTTGCTGTGTCTGCCTGAAAACTGTGCCAGTTATTGCATTAAAGGACAAAGCAAAGCAAAGTTGGACAAAGCAAAGCAAAGTTAAAGAAAGCGTTGGTAAAAATACAGTATAAATGTCAACTTCTTCCTTCCTTTGGTAACCGCTCTTCTTCCTCTCACCCCTGTGTAGACAATCCTGATTTCAAAGAAATCCGTTCTTTTGTGGAAACCAAGGCAGAGAACATTGTGAAGCAAAAGCCAGTTGAGTTGTTGAAATACAACCTGAAGGGACTGACACGTGTCTATCCTAAAGGACAGAGGGTCGACTCATCCAACTATGACCCATTTCGCCTCTGGCTTTGTGGCTCCCAGATGGTGGCTCTTAACTTCCAGACTCCAGGTAGTGCTGCCTTTGAAAAAGGATCTAATCCACCTTCCTTTGCACCATAAACAAGCCCCTTTCTGGCCCTTCTGCCATTCTAGTCGCTGTCCTATTTATTTGTACTTCCCTGCTAGAAGGGATATGCAAGAATTGAAGTTGGCTTTTGAATGTGTAGAGTGCCTTATAGAGCTGTGCCCCAAAAATAGGTCTCCAAAAGCCCTGTCTCTGAGCCTAACTAACCCTAAACTCTAAAAGATTTATTTCACCTTGGTCTCTGTGATAACAAGCGGAGATATTTACAGTAAATTTCAGGTGTATGAATAGGTGTTCAGCCACATGGGAGGCTGTACTCCACTTTCTAGTGAGAGCCAGCTGTCTTAAGACGCATTGATAGGACACTACTTGTGGATAGAGATGGGTTTTTAGGGATTAGAATTGATGAGAAATAGCCTGTCAGTCTGAGTTAATGAAGGACCCAAGACTTTGAACCTGCCTTTCAGCATTTTCTGATAAAGCGGTGACCAGAAAGTATTGCACAGAGGAGCCATTAGTACCTCCTTAGCTTTATTCCTTTGGGAATCTTCTGTTATGACTGTTTAACTCTCTCCCTAGATAAATACATGCAGTTGAACCATGCCTTGTTTACACTTAATGGACGCACTGGCTACGTCCTGCAGCCAGAGAGCATGAGGAGTGAGGAGTATGACCCAATGCCAAATGACTCGAAGAGGAAATTGCAGATGATTATGACAGTGAGGGTAAATCTCTTTTGTAAATTATGTTTTTTTTATCAGTCATAAATATCTGTAAAACTAAAAATAAAGCTATTATGTTTTAGAGCAAGATCTGACAGACTGTCAAAATACTGTTTTTAAATGTCAGTGTGTTTGAGAATAAAACTCACTTCGCTGGTTCCTGAAAAGAAATATGTATCTTTATCATGCTAATGAAGCACGTGCCTTAGGACTGAAAACACAATCCTGGGATGATTTTATGTAATTTTTAATAAAATCTCCAAATATACTAACTTGCATTTCCAACCTAATGACTCTTCAATGGAAGGGTCCTGTTTGGGGAGATTTATAAGCAGAAGACTAACTAGTTTAGAGATTTTGAGTGTGGAAGAAAGATACTTATCATGAAATACAGAAAGTAAACAGAGAAGAAATAATAAGCTGATTCCCCCCTTTAATCATACCTAATACACTATGACTTAATCTGCATGTCATTCTCATTTTTTCTTTGAGAGGTGGGTTTATAATTGGAAAATTTTGCCATGTTGACTTAGTGACAAACAAGGACTGAACTTGTATCTGTTCTCAGTTGCTATGCAGTAAGACATGTCCTTTAAAAGTATGTTTTCTGAGAAAGAAGAAACACATTATCTGCTCTTTGCTACAGTTTAAAGGTGAGGTAAACAGGCGCTCTGAATGCAAAGCATGAATGTCTTGAAATAGGTGTGTAGGTAAAGACTGAAGAAAGATAACAAAACTTACCCTACAGACCTGGCTTGGAACTGCATATACTGTGTGTAATAAATGTCAGCTACAGTATCTTACAGTGAACATCACCAGGTTACCCAAACAATGGTTATTGGTTGCACAGATAGTATGTTTAATACATGCAAACATACTCAAGAAAGAGAGTGTGTGCTTTTCCACCTTCTTCTGGATTTTCTTCTCCCTCTAGCTCTGTAGGATACCTTCTGTTCAGAAATAATGGTGCCAAGTTTCCTTCGGAGGTGATTTTAATTTACAGTTGCTTTTGCAGGTTTTGGGTGCTCGCCATCTCCCTAAACCGGGGAGAAGCATTGCTTGTCCCTTTGTAGAGGTTGAAATTTGTGGGGCTGAATACGATAACAACAAATTCAAGACAACAGTTGTGAGTGAGTATCTGTGGGTTTCTGGACTGATAAGTCATACAGTCTTATTCTCTTGTTTGCTTCAGGGCCAACTAATTTGAGAAACTTCAATGTATATCAAATTTAGAAAAAATAGTACTGTTGCAGTTTGGAAAAATCCCTGTCCCATTCTGTTATGTTTTTGCCTATGCATAACTTTGTGTATTTGCATATTTAAAAAAATTGCTGTCTTGAAAGTGCCTCCAACCGTGCCAGTCAGTTCCCAAAAGTCTGGCCCAAATAGTGAGTTACTGCTGTGAGATCCAGACTATATTTGTTTAAACTCAGCTTCTAAGACTGGCACCCCTTTGGAGGCAGCTTGGGTGCACAGGGCTGTTAAATAGTGTAACTTGCGATGCAATAGAAGTTTGATCAAAGCTCACTCTTGGGGAGTTCTGGACAAGGTATGTGTGTTTGTAAATAAACTTCATTTAAATGCAATGGAGCAATATCTCGGCCACTTCATATTTCACTGTTTAATATACTTCTGGATGCAGCAGTTTTCCTCTGGTAAACAACAGGCTTTCATTCTGATTATCCAAAACAATGATACCAGTGGAAGATAAACACCAAATCAGGAGCAAGAATGTGCACTGTGGCTCCTTGGTATTTCAGAGAAGAGGATTATGATTTAAACTTTTTGTGGGAAGTGACCAAGACTGTAGAGAGCAAACTTCCTGGCTGTGTCACACCACATGTTGGTGTTCTGTACATGACTACCAGAACTGGGCCAGAGTACATGAGTCTTCCTAGTGCTTTTCCTGCTTTTACTCATATGTGGAGTGTAAGGCTTATGAATATGAGCTATTAATTAGCTTCCCTCTGCCCCCCCCCAAATACCTATACAAGGGAGTTTTATATGTTTAAATATGAATAATAGCTTTTCCTAATGGATTTTCATCCCTACCTAGTTTCTTTTTATCTCCCCCACCAAATAAACAAACACAAACCTTCTGAAGCAAGGCTACAACATGAGACAGACGGTAAATAGGATTTTTGGGCCCTGGTATCCCTAGAAAATGTCCTGGGATACATACCCATATGTGAATGAGGTGAATTTGCTGCTTTATAGTGAAAGTGTTTCCTTTTCATTACAGATGACAATGGCCTCAATCCCGTTTGGGCACCCTGTGCAGAGCAAGTGAAATTTGAAATTTATGACCCAAATCTGGCGTTTCTGCGCTTTGTTGTTTATGAGGAGGACATGTTCAGTGATCCCAATTTCTTAGCACATGCCACTTTTCCCATCAAAGGAATCAAATCAGGTAGGATCAGTGGTTATACCAAGGGGCTATGTTGGGAAGATCCTGTTCAGCACTGTTATACTGTGGCTTCCTCTACTGTGCCAGACTACCTCCTTCCTCTATGAACTCAACTTACTCTCCAAGAGCATTTGAAATCACGTGTTTCTCACCTTTGCCATTCTTGCCTTCTGCTTCTCTCTGATTGCTATAGCAAAGCCTCTCTCAGCAGTGGAGCATTTGAGCACTGAAGAATCCCCTCAGGACTGTGTGACTGCAGATAACCCTTTGCCTTGACTCTAACTGCCCTTTGTGTATGTTCCCCCTGCCCAGGTTTTAGGTCAGTTCCTCTCAAGAATGGCTATAGTGAAGATATAGAGCTGGCCTCACTTCTGGTTCACTGTGAAATGCAGCAAGTTCTGGTGAGAACCATTGTGGGGTTTTTTTGGGCACATAGAGTGTATGTTATCAGTTCTTTGTGGAAACCAGGAACCAGGAGTTAGTTTTCCATTCTGTGTCTGATGTGTTATTGCCAGGCCTTTTCTTCTGCAGGTACTGGGGAAGTCAAATAGCACAAATCCACTTACTCTCCCTCTGGGTGGCCAGATTACATGTTTATTAAAAGAAATAATGCATAAACAAAGCAACGTTATCTCCACTAGTTTTTGCTATAACTGCATGGTTGTTGTATTTCCCTGTTAACTGACTGATGCCATGCAAAGCTAGCTAAAATCAGCTTTGGCTTCCTAGAATAATCTTTTTCTTAAAGGTCCTACATAAAAAGAAATTACTTTAGCAAGAGAAGATAGTAATTTCTACCAGTATTTCATTAAAATAAACAACCCATCAAGTGGAAGACATATCTCGTCCCTACAGATGAGCTAATCTGCTTCTTTTAAGCCTCTCTAAAACACTTACTTGAAGTACTAATATTTTCAAACACATAGGGGAAGAATAATGGTGCATCCTTGCTCATGAAGGCAGGCATTAAAGTGGCTGATCTGTGAACAGTGTTTGTTGGTGTTCCAAAGGTGTATATCTTGATTTGAAGTAGGATTATTCCCAGACTCTTTCTCGGTAATATTTATGTAATTTGAATACACTTGTGTAGAGGCTGTGTGATGAAAGTTTAAAGAGTCTTCTGAGAAGTGGCTATTTCAGGGTGCTTTCCAGCACCCTTCAGATTCAGAGAAAAAACAAATTCAACTTATTTGTAGTCTCTTACAACCACTCAAGTCCACACTACACTTCACACCAGTATACATTATTTTTCTGATTAAAACACCAACTTCTATGAACTGGAAGTCATTATGTCTCTGAAGGGATTTGCACCTGCAGTTGTATACACTGAACTGGAAATTGCTGAATTCAGTCACGTTGTTCTTCCCAAAGGAGTGGCAGCCTTTTTCAAACATCCTTTGTGAAGGTTTGTACAAAGCCACCTTACAACACATGATGTGAAATGACGGTGCAATGACAGTGTTTGACAGCAGTGGTAGGTTTCTTTTGTGGGCCAGCAAAGAGTCCTGAGGGCAGGAGAGAGCTGGAAGCTGAGAGCAGGGTTGTGTGTGTGTATGTGTGTGTGTGTGTAAACAAGAGACCTATGTGCTTTGAAGATAATATTAAAATTGTTGATATTTCATTGACACAAGTCTGATGGAGGAGGCCTTTGAGAAAACTGACAGCAACTCACCATTGGCTAGTGCTGAGCGTGGACATCACTTGTGGGTACACTGGGAATCCCTCCTGCTGTGGTTTCTCTTCAGGAATTCACCTCATTATTTGCCTGAGGCAGGAGCAGCTCTAAAAGTGTTGTTCATAGCAGCCGTGTATCTCCCAATCTGTCAGCACTGAGCCCTTTGACAGCAGCACATTTCACACTCTAGAAGCCCCTTCTGCTTGTTAAGCCAAATGAAGATGCAGCTGAGCTCTGTATTTTAACAATGTGTGATGTCTCTGGGTGGTAACGCAGTGGAAGGAGAACTTTCACAAATTTTCCCTTTTGTTTGACAGTCTACAACAAACCCAGACTTGCCATAGTTATCAGCTCTAGAACTTTTGCCAGATCACTGAGGGAGCACCAGAAAAGATCAGGGCTATCTCTGTTCTTCTGCCTCTTTTTAAAAAATGATGACCATCCATAAAATGATACCATTTAATTACAGGCCTGTTTATACACAGAACCCATCTGCATGCTCTTATAGATGAAATACAAAATCATAAAGAGGAATTACAGATGGCTGTGGAATTTCTCAGGAACAGAAAAGCAAAAATATTGTAGATGTAAGCATGCACATTTGAGAGTTGTTATATGGGGCCTTATGCAGTTCCTGTAGAAGTTACACAGTTTTCTTGATATTGTAGAAATTGTACTATACTGAGGTGGTTTTTGCATTTAGAAGCATGTCTTAATTGCTTGAAAATTGATTTACTTTCTTCAGAGAGTGTGTGTATCTCTTCAGTGTTTTCTAATTCAGTCAGCCTCAATGGTGTATGTGTTTTTGACAGAAAGATTGAAGTGGACATTCTTAAATGCAGTTTTAAGGTCTACCTTTGTGGGTACATTTATTTACAAGAACTAATAGTAGTACATGTGCATCTTGATGATTACACCTGCAAACTGGTAATTAGCAATCTGCATTTCCTTTGTGATTTGGGAATACAAAGTTTCCTACTGCTTTACAAACAAAAATTAAATAAATTACTTGTTAAATCTTAATTGGTACATAACACTGAGGTTGATTCAGTTGCTTCAGCCCATGCCTGTGTAGGAATGTGTTTCAGGAGGAAAAAGACAATTTGGAAAAGGATGTTGTTGTCTTAAGTGAAACCCCCTGGGTATGTTGGTAACCTATCAGTTTTCCTAGATCTGGACTGAACGCAGAAAGAGGTATTCTTGTTAGTATGCTGCCTTTGAAAATGTTTGGATTTATTACATTTATTGATTGCATGTCATTTCTTGTAGAATGAGTATCTTGTTTCGCTGCTGATGTGAAAATTAAGACTTCACTCCTGCCAGTTCTATTCCCCGCTAGTAACTCTATAAAGAGACAGCTTTTGCATCCAAAGTTTTGAAGTATTAATTCAAAGTCCTAAAGACAATCATGATGACTGTTTTATGCTTGTGGAATATTTTGAGATCTTCCACTGTGGGCCACATAAAATGACAGAAATTCATAGTCAGTTCCTCTGCAAGTACTGAATTGCCATAGCTACCCAGAACTACAGACTATCTGTCCTTCTTTTGGGACCACCTGGGTACTTGCTGCTCTTAGGGATCCTATTTACTAGTCAGTATTTTGACCTTTAGTCTAGTTTTCAGTAGATAATTACCAGGACTGACAGTTTGTTGCATAATACACAAATAGAGTGAAAGAGCCAAAAATTAAACTTTTTAAGAAGTATATTTAATACTGATATAATCTGATAACTCACCATGATACACTGTTTTGTGTTCTGTCCTCAACAGACTGACATGCTTTATTAGGGAAAAACATTCCAACAGAAGTATTTAGATCCACACATTTTGTGACCTGTGCTAGAATGTCCCTGACACCCCCATTGGAGAATATGGCTGGTCATACTGTGAGGCTGATGGTTTCTTTCAGTGCTTTCTAAATTAGTTCATCTCCATAAACATCTTATCAAACTAATTTTATAAAACATTCTATACAGTTATTGAACTGTGTTTAGGCAAACTGTAATGATACTGTGTCATTTTGGGTATGTGTCTTACAAGTTGCCTTGGTTTCCAACACTCTTTTGAAGGAAAGTGAAGAAGAGCTTTACTCCTCATGTCGGCAACTTCGGAAGCGCCAGGAGGAGCTTAATAACCAGCTGTTCCTCTATGACAGCCATATGAATTTAAGGAATCCTAACAGAGATGCTATATTGAAGGAATTCAGTGTGAACGAGCACAAACTACAGATATATCAAGAGACGTGCAACCGCAGGTGGGTTGGTAATCATTCTCCTTTCCAAGGCAGCTCTATCTAAACGATTTATGGTAAGGAAACCTCAGATGTATCAAAATGAGCATCTAAAGAGAGGTAGGGGCAGAATGAGCTCAGCTGGAGTGAGGAAGGGCTGCAGAGAAGCCAGGGAGGGCTGGAAGCCGCTAGAGGCCAGCAGAAGCTGTGGAATGTTTGCTCAGCGGCTTCTCAATTTCAGTGATCACAGTGAAACCTGTAACCTGTGAGGTTTTATATTCCTCTCTTCTGCTTTCCAGGAGGAGAGTCTGGAAGTATATGCAGACAAATAAACCTACCTCTTCAGTCTTTCTAGACTGTTAAAATTATGTCCCTGGAAATGTCATAAGCATATTAGATACGTAGGAACAGGGGATGCTTCCAGATACACAAACCACAAAAGATAAAACCAGTATTGAACTGTCACAGCAGCTCATTGTCAATTCAGTACATTATCCAGAGCTTAGGGGAAGGGTCTTTCTCCTTTGCTGCCACCTTTGGGATGAGTGTGAGGGAGACAGAGAGGCTTCATGTACCAGGAGGAAGTCTTGAGTAGATCTCAAGACTTTAAATGTTCTTACTGTTTTCTGCATTTGCTGAACAGCTGCATGAATCACTGATTTACTCCTATTTATTGAGGGGGAAAAAAAAAGTTGCTATGTTTGTTGCTGATACAACTCTCATTTTGGTATTTACATTGAATTCGATAGACTGTTTTCCTCTGAGAAATACCTAGTAGACTTGACATTTTTCCTTTTCTTTTCCCTTAAGATTAAAGGAGAAGAAAGTCAGTAACAGCAAATTCTACTCCTAAAGGCCATCATTCTTTGATGCTGCTTTATGGTGCGATTCAGGAAGAGATTCATTTATCCTGGTCATCCTGCTCAGTGATGGTCTCATCAGATGCAATGACTGGAGGAAGAGGACAGACCGATTTCCTTAATAAGTTCTTGATATAAGAAAAACTATTTTAATTCCTAATAATTTATATTCTGTACAAAGCTTACCCTCTGTGCAGGCCAGAGCTTCTGTGTATTCTAGACTCTTAAACTTGAGGACATGTAGTTGGATAGACCTCACTTCTCATTATCAATACCTGAAGTACAAGTATAAATCATCTCCTGTATTTGTGTATGCAGGCTGTAGATAAGACATTCACAATTTGCATGCATGGAATCATACCACTTTAACAACCTGGCTCCTCAAGATTAACTAGTAGTGAGTTTTTAATTTATTGAATGCTGTAAAAGCACTTCTACACCAGCATTGTCTTGTAATGTATGTTACAGTCCCCAGCAGATTGTGCTTCTGATACTGTATAAAGTATTTTGGGCAGCTGATAGCTTGTACCTTATTGTTTCTTATTAGAAGTTTTCTGTTACGTTTTTGAAAACAAGATATGTTAATTTTGTTGAAAGCAAATACCCTCTGTGACTGTAGTTGTGTTTTTCCTGTAGAACTCTCTGTAAAGGTTTAAGAAAGGAGCAATGTGTGAACCTCTATTCATAGCCCCTGTGAACTTCTGTTCATAGCCTCAAGGCACTGGAAGGAAAAGTTTTAAGATATGCAGTAGGAGATATCTGTTTGTTTGCAGAAAGGGAAAGTATTTGAAATTCTGAGAAGCATTTACTTTTGTATAGTGTCGTTTTTGCAAATCCTTTCAGCTGCTAATGTGCTTAGAAATGAATTTTTAAATGAACTGTCAATTTTTAATCTTGCAATCCTACTTAGACGATAGTCAAATGATAGTGTTCTGTAAATGTAGACCGTTTTCCCAAACTGTAACTAATCCAAGAATGATAGTGTGCACAAATATAGAGGTACATCGTTCTTGTGCTTTTAATCAAGTCAAGAACTTGGAGCTACCGATGAGAAAATTTATTAGATTAGCAAGTGTGTTTTCCTGCCAGAGCAAAACTAAAGTCTTTCCATGGAGTATTTAACAGCAGTTGTCATAATTGTGTATGTGTTGGTTCTCTGTGGTAGCACTGTGTTATTATTATCAAATTTCTAGTTGCCTTATCTCTCTCTACGTGCGTAGAGTTTTGCTGCCTATATTCCCGACTTTAACTTTTAAATGTGTGCAGAGCAGTTTAGTTTTCTGCCTGAGTGGTTGCCTGAGGCATAGAATGCTGCATACATAGTGCTGTATTTGTGATCACAGAGGACTTGCCTGGATTTGGGATTCATGGCCTGATGCAGCTGCCTCAGCAATTTTCAATTTCTCTTGCTCCCACACTGTGACTTCTGTTGTTTCAAGAGGCGCTTAATTGATGCCATTGTGCATTCACAGATGATGGTTTGAGGAACCCCCTTGAGGTTTGAGTTATTCTGTAAAGACAGTCTTGGCTCGAAGTTGAAAGTATTATAATAGTGTATCCCACAATGGGGTGGCTTCTGTAAATTTTTTATTATAAAGAAATTAATTACTAATCACTCAACTGAAAAACAGAGCAAAGTTAAAGGCAGTTCTTTGCTTTTCATCCTCCCTCCTGCAATCTCTTCAGTACCCAGTAGCGATTGACCTGCTCAAGGATTAGATGGATGCAAACCTCCCTCAAACAAAGAAAAAAATCACCTCAACTGTGGATTTGGGTGGTGGAGCTGTAACCTAGACTGCTGTATAAAGCTGGTCTTATCTGCACTATCCAGGTCTAGTGAGGCGATCCAGTTGCTCTCCCTCAAGGTAGGGGATCACCTCTGGGGTGTGTGTATTCTGTAGCACATTCCAGATTGTGGTCAGTTTGTCATATGGTCAGTCCCTGTGCTATATATTTCACTCAACAGCCTCTGTGACTCCCAGTGATGTTGTGAGAACGCTGTGTTGTCACTGCTGATCAAACAAGGTGGCCCAAACCCTTTTGTCTGGAAGGTCCTGCTGCTGTAGGACAGGATCTGTGGGCAGTGAGTTCCAGCCAGGTTTGGACTGGTCACAAAAAATAAGACTACAGGATGCCAGGGTTTATTAGGGACCTCAAACCCCAGAGACCAAGGCTGTTGCTGTGGTGAGGTTTTTGTTCTGTTTGTGGGGATTTTTTAAAGCTCGGTTCCAGAGCAGTCACAAGAAAACAATCCATTTGTTCTGGCTTCCGTCTTTGGTATTCCTGACACAGGACAACCATTGTGTGATGGACACAGGGGTCCCTTGTGCTGTTCTTGTGCAAATATTTAAGAACTAGCACATTTTGTAGGCCTTGGAAAAGTCCTGTGCACATTCCCCACACATATGTGATGTCAGAAGTTAAAAGAGGCGCTCCTTCAGTATTTATGGAAATGCATTTTTTGTTTTACAGTAAGACTTCTCCCCAGAGTATGATGTTACACTGTATGCAGAATGAAAATGCTGCAGTGACTGTTTTGTTGACTTGCTAATGATGGGCAAGGCTGTGTTCCAACTCTTCTTTTGTTTCTTGCATTCCGTTTTCAACTGCAAGATCTCACCTCTCCGTTCTTCCTCAGGGCAGACTCTGTAGCAACTTTGTCACAGTTGCAACTGTTTGAATGTGAAAGTAAGTTTGAATGTGTGTGGTAATTTTTTAATCTAGGAGGAAAAACATTTATAAATTTTTGAAGCTAACAATTTTAAAACTGTTGTATTCTTATAAGAACTGTTTTAAATCATTGAAATAACTTATTTTAATAAATAATTTTTGATATCTCGGCAGCGATGTGAATGATGCCAGATGCTCCTTTGTTTAAGTATTGCTCATTGAATTTCATTAATTTGAAGCAGTGAATGAGTTCTTACTGAAAAGTGGTCTGCTGGTGTGCCATGCTATGTTCTGCTAGAGGTTGGAAGGAGGGCGGTTCTGTGGTTTTAAGATGAACTGACTTAATGATTGTTTCATAGACATGGTTATTATTGCACTTCCATCTGGCTGCAAAATGCACAGGGCAGAAGGAAAAGGTCAAAGATCGTGTTTAACTTCTGACTCCTGCCCGACCTTTTCCAGTGAGAGGTAGATACAAACTTGAGCCCCACTGAGAATCAGGTTTGGAGGAACAGTAATCTTAATGTTTCCCAAAAAAAAAGGTTACCAGCACAATTTCTGCCCATGGACAGAAGTGCTGCTGGGGCAGTGCACACTGTCTTTATGTTGTGATTTTTTTTAATTGCTGGGAGTCTTGAGAACAAAATATTTCACAGTCTTTTGGTAAAAACTATATGCTTATTGAACATGAATCAATATGAGGTGCCTGCGGCCTCATTCCTTTAGAGGGTCCTTAGATAAGCCAAAGGGTCTTTATCACCTTTGCATTTGCAAGTGTTGGTATGCATGAGCTCTGCAGTCCAAAAAATTGCTTCATTTAGGTGTTTTGTTCCCTATATTCTCATTTTTTCCCACCCCAATGCATCTGTATGTTTCTCTATTTGAAAGCACTTTGTTAGTTCTCTAGATGGTGAGGGGCTGAGCTGTGTACCAGCCACTGTCCTTGAATTCCCCAAAGCAGTTGTAAAAATCTGAATGTGGAATGAAAACTGAAAGTGCAGTGTTGGAATTCTGCTCTAGTCACGTGTCAGCATTCCCAAGGGCAGTCCAACTAGTTGGCTTTGTCCCAGACTGAAATTTCACTTATGTCATTAGAAATAGAAGTTAAATATAATGACAATTAACCTTCAGAATCAGTTTGGAGACAAATCTATCTTCTGATCCATAAGAGTATTTATAAACATGCACAGCTATAAGTTTTAAAATAATTTAAATTAAAAGCGGTTTAATTCATTGCTAGTCTACATTCTTAGCTGTTACTCCAGCAGAACAGGGAATCATGAGCTTGATTAAAATAAAGTGGAACTAGTTCCCTTAACACTTGGATACTCCTGAATTGCAGTCTAATCCCCAGATCTTTTACAATATATATATATAAATTATCAGTGTTCAGGACACTTTTCTGTGAAGATCACACCATGAATTATTGAATATGCCACTATATTTTGGAAAGTATGTGAAAATCAGTAATAAATAGAAATGAAGGACCATTGGGTCTCTTAGGAGAAGGCACTATAAAATCTGATCTACTTTAAAGTTGATTAAAATTCTAAAATAAATATATTTAAATACACATTACAAGTGTAAGTTGTTCATGTATATCTGGTAAATTTTTATCTTGACATGCTGTGTCTCTGAGGTTAGCCAGCTGAATGAGAACTGTGTTCACTTTACACACAGTGAGGCACTTGTCAATTTTTCAGTAATTTTGAGGACTAGGAAAAATTGAATCTCTGCTATATTTTCATTCTGCTTTTTCAGTTTTTAGATGTGTTTCTGGTAATTCAGTTTCAGGAAAACAGGTAATAAATTAAAATTTGAGAACAGACACAACACTTGAAGTAATTACCTTGATTTACTCAGCCATTCATGCAAGAGGAGTAGTAACAATAAGGAAAAAAAAACCCACAAGGAAGAAAGAGAATTCTCATTGTAAAATACTTAAAATAGAGCAGCTGTAACTGGCTTTATACAGCTGTAATTTTCAAGCCATTTTAGAGTATCTCAACCCACAGACTGCCTGTCTTCCTTTTGGAAAAAGTATCCTTCACCTCCCCTCTAGTCAGGACCATGATTTTTTTACTGGATGAAGCTGAATGACAGGGAGCTGATGAATGCAGCAGTGCACTCTTGGTGGCTCTGGGGTCACCCCTGCCCGGGTCTGCCCACGAGTACCTGGTCTTGTCCCCTGTGCTCCAGCACAGTCGTGGGCCATTAGGGCTGAATAGT
Source organism: Acropternis orthonyx (assembly GCA_035583155.1). Taxonomy (NCBI): domain Eukaryota; kingdom Metazoa; phylum Chordata; class Aves; order Passeriformes; family Rhinocryptidae; genus Acropternis; species Acropternis orthonyx. The sequence goes on from JAWWEU010000020.1 coordinate 16,443,887, forward strand.
GCCTCCTGCTCTGTTAGCAGTGAGGAGTTCTGTCCTTGACTCCAGACACGTGAAAAGGTTCCCGTGTCAAGCTCAGCTGCTGCCGGACTTTCGGGATTTGTGGGTTTGTTGGGCTTTTGTTGCCTTCTCAGGATCTGCCACTGCTGTTGTGCCTCAAAAACTGTCCCAGGGCTCGACCCTCAGCTGGTATTGACAGCATGGATTTAGGATTCATGGCCTAAGAAACTTTCCATAGACTGTTTTTTTTTTTCAACCCCACTGTTGAGATAATTATAGATAGCAGTACCTGAGTTTTGCTAAAAGATTACAAACAGTGGAGGAAATTCCCCTGGGGAACAGGAATTAGGTTCAGTATCTTGAAAAGATTTTTTTACAAGATGTAGCGTGAAATACTAGTAGTGTTTCTCTGCAACAGGCTTGTGCAATTTCTTGTGCATTTTGGCCTTGTCTTTTGCTGGCATTAAAATTTCTTAATCTATTTCTGATAACATTGTGTCAAACCCAGAGAACTTAAAGGGGAAAACAACAAAGTGGTTTCCACTTGAAAGAAAAAAAGGCTGTTGGAAAGAGAACAGTGGCCCAGTGCTTTTATGAGGTCACGGCTGTCTTTTTTCTGTTTTATTAAAAAGAAGCTTTCTTCCTTCTGCAGATGATGGTGTATATTAATGACTTCTGGAGAGTGGCCCTTCTGCCGTCAGTGCTCAGTTGGAGGCACATAAGCTCTTTATAACAGAGTGCAACACTCCTGCTACACAAACAGTTTATTTGCTATTAGAGAAAAGAAAAAGTCAGTTCTCTCTTGAACTGTCCCTCAAGCGATGTATCAAATTTAGCTTCCTTTATGGTGTACTTACTGGTGGGGGAATGAAGGAGAAAAGTTAGACTTCAAGCAAAACAATACAAAAAAGTTACCAATGCTGTGGGGGTTTTTTTGTTTGTTTGTTTGTTTTTTGTTTTAAGATAAACTTCTCTGGAAGAGAACTCAAAAGTCAAACAATAATGCTGTCTCCAGTCATTATTAACTACAAAACCCTCCGTCTTCTTACCGGGGGTGGCAGTGGGCTTTTAGCTTGGTTCCTCTATTTAGTCACTCTTCTGAGAATCCTTTACCACTGCAGTACAACTACTGTCTGCCTCTTCCTCTTCACTTCCCCATTTCACTTGCAGCAGAGGTTAACAACTGAAGTAACTGGAAGTTACAATTAATTTAAGATCAGTGTAGTTTCAGCCATTAAAATGGAAAGACTAAACTTCAAAAGAGAAGGGTAAAATTCTTGAAGGGCTCTCCTTTTATCAAGCGGTACAGAAACTGTAATGCTGATGAGTTAAGAGAAAACAATGTTGTGTTTTAACATTTGAGGTGGTTTCTGTTTGTCTTCCTATATGAAACTGACAGAGGGAGTTGCTTGGGACAGCAGTGACCTGTACTTAGCAAGGTCTTAGCTTCTATTCTATTCTTAAAATTCCACAAAATGATGAGTTTCCTTGTAGAAAGTGTTTATCTTCCTACCACAAAGTTAAGGTTCTATTCAAATTGTATCAGGTGTTAAAGAAATATTATTAAAGCTAAAAATGTTTTATAAATAGTGGAACATGAATGTAATCACTTACCAAATGTCTTTGATGGATTATTTGTTTAACCATTCAATAATGCTGGGGAAAATCACAGGTTTTATTTATGAATGCACTTTCTGTAGCTCATTCATTTTAAACAGACATATTTTACCGGTAGAAAAATCTAGCAATCTCTGGTGCTTCAAGCACTTTGCTGTAATGTAGATTAACCACAGTGCATTTTCCAGAAGTGTCATTAGCTATCACAGAGTTAACAAAGAAAAGCATACCAGAATCTACTCATGTGAAGAAATCACATTTGTTTATTGTCTAGCAGTTTATCACTTTATCTTGGTTAGGCATATACATCCAAGCTGGAAAGAAGAACTGGGTTTTGGAATGTGGTCAGAGAGTAAGTTTATTCTCCTCTGGATCATGTAGCACAAACTCTTTAGGAATAAAGGGCAGGGATCAAGAGTATAATCCCATCAGGCAGGAAGAAGAGCCAGCCTAAGGACATTTGTTCCATTCACTGTAGTGTGCTGTTTTACTTGAGAATAAATGCTGTTTGCAGTAATACTGAGGTTCATCTTGTTAGTGATCTGATCAGTTTTACTTTGAAGAGAAACTGTATAGAAAAATTACACCTCTTTACTCAGCAGTTCCGTTCCTTGGGGATAAAACTGTTCAAGATATTTACCTGAATCACACAAGTGTGTATTTTCCCTTTTTTTTCCTTTTAAATCTCTATTACCTGTCTGTCAAAACGAAGAGTAAGCAGCGAACATAACTAAATTCTGTCCTCAGTGTTTCATCTGTTAGAGTGAAAATGTAACTGTAGATGCAAACCATGAGACCATCACAGCAATGAGCAGCAAAAGCAGTCCTCCATCCCTAACAAGCTGCAGAATGCTGTAATTTCTTGCCTTTGGTCCACATCCCCGGGATCTAAACCATTCCACCACTTCCTTCAGGCTGTACTGCTGAGGGTCATACCCCAGCTCCTCCCTGGCCTTCGCCATGCTAAAATAATGAGTGACTCCAGTTTTGTAAACCTCTGTGCGAGTCAGGAGGGGCTGGAAATTATAAACGTGTCCTACAAGAAAATGAACTACTTCAGTAAGGAATGCAAAAAAATAGACAAGGGCGAGAGGGAGGCGGCGGGTTGGGAACTTGTAACCCAAACCTTCCACTAAAGGTCGGAAAAACTCAAAGTTATTTACAGGCCTGCCATCTGAAATAAAATAGGCTTGGCCTGCAGCGATGTGATGCTTGGTGGCTTTGAGGGCCTGGGAAGCAAGGATGTGAGCCTGAACCAGGTTGTCTACGTGTACAAAATCTACCAAACTACGAGGATCTCCATAGACAAATTTAAACAGTCCCCGTTCAATGTAACTGACTATTCTTGGAAGGTGTCTCTGTTCTCCAGGCCCATAGATACCTGCTGGCCGGAGAGCACAAGTCCTTAATACACCTTTTCCATTTCCAAGCTCAGCACCATTTGCCTCCAGCACCTTCATTTCAGCTAAAGATTTGGTTCGGGAGTAGTGATCAGGATGGAGGTGAAGAGGCAGGTAAGGCAGAGATTCGTCCCCATTTTCTATAATCTGGCCTCCAAATATCACGTTGTATGTACTTGTATAAACCAGACTTGACACTCCTGTGCTCTTGCAGGCCTGGATGACATTTTCTGTTCCTTTCACATTAACATCTTCTATAAGTTTTCGGTTCAGCTGCTCCCTGCCAGACATTCCATAGGAAGCAATATGGAATACGCAGATTACATCTCTGAGAGCCTCTTCCACTTCAGACAGGCAACAGATATCCCCCTGCATGAACTTTATTCCCTCTGGCACGGTTTGAAGTGGCTCCACGACATCAAAGAGAATCACATCAACTCCCTTTTGATATATGGCACAACCTAAACTGCAACATGATAGAAACCGTATGTTAGGATTCGTAGCACAATGGTGCATGAAACATTTCACCTGGAGGGAAGAGAAGACAATTAACTGTTTTAGTGCTGATTATTTTTCTGAGGGGAGTCTTTTTTAAATATTCAGCCATCCACTATGAGGCAGATTCAGCTGTGATACTTCAGGTACTGAACTAATTTCTCACACTCCATCAATACTTGGGAGAAAAAGTGCAGGATTGCTGTTAAAAATTCAGAACAGAAGCGACTCAAGTGCTTTCAGTGGCCTTTTGGAAGAACCCTGCCTTTTGAAAGAACTCTGTCTCCTTTGGATCAGCAACAGCATACCTTTCAGATGTACACCCCTAGTCAGGTACTACAAAAAAGAAGTTTATTGGTTTTATCTTACTGCTTTTGTGCCATCCCAGTTCTGTCAGAACAACAGGATGGTCTTTGCTGTTGTGTTTAAAATTTATGGAGAAGGGGAGTGAGTGAAATGCTTCTCAGCTGGAATGAGTACTTTGCCCCATGCCACATTCTGCTCCAAGTTGCAGGTATAAACATGAGTATTGCCACAAAGTGTAACTCTGATGTTTCTCTCCCTGTCTTCTACAAATGTTGTATGTCTGTAGTGCTTTAAGAGGGAGACAGTGGAGGAAAAAGCCAAGCAAAAGTTAGATAAGGTTCTTCTGAGATTTCTTCCCCCCCTGTCCCCACTCATCTCACTTGGCATTTACTTTTTGGTCCTGCCTGTGATCTCTCTGCCCTCTGCAAGCAGTTCTAACTCTGAAGGTACTCAAGATAGCCTAGGGATCAAAACAGGATTTTTTCTTTGCAAGGCCTGCAGAGCCAGCTACAGTAAGAGGAAATGGATTTCACTGAACTAGGTACCTTATTCTAATCCTAAAACATCATGGTCCATGAAAATAAATATATTCTTGAGAGAGCAGATGGAGTATTTAATCTATAGAACTATTTAATCTATCGAACTAATGTGTGTAGCTATTTGCATGTCAAAAGAAAGATGTGTGTACAATTGTAGCCTTGTCCTTCAGGGGGGGCTGAAAGGTGGTGAACTGACCCCCTAGGACAGAGGTGACCAGACAGGTAAATGTCTGTGAGGCAGCTGCTGCCTGACATCTGGAAAGAGGGTAACAGGGTCCCTTACAACATGTGGAAACGGAGTAATGTGTTTGAAACTGAGACCCCAGACAAACCAAAACATGGGGTGAACTCCATCAGGCACTTCAGGCCCGCAGTTTTCCCTTTGACAGATGGATTTTCCTGCCTCCCCAGCGGCAAGCTCTTGCATTTATTCCCGTGTGTAATAACTATCTAATTCACTAACCGGAAGCCAAAATAACCACCTCCGCCCGTAATGAGGACTCTTTCCTTCGCAGCGTTTCCTGGTTCCATCCTCTTTCCTTTGGCACTGCACGATGAAATTGATCTGTAAGACACATTGCAAATACGCACATTGAAACCAGTCCGAGTTTTTAATATCAGCGCACATTCCCTTAGTTTTTCACCGATCTATTTCCTGCTTTAATCGGAGCCCTTCATTGCACCATCTGCTCGGGGCGGGAGGGCGGCCAGCCCTGGGACTCCTCAGCAGGGAGGTTGTGCGTGGAGGGCGGAGGGATGCGGGAGCAAAGGGAGCCCGGAGCTGCTCGGGACGGGCTCGTTCGGTCCCCGTCCCCATCCCCATCCCCGTACCTGCAGCGCCGCTCCCCTCCCTCCCGTCCGTCCCTGCCGGAGCCGAGCCGGGCTCTGGGATCACGGGAAAGGGAGCCGGGCGGGGCGATGTCGGCGGGGCGGATTTGCAGCGCTGTGTCCTCTCCGTTCCTGTGCCAGGAAGGCGCTGCCTGTCCCTGCTCCTCCCCAGGGACGCTCCAGCAGCGCGGGGGTCGCAGCCTGAGCCGCTTGGAAATGGGGGCTCTGGGGCTGTCTGTGACACCGGAGCCTTTCCCAAGCGCATCCCGTCCCGGTGTTCGTGCCAGACCTGGGGCAGCCCCCGGGGTCAGTCCAGGCTGGGGATGGACAGATGGAGAACAGAGAAGGGCCCGGGGGTGCTGGTGGGTGCAGGGCAGGGCGGGGATTCTGCCCCTCTGCCCCCTCAGGTGAGACCCCACCCTTAGAGCTGCCCCAGCCCTGGAGTCCCCAGGGCAGGAACGATGTGGAGCTGTTGGACCGAGTCCAGACGAGGCATCAAGATGATCAGGGATGGAGTAACAGGACAAGGGGGGAACGACTTCAAACTGAGAGTAGGTTTTGATTAGCTGTTAGGGAAAAAAATCTTCCCTGTGAGGGTGGGCAGGCCCTGGCACAGGTTGCCCAGAGAAGCTGTGGCTGCCCCAGCCCTGGGAGTGTCCAAGGCCAGGGTGGAGGGGACTTGCAAACCTACTGTAGTGAAAGGTGTCCCTGCCCGTGGCAGGGAAACGGTCTTCAAGGTCCTTTCCACCTAAACCATTCTATGATTCTCTCAGGAGGTGCCTTGCAAGTGTCGCCTCGAGGGTGGGAGGCTCTGCAGAGGTCTGGGACACTTAAGGGCAGCTGAGAAGCCCTTACGGCTGGGGCAATTTGGGTGGGCAGGGGAGTTTCAGACCTCGCTGCTGAACATTTCCTCAGGGAAATGGTTGTCAAGCACTGGAATGGGCTGCCCAGGAAGGTAGTGGAGTCACCATTCCTGGAGATGTTCCAGAAACAACTGGACACGATACTTTGTGCTATAGTTTAGTTGACAAGGTGCTGTTCGGTCAAAGGTTGGATTTGATGAGCCTGGAGGTCTTTTCCAACCTTACTGATTCTATGATTCTGTGCTGGTATGAGGGTACCACAGCTGCCCCACCATGTCTGGGAGAGCTGTGCCCTCACAGCCGCCTTCCTGGTTGACCAGGGGGAGATCAGTCAAAGGTTGGGCTCGATGATCTAGGGTTTTTTTTCCAACCTGAATGATTCTGTGATTGTCCTGCCGTGCCAGGGGGAGCAGTGCCCTCGCAGCATCTCCGTGGATGAAGGTGGTTGCCCCTCATGCCATGGCAGTTGTTGCGAGCCTGAAGTATGTAACACGCTCACAGAAGTTCTGCTGTGCCTCCTGCAGAGCCCGAGATGTTTTTGGCAGTGGGAAAACACTGCCCAGCACTGACTGCCTGCAGCAGAACCGCTCCCGAGTTAAGCACCAGCAATCCACCGCGAGCTGTCTGCGGGAGACAGCCGTAACAGGAAAACAATGAAGAATTACACTAGCAAAGTCTGTTCTGTGGTATATTCCATTTTTCTCTGGCAGAACTGAGTCACTTGGGGAATGTCAGAAAGTGGTTTCAGTGTCAAAACTACTTAAAAACCTGAACGTTTCTGTTTTGCAAAACCTTGATGGATGCAGACATAGTGTTCTGTGTTGTTATTGTGATTGATGGCTGGCAAGAATTAAAACTAAACAGATTCCAAGAAGAATTATGTAAGTTTTAAACTTTTTTCTTTTTTTTTTTTTTTTTTTTTTAATAGCAATGATTTCCTGCTGGTTAGCCTTTGGGATTCTTAAATAGCAATTCCAAGATGGAGCTGGTGCAGTACCTGACTCTGCAGAGCCCATGCACCCGTGGAGATGTGCATGGTGTCTGGCTTGGAGGGTGTCCTTCAATCATAGCTGATTTCCCTGCCTGCTGTCTGTGTAGTCTGTATAGCAGGAGAGTGGGTTTGAGGCAGCCTTGAAGCATCCCTTAAAATGCCTTCCAGATATATAATCACTGTTGTGTTCGCAGAAGTATGATAATTCCAGACCACAAGCAGAAAAACCACTTAGATATTTCTAAATACTCAATATAAGAATTCTGTAGGGCTGCATGTGCCTTCTGGAATTATGCATGATCTTGATGAAGATTTTGAGAACATTTTCCCAAGCCTTTAATCACCTGCAAAGTACAAGAAAGTCCTGAAATTTCCCTGAGGTCTGTGGACACGGCACGGTTTGTCTTTGAGGAGTCTCACTGAGTTTATGGCTCTTGGTGCCTGCCTTCTGATCAAACAGGTTGTGTTAGAATGGAATATTGCAGAATCACAGAACAGCTGTGGTCGGAAGGACACTGCCCAGCTGAACCCCCTGCACAAAGCAGGTTCAGCCAGAGGGGTTACCTGGCTCTGTGTTGGTATTGAGTGTCTCCAAGAGTGGAAACTGCACGTGTTCAGCCACTTGCCCCTCATGGCTCAAAGAGCTTTGTGCTGCCTGGAGGGTGCCTCTGACCTCGCACTCCGTGTTGTGTGGGTAAACCCCTCTGTTTGAACAGGCAGCTGTTAACCTCAGGATGGCGTTTTGTCCTCTGGACTTTGTGATGTGTCCATGCAGGACAGTTTGCAGGACTGAGACCTCTCTCTGTACCTTCTGCTTTTTCTCACTCTCTGCATGGTAAGTCTCATACAGTGAGTGAATTGTGTCAGATTATGTCAAAATTGGAGTAAATATTATGAATATAATAAAGCTGTAGTTAAGATACTGTAAAGATTTTGCTCTTAAAGCACTATCAGTTTTATTTCTCATTATAGTGAACTGTCCATTTTGGCTTCAGAGAATAGTAAGGAACATTCATTCCTTCAAAGGGGTGACATCTATGAAAGCTGTGGGTAAACATTGTCCTCATTTTGCATTGCTGTAGGTTTGATGTTATGATTTGACACTCTCAGATCTCATTGTTCTGCACAACCCACTTGTTCATGCTCTTTCATTCCCTACAAGACTCCACTTTTCCTAAGACTTTATGGACTTTCTGAACACATCATAAATTCTGGTTTGCCATCAAATAAATGGACTTCCAGTTTTACTTTATATATATATAAAAGAATGTTTCTCTTGAGATTTTGTCTTTCTTTTAAAAAATATGTAAACCCTAATTTTGCCTTTAAAAGGCCAGGCATTTTGGAGCATGCCTTTCATATATCCCATCAGAATATGTTACAGCCACTTGAAGAGACCACACTGATACCTGGAATTGCACATTAGGACAAGATGTGTCAGGATAGAAGCGTTTGCAGTATAAGTGGGAATTATCTCAGTACCACAACCTGAATTGCAATCAACCTGAAATAGGCTGCAAAGAAACCCTTAAATCAGCAACTAAACAGAGCTAAATAAGCAGCTGTTGTGAACAGTGCAAGTCAGAAAGGATGAACAATGAAATCATTAATTATTCTTTCATAATATGTTAGTCGTCTAGTTCCCTTTGCAATTTAAAATACTTAGCTAGTAGAATTATTTTTGTCATCAAAATACAAAGCATGCCAACAGTACTATTTCAGGAAGCAGGGCAATATTTCATCTGGGGAAATAATCCTTAGCTTACTGTTTTCATACTATTTGATTGATTTCTTTTGGTATTACTTAATTGTGCTTTTTTTCTTTTTTTTCGTTGAGCAGTGGGATAAGAGAAGAGGACAAGATTTAAAACTAGGTCAGAACTAACCACATTTATGATCCTACTGAAACATATAAAACCAATTGGTTAAAATAGTACTAGAGAGGTGAAAACAGAATCTACATTGTGAATGGAATTAGAATTGCAATGTTCAAAGTTAGAATCAAACGTTCCATCTAGATTAGACTGGAATACTTTTCAAGGAGAACAGGCTCATGGATAGAAATGCTAATCCGAGTTTTAGTCTTGGCTCTGACAGAGGTTTCCTGAGCGACCTTCAGAAAATCGATTTCTGCTGTGGGACAGAGGTGGTGTTGCACTTCCCCACTGCCTGAGGTCGTGGTCGTGCTGGTTTCATTTGTGTTTCTGATGCTCAAGTGGGAGTTGCTGTAAAAGCATTAATAAAACAGGAAATCAGTTGTGTGGGGCTTAAACAGTTTAGGGAATATGCAAGTTATACTCTTTTAAAACATCGACACTGACTTCTTAGGACACCTGTTGAATGTGCAGTATTGCTTGTGGAAAGTGTCATAAATTTGGTTATGTGGACATGACAATCCAGAGCACTTTTAGTTGCTTTTTCCTGCGAGTTCCAGTAGCGGAAAAACTTAGCCTATCTCTTCCAGATTGAGAAAGGAAAAAGATTTCAACATTAATTCTGTTTACTGCTGAGTGAACACTGCTCACTAAAACTGATGAAAATTGTTCAACCAAACAATTGCTTTGTATAATTTTCCTAATCTCATTCTTCTGTGTTCTCTCTCTTTAGGAGATATGACTTTATAAACATTTCCAGTCCTGCCTAGGAGGTGCAGGGAGTAGTGGATTCCTTATCAAAGTAGGAATTCACAAAATGGAAGGTAGTCTCTGCTCAACAGAGCTCTTGCAAAGGGTGAGACTGTTTGCAGAGCGCTTTGACATCCTTGGGTGAAGGAAGAAGTTTGGTGTATGTTGCACTGAAGACATGTGGGCTTTGCTATGTAATTCTTTGAATACTGTCCAAAAATTAATCTGCTATTTTAGAATTGGGTTCATCTTGAATGTGGATGTGGATTTTGGGGTGAATGATGGCCTGTGGCTAGGAAGTTCCTTCTCATCCATGTACAGAATCAAGATCCAGTGAAGAACTCACAGAGTGAGGAGGGTGTGATGTTGTCAGCAGCAGTGCAGGGCCCTGCTCACGGGTTTCTGTCCCTCCTCCTTTGCTGGAGACAGGAGCCCTCCATCACCTCCCTTCACCAGGCAGTGGAGCATCCCTGGCCTGGGATGGTGGGTGTAGGAAGGTACAGTCAGCTCTTCAGAAGGTACAGACCACTCAGACTCTGGCTGTTTTCACCCCAGAAGAACAGGTTGGGTGGAAATACCAAGCAGTTGCCAGTCAAACCAGCCACTTAAAGTGTCTGGACAATTCCTTCTGCAGTTCTGTGTTCTCCTGTGTGCCCTGAAAGAGGGTGCTGCTGTACCACCGTGCTGATGCCCCACAGCTGTCTGACATCATTGGTATCAGCATTATCTTTGATGTCAAGGCTTAGTTGCCAAGGAGATATTTCATGCAACATATGTGCATTGTATCGTGTAAACAACAGAATTACACAAGTCAGCTTCGGGTCCAGATTGCTGCTCACAGAGCAGAACAATTTAGGCTCAGTAGTCATGCTTGGCTAACTTGGATTTTATGGGTGGGTTGTACCGTGGTCATCTTTAGCGGGTTAGTTATGAAAAATCATTACTATAAAAGACACTGAAAATGCTTTGAATTCTTTTTGCAAAGATTCTTACAGAACAGGCTTGATTCTGATGTGTCTGTTCAGCAGTAGGAAGTGTTACATGCATTCTGTGAAGTCATCAGAAATCAACTCCCGTAGTGCTTCAAAAATGTAAATTATCATATTTTCAAAAGAATCAGTTACTTATCCTACAGGGAATGGAAGAAAGTTTGCATATTCTGGGATGAGTGAACAGTTGAGCACTGGACTGAGAATAACCTGTGTTCTCCCTTTTTGCTTTGATGACAAATTGCTGTTTATGGTCTGTGTGTCTCTTTGTGTACCCTGCAGAGCACATCAATAACCCAGTTTTCAGAATGAGTATATATTAATCTTCATAACTTCCAGGGAGCTAAACAGAGTCTCAAGAGACTCAGCCACTCCTAAGCCTTTCAGTCCAGGTGTCTGAAGTAAGTGGTTGCTCCAGCGATATTGATCTTAAGCTCCCTTAAGCCCTGTGTGTTTTTTTAAGCTGTAATTTGACCTGATGTGTTACCTGATGTTCTGAGGTGCTGATAGCTGTTTGCAAAGTATGTTGCATAGATATCAGTACTTCACAGTATAAAACCTTGTTATGCAATGCAGTTTCAGCACTTCAAAAGTAAAAGCCAAATTTTAGCCCATCCTGTAACTTCCTCAGTAATTTCCATACTGCAGAGGAGACCCACAGGCCTACAAGGGCTCCAGGATTAACCCTCTTTGTACCTGACAGGATTATATGCTTTAAAAGTTGGTACATTAAGAAATTTCTTATGAAAAGACTGGAAAAATAGTATTGAAACACTTTCAGAGATGTTTTTGCAAGTGAGGGAGGACAGGTTATGGAATGCAGTGCTGAACGTCTTTGATTCTGTTACTTAAAGCAAATCTATATTTAAACAGGCAGCTATTTCAGAAGGTAATTATCTACTTACATTTCATTAATTGTCTGATTCCGTTTCAAGTGTGATTGATGTGCATCCAGCTGCCCTTATTTATCACACTGATAACAAGGAACAGCTTCCTTGTTGTAGTGATTTATAATTTAATTAAGCTGTCCATAGGTTTACAAAAACCTTACCCTCTAGCGAAACCCGGATGAGATCAGTCTGCCATGAATCCTTGGCACTAATAATTGAACATCCAGTTGGTGTTGGAGATGAACTACTTTGATCTTTTGGAAGGATCTAAGGGATCTTTCGGCTTCACAGGCAGCTAATCATGGTCTGTATATCCCATATGTAGAACAAACTCAAGGCAGAATGTGTTCATTAATCTGTGTTTTGTACTGTGCTAATTTTCTGTCTGTGAGTAAGAAGTCTGCAGGTACTGGTGGTGAGGATGAGAAGAGATGTGTCAGCAAGAACACCAAAGCCTGAATTTGTTGTAGCATTTCTGTGGGTTTCTCAGTGGAAACTGTGTTTGTTGAGGGAGAAAGGAAGTATATGGATGAGGAAATGTCCATCTTGGCACTTCTGGTGCTTTCATATTCAAGGTCCAGGCAGTGTTCTCCCGTTTTCAGGCACTTAGAACTGCAAGAAAACAGAACAGCCACTGGCTTAAAGAATGTTACTACCATTTAGTTCTGTAATTACATTGAAAACATTACAAAAATTACATAATTTTGCAGAGAAAGGATTAGGTAAGGGTTGGAACATGCAAGGAGAAGACAACCTCAAAAAAGACAAAATCACTTTCTTGCTTCAGCTGTGCTTAGATAACCTCCACAAGGCTTCCTTAATGGCATTTTTGTTTTTACAGGAGCACCACATTCTTATGTGTCTGTGATGGTGATTTATTCTGGTCCATGAAACTAATGACTGGGGAATTCGGAATTCATGAGCATTTTATCGTGGCCTGATGTGTGACTGGATTCTGAGCTATTTCAAATTAAGAGGTTCTGACAAAAGCCTGAGTTTTCCCCTTGAAAGGGTTTTGTTCAGAACCAAAAATTTTGAAGGTTTGAGGCACCTGGTCAAAACAAAAGTAATCTGATTAACTCTAAAATGGGGGGGAAATACTGAATTTACAAAGATGAGATCATTAAAACATTCTTCTATCCTTTGTTCAAAAGCCTTATTTGGGCACGTTTTATCCTGGAATGGTAACATGAAGAAGGTGTTCGAAGTGGGAGCTACTCAACAGGGAGTGTGAGCGTGCTATAACTTCAAGTAATTTACTGCAAGTTATTCTTGATTCTAATTTTCATTCCACTAAGCAGAAGTTGTGGACGCAGCATCTGGTTATAATTAATTTTGAATTTTTGCTACTTCTGAGGCAGAAGTAAGATCTGAATAACCAGGGAATTGAAATATCTGATTTTTTTTGTTTGATTCTTGCAGTGAAAGAATTCTGAATGAGCTTTGCATTTAAAGTGCTGCTTCATTATCTTTCAGAGAGTATCCAGCCCACAGAAACAGAATTTGTGCCAGTTGAAAACACTGGATTAATTCCAGGTCATACATCAGCTTAATTCTTCATTCATCCCAGGAACATGGAAGAATCAAACATCAAACTCATTATGGACAAACCGTATAAGCTGAAATGTTCTTCTAAAGGACTTAGAAGAACAACATGTTCTGGTGACTGGCTTTCTTGTATAATGAAGGCTTCTCAAGTCAAACACGCAATCTCCAAGTTACAAAAAAACATAATTTGTGCCAAAGGAGTTTTTTATACACTAGCTGAATAGAATTACATAGAGGAAAATTACATGCTTAATCAATTTATAATTATTATTATTAGCACAAGAAGGCCTGGTTTAGCAGTTGTCATTTTAATATTTTCCAAGGGGTAGCATTATCTAGAACAATTCTTTCCCAAGTCTCTCACGGACATTGCCTGAGTTCCTTTGCCCTTTTAAAAATTACTCTGGGAAAGTCTGGGAAAGCAATTTGAGTGGCCACTGAGAATCCCTTCAGTGCCATGTTGTTAATAGTAAAGCCAACAGATTTTACCATTTGTGTTTCTCATGTAGTTTCGGTCCTGGCTCCTTTCCCTACTGCCATAAATAAAGGTAATCTCTGCTAGGAACAGGCATCAGCTAAAGCAGGCAGTTAATCACACCCAAACAACACACACATAATCAGCTTATCAGGCAGACCCATCCCACCTCCCATGATGCTTTATCTGTTTATGAAGAAAATGCCTTCCACAACTGTAACTGAGAAATCAAAATGACTCAGAGTTTGCAAGTGTCAGTAAGAATGCATTATGCAGCCAAACTCCTTGTGTCTTGTTTGCAAATGGGTCACTGATGGTGAACTGACTGAAACCTTGGGATGAAGGTGCTGTGGGTTACAAACTTTTAATCTGCTGCCTTCTTTTATGGAATAAAAGGAGGAATATTTAGTAGGCAGATTCAGGCTAAGCTAAACATCTGTGTGTAAGTACTACAGACTATACTTCACATGTAGTGGCTACAGCTTGTTTCGTGCCTCACGCTGGAGGCTGCACAACAGCACCCTAAGAAAGTCGTCAGAGTAATTTTTCCCCCTCTGGTACTTGTGGCTGCATTTGCAGCCTTTGAATTACGACTGTTTTATTTCAACTGAAGCCTCTGGGTGATGGAGCTGTCCAATTTTGACTGTTCTAGTAGTTGAACTGTACTCTTGTAGGTGAGGTGCCAAATGTAAACCTTCAATACCATTCAGCTAAATCTTCATGTTCCTTTACAGTAAATACTGATTTTATAAAAGTTTTACATGTTCTCTGGCATTTTAGAGACTTTAGAGACTACAAAAAGACTTATATATAGCAGCACAACATACAAGTATGTGATGGCATTCAAAAGAATGGATGAAAATAATAGTTTCTTCTCACGTTTTCACTAAAATCATTGTATTTTCCTCTTAATATTCCAGCTTGCATTACTGTAAACTTGAATTTTCCTTTTCATGGATAATGTGTGGAATGTATCCCTGCTTGTGCAGGTGTGCACAATTGGGCTTTAGGCTCATGAGGCTGCAGTAGCTGTTTAACATGCTCACAAAGTTTCACAGAGCTCCAGTTTTAAAGATTCCAGTGTTATTAGTTTCTGTCATGTATCCAGTGATCCTAAGGGTCTTTTCCAACCTGAAGGATTCCATAGCACTTAAAAGTACTCACCTGAGGCTCAGCTTTGTGCTTTTTCCATCTCTGAGACACCTGCTCTCTGACCTCCAAAGAATTTTGCATGGAGGATCCATTCTCAGAAAGGACACGGTGGGTGTGAGAGTCCCACCCAGCTGCTTCTGCCTGGACTTGGCTTCGAGGAAGACGTGTGGGAGAAGGAGAGAAAAGGTAGGAGTGGGGTGCAAAGAATCCCTGCCAGAATTGTGAAACCCAGGCAGTGCTCAGGACTGAACCTGTGGCAGTTCTGCAAAACAGCACCCTGTGAAGAGCCTCACCTGGATATGCATCTCGCTGCCACTTTCCCCATAAATTCTAGCTGAATGTGCCTCTGCTGCAATGCAGGTACAGTTTGTGCCTCAGTGAAGATCTGGGATTGGAGACTCGTTCTCATGGCGTGTTGGTTCAAGTTTGAACAACTTGTGCCTTCAACCAAAGAGCTTCACGTTCAGAATTTTCAAACTCCTGTCATTTTTTAAAATTGATTTATTTAGTTTTGAGCAGTTATGCTTGGCTTTAGCAACGCTGAAGTTTTGTTTATGATATAGCACATGAACCAAGTGGAGATGATAACATCAGATAAAGGAGATAGGAGAAGAGGAATATGTTGTGTGCAGGAAACGCTGTGAATCACATCGAGGCCAGGCGTGTCATAGTCAGCAATTGGCCATGGGCAAAGTCTTCATACAATAACACTTTTTATTCAGGCTTTTGCCATAATTCCCATTGATTAGTAAGATATTTTTCCAGGTTTTCCTTAGTTTGAACTTGACTAGTGAAGTTTGGCCAATATTTACTGATTTCTATCAATATTTCCCATTGTCCAGTTTTAATGACTGCTTGAAAAACCCACTGCCTGTCTCTCTTCTGGAGTCATTGAATGGTTTTATCTGGGACAATCTCTCCTTATTTTGCACATCTCATTTCAAAATGCATTGTTTTATCAAATGCAATAGTAATCAACTCTCCTTTGTAACCAGTTATAAGGGTGAGAACTTTTAAACTTTTAAATTACAGTGGAATTCTAATTTTATCAGTACAAAGACATATTTGACACGAAATCTTGCTTTATTTAAAAATAAAAAACTCAGTTTAAAGGAAGCAAAAATTACTCCTAGGCTGGTACTTTTAAATCCTATTTTCAGTCCATAAATTTGATTGTAGAGTTAAATTGAAAAACCAGAATATTTAACAAGTAGCATAAAATCCTTAAGAATTGGAGATGCTCCCTGCTTTAAAATGTTAGAAAAAAGGGAATCAGAACCACATATGAGCTCATTATTAATGGCAATTGAGATCTAAAAGCCACCTTGGATAATTCTGTGTATCCTTTTCGAAGCTGATAGAAACTGTGTCATATATCTGAGAATTCCCCCAAAAGCTCCTGTCTGGAATAGTTCTTAGGCATGAGCTATTTAACGATACTCCAGCTTGGCAGAGTGAAACTCCTGTAACTTGGACCATCTTTATGTTGCTTCAGAACACTGTCTATGTGTTTATAAGAATTTTTGCCCCACAGTTGCAAATACAAATGTGGTTCAGCAGTGAGTAAAAGTAGCTGCCTTGTGGTGACCATTTGCATCCCAGGTTTCAGTTCAGTTCCTGGAGATATTTGCTCACTGTGGAGGTGCTTTCCTGACTTAGATCCCTAACAGAGAGAGGAAAAATATAGCTCATCATAGAGAACAGGTAAAGAGCTATTAATTTTAATAATTGTGTCCTGAATTTGGCCATACATGTATATATATATATGAATATAGATAAATATAAAAATCCCAGAAATCCCAGGGACAAGATGCAGAACTTGTCTGCCATCTGACATTTTTGACAAGCTCTCCAGAATTAATCTGTCTAGGAGCTACTATGCTCATCTTAATTATGGAAAGGCTGCATCTGTGTGCAAAGCTGTTGAGAGAGAAAGAAGAAAGTAAAAATGTCCACTAGGTTTGATTAACTGCTTTCAGCCTGATGAATAAAGACAGATGGTTACTAGTTATTTTTCCTTAATGGATTTTGAAGGTCCATTTGGTGGATGAATTAAAGTTATAGGTCCCAAGTCTGCCTTTGAAGATATGCCTGCACAACCCTTAGTAATTCTAGCACAGTTTGCATGCCTCCAAGAGAGAGGTTTGCCCTGAGGCTCTTGTATATGTTGCCAAAAGACAGTTTTGAAATAAAAAATAAAAGTGAAGTGATAGTTTAGAGTGTTAATAAAACAAGTTACAAACTCTGCACAGCTCAGGAAGGAATCCCTTACGAGAGGTGATTATTTTGAAGGCTGTGCAGGCTTATCCCCATAGAATCTGTGCCTGCTCGGGAATGGGCTCCACCTGGAGCTTGGCAATATTTTAATATTGGCTTTAAAACTTGGAGAAGTTCATTTCAAAGTTGCACTTGATAGTTGCGTTACCTGGAAAGTGAAATAAATAGTTTTATGGTGCAGGTTCATTTGCATGAATCGATGAACCTGTCTCAGATGCAGGTGGAGGAGCTCTTTAGGGCAGGCTCTAATTCCGCAGGTGTGCACACTCAAAAACACGGCTATGAATATTTCTGTCCTTTACTTGAGTACGAATACCTGTGTTTATTTTTAAGAATGTACCTAAGTGCCTGGGAGTTTGGGCTCTCTGGGAACATTTAGACCTAATGGGTCTTGGGACTGTCATTCAGCAAGCTATTAAGTCATCTGTTTAGTTTTATGTGTCGATACTCGTAGTGAATTTAATGGGATTAAATATGCTTACATCCAAACAACTTTGGAGTCGGGGTTAAGGTGATATAAAATGTCTAAGATGGACAATATAATAAAGGGAAGCAAAACAACAAAGAATGACGTTGAATATACAGATTTTTTTTTCCACAGTTGGTGGATTGCCTAAAGAAAGAAATATAATTTAACTAAAATGCTACCTGCCACAGAACCATCAAAACCCCCCGCAGATCCTGAAAGGGACCTTGTGAGGTCATCTGGTCTGTCCCGCTGCTCCACGGCAGGATCATCTGTCACTGAGTCATTGCTGAGAGGGAGCTGGGCTGGCTGGCAGCGTTCAGGGGCCATCACAGCAGTTCACGAGCAGCGCAAACACGGCTGGAAAGCGGAAGGATTGGGAATGTCCTTCAGACCACAGCGGCGAAGGAGAAATCAGGGACATCCGGCACGGAGCAAACATGCGCTCCATCAAAATAATAATGTAAGTCATGGATTACACACCGAGTGAGGTCACGGTTCCTCAGCAGGAAAAATGCATGGCCTCACCATTTGGAAGCGAGGGGCTTGTCCTTCAAGTGACAGAAAACGGAGTGGGTTTAGGGCAGGCGGCACTTTGTCGTGGTTGATTGCTTAATGCTTTTTGAATCATCGCTCGTTTTTCACCTCATTCTGCTTTGGCTTTCATTTCAAAGAGTAGCTGTGAGGAAAATCTAAAAATAAGTGAGTTGTGTTTGTGAGAGGCAGCAATGTTTTTTAGAGTTTGCAGACGGGAGGGAAGGCACGTCACGGATCTGCACAGCTAAGAACCCAAGTGATGATGGGGACCCCCTACCACCCATTTTCTTTTGCCCCCTTTGTAGAGTCCATGCTCAAAGCTCAGAGACATGTTCTGGGGTCTAAGTTGCATGTGATTTATTTTTAACGTTGTCATTGTCTACAGTGAACGACAAGTTACCTTGGTAGCATTGTCAATCCCCCCACTTTGAAGGGTCTCCTCTGGGGGCAGTTTCTCAGTTTGTCTACCCACGTTTTAATCAGACTTTGGATTACCACTGATTTTCCATTTTACCCCTATATTTACATTGCTATTTATGAATTTAACTATGCCAAACCCCATGTGACTTTTGCATAGATAATGCCTAAATATTTGAAAACGTTCTGTGGTCTACTATTAACATGTATGGAAAAGGTTGGATGTAAACCAGATGTTTCTCCAACCTGTCAATGTCTGGAGACACGCAGGAGAAAAAGTTACAGAAAGAAGCTGTAGAAATGTGTGTTTTATCTGATGTGGATACGGTGGATACGACTTGTGGCTGGGGGAACCCATCTGGAAGCAAGGCAGGCAAAACTGCCGTTGCATTTCAGGAAGCACCTGCAGAGAAATGAGCAGGCTGTGGGCTGGGAAACGTGGAAAACCTTTGTGTTCTGGGCACAGAAATGCTGCCATTAACTTCAGAGAGGCAGAGCTGTAGGAAAGGGAAGAAAACAGGAAGGTACAATGAAGATCTAGCTGGAAAAACAAGCTAATCTTCCAGTTGAGAGTACAACTTACATATTTATTTCTCATGTGTTGAGGCACCACTGTGCTGTGCTCTGTCCTAAGCAGGGCTGGTATTTTACTCTGAATATACCAGAGGAAATTTTAGGGAACATTCTGTGCTGCTGGAGAAGTGGACTAAGATAAACTGGTATCTTTTCTCCCCTAACACTGATGATTCTGTGAAAGCCCTTTTAATGTTACGGGATGACAGGAAAAAGGCAGGCAAATGCAATTTCTCATGAGGATAACCTAGGGATGATTCCTGGCTAACTTCCTAAAGAGTACCTAATTGCTTTTAGGTTTCCTGATTCTATCACTGTTTCTTCTTGGAAAATAGTGGCGACTGGGTTGATAAAAATGACTTATTTTGAAGAGTGCAATCCCTTTTTAGCTCTTCCTGAAAGCCTAGAGATACATAGATGTCTGGAGAGTTCAAGAAGAAAACCTCCCTTGCAAATACAGAGGAGTGCTTATAATCTTAATGATTCCTCTGATTTAAGATGTTTTGTCTATTGCAGAAAATTTACAAAGGGTGATTAAAGTTCATATAAACACTGAGGCAGAATTTACAGCCCTTGGCTTCATTTACAGGTCCAGTTTGGCCATCAATACAAACGTTCTTCGCTCTGAGGTTCTTGCTTACATTTGAGAAAGTAACAGGAGATTTAGTTGAGGAAGTTTTTGTTGGTGTTATTCTTCTTATTCTTATTGCCGAATTGAATGTTGGGGAGTGATGTGCTACAGTTTTTTCTTCACTGCAAAGTGCAGATCTTCAGAAATGACTGTTAATCTCTGAATTTACAATATTTATCATTACTATATTTCTAAAACCAAAATCTCCAGTAGCTTAGAGGTAAAAGATAGTCCTTACTTTTCTTTAATGCATGCATACTTTATTTGACAGGAATTATTTTCCCTAAGAGTCTATTAAATAAATAGTTTGAAGACAAAGGAGAGGTTACACAGCCTTATTTTCATTTGCACATCATCTTTTTTCTTTTTCCCTAATTCAGTTCATGCCTGTGAATTCAGAGATCTTAATTCACAAGGATACTTGGCTGCATTCCTAGCTTTAGTCAGGGTAATGGGGACAATTGGGATAATTGGGACAATTCACGTGTTTCAAGTTGAGTGCATGAAGAGACAACTGGCTGAAGGCAGAGAATTATCTCAACCTTTGTACAGGAGTTCTGCAGTGTTTATAAGAGGAAAGTCTGTTTGCCCAAAGGAGCTTTGTGTATGAAAGTTCAACAGCTTCTACATCCAGGACTAATAGCCTGACAAGGTGTGTAGCCATCAAGTCCACCAAAATCCAAATGGATGAAGGTGTTTATGTACTCTCAGAATCTGTAGCAACCAAAGTAAATAGTTTCATACTTTTTCTGCTCCTATATGTATTTACTCATTAGAAGCATGTTTTTGTCTTGGTTAATGACTCATTTGTTGAAACAGATTCCAGCTTGTTTAAAGATGAAATTATTTTCCAGGAAAAGCCTTGTGCATGAAAGCCTCCCTACAGAACCTGAAGTGCAGATCCCTTACCCAAGCCGCAAAAGCACATGAAGCAGGAGCTCTCATGAGCTACAGCCATTGCCTTGCCCAGCTGAGAAACCCTGAATCAATAAACAAAACAGAAAACTGAGGAGTTCTGTGGGAAATTCTGACCTGAAATGAAAAACAAATCTGTGACTGGCAGAGGAAGATGAAACAGAGATTGGACGCGTAGAAAAATTGCTTCGTGGTTCTAGACAATAGAATTCTTGTTGCAGTTGAGCCAGAAGAATATAATCAGGCAGCAGCTATTGGATATGGCATATGGTACTTCTGGATCAGGGGAAAGTGCTGAAAAGAAAAAACATTGATAGCAGATTATTGGAAAATGCAAAGAAAGCCCATGAGAAAAGTGGCCAAAGAAGTGAAAAAAGATGCAGGATGAGGTAACGGAGACATGCCTGAAAGCCTGGCGGTTGAACTGGAAGCTTCTACTACACTGGAAAGTTAGAGAGGCTTCAAAAACTGTAAACATTCAGGAAAACTTCTGAACTGCAAATGGAGCCATGAAAAGCAAAGATAGAGTGCTCATTGCCAAGGTAGAACCAAAAAAGAGCTTGGTGGTGCATTTCAAAGAAGCTGTGACCAGTCTCAGCTTCCCCACATTTCAAAGTAACTGGGGAACCTGAACATTTTGCCCTTTATTTTTGTGTGTTAAGAACAGCAACTGAAAGCACAGGCCAAAGCCATCATGCTGAAAAACACAGAGCCAGCAGAGAGTGACAGGAGAAAAGCTTCAAGAAATGGGGAAGAAACAAATTAATAACTGTGAAGAACTGCTTGTGCCTAAAGAATGAGAATGTGGTCAATGAGTTTATGCCTGTGGTAAAGAGGCCGCACATTGGAGGGGTGGGGGCAAGTCTTCTACAGTGATACTACAGAGGATGGAAGATGCTGTGACTGCACAGTTTGAAGGAAAACAAGCTGGATTTGGACTCAAGAGATTGTGAAGAGACTGGCTGTTCACATTGCAGATTACCATGGAGTGACCATCCTCCATGAGAGGCATCTTCTTTTGCCATTGCTTTCACTGACCTTCAAAATCATCACTTAGATGAAGAGACTTCCATGGAGGGGCACGCTTGGGATCTGCAGAGTCCCAGGAGGAAACATCAGAGACATGTACAGCGTGCTCAGTGAGGGTAAGCAATGGCACAGCAGCTGGTTCAGCCAGGAGCTGGGTTGGAATTGTTTCTGTGCTGCTGTTTGGTGTTGGCGTGGACTGACAATGGAATGAGGGTTCAGGCTTTAGTGTAGATTCTGTACACTGCCAGGGTGTAAAGGGACAGGGCACTGACTTACTGTGAGGCGGCTCTGGAAAGCTGGGAAGAAGGACAAATGTCCTGGCCAAGGTAGATGGAGCTTAGCCCCAAATCAGTTAACAAATCCACGCTCCTCGTAACACAGATGTCATGTTGATGCAACATCCTCGTAATTTGGAATCTTTTTTCTAGCAAAACTGTCAAGAAGGAGGTGAGGCAAGGGTGTACATTCATAGCATCAGTAGGCATGACATAGAGAAATAGGAAATGATGCAAACACAGTTGCAATCCTGTGTTGCTGTGCAGCTGTGACAGCTGGAGACATCCCAAAGTGGTAGAGAGGAAACTAGGTGCTTTTTCAAGATGAGTAGTTGGCACGAGATGATAAAACTTCTCTTGTTGCAAAATTCTGCTGAAAAATCCTCAAGCAGCAATCTGTAATTGCTGGTGTCAGAGAAAGTGCAGAGGCTCATGAAGTGGGTACTCCATGTTAGCATTTCTCAGCCAGTTCCAGAACATACCCTCCTTTCTGATAGCAATCTGTGTATGATCTCTGCACTTATATACAATTTTATTCACACACCAGGGTGAACATTCTCTTAAAAAGAAGCCTTCAGTGGTTATATTTTATATTAAAAACATAATTTCAACTTTAATTCAGACGGAGATCTGTCCCCACCAGCCCTTCCCACAGCTGTTCTGCAGTGTTGTGGGTGCAGGCAGGTGTTGTGTCAGTGCACAGGAGCAGCAGGGCCTATGCATGTGGCATTCCTAGCTTTCCATACATCCCCCACACTGAGAGGCAGTGTCTGAGGGAGGGAATGTGCACATGCCCATATACATTTCAGTGGGGGACGTGGCAGGGGAGCGGGGAGCAGAGGGGAGGAGCTTGGAGCTTGCTCTTCAGGGACCAGGCACGGTGGCCACCACAGCTTGGCCGCTTGCCCACCTTTGTCCCATCCCCACAGGCTGAGGGGAGCCAGGGCAAACATCAGGCTGGAGGTGATCACTTCTGCCTCTCATCCCGCTATGGAAAAGCTCCACCTTGCTGCATCCTCAAGGGTGAGAGTCCATGCTTTAAGTGCCAGCACGTTTGAGATCATCTCAATCGTACGATAAAGACCAATGATGCAGAGAGCAAAATTCTCCAAGAAAATATTTAAGAAGATGCCCTAGTGGAGAGCCAGGCATAACTGACCTCAAGAACAGCATGGTGCTAAAAGCAAAAGCAGCAAATGGCAAAGAGAAGTGAAAATAGTTCACACTTTGTGCACTGGTGGGAGGATGGGTGGAGGAGGAGTGTTTGCAGCAGTAATGAATGATGAGCAGACCTGGAGGGTAATGTTCCTTTAAGAAAGTGACCTAATCTCTAATGTAAACTACCTATAGGGGTATGTAAACATTTCCACTGGCTGGAAAAGTGTATATTCAACAGATTTGCAATCCCATAAAGCCCCAAAGGCATGATGGAATGGAAATGTGCTGCTTCATGTCGGGTTTGCACCGTGTGCTTCAAATCTTCAGTGTCTGAAATCAGGTAGGTCAGCACCACATTTTCTTTTGGAAGATCAGCTACATCATGTTAGCTGGGTCTGTCATAACATAGGCTTGTCTCTCAAACCATTTAGCAGGGATTTTTTAAACAGGGTTAAACATGCCTAAATTGTATTTCAATCCTTTTGGCTGGCTGGGTTTTAAAATTTTCTTATTGTTTAAATAACTTTCAGAATACACCACAGCAGGTGCTAAATCTCTCGGATATCCTTAATTGACTATTCCACCCCCCTCTCCTAATTTGCTGTGAGTATCAAACCAGTGATTCCTGCCAAAAATAAGGTGAATGTCATCACTGGAGGCCAGCTGAAGGCTCAGTCTCCGGTGTGTTACATGTGCCCCTAATGGCAAACCAGCAATCACCCCTTCCCAGTGCCTTGACTGTTAATCAGCTGTGTGTGTTTGCTGAATGTGGAGTAGGCAAATAGCCAAAGATGGGCACTAAAGCAGGGAAGGTCATTTGTGGCTTTTTGTTAAAAGAGGAGGTTGGTCTGTGTGTGATAAAGCCCAACACTAACCACACAGTTTGTACTCCAGAGGTTAAATAACCCTGTCCTGACCCGTTTTTGTCACTGCCCATCAAAAGCCAGTTCCACTGAAACTACACCCTAAGTTTTTACGTAGGAAATTCCAACTATTTCTCATAAAGGAAACTGTTCTTTTTCTCACTGTCCAGGGAAAATGTACTTTGAAGATATAAAAAAAACCCTTAGCAGTTAATTTTTTCCTGGAGCCAGCACTTGCTACATCATGTCCCTTCCCAGCGCTGTCAATCATTATCCAGCCAGCATATTGTTCAGAAGGTGGAGCTGTCAGGCAGAAGGAATGAAAGGTAAGAAAGGGAAGGCTTCTGCTTCTTGCTGATGCCAAGGGTAAATGAGATTATGTCAAACGTTTAAACAGAGTCCCCTTTCTGTGCCCCACCCCCTGCTCCTATATAACACACACTGCATTTAGCAATACCTGCTTTCACCCAGCCGGTGGTGGGGTGCGAGTGCCTGCTCTCCCCACCTGCTCATGGATGCTCTGGCCAGCAGCCCCCTTGGGTGGCTCTGCGCAGGTGCCACCACGCTTTTTGGGGTGGCCGCGCTCTGCACGGCCAAGAGGAGCCCCACGGACAAGGCAAAGGTGCTGCTGTGGAGCCTCCTGCCTGCCTTGCTGGGGCTGCTGTGTGTGGCCACTCTAGGGGCTGGCGGGGGGCTGGGGGTGTTTTTGGCCACGTGTCTCGTCTCCTCCGCGTACCTGGGTGGCCAAAGGCTGCTGCCCGTGGGCGACAAAGCCGTGCTGGTCACAGGTAAGGTGCTGCGCTGCAGGGAAGGCAAACTGGCTTTTCTCACGAGTGGGCTGGAAAACTTCGTGCCCTCGGGTTAGGTATCTGTAAAGTGCGTGCTTGTAAGAGTTCTTTATTGGGGTTTTTTTTTTTTCCCCCCTTGTTTTATTTGCTTTGGCAGAGATGGTTTTTTTCCAGGTAAATAAGTGTTCTGAAATTAAGTAGAAAAACATCTTAATATATGCTGTTATTTTTTAGTGTCTCATTTAATCTTTACAAGTAGCTTTTTAGGCATGCTTGTGAAATTAACTGGTGCAAAAAACATGAGAATACTTACGATGGTCTAATTTTTTAGGAGAGACTTAATAATTTGTGGGAGCCCTCAGAACACTAGATTCATGCATTACTTTTGTTTACTTGAATTTATTGCCTGGTTATGGATGTACAGTTAGTCATCTTTTGGGGTGTGTGCGTACACAGTGCACACTGTGTATATCATGCATATATTTCAAGATCCTGCTTTAGTGCCATCTCTTTGAAACGGTATGTGAAATCATTCGTGAGGGAGTAATTTCCTTCGCTAGCAGTGAAAGTTCAGAACTAATTAATTCAGTCTCTGTTAACACTCTGATCTACTCAAAACCCAATTTTATTTTGCAAGGATGGCATTTTTCTCATTTTATGGCTTTCCTCCTGCTTCTTTTAAAACTTTAGGTGTTGTTTATTTGGGTGTTGTTTATTTGTGTTAATCAAACCTTTAAACCTGAGTGCCTGCCAACTGCTTCTTCCACTGTTAATTTGCTGGGTTTGTTTTATTTTCTGGGGTTTTTTTTCCCCTCTGGAAAGCTGAATTAAGTTGTTTTGGTTTATATAGCCATTTCTTGCAGAATTTCATTTGGTTTTATAGGGACACCTGGAAATAATTTAGATTTGCCTAGCAAGCTTTAATATGGGGATTAAATATAGAAGTTGAGAGAGGACGAGAAGCAGCAAGTTCTCCCCTTGCAGTTTATCTGCCAGCTGGGTTTCTCCCTGCAGGTGTATCACATGAGGATGGGTATTGGCACGGGGAAATAAGGAGCAATCTTATCCCACCCCTGCACACTCAGGGTTGTTCTTGCACTTGGGCATCTCCTTGCAAGCCTGCAAATCTTCAGGAAAAAGCACTCTCTGGGAGTTTAACTCCTCTGGAGAATCTGAATTAGGACAATATAAGGGAGTAAAGAACATTTGTTTATGGTCCAGTAAGTGAATGTGCTTTCTTTGTACCTGTGCTGCAACTGTCCTGAAGAAATGCAAGTTCGGGCAGCTGATCTCTGACTGCTGATTCTTTTCAGGAGGCTCCTTTCTGTCTTTATTTGAATCCTATGCAATCAATCAAAGCCTCCATCAACTGAAACAAAGTTTTACTCAACATGTGTCTTGGTTAAATTCCTCTGACTGTAGTGTTCTTCCCCATACCCACTACAGGACGTGTGCCCATGTGCATTTGCAGGTGCAAGGTGCCTTTAAATAGATTTAAATACATTTTCTCCTATTCAGACAAGACCTGAGGCAGGCACTTCATGGAAAATGGTGATTTTTGATTCTTTTTTCCCCTCCTCCTTTCAGCCCTGCAGGGTTGAGGAATGTGGTTGTGTTCTGGGCAGCTGCCACATATCACTTGTGAGAAGGCTGCCTTTGGCCAGAGCCTGGAGTAATCTCAGCTTCTCTCCCTGGATTTTGTCCTGTTTTGTTCTGGTCCTCTTTGGATGTTCCTCCTACTGGTGCTGCTGTGTGTCATTTAATCCCAGAGTTCACCAGAGTACCAGGATGAGGGAAAACTGCACCCAGTTTTTCTCATGGGTAGATGTGGGCATGTGAGCAGGTTTAAAGCCGCTGCTGAAACTCTTCCGTTGATCCTCTTGCTAGGAGTGAGACATTGCTACAATGTCCTAAAACAGGAGCTCCAGGGCAGGCAAACACTTTAGTGTGGTTTGGTGAACCCAGCAACCACCTTCCCTAAAAATTACATTACCACAAAGATCTACAGCAACAGGAATTGTAAAATTCTGTCAGTTGTTCTGTGTGCAGTGGGATGAACTTCTCCAGTTAATTTGGTGTTTCTATTCTTGGTGTGTGATTTGATGTTTGATGCTCAGCATGAGTAAATCGTAAATTCTCAGTAATGAATCAGTTACAGTCAGTGGTGGCTGCCTTCCTTATAACAAATCTTCTCATAATTCACAAATTATTTTTGACATAAAAGCAAGAGTGTGGTCGAGGGAGAATTTTCTTCTCCGCCCCCCCAGAGGCCTAAGTACTGTTTGAATTCTAGGAGCTGAAGTGTAAAGTTTCTCTGGACTTCAGTAACACGTCTGAAACTCAAATCATCCTTGTTTTGTGGTTTTTAAAAAAGCCAGGGACGAAACAAGAACTGGGCATAGAAAAACACTTATTTCCTTCTCAGGATTGCTACAGCCATCCCAATTTCAAGCTGCATTGTACTCTGCCCAATTTCAGGTTAAAGCTGCATTCTAAAACTTTGGTTGTATGTAGTAACACAGAACTGTGGCTCTGTACTTTCTGGGAAGGATTTGATCCAAAAGTAGGGTTTTTCACTAAAGGGCAGTGAAGGAAAGATGCTCTACCTCCAAACCTAGAAATCTGTCATGTCTTTGGGATATTTGCAGGCCTCTTCATGTCTCTTTAGGGAATTCCAAGAATGCAGGTTTGTTCTTTCAGGTCAGGACTGGAGAAGCTTAATGTGATATTTGTAGTGCTCTGGTGCATCTTCAACAAATCCCAGACTTCTAAAATGCCAAAAAAAATGCCTTTTTTTTTTTTTTCTTTTTTAAAGACTTAAATAGAGCATGAGTAATTATTTTCTACATCTTGCACTGATTAATTCAGGCATTTAGTACGTGTTTCCTTCAAGTCACCTGGAATTAATTGTTTTTCACCTTTCATGACTAAAGCCCCTGTTAAAAGACAGAATCAAAAAATGAAGATCTAACACGATTACAATGGGGCTCTTTGGCAGTCAAATTCTATTGACTCCAGATTTTGGGTGTAGGAGGAGACTTGTGAATAACTGTGATAATATCTGCCTTGCTGTGCTGGAATCTCAGGCTATCCCTTGGAAGTTTATGGTCAGGTTAAGTAGGGAGTTTTGCAGCTCTTTCATAAACAGGAAAATAGTAAAAAAAAAAAAAGACTGTCAGGAATTCCAGCCCTTTGTGCCACAGTCAAGTTTCCAGAGTTTGGAAGCTGAGTGGCTATGTAGTAAATTGCTGTTGCAGGAGATAGTCAAGCCCTGGGATAGCTCCATGGAGCTGGGTGCACAGCAGCATCCAGGAGCTTTCTTCGCTGTGGTTGCAGTGGAGGGTGTGGTGTAGTATTGGGGAATGGGCTTTATGGTATAAAAACCATATTAATTTCTTAAACTCCTCATGATATTATCCTTCGCAAAACTCCTGAGGTACAGTCCCTGCAACTCCTTCCCTGTCTCTAGCTGTGTTGCTTCATTGAGTTTCTTGGTGGGTAGATGGGTGAAATGTCTCCTGCCTCTTTGACTAAGTATCTCTGTAGGTGGGAAGAATGGAAACCATTCAATAGCAGCAGCAAAATACTGGGTCAAAGGGAGAGACTTGTGAGTCAATCAAATTATTTGTTAGATATTCATCATCTCTACCTGGTGGGAGGAATTGCACAGCTGTGATCCCAAAGACCATTTTGTGCTTGCTCTAACAGAGCTTCCTGCAGTTGGTAGGTCATTGCTTCATGTAGACAAAGTTTGGGAGAGGATAGAGAGGATGAGGGAAATTCTGACATAAGTTTGAATGAATTAAACAGCTGACTTAGCACAGAAATGCCATTCTGAACATTTCTTAGGGTTTGAAAGCATTGAACTCCTTTGCAGGTAAAGAAACTGTTGCTTAGCTTTGGCTTGGTTGTAGACTGTAATAAAAAAAGTGCTTATCAGAAGGATCTCTGTGGTAGATGTTTGAATAAAACAGTGCTCCTTTTTCTGAATTAAGAAATAGAACATAAGAATTTGCACTGAAAGATGTCCTGTGATTGCTTTGTCCACCAGAGATTTCAAATTAAACTATTAGTGGGGTTTTTTTTCCTTAGATACTTTTGTTGTCAGGTTTGAGACGGAATATTTGTATCAAACCACTCTAGAGTTTTATTGCTTCTGTATGTATGAAATAAGTCCTAGAATCTGTCAGTGGCAGAGCATGAGCTGATGTTATTAGCTCTGTGCCAAGAGAACGTGGTCTGTCGATCTCTGTGGAACATTTAAAGGTCCAGCTCCTCAAACTTCAGATTGAAACCTTTCTTCCTACTGCCATTTGTATTTCAGGGACTTTGTCATCATCTTTTTCTTTACATTTGCATTGATTTCCAACGTGTGTATTTTATACATACATTTATATATTTTAATGACATTATTGAACAGAGCCACTTTTCAGGTGTCTTTCTGATGCTTTCAGGAAGCGACACTGGCATTGGGCATGCTCTGGCCAAATACCTGGACAGCTTAGGTTTTGTTGTGTTTGCTGGGGTTTTGAATAAGGACGGGCCTGGAGCTGAGGAGCTGCGGCGGACCTGCTCTGGGAGACTCTCCCTCCTGCAGCTGGATATAACCAGTGCCACCCAGGTCAAGGAAGCCTACCTGAAAGTCTCGGAGAAGGTGCAAAATACAGGTACAACTTTTTCCTCCCCTTTATAATGGAAGTACTGATGTATCTGTTGGCTACATCAGGGAGTTTCCATGGCAGTCAGGGCATTCACACTGATGACTCCAGCCTTGTGGGACACAGGAAAACGGCAATGACCGCTCACGGAGTGGGGAATGTGTATCTGCAGCTGCAGGTCATCTCTGCTTTGATCTGACCCAGCTAATCAGTAATCCTTACGGAGCTGATTTCCTGCTGCACATTTCCTGTGCTTTCTCCTCTTCCCAGGACTCTGGGGTGTTGTGAACAACGCAGGCATCCTGGGCTTCCCTGCTGACGGTGAGCTGCTCCCCATGAGCACCTACAGGCAGTGCATGGAGGTGAATTTCTTTGGGGCCGTGGAGGTGTCCAAGACCTTCTTACCGCTACTCCGGAAATCCCAGGGGAGGCTGGTTAACATGTCCAGCATGGCAGGTGAGCTCAGCTAAAGCACCAAATGAATTTCTGGAGCAACGCAGAAAACAACGAACTTCCCTGGCAAAAAAAGCTGAGGAAGGTGTCAGCCAGTCTTGCTTGGCTATACACCCAGGGAATTAATATTGAGGAAATAAGTCCAGGTTTTTCTGTTGTTTGGAGACTATTTCCGGAAAACAGCCTTTAAAGGAGAGTTCAGTATGGCTAAAAATACTCTGTGACAGAGAAGACAGTAAAGTCAGATCTCGTGTTCTGGATGCTATGAGTTATAACTTTCTGAGCTTCCATAACGATGGGTGGTACATCACAGATGTTTCCATAACATGCTCAGGCAGAAGTCTGTGACTGCCTCAGTTTGTGATATCTTCTGAAATCATTGGAGCTGAAGATAATGTGTGTTTATATGTCTTTAAAAATATTTCTGATATCTTCTTAGAAATACTGAGGCCTAAGTTATTAGCAAATTGGTAAATTTTAATAAAAAAACCCCCAAACCGTCTTTTTAAAAATTAACATATGCTTTCCTCCCCCCCCATAAATTGTGCTTACTCTGTATATGTATATCTGCCTTCTATTCTAAGAGGACAGCTGAGATTCTTAGGCATAGGAACTAATGTAATACAGTATCTGGTATCCAACAGCTGAGGAGCAAGAATGCTCCTTTGAAAATGAGACCTGCTAGAAGCAGGATGTCGTGCTGCTGGAAAGTATTTTGGTTTCAGACCTCTTAAGTATTTACTGTATTATTTGCTTCCCAAATTTTCCTTTGTTCTGTCTGCTTGGACCCTTCTGTGCAGTTGGAGCCCACCCAAGCCCTGCTGCATTGCTGGGGTGGCTTGTGAAGGTGTTGCCTGCCCTTCAGAGCCTGCATGGGGGGTGTGGCTGCACTCTGGCTCTGACACTGTCACGGTGTTCTCTTTAAAATCCCAAAGATGTTCTATACCTATATATGGTCTACAGTGAGAACTTCTGGTTTCCTTCATGCACAATTTGAGAAATTATACGAGGATTTGCAAAAGTATAATTGGGGTTTGCATAAGTGCAATTTTTCTCTGGTGATTGCTGTAAGGAGTGCAGCCCAGAGCCTGAGAGGAGAATTCTGAACTCAAAAGGAAGGTCCAGCTGTACTACCCTGGCACTAATCACACAGGGTGCTCTGTTTCAGGAGTTATCCAGCTTCTGCAGCATCCCTTGCCTGGCTGGATGAGTGCTACAAGTGAAAATTAAACTTCAATCAGTTTTTTTGAAAAAAGGGGTTGGAGAAGGAAGTATCTATGGGGAAACTATATGGAAATGAGAAAACAGACAAGGCAGGCTGAAAATGCTCAGAGTAAGAAAAGTTCCAGGTAAAATGTTAGCAAGAAAAATGTTGCTTGTTTCAGTTACTTCTCTTGCAGTTTCTACATATTAAAACAGTTGCCTCTAATAAAGCTGTCCTGAATCTTACAGATCTAAAATGTATGGGGAGTTGTAACCTTGCTGTGAAAAGACTTAACAAGGTCTTAAACAGTCTTCTTTTAAATGATGATACAGAATAACTGTGTTCTTCTCACAGTAACAGTATTAACAGAGAGCAAATTCTTTTATGTAACAGTTGCCTGTAGGACTCTGTGTTTATGGCTCATTGCTGATACTTAACGGAATCAGGATGGAATTACCAGAAGGACCTTTCTGGTGCTGCTCTGCCCACCAGCCCTTGCAAGCACAGGGGCTGAGGCCAGACCTCTGTTTCCTCTGAGCACCCAAGTGAAGCTTGAGCTGGTGTTTTGGGGCAGATGTCTTAATTCTTGGCATGAATCCCTGACCTGCCTTGCACGGATAAATGGAGAGCGTCCCTGTGATGAGTAATTTGCCCTTACAGGAGTTGATAATGACCCTGCTTAAACTATAGCTGTCTGCAGAGAAGTTCTTGCCCGCAGGCTGCTTTGGGTGAACAGCTGCTTCTTAATGCAGGGTCTGAGGGTCCTCTGGTGAAACATTAGTGGAAAACTTAGTGAGGTCTCATTGTGCTGAGTCTCTGTCTGTGTAGAGCTCATTTAACTGGTCTCAGGTTAGCCTGACCTCAGAGGGAAAAGTACGTGATTCAATTGGCTCAGGCCAATTGAAACTCCTGCTTATTCAGATGGTACAGAAGAATAATTAACATATAATTGGCCTGAGTCCTTGAAAGCAGTGACTATGTGTAAGAAGCTCCTGCGATACCTCGGTCATCGCAGTACAATTACCCAATAGACAGCACCAGAGGCTTACCTGAAAATTCCCTGGTATCCAAGTATTTTCTTTCAAAGGACTCAAAGACGTTGAGATGAATGTGTGGTACGTGAAACAGAGGCTGTCTGCAAGGATCTGCCCACTGGCCTTGCAGGCAGGAGGAGGAGGGATGTGCCTCAAGGAGAAGGGCTGTCCCTTCCAATCCCTCCCCTCTGCTGCCAGCACAGCCCATCGTGGCAGTGATGACCCTAAACCTGGCAGAGATGCTCTGCTCAACCTCATCGACCTTGTGGAGAAGTGGGAGGGCTGAAGAAGGAGAATATGCTCAAATCAAAGCCTGGATTTTTCTAGAGCTGAAGAAGTGTTGGTCTGCTGGTTTCTGGGACAGAGGAAATCTCTGAATTTGGAAGATATTGTTTTCTGGAAGCTTGTTTTTGTGAAAGTATAGATTTCTTTTAAATTCACCCAAAGCACTGGTTGTTTTCTTATCTTTTTCATCTGAACAAATGCTTCTGACATTGGAGAAGATGAGATATAACTACTAGCAGGGAATCTGCTTCTCTGATGGCTCTGAGGAAGTCCTGTCACCTGCAGGGTGTGATTCCAGCTTTGGTTTTCTGTGTTATTGTCTCTGGTCTTTCTGAAACTATCTGGAAAGAACAGGAAAGTAAGCTGGCTTTACAAAGCTGGAATTGAGATTACTTAGCCTGTTCTAACTATGGTTTACCATAGGAGCTGGAAATTGGTGTTACAGTGCCAAGAACAGGAGCATAAAACTACTGCTTCACTGTTTATATGAACTAAAACATTACCTGTGTTTCTCGAACCAACACTCATAACTTTCAGCAGTTTTTACCCTTAAATGCAGTACAGTTTATTTTTCTGCCCTACAAGGTGCCTTATCAGGTGTTCCTGAGCATAACTGCTATAAGCAACTGTTAATTTACAACTTTCACTCTTTTTTAACCTCTAACAAGAAATGACTTCCTCACTGACTTGTCTTTAACCTCAGTGAGAGATGCATAATTTTGGTTGTGCTGTAATCTTCCTTCTAAATCATGACAATAAAGGCTGGAAAGAGCCACCGCCGAGGTTTATCATGTTTATGTTGCTCCTGCAGGAGGCATTCCACTCCCGAGGTACGCGGCGTACGGTGCATCAAAAGCAGCTCTGTCCATGTTTTCTGGAGTAATGAGGCAAGAGCTTTCCAAATGGGGAATTAAAGTTGCTGCAATTCATCCATCAGGCTTCAGAACAGGTTGGTGTTTGACATTTTGGGTTGTTCTTTCTGCCTTTCCACTTCCCTCTAGTCCAGCACCCTCAAACGCAGCTCTGAGTGATGTTCAGGAGATGGACTTTTTCCTACTCTTGATGTTGGCTATGGAAATTTAAGATCTGTGGGTTTTGTGACATGTTCCCTTCAGTGCTGCACACTGGCTGCCTCTGCCTCTCCTGGGCAGATCTGTCTTTGCTTCGAGCCAGGGCAGGGTTCAGGCAACTGGTGCCTTCCCTTTGCTCCAGCTTTGTTGAAGCTGAAGAAACTGAGCATTGTGATGTGTTCAGTTTGGGTGTTATGACTTGCTTGTTCTACATCAGAGCTCCAGGTCCTCCTCTCAGTCCTACCTTCCTCAGTATCAGAGATCTTACTGAGCTGCTCCACCTTGCATTGCAGTGTCTGCAGCAATACCCGTCATCCTGCTTGCTTGCTGTTGATATTGTTCTGTATAGCCTCTGATCTTTCCTCTCTGCTCCTTCCCTCTGTTGTGCTCCTGCTGCTTTCTGTTCCAGGTCTTGTCACTGATCTGAGCACTCCTTGCAGAGCCTGTCTGGGTTCCAGACTCATCTCCTGCTGCACATGCCCTTGCTGCACCCTGTGCCTGCTTGGTGTCACATCTGTTAATAAATACTGATTGGAACCAACCACAAAATGAATAAGGACAGAGAGGCAAAAAGCAGGGGAAGAAGTGGAAAGAAAAAATGCTGACTTAGCCGTGAGAGAGCCTTTTTAGGTAGAGCTAGTAACCAAAGGATGCATGAGGCTTACAGTTTTTGTGCAGTGCTTTCCCTTCTTTTCCAAGTTAAAGCCCTCGGAGGAACCAGTTGTGGTGCTTGTTCTTCACTGACACAGTTAAGAACAATTATGGATCAGGTTGTTGGCGGGGAACAACTCATTGACTATTAATTATAGGTGTTGATTTTTTTTTTAATATTCAGCCCCAAACCCACTTGCTATCTTGTGATGTTGCTACTGCAGGTATACAAGGCACATCTGACCTGTGGGATAAGAAGGAAAAGGAGCTGATGGAGAACCTCCCAGCAGACACAAGGCAGGCCTACGGTGAGGACTATCTCCTGGGGCTGAGGAGGTACCTCCTCCACATGCCCAGCTGCTGTGACCCCGACTTGTCCCCTGTGCTGGGCAATGTCCTTCATGCTCTGCTGGCCAGGAGACCACACGGGCTGTACACCCCTGGCAAAGGGGCTTATGTGCTCCTCTGCATCTTCTGCTGCTTCCCTCTCTGGCTCTATGACTTCTTCATTAGTAAGATGCTGAGTGCTGAGTCTGTTCCCAGGGAGCTGAGAACATCAGAAGATGAAAGCAAAAACCTCTAAGGTGTCCATCAGCATTTGTCTCACTTGATGAGATAGCTGGGGAAAACTCTCTAAGACACTGCTATTTATTGTACTGTCTTTGTTAAGTTGCATTTACAGTGCCTTGCAAAGAGGTAAATCTTTGTGTTAAGAGTAATGTTCAGAAAAAGCAGTGGATAAACAGAAGGCTATTCCCAGATAGGGCATTTTCTGGGGGGATTTTCAGTGTTTTCCTGATGTCTTTATATCCTGCCTTCTTGTGTAAGGTAACTCATGAAATTATATCATTCCTGTCTGGTTCAAAAGGCATCACCAACACAGAGGCAGATGCATAACCTGTTTTTAAAGACAAACCATCCTTGAGAGCCAACAACCTTCTTAAATATTATAAGGAGTTACATATGTTCCTATCATTGGAGAGATTTAGAAATGTCTAATGCAAGTCTTTTTCACTGCAGCTTCAGCCTAATACGTTTGAGGTTTGGGTTTTCAGTTCTGTTGCTGTTGAACTTGTGAAATGACTGTACTTTTTCTCCCCCTAAGTTTTGTGATGTATAGTTGTGACATTTAGAGTGTGTTCTCTTTGCTAGACCAAGCAACATAAATTAGCTGGGGGGGGGGGGGGGGAGGAGGTGGGAATGTATGAAGATAAAGACCTTTATGAAGAAATAAACAATTGCCTTCCTACAGTAATAGAAATAGTCATAGTAAGCGTATCAGCTGCTGATTTGATATGACTGTCTGGGTCATTCTGTGCATTGCCTGTACATATATATATATATATATATATATAGCCTGTGTGTATCTAATTATTAGTAAAGTCTGATCTCACTTCTGCTTTCTGTACAATTCCTCACTCACTTATGGGTTTACAAAGTAGTCGTGTTCTTGCCCATTTCTCCTGGAACCTTCTTGTCTCCCTCTGCTTTGGGGGGAGTTTGTGCTCACTCCTGTAAGATCAGTCTGTGTCCACGTCGCCTTACTGGATTCCAGTGTCCATCTTCTTGCAGACTGTGGTCGCTCCCCTTCCCTAAATTCACTGTAGGAGCACCAGGTGCCCTCCTCAGTGCCCTGTGCCATAAACTCCTCACCAGTGCCAAGTGCTTGGGCAGCTCACCTGTATTTTTCCTACCTTACTCCCTTTTTGTATTGCCTGTCACAACCTCGGGTTTTGAAATGCTGTGGTATTTCAAAAGAAATCCTCATGCCCCCAAGTTCCCTGGTTTGGCCCTCTGTGGTTTGACCATCTGTCCTGTGCCCTACTTTGATAAGATCCATTTCTTTTCCAATGCTGTAAAATTAAAAGTGATCATGTTCTGGGCTTTAAATGTAGATGAACTCTTTGCCTTTGCTTTCTGAGCAACTTCTAACTCTTCTGTCACAGTCCTAGTAGTGTGATGTGCTTTGCAGCCAACTGAACAAAATCACTGCCTAATTTGGATCTGTAGTGTTTATTCAATCACTTTCCTGGGTCTTTTACATCAATGCAAGTCTCCTATAAATGCAGAGAGGATGCTCAGAAGGTTTGGGGAAACCCTCCCGTCCTGTGCATTTTGTCACATTCACTGCTTTTGCTACTGAGCTTTATCAGCAGGTGGGTTTGTATCAATCTCCTGATTATGGACTTTTGCTTTCCTTTGAGGAAATGTGACAAAACCTGTTCTAAACTCAGAAAATCTGGGACTATTTCTCTCCCTCTGCCAATTTCTTCCTTTACCTATTTCCTCAATTTTTTATGTATCAACAAAAAGGCTTAATAAAAAAAAAAAAATTAATAGTAAGTGGGTGGCTGTGACTCTTTCTGTCTTGTCTGTCCCTTTGTGCTTTTTGGGGATCAGTTGTACATTTCCTCCTCTCCTGGGCTGCCCTTGGTCGCGCTGCAGGAGCGCACCAAGGAGGAAGGTGCGAGGGGGAGTTTCTCAAGGGAAGAGAGACAAGATGGCACTTGGTGCCCTGTTTTGGGCAGGACATTCCCAAATAGCTCCACGGCATCTTGTGAGCTGGAAGGGAAGGAGAGTGCCATGCTGGGTGGCAACCTCGGTATTTTGGCTGCCTTCAGGGTGAGGGAGCTTGCTGCCAGTCAGCCTATCTCTGTCTCCATCGCTGATGGAGGTGTTTGTTTTTCCTTCACACCCAATTTAAGTGTAAATTCTGGGGGCTGGAATTTTGCCCTTAGACTCATTGTACATTATAAAACCAAAATTCTCTTAGCAGTCAGTCAGCTGTTTTGCCTACCCATCTTCATAACAATCTTTAATTGTCGCTTTGTTATCTGGCTGTGGTTATAAAATGTAATTTTTTTTCCTCCCCTTGACTTTCTTAATAGGAATATTATCTTGCACATTGCAGACATATTAAACTAGGCATTTACTTGGAGGTTCTGACTTAATTTTATTTTTTTTACTTGTATTTCTCAGGGGAATTCTGTTCTGAATAGTCATTTTATATCTCTTCACCTGACTACAAAGATATTTTAGTAAGTCTCAAATAATTGTGGTATCCAAGATTGTTATTGTATTTTTCCTACAGGGATCTTACTTTGTGTTTTAAAGATAATTCTGTTGTAACACATTATTGAATTATGTGTCATTTAATGGGCCACAGTATTAGAAGTAAATTCCATTTGCTGAGGGCTTGCATTGCAAACAATCCCGACTGGGAGACGTGCAGAATAAATCCGGGGTGTTTGTGGCCAACCAGACCATGGGGATGGGGGTGCTGACACTGGCTCGTGCTCTCTGGGTGTTGTGTTCCTTCTCTTACCATAACGGCTGATCTAATACAAAGTTATTTTAGGGATAGGAAGAGAGGATATTTAGTTCTGGCAGTGGAAACTGATGTACTAAAACCCCCAAATAAACTACCATGATTTGGGTCTGGTTGCAAAGGTAACATTTCTAGCAAAATGCATATGGTATGAAGAAAAGCACCAGAGAAATGAAAGAAATTGGCTGTGGCCCTAAAAAAGGACTAATAAATAATACTCTAAAACATCACTTGCACCACACCAATCAAGTGTGTGTATACTAAAACCACATGTGTGTCTAGTTTAAAAGCTGTGGAAATTATGATTAAAGAGGAGGTTTTATACACATCCCTCTGATCCAGCCTCTGGAATGCAGGTTGTGACCAAGAAGTAAATGCTGTCGGGTGCTTTTTACCAAGCAAATCCCTGGCTGGTGTCCTGGGGCTCCCACTCTCCTGCTCTGCATTCATTACTGTGCCTGACACGTGTTCTCACTTCATGTAAAGAATTGATTTTAAGATATGCAGCTTCGGTGAGGCAGAAGGTGAGTTATAAAGCAATTTGGTTTTGTAATGTTTTTTTTTTTAACAATCCTGCCTCCATTTGCCCTCTTTATGGGGCCCCTGATGACAGCCATGCCTAATGTGTGCTGCTGGCATTGCAAGCTGGGGAAGGGAGGTAAAATATTGTGCATTTTTGTGGTTGTGTCACTGCCTGTCCCTGATGGGGAAGTTTTGCCAAGGGATCATCTCTGAATTTCAAGATGTGTTAATGTGTGGGACTGTCCATGGGGCTGGAGGGAAGGAAAAGGGTTGAGAAAGTTTAAAGTGTGTTCAGATGAGAGCTCTGCCAGGGGGGTTTGAGTTGGATAAAAGTAGTGGTGTAGGAGAACGGGGAGCTCCAGGTCACTGAGGGTTATGGACTCATGCAGGGACAAGGATTAATCCTAAAATTGCTTTAAAAGTCTGTAGGAGGTTGGGCAGATGAACTTTTCACTAGCAGAGACCAAAAACAGGGATGAGGAGAAAGGGAATAATCACTTTGCCTAATTTAAGGAGCATGAACAGCAGTCTAGTTATTTCCAAATTAAAGTATTTCAAGTTTTGCCAGTTTGACTCTGTGCTATGTTCAAAAAAGGGAATTAATTTCCATGATCCTTTGAGTACAAGCCCTGACATGTGTGGGGTTTTTTGGTTTTTTGTGTGTTTATAGTTTCATATGAAAAGTCATCATCATTTTTGTCTGTATTCTTTGCATCAAGAGGATTCTTCCAGGGAACTTTCAGATCTCAGTGATGTCAGAACACGCTGGTCTTGCTGTGAATTTACCACGCTGGGCACGGCATCGCACAGGTACAACCCAAATGGGTCACATTTCATTTAGTTTGAATCCAAGAGTTCACATCCAGCCATCAGCACCCATTTCTGCACCAAGGGCACTTGCAGCATGTTTGGGACAAATAGGTGAGTTTGGAGATTTTTCCTGAGGAGACTGGGCCTGGGGTCTTTTCTGGGCCACGGTGTTGCCTGGTTTACCCTGTTTATGTCTGTGGTTTGGGAGCCAGCTGGATTCCTAAAATGATGCAACAGCGAAGTGCATTGTGCACCAAGGAGTCATCCTATTTCTAGGAACACTCAAAGAAATTCCTTTGAAATAAAATTCATGCAAGCTTCAAAGGAAAAGCGTTCAAACCAAACATCTTGGCGATTGCATGGAATTCGGGTGGGGCATTTTTTCACTTCTCAAAAGTCTGAGAATACATAAATGGAAAGTATTGTCACTGCCAGGAAACTCCAAGCACAGTGAATCCTGGGATATCTGAGGTGCAATTGTTCCTGCAAAAACTTGTCAGCTGGTGCAGAGCTCCCTGGGATGCAGACAGCATCACAGGCACTATTGCTTTTGTCATTCAAGCTGAACATCAGAGCTGCTGCTGTGCAATTATAGATGTATTCTGGCAACCTTGAGGCAGTGGGCTCTTACTATAGTAAGAGGTAATTGCTTTTACTTTTAAAGCATGACCAAACCATTAATCAAGAATCACTGACATCTCATGAAAGGAGGTGAGTTTTAAATCCCTTTAATGGGCTAAATGGGTTTTAAGCATGTTGTATAGGTCATTGTAACCTAAGCTAACGAATCTGACTTTATCAGCCTGTATGAAAGTAATTACAGTGATGTAAACAGTCTCCACAGGCCCAATGCCTGGAATATGTAGGTTAAACAATCGAAGTTTATATCCCTGGTCATCTTGTTGCCTTTAGCTTTGGAAAGAGAACTGAACAAGCTGGAAACTACTCCTCTGAGCTAAGAATTTGGGTCTTGCCACCTGCCGTGAGTGAGAAAAGTAAGGACAGCTCAGTGGTCAAAGGATGGAGCCAGCTTGGCCTTTGCTACTAGACTGATAAATGAGGCGAGCTCTGGGAGGTGCAGAGTGTGTTGCTCTTTCTACAGAGCCTTTCAGAAGTGACCTTTTGATTACAATTTTTTTCTTCTATGAGTTTTGCATTCTGAACATGTTTCCTCTATTTGGGGCTCTTCCTTTGTGGTATCAAAGGACATGTTTCAAATTTCAAAATAAGAGCCAAAACATGAAGCAAAGATCAGGGGGTGTGAGAGTGAAAGATCTAAAGAAAACAAAATGACTCGAGGATGATGCTCAGGAAATGGGTTTGGGCAGGTTTGGCTCTGTTGGCATGTCACCCTCTGGGTCATGTTAATCTGCCCACTGTCTTCCACACCTTCCCCACCTCCTCCCTCAACACCTGACTTTAAAAGGTGTTATTTAAGAGACTGTCAACTGTGATAAATTTAATTACTTTGAAGCCTTACTCATGTTTCTTGGTCTTGTGACATCCCATCCCACGAAACCCAGGGATCAGGGTGACCTGTTCTGACTGGGGTGCTGTGGTGATGATGGGTGCTCCAAGCTTGACCAACTTTTGGTGGCTTTGGGCAGTAATGGGAGACAGATCTTACATTTCCACATCCCTGTGAGTGTGGAGATGGTGGTGGTGAGGCAGTGC
Organism: Acropternis orthonyx; assembly: GCA_035583155.1. NCBI lineage: Eukaryota > Metazoa > Chordata > Aves > Passeriformes > Rhinocryptidae > Acropternis > Acropternis orthonyx. The sequence continues at coordinate 16,484,219 of JAWWEU010000020.1, forward strand.
TCATCGCTGTTCCCACACTAAGCCCACACAAAGAAGTCAGTGCTGACTTCTTTGCTCCCTTTCTCTGGGGGAAAGAATTACATGGTGTACTTGGTTTCATAATGGAAAAAAAAAAAAAAGAAAATACTGGCCTTTAGCCACGGTAATTTACATATCAGCAATCTGTGAGAGTAGGCATTGTTGTCTGTCTGGGTTTCCTGTGGGTATGTACTGTCAGCAGCGAGCGCTGACATGGATCCACCAGCATGCGTGGAAACCTGTGGTGCGTGTATGACACAGCGAGCAGAGCACACAAGATGAAGACGATGGGCATCTGAGAATAGCCCGAGGGTGAATTATTCCCCTGCTGTTTGGGTTGGGAGGGGCCTTAAAGGTCATCTAGTTCCACGTTGCTGCCAGGGGCAGGGACACCTTCCGCTCGATCAGGGAGCTCAGAGCCCAGTCCAGCCTGAGCCTGAACGCTTCCAAGGGTGACACATCCACAACTTCTCTGGAAATCCTGTTCCATTCACTGCCTGAAGGAAAAAAGTACTAAAGGACTAAACTAGAAAGATGAACTGGCAAAGAAGAGCAAACAATCTTTATGTTTTAATGTATGTACACCAATGTAATCATGCTGCATGCTTGGCATAGACAAATTAAGGGAATAGAAGGCTTTTAAACCAGCATTTTTGAAAATGTTTTATAATGTAGACATGTGTTAAAAGTTCACGTTGAGAGCTGTCTGTTTCACAGCGTGGTTTGAATTGCATGTTCATGCAATGATGTGGTGTGGTTTATATCTCTTTACCCCAAATGTGCCACTATGGTTGCAAATATGTTGCTTTAGATGCTAGAGTGGGAAGTACTGCTCTTAAAGGGTAAAATACCCCAAAGAACCAACCAAAAAAACTCACAAATACATCCCCCCAAAAAGGATCCACTCACCTGCAGTGACCCAAAAACATAACTGTGGGCCATCCCATTGCTCCCTCAGCATTTTTCAAGTATTCTTAAGGATAGGAAAAGTCTAACAATAATATTAAAAAAGGATTGATGTTAAAAACAAGAAGATAAATGATTCTGCTAAGCCTACTGGTTTAACATATGGTGTGGAGAAGCAAATGGGACGTGGTGACAGGCCCACGTGCACCGTAATGGATGGTTGTGTTCAAGAGCCGTGGCACAGCAGCCCAGCCCCTGTGGTGTCAGCTGAATCTGGGCACCAGAGAGGACAGGGTGCCTCAGCAGGAATGAGGGCAACGGGATGGTTGGGCCACGTACCAGGCAGAGCTTAAAGTTAAATCCATCAAGCTGGCTTCGTGCAATGCAGATCCAGGGAACTCCTGGCCTGGGAGAGGTTGTGTCCTCACCGGTGCTGAGGAGCAGCAGAGGGGAGTGCTGGATGGAGAGGCAGGGGTTGGTTGATGATTGAAGGGGATTTTTTGGTTTGTTTGTTTCATTAATTAGCCTAAAGCCTCTTGAAGGCACTGCTAAGCATCAGAGATTTCCTCTGTGAGGAGGGAAGGAATTATGGGCTTTCACCTTGAAGTTTTCTGAGACTTTTAACTGTAGCATGTGATGTTTCCACCCTACTGTCTGTCTTTTAGGGGATTAATGGCTGAAGACATGAATCTCTGTGACTATGAGGAAAAGCTTGTGTGGATCTCTCCTGACTGTATGAGCTGAGGGACAGCTCTTGAGACCTTTAGTGTATCTCACTCCAAAAAAATACCCAGTGCCTCCAGAAATTAGTTAGTCCCAACCATTTTGAGGAAATTGGCTTAGAAGTGCCAAATGCCCCTGGAAGGGTTAACTTTCCCCATAAAGTTTGCACAACCTCCTGGTATCCACTGAACGTAGGGATTGCTTTTGGTTTTCTCTTGTTGCTCCATAGTGCTTGCTCAGTTTAGAGGACACTCTGTTCTGGCAGTGAGTGTACCTGGATAAGGAGGGAAAATGGGGCTGATGAAAGAGGACTTGCCTGTGGTTGCCCTTCTGTTAAGGTCTGATTGTCTCATACTCCTGAAGTTATACATGCCACCATGGAAACTGGTTCCCCAGAGCTGCTGCTTGGTCTTGATTTGGGCAGGTCTTGAAACACCCCCACCATTCCTTTCCTTCCTGGCATGCAGCTCTACATCTGGTGGGAGCAGAATTGCCATGGCTAATGTGAAGGGACAGCCACTGTGAGGCTGATCCTGGCTCCCCCACAGCCTGTGGCAGCGCTGAGTGGCCTGCCAGGGTCCTACCTGGGTGTGTGATTTGCCTACACAGGCCGCCTTCTTTCCAGGGTGACATTAATAGTGTTTGCTCAAGGAGGACAACACTTGTATGTTAGAGCTGCCTCCATCTGACGGCTCCCGAGTGTATTTATTGCTGGGAGTGGAGTCACTGGGAAGGGAGATAAATGCTGGCTCTCCCTGGGGGAATGGGCAGTTAGATTATATCCATCAGTATCACTAGCTTGGCAGGAACGCTGCCAGAGCACCAGGAATGCCTGCAGGGTCCCTGGGTACCTGCACCAGGACAGCCAGCACAGCATCCAATTCATGCTGCCTTTGCAGGATGAAGTAAATGCTTCCACATGGAAATGGAAGCTCTTCAGGCTTGGTTTCCTTAACCTTTTGAAGCCCTGTTGTAGACTGGGTTGTTCCTGGTTCTTAATGGACATTTCTACATCTAACAAATTCCTGGTGCACTAATTAGTTTTTCAATGCTGAAGCATTTAAGTGTCTTAGTTTTTACACTAATGAACTGGGATTCCCTGTGGGTTGTCACACAAGCTGTTTCAGCATCACAGAAGTTCTCTGTGCCAGATACTGCTGGTATCTTTTGGGAAGCAGCAGTGACAGCAGCTGCTTCTCCTGTGACCCCTCCATGCCATTGAGCTCGTTGCTCTCTGCCTGTGTCCAGGGTGACTTTGGCAACCCAATTCCCTTTAGGCAGCAGAGCTGGTCACTGATTTTTCTCATGAACAGCTTTCTACCGACTTCCAACCCAAACTAGGCAAAGCTCCTTTCTCCCTGATCTGATTCATTCAGCAGCTTCAATGTGACTTGGGAGCAGCAATGAAAGTGGAAAGGAGCTGTGGCTGGGGCACAACCCCTCTCTTGTGTGCACTGTATGAAGGTCGGTGCTCACAGAGACCTGGGGGCAGGGTTCAATGGTAAAATCCCCCTTCTCCCAAAATCCAGAGAGCAGAACACGCCACTGCCTGCTCGGCTGCAACCACTTGGAAAACTGTTGAGGCAGCAATGAGAGTCTGCATCTTTCTGCCAGCGTGCTAGAAACAATTTACTACACTTTGCTAAATATTTACTACATACTTACACCTGAATTTTAGCAACAAATCCTCTCACACACAGAGATGCTTTGGGCTGTGGGGAAAGAGGCAACATACTTAAAAATAATAATCCCAAGAATTGGTAAAATTCATGCCAGTTTCACCCAACAAAAACATCTCCTCTGCAACTGAGCTACGGTCGCTTTAACTCCAATAATGCAATTGCCATAAGATTTAACAGGAAGACAAGCAGACGGTTTAGCTGTTTTTCTGTGGTAGATGAAGAGGAAAATCAGGCTGGAGAGGAGTGGAGGTACCACCTGGAAAATTTGAAGAAAAGCAGGGATTGCCATGGCTGAGCTGCGTTTGGGGAGAGTGGTGCTTTGAGGATGTGTGACCCATTTTGATGTGTACTGCCGAGAGGGACAGGTGAAGTGGGTTCTCTGAATGACAGGGGTGAAAACGATAAGAAGCCAGACAGTGTGTCCTGGTGTGTTGTGAGGTGCTGTCAGGAGCGAGCTAATGAGGCATCCCGAGCAGCAGGCTCAGGAAATTCAGAGTTAGCTGCAGGACATCTCCCATCAAACCTACTGCTGCCTTTCCAAGGTGTCAGGAGATGGTCTTGACCCTGTAAGCACAGCCCAGATAGGCAGGGGGAACACCAAAGGCTTGACTTGGCAATCCTGGACTGCACCCAGCCCCAGAACAGACTGGTATTTACTGGTGCACTAATCTTGCAGCTCTAGAAAGCAGAGGAAGGACTCTGGACTTGGCAGCTTCAAGGTCACTTACAAAAACGTCATCGTTGCCCTCACATACATTTTTGGGACTGGATGTGTGGCCAGTTACTGGTATTATGGGATTAGACCTGCAGCATCTGCCTGGGTCTATAGGAAGCTGTTTGTAATGAACAAGTCTGGGCTATGTTTTCTTATTAAAAAAAATGATGCTTGTGCACTTCATGAACTTAAAACTAATGATAAAAACAGTGGGAGCCACTCCGAATGTACTAAGGAGGTGGATTGCAATGAGGAGCACAGTACGTACTGTCCCAACTTAGAGCCTTAATTACTTTGAACAGAAACTAATTGCAAATTTTCTTTCTGGCTAAAGGAAAGAGAAGTGTCAACCATTCAACCTCCTTGCAGACACAGTGTCCCCTCCTTGAGCTAAATGCACCGAACTGAAGGAACTGGTATTCTCATTCTGAGTAAATGCTTACTGCCAGGAATGTGTGGAGTGGGATTCACAGGATGTTCTCATTAAAACCTAGATCATTGTAAACAGCAAAAGCCAAGGGCAAAAAAAACCCAAACAAAAACAGGGCTTGAATTTACAGATGAAATCATATTTCATACATAAGTGAGAAGAAGTTGTGAAAGCTTCTGAGGCATGGGAAGCACTGCAGTTTGATGTGGATGCAGCTGGCTGTCCAGAGCCTTGCCAGGGCTCTCCACGTGTTTATTGTAAGCAAAAAGCATTTTAAGGCAGGAAGGCAAGCCCCAACACCTGCAGGCTCTTTTTTGTGGCCATTTATGTCCGCCTGGGAAACATGAAAGGTTCAAAGCCTGTCAACACCTCACTGGGACTGAAGTTTGTTCATAATGTCTAAATATGTAACCCAGGTAAGAATTAAAAGCAAACCAAAACGTGAAGAAATGAGCAAAACTGTCTCAGCTTACTGACACAAGGTTTAAACTGCAGAGAGCTCTCTTCTCCTTCTCACCTAATCCTTTCCTGACAGCAGGATCTTGATTTCTTTCTTTGTGCCCACAATACCCTTCAGGCTGTATATGGGTAGAGGTCCCCATCAGACAGCATTAATTAAAGTGTATCTCCCCCTCCAGAGCCCTTGCACCCCTCTCTTGGGCTCATCTAGGCAGATTCAATTTTTCACCTTGAAACTTCTTTTGCTCCTTCTTTACCGATGTGACTGCCTGGCTGTGCTTCTTAATTAAATGACAGACTTCTGTACTTTCAAATCTTACCCCGAAATAAAATTTTATCAGTTCTGCAGAGATTCAGAGAAATATGAATGACAGTGCTAATATTCTATGATTTCGCAGCAGCTGCCACCAAGGGCTTGTATAATGATGGACTTTATGCATCCGGAAGGGCAAGCAGTGCTGCAGTTGAGCAGGAGATGCTGTAGTTGTGTAACAATCTGCCATCTGTCATGAAAATACAGCTGAAAAGGCAGAAAGGGCGGAATTTATAGCATGACTGCATCCTTGCAGTGCCTGGTGTCCCTTTGTCCTGCAGAAATATGCCTTGGTTTCAATGAGGTAAAATTGTGGTTGGCCAGCAGTGCTGGATGTTGATGATGATGGGCATAAGCTGCTCAGCGATGGGTGTTGGCCACCTGTGGGCTAATGGACCCCGTGGGATCCTCCTGAAGTTGGTCCCCAGTGACGGTGGGCGAGGCTCAGCCATTCTCTGTCTGGCTGTACATTATCCTGCCATGGATCAGCTGGGCATGGTGTGAAGGGAAGGGAGAGCTGAAGGGAGCACCAAGACAATCCTGTCAGACAGAGTAATTCCTGCAAAGCCAGCAGGTTTGAGGAAGTGTCTCGGACTTCAGAGCAAAGTAATCTTTGCTTTGGCTCATGCAGAGACCCTCAGCTGGACTGGGCTGTAAATTTTGTGTGTCAATAGACACTCCTGAAACACTTACTTGGAAAAACAGGAAAGCTCCCAGAAGTCCTAATAGAGCCAAGCTATGTGTCCTATCCTGGATGTGAGAGTCAGAAAAGTGAATATCAGCTCTAGCATTTCCCTCACAAGTTGATAGATGTGGGATTTGTTTTCTTTCTGGGACTTCCTGAGCAGCTGAAGGGGTGACCTGACCATGCCACAGACACTTGCACTGGGGCACACTGAGCTTCTTGTACCTGATGTTCTGAAGTGATCCTCTAATTAAATGTGAGATCCAATTAATTTAAAGGTCTGTGCATGCCAAAATTCTGATATGCATTAATGTGAGAGCCTGCAATTCAGCACTTCAGCGTGGCAAATGCCCTCCAGGACCTCCTGCCCACAAGTCCCATGGGTGCTGATCTGCATCATCAGGACAGTGGCTGCTCCTCCAAGTTTGTCTGTACAAGATGTCCCCGAGCTCTCACAATACCCCTGTCATGGAAGCTGGAACTGGGTGTCTCTCTCCAAAGTCCCACGCTGATGTCTCTGCCACCAGGCTGTTCTCACCTCCAGCACAGCAGCAATGCTCTTCTTTCAGCAGTCAGACTCGCCTGCGTTTTCAAGCGTGGAGCCAGAAGGAAGCTGGATCATGCAGTCAGTTTAAATGGACTGGTTCATTTAGAAAATCCTCTGCTAATTCCTGCTGTTTTCCAAGCTGCTAAAAAATTTGAAAACACAATAATGTATGCCACTGTAGACAAGTAAAATAGCACAATTAATTGCTGTTTAATTTTTTAAAAACTCTTTCGTCTCATAAAATAGCGTGAAGGTTGAAAACTGGATGAAAAGATGTGAAAGAGAATAATTAAGAATAATATGAGGTAGGATTTGCATCAGAACAAGTTTACTGTGGGATATGTCAGTTTTACAGTGGGATATATCAGGCACCTGCATGTAGGAATGTAAAGACCATTTGCTTTTTCCTTGTCTGGGGATCAGCACGAGCCTGTGTGGCCCCACCTGAGCCTCCACCTCCAGGTACAGCACTGTGGCAGTACCTGTGTTTTGGGCAAGCCAGTTCCAGCTGGGATGTGCAGGGGAAAGGAAAATAGTTTTACCTGGCTACGATTTCCCAAGTAAATCTGTCTCCTTGATGTAACTGGAAATCTGATAATGCACTTCCAATTATTCAGCTAATTGGGAGATGAGTTAATTTTTGTGTCAAGCTGTGCAAATGAGCCAATGAGCTTAGAGTCCTTCCAGCCCAATACCAGTCTGTTTGACATGCCTCTGATGGCTTTTTCCTTTTCATTCTTTCCTCTACACTAAAAGGGAGGTTAACATTGTTTATTCTTTCCAGAAAGAAAAAACAATATCAAGTATTTTGAAAGCTGTGACCTGAAGGCTTTCATTGTGCTGTGCAGTCAAGGGCAAGGCTTGTATTCAGAATTGCAGAGAGGAAGACAACAATGTGGATCAACATAATAAAAGTTATTCAGCTGAAAGAGAAAAAAACTCCACCAAAAACCCGGAGACCAAACATTTTCTGGTAAGTGCAGTGAAACAGGTATAAAGAGGTGGTTGTGTTCAGAGTTTTAAAGACCAAATTACCTTCTCAGCAAAAGGGCTGTTAAGTGAGGTTTCCATCCCACCAGCAGCTGCTTTCTGCTGATGTCAGTGGCTCTTCTGTGAAATAATGGGGCAATTATGCCTTGTTGACCTGAGGAGTGTTTGTAGGAAACAAGAGGAGAAGCATGAGTTGGTCAGGGCATACTGGCACTGTGGCAGAGCATCACCCACCAGCAGGAGCTCCACGCTGCCTCTGGGACAAGAAACTTGAATTGTAGTGCTAATTTTTCCCTTGCAAATAATGCCCCCAGCTGCTCTGACTCTGGCTGTTGAATCACGTTCGGTCCCACACAATAGCTCTCTAACCCATGCAAAATGAGCCAGTAGGTCCTCAGGCTGGCCTGGGGTGATGGAGGCAGCAATTGTCCCTGTGCTGTGGAGCTGGGAGCTGCCAAATCTCCCTTTCCCGGCCTGGAAGGGCAGCCCAGTGTGGGAGAGCTGCAGCAGCGCAGATGGGCTGAGCTGCAGAAGGTAACAGAGCACTTCCCCAAATTTTCCCTCCAGTGCCTGAGCTTCTGAGGCTAATGAAGCTTTGAGGGATAATGTGAATTGCTGCACAAATTGATATCCTTCGCTAATTGCATCAGCATTTTGCTTTGATGAAAGCCTACTACAAGGTGCCAAGAAACTAAAAACATACAACATCAATAGCCATTTTACGAGAAACAAACGCCGATGATTGATTGGACACCTGATGATTCACAGAGCCGTGAGTTGGGTCACCAGGAAATGTTTTTAAAGGTTCAGTGGAAGAGTATTTCAACATGGTAAAGGATCATCCCTTAAAAAAAAAATCAAACCCCAAACATTGTCATAACATCATTCAGGCTACTAAGATGGAGGTCACCTTGTTCAGCTCGCTGAGATGAGACTCACCACCACTCATAAGTTGCTTCAACCCTCTCTTGCTTTCTCCCCTCCTTGACCATCAGCCAGTCATCTTGTCTCAGTTGCCGAAAATCAGGTGGTCAGAAACACTGCTGAAGGTCTTCGGAGCCAAATTGCTCTCAGGACAGGGCTGCTGTGAATGCCTCACGAGCATTTTCATGGCCAAATTGGACTGAGGCAGATTGTCTCTTTTTAGCTTGGGGTCTGACAGAAGGAAAAGCCCTGGCATTCTTGCGTGGCACTGCCAAGCACCTCTGTGTCAGATGGTTGGTGGCAAACAAATTGTTATTACCTGGCACTTGGTTGGAAATAGAAATTCGCTCACTCAAGTTTTCTAAGGACACAAAACAGCTTAGTGAAGTGATGCCATCCCCAGAGAGCCAGAGGCTGCATCCTGCACAGCCATGACCTCCCTTGCTGCTGGCTGCCACCCAGGGAACCACAGAGAGATGTCCACCAGGGTCCCTCACCCTTCCTCTCCTGGCTCCACTGGTTCACTGGCACGACTTTTATTCCCACATATTCCTTTCTTCATTGGTACCAAGCACGTTACTGGAAAGCCTTATTGAAAAACATGTAAATGTCCACAGGAAAATACGTTGCTAAAGAGATTTCTGAGAGCAAAAAATTTCAAGCCGATCTAATTTATTTCCAAGATGGAGCTGCATTATGCATTGGTCTGCCTGTATCCTCAGAGGACTTTTGACGCTGTGCCCGTGACATTCCTTTAAACCAGCGGAGGAAATACAGGCTACAAAAATTGACACCAAAGTGGATGTATTGCAACAGAAAGACTGTTCACAAAGAGCAGCAAGGAAAGGTCCAATTGCTGCAGTGATTTAGAGGCAAAGACCTGTTGAGCCAAAACTGGGATTTGGTGTTGCCGTGTGCAGAATTTCTTTAATTCTTCTCCTGCATGGTGTCTGTGTGTTCTGCTTGAGTCTGCCCTAGTGGAAGGGGTGGGAGCGCCTCTGCTCCTGCCATCCCACATCCTGCATCCCTGCAACTCTCATGATCTCAGCTCTGAATCCCTGAAAACCCACCTGGGGAAAACGTATGGATGTCTTGTCCAGGCTGTACTGGAAGAAGTCACTTCTCACTTGCATAAAGGATAGGGTGATTAAACTAAGTGTATTTGAAGTTTCTGTGGTCTTGGGCAGTAGTGTCTAAATCACACCGAGAAGTGCCATTAAGTCCTGCCAACATGAAGAATTTGCCCTTGTTTAACCTGACTCCACTTTTCAGATTAATTTAGCTAAATGAATGCAAGTCTCAGTGTATTGAGAGAGTGGCTTATTTTAATTAATCACCTCCAGGTCAAATGCAGTAACTAGGAAAAAGTCACTGAAAGTGATCTAAAGTGCATTTCTATAGGAATTTCCCCGATTAACTAAATGGGGTTTAAGTCATGCTTTTATTTAAAATGATGCAATTTTCATGTGCAAAGGTTCAGATCATTTAAGCAATCTTAAAAATTTCACTCTAAAACCTTGCAAATTAACTAAGTAATCAGAGAAGACAGCAGGAAATGTATACGAGAAAGATTCAGGATGTTATTTTCATTGTTCAGTTGGTTTAATCACCGGCCTTCCCTGTCCCTGTCGGCCCTGCAAGCTGGGGCACTGTGGAGCTGCACGAGGCAGGTGTGGAAGCAGCTGAGATCTGCTCCCCAGCTTCTCTTTTCCTCCACATTTCTGAAATGTAATAAGATTTCTCTTGCTTTTCAGACAGTGTGATGGAAGCAGTGGCATTGCATGCCCTTGGGTGGTCTGGATCTGGTCCAGCTGGGGGTGGATGAGACTGACGTAAGTATGCAACACTGAGGTACCATTTCAGTGGGGGTGCTTTGTGCCACAGGGATGCAATTCCCAAAGGAAATCCGGCCCTTGTTCCCCCACAGCTAATTATAGAGCTCTTATCAATTTTATGGCTTGTTGGGTTTTTTTTTTTCAACAGACCCAAAGGAAGGGTGTAGGTATGGATAATTGCTAACAGCATCATTCATAACTCTTTCTCAGCTTCCTCCTCTTCCAGTTTATGCCTCAACACTTGATGTTACCCATTACGCAGAGATCAACGTGTCAAAATGAAGTAGATTTATGGTGAGGATAATTCTGCTTCTGAGCTTGAAAAAAAGAGTGTGATATTTTCCCTGAGTTAATCAGAGGAATTCAAAGGGAGTTTAAATCTTTCAATTTTCTTTGGCTCATGGAGAAGATGAAAAGTGTTTGACCTCCAGTAAACCAACTGAATTCATATGGTGGCTCTGTAGATAAATAAAATGTCCCCCCAGGCAGAATATTGATTACTTAGGTACTATTTGCTGAATCACAAACAGGGCCATCAAACGCAACAGCAAGAAAGTATCAAAAAGTACATCAGGGCATCCAAAGTGTTGGGCTTAATGCAAATAGACAAGTTAAAGAAGTGGTATTAAACTCCCAAGGCTGAGAAATGGCAGGGAGCACTGCTCCACTGTGTTACTCCTGGGAGCAGCAGGTTCCTCTACCCCTCCCCAGCGCCCACCACTCGCTCTGGCACTTCCTCCAGGGGAGTCCCCCAAAGGGACTGGGGCTGTCAGGGAAAATTTGGCCCCCAAATGCTTCCGTCCTTCACCTGGCACTGAGACACCAGGTTTTTGGCTGGGTGATTTGCTAGGGAAGGAATTACCCATCTGTGCCATTTGCAGGTGTGTTTTTTGGAGGGTTGGTCGCGAAGCAGAGTTCTCAGAGTGAGGTGACCATCTCCTGGGGGCTCTGGTGACACTGGCAGTGCCATTGCTTGGCACAGAGTTCACTCCAGTGGTGGTCACTCTCACCTCATGGTGTGATCAGTGTATGGGGAGGATCCATCGCCTCTTCTTAGACATAAGGAATAAAAAAGCAGGTTTTTTCCAGCTCTTAAGAAACCATAGCCCTGGAAAGACATACCTGCCTGGTTTAAAAACATAAAAATAAAAAGGTAAAGAAAAGAAAAAGGAAAAGATAGATCTCAGTGCCCAAATCTGGGGACGTTGAGCAATGTCTGATTTCTGAGCAGAGTCCTTGTGGCTCTGATTCTGAGAGGGGTTATCACAGGTGGGAGCTGTGTGTCTGGCTGGGCAGAGGGTATAAGATCACCCTGCCTGCCTGTCAGGGCATCTGATATGTGCTGAGCAGGGTGGTGTGGGAAGAAAGAAAAGAGGATTGTGGGAAATAGGGAATGAAAAGTAGAGATGCACTTCTTTTAGTCTTCCTTATGGAAGTGACTTCTGGCCAGTCTTGCTGGGTAGTACACAGGTTTTACTATCAAAACAAACTGAAGATATTTTGCCAAAGATGGTAGTTTGAAATTTAAATGAACTTTTTAATCCTAAAAGAAGGATATTTCCTTCTTTCCTAAGGAGAACTGTGAAGTGAAGGATAATACATAACTCCATAAATAGTAGCAGGGTACAAAGAGACAAAGTTACAGATATTTTTGCTTGAAAGAATTAAAATAAGCAACTTTTGCTCTTTTTATATCTGTGCAAGAAGTCACCGTTAAAAGCATATTCTGTTTCACCTTCTTCTCTACAGAAAATACAGAAACTGCAATTAATTCTGAGTGTAGCAGCACTGCTGGAAGAAGCGATCATAAACCAAACCTCAGAATAATAACCTGGGTAGTAATATTTCTAAGTTCAGACAATTTTGGCCTTGTCATCTTTGGCTGAAGGTCCGAGCCAGGCATATTTTCTTTTGTATTAGATATATTGTGTGTCATGAGGCAAAAATTAAAATAACTCTGGACTTAATTTAAAAAGCTGTCTTGCGACAGAGCTGTAAAGTCTGTTCTGTTTGACTTCTCTTGGAAGATAGTGGACTTCAGATTGAAAGAATATGTGCTGTGAGAGGTCCAGAGTGATCCTTTAAGCAGACGTGGGTATCTCCAGTAGTTATTGATGTGGGGTATAAACCTTTAGCTCCGAGCAGAGAAATTGGATGTATCTGGGGCTGATGGGGGTGTGGACACTTTCATCTTGCTACGGAAATCTTGAAGGAAATATATTCAGAGAGATCCTTATTTCCAGTAATTTATGCCTTTCAGCGCTTATCCAAAGCCAGACAGTCTCACAGGGACCTGCATGAACTGAGCTCAATATCTCAGTTCCTTTTGAAGGGCTTTTATGTTGTTGGGCTTTGGTGTAAGTGAGGGGGATGAACTTGCACCAGCATCTCGGACCCAAAGATGCAGAACAACAGGACAAGGATGAGCTGGATGCAGAATTTAACAGCCAAAGAGGAACTGGCAGGTGTTAGGGCTTGTGCTAGTATTTGGCCAGTGGGGTAGGATTATGAAAATATCTGTGTTAAAAAAAAAAAAAACCCAACAGGTGGGGATCGGGGGTTTTAAGAAAAAAATCCCAAAGAATTCTGTTCAATTCAGTATCTAAATATCTTAAAAATCAGACCATAGGTTCAATGTCTAATGGACAGATACCCGAAGTATCACCAGTTCCTTAGTGTTAGGGAGGGGGAGATCACTCCCAAAAGCAAAGATGGATCTTTAGGCTTTGGCATGGGCTGTGTTGCCTCTGTGTGAGGCTTTAGCAGTACCTGGTGGGATTTGCACACCCGCCTTGTTTGGTGCATCACGTGTTTGGGCACATATCTGGGGTTTCCTGCATTTATGCTGGCACTGCTATGGAAGTTGGATCAGGCTCCAAGGCTGCCAAAATCCCACCTCTGCCTGGGGCTGCCTTTACATGCTTTGTGCCTGTGAGATGAGAGATAAAGTGACAAACCCAATGTCTAATCTTTATCCCCCAGATTATGAATGCTGCGGTTACAGGTTAATAATTAACAGTGAAGGTTAATGCAAATAAATGTATCAGCTGCACTGATCCCTGGAGCCCTTTGTTTCCCTATGGTGTCACACATTTTGGAGACAGAGGAATTCCCAGAAGTGGCTTTGCTGATATGTTTGGAGCTATTTGCTCCATCTCATCCCCAAATCTTCCTTTGTCCTCTTCACTGCCCAGCTGATGCTGTTCTCCATTAGCTGCTTCTCTCAGGGCAGGATTATCAGGTTGGGGGGGGGGGGGGGGGGGATAATTTAAAACAAACCA
>JAWWEU010000020.1:16497826-16537601 GCA_035583155.1 Acropternis orthonyx
CCCCCCCCCCCCCCCCCCCCCCCCCCCCCCCCCCCCCCCCCCACAATTTTACACATAGCAAGGTTGGATAATTAAACAGGGATCCCATAAATGCATTAACAAAAGTAAGTTTTAGTCTGATGCTTAGCTGGAGAAACTCAGTTTTTAAGATATCAAACTATCTTGCCATCAAAGGACAAAAGTCATATTCATGTGTACAGGTGTTCTGTGTAAATCCTCTCAGAGACAGGACACACAAAAGCAGGAGTCTGGGTCACTTCTCCATTATCTGAGCTCCGTGTTCATTGTAATAGGTGGATTTTTTTTTATTATTAATGATTATTTTTTCCCCTCTTATTCTCTTATGATCCCCGGTTGGGCATAGACTAGCAAGCAAGTAAAATCCTGGTGACATCTAGTGGCTGCTGGGAATTCGCTGTGGCATTAGAGGTGAGAATGCCTTCACTCTGCACATTTAAGCATGCTGGGCACAAAACAGAGATGGAAATATTGAGCCTTTCAGGACCAATACACTTCCACAACCTGAATTTAGAGACCTCCCTCTCAAGGACGGTATTGCAGGAATTTCTTTGAATAGTGCACCTGTCCAAGCAGTCCTGTCCCATGTTCCTGGTCATACCCAGCACCTGTGATGCCTTGGAGACACCAAAAATAGGTCATGTCACCGAAGTGACCTTTTATACCCCAAACCTTGCTCTCCTTTAGAACAGCCTGCCACCTCCCACGGCATGGATGGTGCACTCACCACCGCCCACAGACTGGCTGTGTGCTGAAACCTACCACGGCAAGATTAATTTGCAGATGTCTAGTGGGAGAAATTCAGGCCAATTACAGAAATATTTTGAAAAGCCAAATTGCAAGGAACATAATATGGCATTATGTGTTAATTACCAAATCCAAAGGAAATACCCTGCGAAGCTGGAAGATTTGGGGTGAGCGCTAGAACACAGGCTGGTTTCATGCCAAGTAGAACAAGTACATGGACAAGGAACAATGATGTGATTTCAGTTTAAAGACCTAGTTTGGGCAGCCTGCAAGAACAGGCTATTGCCAGTGTGTATCAGCAGTATGTAGATAGGTACGGCGGGGAAAAGGTTTGGAAAAACAAATGCAGGAAGGAAGCTGTGTTTGTGCTGCTGTGCCCTCCGTGCCTCGGCATGAAACCACAGCCTGTCCTTAGCTGGGCACTGCCTCCCCCAGCCAGGACTTCTCAGACTAAAACATGAAATAAGCACCGACACAGAGAACTGGCGTTAATGAAATGTGGTGAAATAAAGAGATACCAGAGGTGTGTGTGCAGGCTGGTCATTCCTTTCCACACACCATCCCACATCTCCATGTGCTCCCATGGTCATCCAGCTGGCTTGGCTGAGGGTCACCGGAGCTGGGCAGCAGCTCACACGTGTGCTGCATTCATGGTTTGCTGGGGCAGTCTGAAAGTGAGAACATTTGGAAAATTATCAGGGAAACTGAGGCTTGTGATGATGCACTTGGCAGGTTTCAGCAAGGCCAGTAAGCACAACGTGTGGTCCGGCTCTTAATGGGGGTGGCCCATTATGTATAGTTCATAAGGAAGTGAGAGCTGCAATTATTATGTGTTTGCACAGCAATATGCCTGTAATTACTGGATATATTTACTCCCATTACAGCTCAGTACAGAGAGAAGTGAACCCCTTCCCCTCTCTGGCTGGGGTGCTCTCAGCCACGGCAAACATCCTCAGCTCAGTCAGAGCTCAGACCACCAGCACCCTTCCAGGAGGGAAAAGCAAGTAGTCTTTTTAACAAGACCCCAAATTAAAAGGGGTGATTAGGTACCATCCAGACTATGGGGAATACAAGAACCCCAAAAAGAAAGAGGTGGAAAGAAAATCCCTGAAGGGCTCAGGCTGCAGAGATGGGAATGCAAGCACACCCAAGGCAGCAGCAGATGTGGCTGGAAAAGGCTCTTGCCCCCCTTTCCCTGGCATGGCAGGAGTGGCACCTCCTGTTGGGAACTTGTCTCCTTCCTCTGCTGCAGAGCAAGTGAGAATT
Source organism: Acropternis orthonyx (assembly GCA_035583155.1). Classification (NCBI taxonomy): domain Eukaryota; kingdom Metazoa; phylum Chordata; class Aves; order Passeriformes; family Rhinocryptidae; genus Acropternis; species Acropternis orthonyx. The sequence continues at coordinate 16,499,858 of JAWWEU010000020.1, forward strand.
GACCGTGCTGGAGGTGAGCTTGTGGCCTCGCCCGCAGCCCGCGTCGGCTTCGTCTGGGCAAAACACGTTGATAAGTGAGATCTGTTTATGGGGAGTATTATATCACTCAAGGCCACTTGCATAAAGTGCCAGTCAGAGTGAATTAAGGAGGCAAGATCTGACCATGAATAAAGGTTTTAAGACTGGGGATTCACTTTCATTTATGAACACATAATGTTATTTTTGCATTTAAGTCCAATTTTCAAAATGGAGTTGAAAGCAAGGCTCCCTGGAAGCCCTAACCTCGGGGCTTGTCTGCATGAGGAACTCTACCCACATTTCTCCTGTAGTCAAAATATAAGTGAATTAAAATAAATCCAATTATGGCCACATTTTCTCTGATGGAGCGCATCCACACAGGCTCACCATCTGCTTTAACTAATCTGTGCTATGAATTCATAGCCCTGTATTGTTCAATATAGTCTTCTGGGGTATTTCTGGGTAAACAAAGATTAAATCTGTTCAAAAATATGATTTACAGTAATGTTTATATAAGGGTGTTCCGCATAACTTTAGTCTTGTTTTGAACTGTTTTCCATGTAATATTAATCTGGTTTCCAACTGATGGAATGAAATGTGTGCTAACTCTTAATATGCAATCCCTCACTTTGGATTGACAACAGTTTAATGCTGGGTTTTGTTGAAAGGGCTCCTGATTGAGCTGAATTATGTTGAAGTAAGTCAATGACCTGGAGAGACATTCTTTGTGTAGGGAGCTGCCCATGTTCAAATGGGGCTTAAAGTTGTCACACCTGTAATTGAACTCTTTCAACACATTTTATATATGCACAATCAGTCTCCAAGGTAATTTATGGCCCTTCAAAACAAATAAGGCTATTAATGCAATTCCTTAAGAGGAGCCTGCTATAGGTGTATAAACAGATCCAGGATGGTGTTTTCATCAGCTTTAGTCCTTTTGTTTCTCTGTCCCTCTTCGCCTTTTTTTTAAAAACCAGATATCTTCAGGAAAGACCCTTCAGTGCTGTTCCTGGCAGAGGAATGCGGTGAGAGAGCTGGTGGGAGTCCGTGTGTCCGTCATGGACAGCACCCCTCAGGGCCCCGAGCCCTACAAGTGGGTGTATGCAAAGCCAGGGTGCTGCACCCAGCACACCCCAAATCCACTCCTCCTGCCCCAGGCAAGGCACCAGTGACTCTATATCAGCTTTGTTCCAGGACTATTGAGTCTCCCAGTAACAAGGACTTCTGTCTACTGGGCAGTGATCTAACACAGATGTGGTTGTAATGTTTTAACAAGGTTCCAAGTAATGTTTTGGGGTCAGCAGCATAATCCCAAAGTTTGTCTAAATTCAGTGGCAAAACCTTTAATAGTCTCTTTACCTCCTAATTTGTCTTTTGCTGTCACTCCTCAGACAAAATGTGGTGTGTGCTGTTGGGTGAGTTTCTAAAGAGAGTTGCTTCAACTAATTAACAGAATTCAATGGAAACTTAGGACTTTTTTGGGCTGTGGCTGAAACAGAAGACAAAAGGTGTTTGACAGCATGGGAACCAATAAATCTCCTCTGGTGGCTCCACAGAAAAATAAAATGCTTGTCCATAAGCATTATTGCTCATTTTCGTTCTCTTTAATGAATCCTGAACAGAAAGACTCATCAAAAGTGAGATGATGTTGATACCAGAATGTGAAGCATTAAAGCAGCCAATGTCAGAGTTAGTAGAGGGGGACAGGCTGTATAATTTGGGTGCAAGTAGCAAGCCAGAGGGTGCCTTTATTTGTGGCATTACCCCCCGCACAGACAGCCCAGCTCTTGCTATACAGCCTATAGGAGTGGCAGCGCCCGTGAGCCTTTAAAAACCTGCTGTCACCAGACCAGATGGCTACAAAGCCAAAGTGGACGAGTTCAAAGGGAAATGTGTTATTGCAGACATCTCAGTTGGCTTCTACTGATCGCACATCACTCCAGCAGCCCTCTTACCATCGTGGCTCATGGAACTGCTTCACAGCAAAGTCACTTCCCTGGCTGCAAAGCTCCCCAGGACGTGGCCAGGCTCTGCCACCCATCCCTTGCCACTGCAGGGACACGGAGACAGCCGTGGCCCTTGGTCCCTTCTCCCTGCTCACCAAAAGATGCCAGCAAAGAGCTTTGGTTCCTCGGGCTCAGCTGCCAGCACTGCACACCCGAGAACTGATTTTTCTTCAACGACCTGATTTTGGCATATTCCCCAGCGAGACCAGAGTACAGAGTGAAGTCTTATTCTGCTGATCTGGATAATGTCATCAGATGGAGACAAATGATTTTTAAGCAGGCGTTTCCACTAATTTCAGTGGCGAATTTTTTCCAGTTAATCAAGAAAAAAAAAAAAAAAAGAATAAATCCCATGTGTGCCCGTGCAGGAGTGTGGTCTGTAATATTTAAATTGCCATCTCCCAGAGGCTGAGTACAACAGAGAAACCAACAATTCAGGAAATAGGGAGTGTTGATTTGAGTTGGCCTTGAAGAAATATATCCTGCAAAATCTTTTAAGGCAAGGGAAAGAGGCAAGATACTTCTACAGAGATTTTTTGAGTTCTAAACCCTGTGGCATTAACTGAAGTTACAATAGGAATGGGTTGATTGGATGAAAAGGAAGGAGGTGGGAATGCTTAGATGACAGCGATGGAAACCGGACTGTGTGTTTGGGAGAGAACTGGGGTGATTATTAAGAAACAACAAGAAGATTTTAAGGACATTTGGTCACTAAAACTACAGGGAAATCTGCAGAAGAACCTTCTGGATATGCCAGCACTGGTGAACCTCACACAGCCAGGGCACTGCGGGGCCACACACACAATTTGCTGCAGGCGCACACCCGAGGGTTTCAATAATTCAGCATGAAATTAACCAGATTTTCATGTGCTGAGCAGAAACCTGTGTGTTCAACCTGTCCTTCCCTCCCACCACAGGAAACCCCCTGTCGGGATGGCAGCTGGGCAGTTTTCTGATCACTAATAAAATCTTCAACAGGATTTTAAAGCAAGCTTGCTAGAGCCCAGTGGTGGGGTTGGTTCAGTAGGGCTGGAGACAGAGTAAAATCACAGTGACATCTAGTGATCACTAACATTTCACAAGGGTGCTGCTACCAGTAGGAAAAATACACACGTATTATTAGTCAGGATTTAAAACACATAACACAACCCCCCAGATCATTAATGGAGGCCAAGAAAAGAGATGGGCTACAAATGAGAGTAGATTATGTGAATTAAAAGTGCTGCAGGGCTGGCAGAGAGCAAAGTGCCGGTGCTGTGGAAGGGCTGGGGGTGGATTTCCACTGGGATCTGTCCGAGGTCTGCATTTCTCACTGTTTCAGCAGAGTTTGCTGATGGTACTAAATTGCAGCACATTCATATGAAAGAAACTGGGTGTTTTGGAGATTGGGAATAGAACTAATAAAATGATGTGAAAGCTCTGAAAGTATGTGCTGGTCCCCACAGAGGGAAGAGCAAAATGAACCCTGTTGCACGGGTGGAATGTCGGTGTGGCAGCAGCTCTGCCTCAGCACTGGACAGACACTAAGGAAAAAGCAAATAAAGAGGGAATGTCAGCTGGGCATCAGAGCTATGATTCAGGTTTGCATCTTGAACCAAAGTGGGATTTGGGTTTCTGCTTGGCAGCAGTAGGAACTTGTTGGTTTTGTGATGTTGGTTATTTTCTATGCCAGGTCACTGACTGACTGATGATAGTTTAAAAAAAGCTTTTTCTTCTGGTTCTGAGTGTCAGTCTGGCCACAGTCATGCCCACAGTCCTGCCCACTTAGCCAGGCTGGGCTTCAGTTCTGCTGTCCTGCCCAAGTACTCTTAGATATGAGCAAATGGTACATTAATGAGCAAAGGATTAAGAGAAACTTTCTCCGAGGAGGATGGGACAGGATGTTGCCTATTTGTATCTTCATTGTGCAGTGATGAAAACCAAATCAGATGTGTTGGCTGGAGTAACAACAGGGAGAACTGGTGCAGTTGGTGAATTGATTTTCTGGATTTAAACAGTATCTTTGTGGCCATATATATATATATATATGCAGACAAATTTTCGTATGATGAAACATTCAGGAGCTGCTTTGACAAAAGTTGAGAAGGAAGCTCTCAGCCAATTTCCAAGCCCTTCCCTTGAGTCCCCAGCAGCCAGGCAGGTTTAGTCTCTCAATTATTAGCTGAAAGCAGAATATACATTCCCACCATCTGATTTCAGATGCCGCTGGAGGATTTCCCTCAGATAGATGCGTAAGGGGAGAGACAGATCCAGGCACATGAGATGCTGTGGCTGCCTCTGACTGTTGTGAGCAATAACCACAGAATGGGAGTTTATTAAGAACGGTAGCCCAAATTAACTACTGGGTTTCTATGATTAGGTACGTGATTTTCTACAGGGAGTAAATGTGTAGTGGGACTTCAGGTGCTGCATTTCAGGAGTTTGATACAATGCTGTCTGGAAAATTATTAGCTATGCTGACATAGGAATTAGAAGAATAATTGCAAATTGAGTCAGGACCCGGCAAAGATGGATGAGGGGATTGGGTATTGCTTTGGTGAGGTTGTTTTGTGCTTCACTTGCTGAAGGATTTAGAGACCTGCTCACCCCATCTTCCCTGCGGGGCTGGGGAGCACCTGGTGCCCCTCAGGAAAGCTGGAAAGGGAGAAATAAGGACATTGCAGCCGCTGTGCTGAGTCCTGCTACATCTTGGGAATTTTCCAAAGGGTTTGCACAGCTCTGATATTTCAGCAGAAAGCTTTCCTGAGGTGAAGGCACTTTCCTCCACCACCATCCCGGTTCAGGATCCCAGACTTCACCTCTGTATTTGTCAACGTCATGTTTGAGTCCATTTCATCTGAGCTGGGAGGAGCTGTGCTGGAACACGAGGGGCAGCACCCACGCTGGCTGGGCTCCCAGCACAACGGCTGAGAAGGCAATTAAAAATAACATTATTGTGAATTGACAAATCTACTGTTAGGTTTGGTCTCAGAGGGACTTCATGGTGTGTGGTTGAACCGTAGGCTTTTCTCCGTGACAGGTCTATTTATTTTGAATAGAGGAACAGAGGAGATGTGTCTCTAGATGCTTAAAAAGCAGGTGGTTACTTTTCAAGGACTATTTGACCAGAATTTTATACTACAGCTTCTATTAAATAAAGGTTTGGGAGGTGGATGACAATCTTCCAGCATGACAGCATCCTCAGCATCTGCCTGTGAGGAAACAGTGACCTGGGTGTAGCATCAATTTGCAATGGTTTGACGAGGAAAAGAAAGTACCATCACCATTGCATGGATATTACTTGCCTTTTAGCTTATGGGATGAAAATGCCCAGGACTGATGTCAATTTAATCAGGTTCATCGTTTCACAGCAAAGACCATTCACTAGTTCATATGATCAAGGACCAAATTGCTCCTTGCCAGAAAAAAGAGTAACAATATCGTGGGTGATGTGTAAGTCAGCACAGCAGGTGTGGAGCTGTTTTTTGGGAAACGGCTGCTTCTTGGTGTAGCTCGATTCCTGGAAGATGATTAGGTTCAGCAACTTGAATATTTTTTGTAAGATTCACTCTGTTCCCAGCCAAGTGATGCAGAAGTGGATGTGAATTGAGATCCCACCAGCTATGACAATTTACCTTGAATTTCTTTCCCCACCCTGCACTCCAGAATATGATGCCCTGCACTGACCTAATCTAAACTCTGCTCCCAGCTTTCAGTCCTTCCCAATCCCCTGGAGGGCTGCATTCCTCCTTCCATCCCTCCTTGGATACCGCAGGGCGCCAGCCAGCAAATCCACGGGCAATTCCTCCCAGCATCATTTGCTCCCCTCCTGCTCCAGGTGTGGATACCTCATCTCTCTTCTATTCCATACACCTGTACGTGGTGCACATTAATTTGTGCTGTACATACCGCTGTGCACATCCTGGGGAGGCAGAAAAACCACGTGGAAAGTGTATTTACATGTGCACGAGTCCCTGCAGTGCCACTTGGAAGTCACACCTGTGCCCCCCAGGAGCACATTGCAAGGAGGAAAGCCAATAAAATCCCAATAAAAGTAAGTCTGGGGAAGTATTTTGAATCCAGAGCATCTCTCCTTTCTTTTCCCCAAATGCACTCCAAATTCAGCAATGGAGTTGATGTCATCACAAACAGACATTATTTCTGTGCTGCGTGTTAGTACATTGTAATGAAAATGTGCCTTCCAAAGGCACAGTTGCTGATTTTCCCTTTGCTGTCACTGTAATGTTCTGTTTCCTACCTTTCACTGAGATAAAAGGTTTCTCTCCCACCTACCACCAAAAAAAAAAAAAAAAAAAAAAAAAAAAAAAAAAAAAAAAGAGTAAAATCTGAGTAATGGGAATGACAGAACTCATGTAATTGTTCCTGCTTTGCATGATTCCAGGCTGATTGCCTGAATTATGACTGATCCAAATTCCCACTGAAGTCCGTGAGAGTCTTTGCACTGAAACAACAGTTTGGTGTTAGAGGAGCTTTTTGGAGGAGCAGCCTCAAAGCCAGGCGAGTGGAAGCAGCATTGCTTGCTGGCTGCAGTGGAATGAGGACAATTTAACCCTGCTGAGGATGAGGCTTGGTAGTTTCACTGCTTATAAATGATGACTGCTGCTGCATTTAGGCACATATACAAAGGTTTGGTCTTTTTAAAGCTCATAAATATATGTGTATATATATATATATACCTCACCAAAGGAATTTCAGAGGCTGAGCAAACTCTCATCACCCCCTTGTATTCATCCACACACTTGGTCATTGCATGTTTTCATTACTTGGGAATATTTTCCTCTTAAAATATTTTGCAAAAACCATTTTTTTGCATATGGTGCACAGGCCGGAACACCCAGCCATTTCTGGGCCTGGTAGTGACAGAGACTGTCAACTTGCAAACCCTCTTTGTTTGGCAGCTCGTACCTGAATGGGTGGAATTAGATGTGCCCAGGTCACAGGATATTTTATGTATTTGCTTGGCAACTGCACAGGATTTTTGCAGATGATCAGCTAACTAATTGTAACAGGATGCCTTATGTTGACTTTTGGACTAGACCAACATAACATCTTTATTTTCAAATGAGGCATTTCTGTCCCAGCACAGGAGAATGCATTGCTCTGCAATTACCCAGGAGCTACCAATGATGAGTGCTGGACAAAAAAAAAAAAAGGTGAAAATGTGGTGAAAATAAAGAATTTTAAACAGTATTTCCCCACAGACCATCTGCTTTGTTTGCAGGCTCGGCCATGGATGTCCATTTTGCCTGGCTGCAGCTCTGTAACAGCACTTCAGCCATCAATTTTTCAAGTTTCCAAATTTTTCCCTTTGGTAAATGTCCAAAGTAGGCTTTTGACAGCGTGATGGACAGTTCTCACTGGAATGTGTGAAATGAGACAGTCTCAGGGTCCAGCCAGCAATGCTGATGCCGCCCAACATTTTATACTTCCCTTGGGCAGTGACAGTGTGACATGACTGTCGTTATTAACTCGTTAATCATGGGAACATTTACACCATCTTGCTCTGCTTGTCTTCATCCTCCTCTTCAGTGCTCTCCACCACTTTGTCATTGCCATTGCCACTGTGGTTGGGAGCCTCCCCAGCCACTTGCCAGCCCCACAGACCCAGTTACTGCTTTGCTCAGGGGAACCAGCACGACTTTGCTTTCCAACCTGCAGAACTTTCTCCTCACTATTTTCATGGTTTGAAAACACTGCTGGCATCTCCAGGAGAGGAGGCCCATGAGATGGAAACAGGAAGGGCATGTTGAGGGTGTGATTATTTCTTGTGAAATAGAAGCAACTTCTCCTTCTTCCTAACAGGCAGGCGTATGAGCATGTTTTTCATCAAAGCACTTACTTAAAATGTTCTATTTTTCCTTCAAAACTTGTATGAAATAAAGCCATTCATGCAGAAAAGCAGATTGTTCCCCTTGTAATGGAATTTAACTGAATTACGACCATTTACATGTAAGAGATTTATGCTGAAACCCTCAGGGCTGGAAGGACCTGCAGATCAACATGGTCTCCTTGCTCTGCATAAACAGCCTTGGACTTGGCTTGTGTGAAAACAAGCAGAAGACATCATTTTTGACACCCACCAGCTCTCAGAAAGACACCTCAGACAGCAGAAACACTAAAATTGAGATTTGGAACCTTCTCCACTGAGAAAAAGCCAAGGAATGTCCAGAACAGCTGTTCCCTTCTATAGTTCCATGGGAAAAAGTGGCTGCTGTAGTTGTAGGCTCATCCTTTGGCCAGTGGGATGGACACAACCCAACTGCACGTGGTGGATCTCGTGGATACAAATCCAGAAAGATACGTAACCACAGCTATTTGATATCTAGAATTAAATAAAGAAGACAATGAATGCCAAGCATGAGGGAGTTCTGCCATTAACAAATATGTTTATAAGTGTGAATACTATTTACCAGCCTTGGATTAGGGCAGCCTGCATCTATTATTCCCTTTGGAAATGAAAGGCATCAGCCTGCCACTTGGCTCAGGGTGCGTTTCCTTTTCCAGCAGCTCAGAGCTCAGTAGGATCTGACCTTGTGAAAAATAATTCCACTTAAAACACCTCAATTGCTTTATGACTTTAAAAGCCTCTCTTTTTTCCCTTCCCATTAAAACCAGATAGTTAAATAGCATACCATATAGTGTGTATATTAAGCATTCTGGTTATGATATATGATATTATATATATGATATGATATGATATGATTTGATATAATATATGATATACCTTGCTTTGTTATACAGCGTGCCAGAGAGGTGCTCAGAGAAGGGAGCAGACACTTGACTTTCACCCCAAATAGGGCACTTCATGCTTTTATTTCCCCAGGCAAATATTGCAGCATAAGTGCTCTGTTAAAGCAGGGAGGGGAGGATATTTGATGAGGCCTCTCAGGAGAGTTAGGATGAGAGAAGGGTTTCTTAATAAATTAAATGCTGCCAGCAGTTTAAATTTACAAATAAATAAATAAAATTGAGTGGCATTACATCGAGGATCTCCTGGAAAAAGCTCAGCCTGCTTCAGCTGCTGCCAAAGGTGGGCAATGGCATTGCAGTGTCCAGGGGGACAGCAGTGTCCTTTCCAAGGACACTCCCATTTGTGTATTCCCCCTGTGGTCGTGTCCCCCACACCCCAGCTGGCCTAAGCCGGGCTCTGCCCTTTGTGGCTCCTGGGAACAGGGCAGGCAAGTCGTGGCCATCACCCACAGCTGGGATTGCTGTTTATTGTCCCGCCACGCCTGCAATTAGCCCTGGGGATCTGGCACAGTGTGAAAGGCAGACTCCAGCAAGGCCTTTCCTTACCTTCAGCACTCACTGACCGAGCTTTGTCCTGCGATGGCCTTGGGCACGCCTGGGGAGGGTGACAGCTCCTGGTTTTGGGACCAAAATGTGTAAGGATGGGAGGAAAAAGGAGCGTGATGCAGGAATGATGGCATGGGGTAGTGAGCTGGGAGGAGAATTTAAAAGACATGGAAGAAAATGCTCAATATCAGTTATGTTTTAGGGAGAAGAATAAAGCTGAGTATCAAAGTACTGCAGGAAATGGGTTTTCTCCTACTTGTGACTTAATGGGCACCCAAAATTAACTGGAACAGATCCTCAACCACTTCACACGTTTGACTGAGGTAGCACAGCAAGTGTCCGTCTCTGGCACCGTCTGTGGTCCCAAATGACTCTGGGAAGGAGCCAGGTCTGCTCACACACCACACAATGACCCGTCCAAGGGCTTCTTTCAGTACAGTTCCCACCAGCACTGGGCTCTGGCTGCTCAGCTTTTGGCTTCTCCCTGTCAAAACAAGGGGCTCCTAGTTTGTGGGAAGAGGAGGGATTATTCCACATGCAGCATCTGCCCTAGGGAGCCTGACAAGGGCAGGTTAGCCATTCCTTTCCATGCCTCTCATCTTGGGCATCGGTTCTCACTTGTGGAGTCAAACACCAGTCACTGATGGGATGATAAAGAGCCAAATTTTGATATGGGAGTGGACCTGTGTAATGGGTTACCACAGACATCTCTGTTTTATCTGATTTATTATATCTGCTAATTACCCCAATAAATCAGTGTTTGAATGAAACTTGCCATTGATACTAAATGTGAAGGACTGAAATTACGTTTGGAGAGCTAACAGGAAAAAAAATCCACCGGTATGTCAGGCAATGAGTAAGGCTAATCCTGGCAAAATGCAAGCAAAATTGGTGGATCCAAAAGCAATATTAAATACAGTGAAAGGATGAGCTCCCTGTGTGTTAGCATTTCATAGTAAACACTTTGCCAAGAGCATCTTCACCACCGTAACGTCCACAGGTGATACCTGTGGGCAAAGACCAAAGAAGGCACGCTGCTCTCCTAGTGCTTTATTATAGTCTATGAAATTTACAGTGATAAAATCCCCTTTAAACCACAGAGAGCAAATGAAGCTGCTGACTGGGGCAAGGAGGTTGCAGGTGCAAGTTGCTGTGCTGAAGTCTTGCTGATTTTCAGAAACAGGGGAAAGTCATTCTCAGATTGAATGTGTGCAAGATTTCTTCCCCAACGTTTCCAAACAAATAGTAACATAATACCTGGGAGGAAAAAAAAAAAAATCACCTGAGTGCATGTAGCAAGCTCCTGGAACAAAAAACATATCCTTCTGGTGACAGCCTGGGCTGGCCCCTGCAGGGAGCATGGGAGAAAAGGGGAGGCAGCCTCTGCTCGAACAGGCAGGTTTTTCTGCGTGTGGAGCCACTGCTGTTGGCGTTGCTGGCTCCCTCCGGCTCTCACGCTCCACCCTTTGAGGTTGGGTTTGTGTTTTTTTTCAGCTTTTGCAATCTGACAGAGGCGGGTGAAAGCAAGTTCAGGGAAAAGAACTCTTCATTTCCCTGAAGAGCAGCTGGAGAGCAGTCCTAGCCCTGTCTGTACTAGGTAGAGGACAGCCAGCCTCGCCACTTGCTTTAGCCTAGAACCACCCCCACCCCCAAAATCCGGAGGTATCCTGGCGCTTGAACTGATTTTCCAGGTAAGCCTTTATTTTTAACCTCCGGATCTTGGTAGCTGAGCGCTCTCCAACCAGGAAGTTAAATCTGTTTGGAGAACAGAACATAGCAGAAATGGTGTTAGGGCAGAGAGGGGAGAGCTCAGCTGCTCGGTGTCGTAGGGTACTCTGGCTTATTTACTCAGTTGTCTGCCTGAAGCAACTCGGGCATTTGTGCCATCTGCCTTATTTAAGTTAAAACAGCTTTAGAAACACCTCCAAGAGAGGGACAGACAGAGGGACAAAGCCCACAACATTTTCCCTGTAAGTAAAAGTTACTACACGTGTTCTGCCTGCTGTGGCAAAGGGAAATTAAGGGAGAAAGAAAGGGGAAACCAGCTCGTTGCTGGTGATGCTGGTTTAAAATTCACACAGCAAGAACTAAGCTTATGCCAAGTTTTCAGAAATGAATAGAGCTGTAGTTCCGGGGCTTTGGGGAAAAATCTTGGGAACAGCCAAAGCTGAACAAAAAGAATCCCCTGAATCTGTTGCTCTTAACCCCATAGCGGATCACTCAGGCCTGCTGGTTGGATGTTGAGACATGGGAGTGGCCATGACGCAACAGTCAGTGTTCTGTAAAGCTCCTATTCTAAAGGTTAGGAGAGGTGGGGAGCCAAACCCAGGCACCCTCTGCTCCTGCCAGGATATTGCACCAAGTGGGAATTTTTCATTTTCATTGTTTTGTTTATGCACTGAAAGTATCTCCCCAAAGTTTCCACACAATTCTGGGTGTGCCATCTTTCATCAGACTGAGAATATAATCCTGTTGGAGCCACTGGCGTTTATTTTATGATTTCACTTTGAGAGCTGTATACAGGAACCGGAGAACATTCTGGGACCTCTCGGGTCAATAATCTGAACAGCATTGCTCCATACTTACAGATGTGTCAATTTTAGCAGTGCCTGGGGAGAAATAACAAAAGCACTTGGCTTCATCAAAATCCCATTCCTTCCACCAAGGGCTGGGAGGGCTCGAGCTGCTTTCCACCCACGTGTTTGTGAAGCAGCCTAACCCCGAGCTCTCTGTCATCCTGGGGCGGGGCAGTGTCTGCGCCCTTACCCAAGGGCAGCCACCCACTGCTGGGGTGACCACGAGTAGAAGGAGCAAATGCACCCCAAAAAATGATGTCAGAAAATCTGAGGCCCCCTGCAACTCCTACTTTTGGCCCAAACCTTGGATTCCTCCTGCTGCTGGCATGGGGTTAAGCTGGGGAGCTAAGCTGGGCTGTGGGGAGGCAACTCACACACAGCAGATGCAGCAAAAAAACACACCCTCCCACAGCCTTTTCAGCCCTAAAGAAGCCTTTTGCACTCCAAGTCACATCTGCTACTGCCAGCACAGAGAGCAGGAGCAGGTGAGACCAGCTCATGCCAGGCTGCCTAAATAATGAAGGAAATACCACAGCAGGACAGATTTGTTTCATATTTGGTTGGAGAGGAAGCTCTGGATTGCTCTGCAAGAGTGGGAGGGTTTGTTTTCTGCTTCTGCTTCGATGAGTCAACCCATGAGCAAAGCAGTTCAGATCTGGAGAGTCTCAGTTCCTATAATTTCTAGCATGGAAACATTGCTGCTACTGCTTTTGTTCCTTCCTACGGAGATTTGTAGCTTTGCCGGGCAGGAACTCTGCTGAAATGTGCTTAGCACAGCTGGAGCCTCTCATCACAGCTGTAAAAGAAGCAAATAAAAATAACATTTGTGCTCATCAGCGGCGTCCCATCGGCTTCTCTCAACACTAATACTCTGCTGCCTTTGAGACAGACATTAGTCAAATCCCACTCCTCTTCCGAGCACCCCATTATAAGGGATGAGGAAGAGCCTTCCATCACTTCTGACACAACCTATTATTTTTTCCCACCCTTCTCTTAGAGGCAGCATGGACATCAAGGAGTATTTTGCCAGAATTTCTTACCGGGGCTCCCACAATAACCCAGACCTGAGTACTATGTCAGATATATTCCAGCACCACATCCAAGCTGTCCCTTTTGAAAACCTCAGCATCCACTGTGGGGAAAAGATTGAGCTGGACCTGGAAGCGACCTACAACAAGATAGTGAGGAAGAAACGTGGGGGCTGGTGCATGGAAAACAACTACCTTTTGTCTTGGGTCCTGAAAACTCTTGGCTATGACGTCACCCTTCTGGCAGCAAAAGTTTATGTCCCGGAGCACGACGCCTATCCAGAGGAAATCGATCATCTGCTGCTAAAAGTGGTGCTTGATGGCAAATCCTACATTGTGGATGGGGGGTTTGGGATGGCCTATCAGCTGTGGCAGCCAATGGAGCTGATTTCGGGGAGAGATCAGCCGCAGATTCCCGGGGTCTTTCGCTTCCGGGAGGAGAGCGGCATCTGGTACCTCGAGAAGGTGAAAAGGAAGCAGTTGGTTTCCAACCAAAGTGACTCCACTTCCCATAACGTGGAAGACGAAGCTTGCCGTCGGATTTACCTCTTTACCCTTCAGCCACGAGACATTGAAGAGTTCAGGGGCTGCAACGCCCACCTGCAGACAGCGCCCGACTCGCTCTTCGTGACCAAGTCCATCTGCAGCCTGCAGACTGCCGACGGCATCCGGGCCCTGGTGGGGTGGAAGCTCACGGAGATGAAGTACAATTATAGGGATAATATGGATCTTGTGGAAGTCAGAATCCTTGCAGATGAAGAAATAGAGAAAACACTGAAAGAGAAATTCAATATAACACTAGACAAGAAATTTGTACCTGCCAATACAAGCAGGTTGTCTCTGTTCTAACTCACTGCCTGAATTATAATTCGATTCAGGGGCATTACAGGCAATTCTCCCTCTCTTTCTGACAAGCATCTACATTCCATCTACACCAGCGTAAGGCAGAACACAGTAGCATGAATCTGGAAAAGAAAAGGATTTTCACAACTGTTCCTGCCGTTCTTTTTGGTTTGGGTACAAGGAATTTCTTCCTAGCTCGATCAAATCACGGTCCTTCTGTTTGTGCTCAGTGGGAAGCACACTCTGCCCATTCCCTACTCCTTTCATCTCTTAAAAGCTTCTCTAAACACACCCAGAGTAGCTGGGCAGAACGGTTGGAACTGTGTGTCTCTACTACCTGGTGCTGCCACCTGGGGAAAATCCTACCCACCTCTTAAATGAACACTCTATTATTTTGGGAATTTGACAGCCAGAAAAACAAAGACATCCTGTGCTGAGTTTGCCCCATTAGCCTGTCCTTTTTGCTCCTGCATCCACAACACCCTCTCATGTGGCAGTCAGACGGTGTCACACCTGTGCTGCACTGTGAGAATTTTTAAGGACAGGCTATTTATGGCCTAAACGCATTGATAAGAAATATTAGTGACAAGTCTGTCTTGTTTCAGAGTTCACATAACTCCTGTTCTCTCAGTGACATAACCAAAAAGCAGTATTTCTTTGAACTGAAAGTATTTCCTGAGCATTTTGTTTGCTACCACCCAGCAGCAGACTGCTGGGGAATACATGTTCCTCTCATCACTCTGAGTGTTATTGCACATTAATTATTATGGTGGAACTCAAAAACATGCACAGAATTATTTTTCTGAAATATATCTGTTCTACTGAGGATGTGTTTGCAGTGATACAAATTATATTGATATAAAGAGAAACGATGAATCTTAATCACATACCTAAAGGCTAAGATTTCTAGTAGGAGAAATTACTCAAATGTGATCACTTTGCCTATTGAGAAGATACTTGATGTTCCTTCATGTGCAAATCTTGGAAGCATTACAACTATGCACTTGTAATTTAGTAAATTATATAAGTGAATTACAATTAAATAAAAAAAAAAAAATCAAGCATTGTGTGGTAGAATTATTCAGACTTTTTTTTCCCCCAAATTACAGCATGTATTCCCAAAGTAAAAAATGTCATTAATCACTGCAGTTGTCCTGATTATTTTTATGTGCTAATATTTTGCAGCTAAGGCTTTTAAAAACACAATAACTCACTGAACCTTTTTTACTTGGTATGCAGCATGTGCAGCTTTCTATAACTAGCAATTTATGGTTAATAAAAGCTGCTGCTGTTCCGTATGTTCAAAGTGTGTTTCGTAGAGACACAGTGAGCTCCCCAAATCCCCATCTCCCCAGAGTCAAACTTGGCTGCAGGTGTGCAATTGTCCTTTGCAGCACATGAGGCTCTCCCATCCTACAGGGAAATGAAATGTTAATGACATCCTGTAGTGGGTTGCAGAAGAAAAAGGGTCTTCTTATGGTGTGGACCAGCAGCTTGCAACGCAGATGGGCAGAAGAAATTGTCCCAGGATCTGGCTTGTTTGTGATCTGTGTCTTTTTGTGGTTCCCCATGTTAGTAGAAGAGCTAAAGGAGCTCAACTCAGTGGGTTTATCCGTGTAGCAGCCTGGCAGCTGGGGCAAAGCTTTGGGATGCAGGCAAAAGTCCAGGCAGGTCTTGCAAAGCTGTGGGGCAGGAGAAGACCCACACAGAGCCAAGAAGCTCCATCCTTTGTGGGAACAGACATAGGAAGCACCTAGAAGGGGTTGTGCCTGCTCCTCTCCTTGTGCCTGGGTGTTTCTTGCACTTTGTGCTGTTCCATAGGCTGAGGGGAAGGAGTCCAGAACCATAAAATCATAGACCTTTAAGATCAGAGGAGGGCATTATGTCCATTGCCCCAGAGGTTTGGCATGTGAAGGCAAAATGTGTGCCCCTGGTCCCTGCCAGGGCTGCTGCCCCTCCATGGCACAGCTCAGCACTTCTGCCTCCTGCTCAGCACACTCACAGAGGCAGATGTTAGTGCTGAGCAACCAAAGGAAACTTGCTGTTGGAAGGGGAAGGAAAAAAAAGGGCTCTTCATTTCGGATGGCACTGGTTTGTTGTTTCCTTATCGCTAACTTTGGAGGCGAATCCTTAAAGGCACAGCAGGCTCAGGGAGCACAGAGCTCTCACTGCTGAAGGGCGGGGCTTCTCATGGAACCCAAGGGGATTTAACAGCTTGGCAAATCTGACCTTGCTGCTTTGGGGGGGTTGGTATGAGCCACGAGGAATAGCTCAGTGTGGTGTGATTAATTCAGCAGTTGCCATCCCCATCAATAAAACAGCAATTTCTTTCCTTGGATTACTCTCTCCCTCTCTAACATAAGTCACTTTCTACAGGGATCCAGACCACATGAGTGTCAACAATGTAAAATCTGTATCAAAATTTGCACTATTTCTTTGCTGCTTTAGCATGAGAGCACCCATCAAGGTGCCCCACAGACTGAAGCCCTGGGTGACCTGCAGGGTTGGGGTGGGTTTTTAGGCTATAACCATTAAAAAAAGTTGCTCATTATACCTTTTTTCCCTTTGCACTCCTGGAGGGCTTCAGTTCTCATTTGGCAACTTGGAAGATTAAAATCTACTCAGTATTGGAAGCAATTTGGGGACTGGATCATTTTCAGGCTCTCCATACAGCAGCTAACACAACGAATTGCAGGACAGGGCTTTCTACACATATGCCAATACAAATAAACCAATTAAAAACATCAGAATACAAACTATTATAAAAGAAGAAACTCTCTCCTCTCTATTCCTGCCCTGCCAGAGGATAACCCTGCCCCTGACAGGCAGTAAAGGCAGCCTGGACCTTTAAGAGCAGCAGTTCCCACTGCAGCTCTTCCTGGGAACTTTGGAGCCAACCAGGGTGGATAGCCTGAGCTGACTGCCCAAGAGGTAAGTGCTGAGTGCCTGATCTTTACCTTCATCCTGGCAGCCTTGGGTCAGCCCAGAAGTTCAGCCTGGGAAAGCTCACCCCTGTGGCTCTGCACTGTGGGAGTGTTAGCAAAGCGTGAATTCCAGGAACACAACGGCGTGTGTTGCATTGCAAGGGTGTTTTCCAAGTACAGCGTCAAGTGTTTGAGAGTTGAACTAACCCCTTTATGCTGAGCTGCGTACGAAAAAGACAGCTACTGACTCGCAGAGTAACTTAAAAATCAAACAAATGCTACAGGCACGTGCAAAAGGATCCAGCCTTGGAAGTCCCTCGTGATTTTTAGCATAGAGTAACTGTTCGTAACATTCCCCCTAATTATGGAAGGACACAGCGATCCCCCGGGACTCTCTCAGCCGGGCAGAACTAATGTCGGAATCTCACTCCCCACCAGGAACGCTGAGTGAAGCTCTGGTGTGCTGCAGGAGCAGAAGCAAACAAGGCTGAACTGAGGCTTGGCATGTTTGGCAACTCAGTTTTGAAACAAAAACTGTCCCCTGGGCGAGGGCTTGCTCACTGCTGCAGCCTCACTGCTCGCTCAGTGGGAATCGTTGTGCCAGGGAAAGAATCTGCCTTCGGGAGGGAGGGGGAGTAAACACTGATTTATTGGGTACTCCCTCATGTTAATGACGTTGTAGTGCAGCTTTATTATACTTAAACCTCTTTAAGTATTTATTGTGATTCGAGCACGTTTTGGCAGGCACCGTGAGGCTGTCTCTGGTACAGGCTTTAAACTGATGAGGCCAGAGAAGGGGCAGCTGAGTTTCCCAAAATATGTTTTCCCAAAGTCTTGTTGCCAGCACCCCATGGAGGTTCTCTCGTGGCTGGAAAAGGGGAGCTGATTATATGCTGAGCTTTCAACAGAGCAGTGGGAACACCCAGACCCAGGAGATGGGTTAGAGGGTGGGCATCAGGTCTTCTGCTGCTGGCCCAGGGCAGGGACTCATTGGGTTTTGCTTGCAGGCAAATTTGAATCCTATCAGACCCACCAGGCTAATGGAGTCCCCTGGAGCCCCCCAGGTCACAGGGGTGCAGCTCAACACCATCACAGGGAAAAGATGTTTCTATCTTGCTATGCAAAATTGCTAAAAGCGGAAAGAGAAACAAGGCAGAGGACCACAGGATGAGCCTGCCAGTGTACATTTGTGCTGTGTGTTGGGGAGGGAATGGCTTCTACAAGTGTTTCCAAGGAGATCCTGCCAGAGATGAGTGCCCTTGTCCTAAAAGAGGGATGGAAAAAAACCCATAAAATGCAGTATCAAAGAGACATTACTGTTTTTCATGTAGCCTCTTTGGGTCCTTTTGAAGTGAAAATGTTTATTTCTTTTTCCCTTATTGGGATGATCCTCTGTTCTATCACATTTTCCTGTGGCTCTGCATCAGCCAGTCTGAATCCTGGTGCCAGTGCAGATCAGGAGCAGTACAACCAAGTCATGGGAGTTGTGCTGCTGGCATCAAGGTTGGGGTTGAAGTCTAGAGATCAGGTCATCTGACATTCTCACCTGCTGGGGTGGTGGCATTTCCACCCATGGGTGTGAGGTGGGATTTTCACAGGCTCCCAGCGCTCACTTGAGTGCTGGCATGGACATGAGGTCAAACTGCTGGGGGGAGCAGTTGGACCAAAGCTGAGAATAGTCACAGGAAGGGAGCTTCTTGCATCTGATCCACATCAAATGATTTTTGGAAAATCTTCCCAGGGAACACGTGACCGATTTTGAGCAAGGAATCCTCAGACTTTTTAGGAATTAGAACAGCCCTTAGATGATTGTGAATTGTTCTGGAAAACAAATATCCTTCCATGGAAAAAAGCCAAATTAACTCTAAACTAAAGGCAAAAGAAATCCTTGCAGAGACCAGATGAGTCAGTGGATTAGAAGTGTTACAGGGAACCTTTCGCACCGTGACCAAACAGCCAGTACCAATGAGAGTGTCCTTCTGATAATGAAAGGAAAAGGGATCAAAGGCATAAAATATTTCCAGTAATTCGAGCTGAGATGGAAGTCTTTGGTTTGTACAAGATGGTAAAAACCCCCAAAATATGATGAATGTATTCTTAGTAATTACCAATTCCTGTGATCTTTGGGTTAGAAAAATTAACAGTTCTTTCCTTTCACAGCCAGGGCCAAAGCCCTGTCTAAACTCCACGGGGAAATTTAAGTGATTAAGAAAACAACAATCTACTTCACATGGAAGCCTGTCTAAAATGGTGCCACACTGAGATGTTAATCCCAGTTAAATGAAGCCATGAATGCAAAACCTTCTGGTTAAATTACCTGTGGGATAAAGAAAGAATTGTTTACCTGGTACAGTAAAAGAAACAGTAGGAATTTGCTGTGACTTTTGTTCCTTGTGGTCTAACAGCTTTTCTGCAAACCTGTTGTTTGTCAGTTTTAGAAAATTTTTGTCATGTGGGATCCTCATCTGTGGCCAGAAATTCTGCTGTGGCATGTGCTGTGTCTTCTCATAGGAAAGACATCCACCTGGTTTGAAGGCAGCACCTGAGAGAGGGAAAGCATTATTGTCACCTGCTCCTGTCCTTGTCTCTTTTTTAATAGAAATGCCACAGGCAGGTCTAGCAAAAGTTTCTTTCAAATCCTCAATAAAATGGCCCAGACTATGTTTGCAGGCTGGTTAACCTGTGCTACAGAAATAGCAGTGAGGCCCTTGACAGCTGCACAGCAGTAACTGGCTATTTTTCTGCTCACACAGGCAAAATGAACATTCAGGAGTATTTTGGAAGAATCTCTTACAACAAGCCCCATAAGAATGCAGACTTGCAAACCTTAACAGCCATCTTCCAGCACCACATCCAGGCAATTCCTTTTGAGAACCTCAGCATGCATTGTGGGGAGACCATCGACCTGGATTTACAATCTACATACAATAAGATTGTGAGAAAGAAACGTGGGGGGTGGTGCCTGGAAAGCAACCACCTTTTGTTTTGGGCCTTGCAAGAATTAGGGTATGACATCTGTATTCTTGGTGGGAATAGTTATGACCCAGCAGAGAGGGCATACACTGCTGAGATGAACCATATCCTACTGAAGGTGGTGATCCAGGGAAATTCCTACATAGTAGATGCCGGGTTTGGTGGTGCCTACCAGATGTGGCAGCCGTTGGTGCTGATTTCTGGGAAGGATCAGCCCCAGGTCCCCGGCATCTTCCGCCTCACGGAAGACAATGGCACCTGGTACTTTGAGAAGGTCAAAAGGAAGCATTACATTCCTGAGAAAAGTGAGACCCCTTACTTCACTGATGCTCCAGGAGTGGGGAATATCAGAAAAATACATAGATTCACTCTTGAGCCACGACATATAAATGACTTTCAGGAGTTAAACTTGTACCTACAAGTGTTCCCAGAAAACATATTTCAGAAGAAGTCACTCTGCAGTCTCCAGACCACTGAAGGGCTCATTGCCTTAGTTGGATGGACCTTGACTGAGATGAAGTATAACTACACAGAGGACACGGACCTGGTGCACATCACAACTCTTACAGATGAAGAGGTTGAGAAGACACTGAAAGATAAATTCAACATAGTGCTGGAGAACAAACTTGTACCAGTAAATGTTCATGGCTTGCCACCTAATTTAGTGGATAAGATCTAATTCTAGCACTGTGTTAGATGGATCTTTAAATATCCAACAGAAAAGTTCTAAAATTAACATTAATGACATTAATTGAGTCTGAAGTTGAACCAGTCACAAAGCTTGGTAAATTCAAGTACATTGCTAGTTAGCTGCATATACTGTTTGCATAATTTTTTCTTAAGCTTCTCCTTTAGAAACTAAGACATCTTACTACCTCTGATTTGCTTATATGGAAATTGCTTTTTGACTCCTTAACATTTTGTTCCACCTCTCTGGAACTCACTTTATTGCAGGTACATTTTGTGGCAAAGGAGACCAAAACCATACAGAAGGAGAAGCTGTGTTAGCATTCTACACAGAAGACCTCTAACCTTTTTTGGTGTTATTTCCAATCTTCTCAGCAGAGTTTTACAAATTATTCACTTCCTTTAAAAGTCTGAAAATTTAGCTGAATTTGGCTTTTAAAGACTTACTAGAAAAAAAGAAAGGTTAAGACTTTCTCAAAACAAGACACTATTAGGTGCTGATTCGCTTATCATGAGAAAAAGTGAAAGACTTGAGTCCTATTCTGTCACCAGGAATTGACTTAAAGTGAATATTTATACAAAGGCACCTGAAACCCCCCAGGAGCTGTCTAATTTTGAGCATCCCATTTTTTCTGAGTCTGATTTTTCTGCATCTCTGAATTTGAAGCAAAATTTATACACTTTGAGATGATTCAACAGCTCTTAAAAATCAGGCTTTTGGTATCAAAACTGGAAAAAAAAAAACAACAAACCACCAAGTGAGAACAACCTTTGCAAACTGTAATCTAAACTTTTTGGACCAAACCTTGTGATGTCGAGAGGGCATGACAGTATTATAGATAAAACTCCTCATATTTGTTACAAGAAGTGTCTTGCACAGAAGCTACCTTAAAAAGTGATGCTGCAGATGCAAAAGAAAACACTAGGAAGTGAGGACATGCCTCCAGTGTGGTTTCACAGCAAGGTATACATAACACAAAAGCTTTTTACCTTATACCTGTGGCAGGTACCGTACAGGGTGTGCTATGAAAGAGGGCGACAGAAGAGCATCAGTCTTCAGCCAAGGAAAAGACTTTGCTGCTTGTTCTCCTCAAGCACACAGATCCACAGAGCACCTGATGTGCCTAAAACACGGGTGCTTTCCCAGATGCAATCCAATGTGCTCTTTGCCTTCCCAAAAAGGCCCCACTCTGACATTCCACCTCCATCAAAAGAAGAGGAGACACGCTTGAACAGAGAGAGAATGAAATGAACAGCACTGCAACACTTTGAGGATGCAGAAGGCCAGGTTTTAAAAGGGAAATGTGCAAATAATATTCGTCGTGGTCTTCAATAACTGTGGCAGCTCCAAAATAACTACGTGCCGTAGCTGAAGATTTGAAGAGATCGAAAAAGTTCCTTTGTGGGCAAACATCCATGGAGCACATCCACGGGCACACACAGCCTGCAGTACCTTGGCAATTCAGTGTAACCCCCAGGACACAGATAATATCCTCCACCACAAAGTGCGGGTTTGCAAAATAACCATAATTTCATTTTAAAAAAAGTTACAAAGCCCTTTGCAACTGCCTACTGTAATTATTTTACATGGAAAACAAGTTCATTCTGGTCTTAACCAGGGGAAGACATAATCATCTACAAATAGAGAAGAAACAAAGTTTAATTTGCTCATGGATCAGTGAAGTCCAAAAATGTGCGTTCATTTTGGGTGGACTCTGCCCTTTCTTGGAATTTAAGATTCAGGAACGAGGGCCAGTGGAGCTTAGAAAGACAACGCTCACAATCTGTATCCACTCCTGGCTTCACTGACTGTAACAAACCACCCAGAAACTGAATACCTCAATAAATAAAAAGGGATCTCTTAAGAGGTAAGTTTATTTTCTTTAAAAAACCCTTCAAAGAAAGAAACAAAAAACCTGCTGTCTTTATGATGGTAAAGGTCATGGGCTATAACATAAGCAATATTCTCTAGGAAAAATGTTCCAAAAATGTGTGGATATAGAGCTAAAATATCACCAGCTAAAACAGGGGCTCTTAAAGAGGGCAAAAAAACAATATGCAATTTCAATTCTTCTACCTTTCACTCTTCAGGAGAGGCTCCACTTGACTATGACATAGATTCGTTTGTTTAGATACAATACCAGATAAAAATTTAGAACTGCAACTTCTTGTTGGAAGTGATGCTTTTAGATTTCTAAATTTAGTTAGAAGTATTACAGGTGCAAAGGAAGCAAAAGTGCAGTCTAATGATCAATAGATTTTGCTTTTTATGGGAATAAAATTACAGTTCTTTAAAAACAAATTTTTTTTTTTTTTTTTAAAAATTACAAACTGTGGGTTGTGTAACCCAAAAAAATCCATGTGCTGATGTATTATGATAAAGAAAGACAAGTAACATATTTTTAACAGCGGAATTGCTAATAGCGTGTGTGGTCCTGGTAAGGAATATTTTTGCGTGAGCACCTTCATTTGCACATTTAGAAACAGCTCTTTAAAGTTCTTCTGCTGATGTCTTTCCCTGCACAAATCATACCCAAATTTGTGGGGCTTATCTTTTCAGTCCCTGCCTTTTCACCTGACCTGCTCACAGTTCACAAGAACCGCAGCTTGCATCTCCTGCAGTCCAGATCCAATGCTGATCAATCATATTATGGAGCTGCAGAGAGAAAGCACAGATAATATAAACTCCAGAACCAGCTTTATGCTGGTGTGATCTCTTTGGCATTCACAATCAGATCAGGTACAAACAAACAGCATCTACCAGATACCGACTGAGGATCCGGCTCGTAACAGTGGCCAGCACACTGTGATGGGCCATTGCAAAAGCCAGAGGACTGTGAATGGCTTTTCATGGTATTAGAAAGGAAGTTGAGTAGGTCCTCCTCCAGAAATCTTGTTCATGAGGAGTCCCACCAAGGCAGGCCAGGAGCTGGGCACTGCTGGAGGCAGGTTGCACTGTGTGAGGCTTGAGTAATTCTCAGTTGTGCCTTCTCAGGAAGGATTAAAGTGAGTTTTGAGAAAGGCGTAGAGAGCTGTAAAACAGCCTGTGTCCATTTTCAGGGCACGCTGTGAGATGCAGGGCACAGGAGGGAATGCAGAAGTGCCCTCTGTCTCTTAGGTCACTCACCTCCCTTAGGATTCATTATTCCAACAGCAAAATGAGTTTCTACAAAACTCAGAGCAGACACAAGACCCAGTGGTCTGTGCCTCTTTCAAAGGTCAGAGTTTTTCCAGTGAAAATTACCTGAATAATAACACTTCATAAAATGTGCAGGAGTATCATCTTAACTTTTTGTAGGTGGTAGAAGAGCGACATGTACTGAGCAAGTAAATCACTGTCTCATCAGTCAGTGGCAGACTCATGAAAAGAACATGTGGATCCTGGCTCAAATTATCTTCCCTCCAAGTGGCAGACAACGCTGCTTCCCCTGCTGACACTCCTTGCACTGAGCAGAGGATTTAGACCATTTTCCATGAACCCTTGTACACACGTTCTAGCATGATCTTTTATTTCCTTGTAACCCCGCTGTCACAATGCAAATACAGCAAATCCCCATTTCACAGCCACCACATAGGAAGCTGAAATGGCATCAGCTGTTTGCCATAGGGATGACTCTAAGGAAAAAGCAAACCCTCACAAGCACTGCTCTTTGCCTGGGGAGCCATTTGATGTGAATACTTGTTACCTTTAAAAGCTGCTCTGATGAGGTTCAGTAGATTAAACCATCTTTGCTGGCAGAGCCAGGGCAGTTTTTCCACAGCATCATAAATCACTCATGTAAAGAAACTAAACCAAAATGCAATTCCTCCCTTTACAGGTGACATGAACCTTGAAGAGTATTTTGCGAGAACTGGCTATAAAGGCTCCCTTGAAAAACAAGATCTGGAAACTTTAACCGATATATTCCAGCACCACATCCGCGCCGTTCCCTTCGAAAACCTCAGCATCCATTGCGGGGAGAAAATTACTTTGGAACTGGAGCATGTTTACAACAAAATCGTGCAGAGGAAGCGGGGTGGCTGGTGCATGGAGAACAACCAGCTGCTGGGCTGGGTCCTCAAGTGCCTGGGGTACGACACCAGCTTCCTGGGAGCGTACGTGTTCAATCCACATCAAAATGCATATGCCACCATCATGACGCACCTCCTGGTAAAGGTGGTCATTGATGGCAAAGCCTACATCGTTGACGGAGGCTTTGGTGTATCCTACCAGATGTGGCAACCCATGGAGCTCGTGTCGGGGAAAGACCAGCCCCAGGCTCCCGGCGTCTTTCGCTTCACGGAAAAAAATGCCCTCTGGTACCTTGAGAAAACGAGGCGGAAACAATATATCCCCAACCAAAACTTCTCTAATTCTGACCTTCTGGAGAAAAAAGAGTGTCGGAAGGTTTATATGTTCAGCCTTGAGCCACGGACAGTGGAAGATTTCCGTTTCCAGTGCACGTACCTTCAGACCTCTCCAGAGTCCCTCTTTACAAAGAAGTCCATCTGCACCCTCCAGACCACCAAGGGCTTCCGAGCACTGATTGGGTGGACATTCACTGAGACCACGTACAACTACAAGGAAAACACGGATCTGGTGGAATTTGTAACTCTTGAAGATGAAGAGGTGGAAAAAACCCTCAAAGAGAAATTCAACATCATCCTAGATAAAAAACTTGTCCCAATTCATGTTAAAGGATCTTACACAATCTAGGTGATCAGGGAAACCTACAATAATGCTATGTACGTACAGTACCTTCCACTGGCTGTGCAATCCCTTCTGCAAGGTCATGGGATTCACTTGCAGGTGACTGAAAGACAAATACATTAATATGGGATTAAAGTGAATTTCACTTTGGGAAAAATCAGGAATTTAAAAACCCTTGAGTCAGTTAGATAAAATTACTTGCAGTGAGATGACTGCTGTTCAGTTTTTGGCACAACCGTAGGATTTGATTTGAATCTGGATATAAGCTTGGGTAAGAAATATGTCTGGGGAATATTGGACTGCCTGTAGCACACAAATAGGAGTATGGATTATTAATTGTGATATGCTGCCAACACATTTTCTATGGTTATTATAGGGAGACAAGTAATCTGTGAGCATTTAGACAATGAGGTACACATTTAAAACTTCATTTTTCACGAGATCCAGCCACTCACAGCTCATGTCATTTCTCTACCTTTAATATAAGCAAAACTATGTCATCTTTGAAAGGAGCATTAAGAGGTATAATTCTTTCACCATCATCCTTAGACAAAATGAAAATTATCATCACATGCAACCTTTTGCCCATTACTATAATGAACTAAATTACCAAAAAGTAGTTTTTGGTACGTACATATGTTTTCTGGTGATGAAAATTCTACATAGGCAGCATTATTTGCCCAATGGGCTTTAAGGAGAAAACTGCAAGCTTTGCTTCTGATAAGTAATCATCCTATAAATGGTGCTTAAACATCACAGCTGGCTTAGATTTACTTTTGTCCCAAAAGGGGTGGAAATGTTGTATTTTTAGCATTGCATTTTATTTGTACAACAAAGGTAGAACAATGAAGCAAACCCCACTATACCCTAAATTCTCTCCTCTTTGTATATTGCAAACATATGGCTGTCCTGAATGGGTACTGCTTAGCACAGGAGCTTTACTGTCACAAGTGAGTTTGCTCATCTGCCTCAAAGTGAAAACAAAACAAGAAGCCAGCCAAATCTAAAAGAAACATTTTCTTCTGAATTATTTCATAATCACATTTCCCGATTTTTAAAAAAAATGTTGTTCCTCCTACCATACTTCTCTGCAAATAGCACAACAAAGGAAACCAGTAAGAAAGGGGAAACATTCTTAACTATATGAAAAACCAGCAGAAACAGTGACCAAACACTCTTTCTCCCCAGTTTGTGATAAGCCTGAGTATTGGTCAAATGTTGATTCCTCCCACTGATAGTGTATTTTTCCTCAAAGACATCATCTGATCATTAATCTCACAAACGCTGTAAGTGTATACCTGACAATAAATAAAAGGAAAATAAAAACATTAAGAGTTGTTTTAAGTACAGCTGCCCCCAGCTGCATGACACCTGCACACACCATCTGCCAAGTGAGGTCTGTTCATCCTGATACTGATCTGATGGCCCACCCTTCCCACCTACACTTCTTAGAATCTTTAAGGATGCCAAAGACCTTTAAGGTCATCAAGTCCAACTGTCAACCCAGCACCAGCACCGTGTTCACCATTGCACCCTGTCCTCAAGTGCCACATCCACACACGTTTTGGACTCTTCCAGGGATGGTGACTCCACCACTTCCCTGAGCAGCTTGTTCCAATCCTTTACAACCATGGTGGCAGCTGATGGCCTGGGTGCACTCCTCATTGCCCAGGGATGAGGAACTAAGGGCCAAGCAAGATGGGATAGGGGACACCGAAAGATCTTACTGAGGTGAGAACACAGCTTTTCTATTAATAACAGAACCATGGGATTTGTTCAGTAATTTGTGTTGATATTATTCTCTCATATTAAGGTCCCATTAAGGGGTTTTACCCTTTTCTAAATGATTGATAATTATGAGGCATTCCCTGAGACTTCAGGGAATATTACAAGTTTCAAAACACTCACCACCTCCATTCCAGCCGCTGGAAATTCCCATCTGCACTCACCCAGGTAACCAAACCATATTTCTGTATGCAGTGAACTACAGCTGTTTCCTGCTGCTGCTCCCTCTTGTCTTCAGGACAGTCATTACCAGAGTGGTTATTTTGCCTCCCAGCTTCTCTAGAGGTGTTCCTGCTTGCTCCCAGATAATTGCTTGGGTTGTGATACTACAAGGGTTTCTTGAACAAGAGGTCTATGGAGTTGTATCAGCATTTTTAACTGTGCCTGCAATGATGGGATTGAACCAGATACTCCCTTCTACTGTTCAGTTCATGTTAAAAATCTATGGTGACTGAAGCTTCAACCCTCTCCTTGACTCCACCTGTTGATAACCACTCTGAGTGGGACTTTTCCAGGTCCTCACTGTGAAATCACACAAAGATATGTCAACATAAAGAGCTAAGAAACCAGTTTAACTGAAGCTCCCCAAAAGCTGACAAAAGCAGGTTATTGCAGTGTGAAGGCCAGACCTGAAGTGCCTCAAAGGTTTGAGATGAGAATGGTGTGAAATCAAACAAAACCAAACAAAGCCAGAGGCTTCATGCTGAGGTTCAATTATCAAGGCAGTATTGTACAAGCTGATGTTCTCCCAGCCTGAAAAGAAACAACCAAGTCCTTAAAGCATCAGCTGTCACAGAAACTTGCATTCACATGTGGAAGGAACTGTGGGATGTGGTACATCCTTCCACCACTATGCTTTATTAACACTCTCTGAGAAAGGTTTAATGAGAGCCTAAATGATTGTGCAGTTTTAGTTCTGGACTGTTTTTGAAATGAAGCCAAACAAATGCTTAGAAGCCTCCCTCCTTCACCCTCCTCCTGCTCCCTGGCTCCAGACATGTCTAATCCTAAATACAATTTAAAAGTATGGTATTCCAATTAAGAGAAAGACAAGACAATTTCTTTTTTAAGTCTGAATGCTGGATTAAGTCCCAGAATCCCAGCCCAGCTGCCCATTACACACACAGGCAATGCCCAGCGGCAATGACAGCCACCGCAGCATTGCATAATGGAGTGTCTGATTAGAAAACAAGACAGAGAACAGAAGAAACACAGTTCAAACTCCACGGCACCTCTGAACATCCTGCCCCTACCCAAGGAACCAAAGTTTAATCAGCTCATGCATTACTAAAGGCAGGACACAGGACGACTCACTTCAGTTGGACTCTGGTCCTGGACTTTTTAAGATCCAGTACTAAGGAGAATAAAAGTAAAATGAGAAAGGTCAGCAAGAAAGACGACGTTTTACTGTCCAGTACTTCCATGATTCCAACCCTAGCAGCTATTACAGAAATAAACACTGTCAGACTGCCAAAGGACCAAACTTCACCTGCCAAAGGACAGACTTAGCCCTGTGAGCTGTCAGTGAGAGCACCAACACCCACGCTTCGCTCTGTTCACTCCAACAGGTACCTCAGTGTCACAGGCACAAACGCTTCTGGTGTCTGGTAACGCTTTACCAGTTACACTTTGCAGGTAGCCATTTTCTTTAATAAAAACACTACTTACCCAACTTTTGTTCTCATGGAAGAAACACTTTTCTTTTAGAAACGTGACCACATGGGAAATTTCTACAGCTTAGGAACTTGCACATGAAAATGTATTTGAGTCCGTGTCAGAGCCAAGAAGGCTGGAATTAATGTAGGTTCTCTTCATGAATATTTCACTGCTACACTTGCATCACTTGTAAGAGTAGTTCAAGCACAGATTTTGCACAGCAGAATGTTTCTACCTTGGATAGGAAGCTAGAGTCAGACGTATATAAATACACAGATATATATATATGTATTTATACAACTGGAAATGCAGATGGGTATTTCAGGAGATTCCATAATACACCTCCTTGTAACTTTGGGCACTGAAAGTACATTTGAGTCACATAGGGCCGACTTTTGGTTTTGTCTTGCTCACAATAACACACTGTGGATGGTGCTTTCAAAGGCACACTTTTACAAACTCCCCATGAATAAAAGATTGTGCTAAAAATGAGTAGCTGGTCTTACTGTAGCATTTCAGTAGCTCACTGAGCCACCAGCTAAATGTGAACAGCAAAATCCCCAGATTTAAAGGCAATAAACTAAAATTTACCATTTCTTCACCGTTGGTGTTGGGCATGTTCAGGAAACAGAACTACCCTTCCCCTATATCCCAATTCCAGACCCATGGATTTTCTAGGAAGCTGCTTAGCATTCACTCATGTGTATATTCATGCACCATGCCACTCACATTGCCAGCTATCCCTCAGGAAATGACATGAAATTAAGGAGCAACATATGACAGAATGCCCTTAACTGAACAAAATTACCTCCTATTGGACTGGAGAGGATGCTGCAATCCAGGAGAGCTCTTTGCACAGAGCCTTGGCAAAGAAAGACTTCACATGGAGTTCATCTGAGTCAGTATCATTATGAAATATATATACAGATCTCAAATACATATATATTATATATAACCCAAAAGCTCCTTTACATGGCACCACCAGAAACTTCTTCCTCTATCCACTGTCTCTCAGGACATGCAATTGCAGTGACATCTCCTGGCTGCTGGTGGTTCACTAGAACACACTTTACCCCTCAACTATCCAGCACAGCTATGCAGCAATTCACTCTCCATTCAAGAAATGTGTTCAGACAGAGAGGAATCATTTTCCTACCAATAAGCAAGAAAGAATAATGGGATATATTCCAAGTTTTTCTTGTGATGACCAACAATAAATCATTTCTTAGCTCAGGTCACATCTTCCATGGGAAGAAAAATGTCTTGCCATCATTAACTTCTTTTCAGCTAGCAATAATATATGATCAGGTTTTAAGTAATTGAACCAGTAGCATTTAATTAGCTCCAAAAAACTACCTCAGATCATGAATCACAGCCTTTCCACCTGCATGAGGTCCCCTTACTAGGTTAAAAGTGTATTTCTCTTGCCATGTGTGATCCATCTTGAATATCTAATGAGGTGCTCCTGATATATGGATTATAGTTCATATATCACAGGCAAAATACAGCAGATGCAGTGTCTCCTTTAAATAATTGAGTTTCATGTCCTGCTTCACTGAGCTGTTAAAAAAAGACAAGACTAAAAAAAGAAAAAAGATAAGCCTCCTCTGTCCATGACAGAATGGCCACTCCTCCCTTCAATTTAACCGATTCCTCTTTCTCCAGAGAGTCAGCATTAAGGATGAGTAACTCAGACATCCTGAGGAAATGTAGTAATAGCAATATTTTCTGTTGAAAGGCAGTACACAGAGAACTGCTATGATTTTAGGTAAGACCACACTGACATTTTTCACTAGACCCAGAGCACTGACTGACCAAAGAACATGGTGTTTCCTCCTAGGATTACTTCAGATGGCTTCATCCCACGCTAAACCAATCAGTGCACTCAACTGGCATTTGGGGACAACTGTGGCCAGCACGAAACAGGATCACTTCTTATATCAGATTGTATTCAGCATCATTTTTTTACATTAAATAAGCTAAGCAACAACCATTAACCACAAAAAACCACAGTTTTTATTCAGCTTTCAAGTATGTTTCTGAAGCCGTTATTATGCCTTTATGACAAGACTTGGATAATTGTAAGATTGGATTTTTTTGCTGAAAACAAGGCAAGATTAGCAAACTTCTTTTGGAAGACAGAAACTAAGACTCACAATCTGCTCAAATGTCAAACTGTAAACGTTGCCCGATATTTGGCTTGCTCTATAAAAAAAAGTTTCACTACAAAATCCTCTATTTTTAAATAAACTTTATAAAAAATAAAATTCAACGAAGTGGATTTTATCTCTCTGTTCTTTCCCCATCTTATTTTTAGCACAGTACAAATCTCACAAAACAAACATGTTTCTGCTGACTTTTTTCCATTTGAAGACAGCATAGGTTTTCATTTTCAGAATAAAGAAAGCAGTGGAAGCTGAACAGGCTTACTGAATTGGACACAGCTTGTCTTTATTCTGAAAAGTTCTTTCAGATGCTATCATAAATTGTAAATAACGTTGCTCTTGATTGCACGTGACACTTGATCTAGTTATGCACAACATTTAAAGAGACTGATGGGATTAGAGCCCCACACATTAAAAGCTGCTGAGAGAGGAAAGGATGTATGACATCCATTATATATACACATCCACTCTGAAAAATGCCTGTCGTGGATGGTTGAAATTTCAATGAGAACAGAACAGATTTCCAAATCCACCCTTTACATTAAATAGCAAAATCTCCAAACAACCTCCAGTTCATGGTACTCTGTTTGGCAGGCATTAGGTAACATTTTTGTTGGCTCCACTTGTGCAGTTGACATTAATCCTGAGGTTTTAAGAACATTTTTCTAGCTTTTTTACTAGGTATTATGTTACTATTTCTATCTTCATCAACGTCATCATCTTCGTTATCATCCTTGAGGACACGCTGGTCTCTCTTTCTCAAAAATTTCTTCCCTATTGTTCCCACTAATGTTTCATACCTACAAAGAGAATAAAAAAATTTACACCTTTTACTAAAATCAGAGAAGAATTCAGTGGAGCAAATCATAAATCTAATCATCAACAATTTAAGTGGTTATCCCCAACAGTAATGGAGATTCCACTGAATATAGACCAGCATTCCTGGAAAATCAGTTCTGTGCAGCACCATATCTGTTGTGGGGTTTTTTTTTAATTTTGTTTGTTTGCTTTTTGGGTTTTATTTCCCCACACATAATGCAGTAACATATCATATTCCTAGCTAGTATGGATTATGTCATAAAATATAACTTACCTTCTGGCCATTTCTTCATCTGACACATCAGCCTCCATTTTATCATCCACTTCAATTTCTTCTTCTTTGCACTTAGAGTTCATTTGGATCATTAACTTCTGAAAATGAAGTAAGAAATAGCTTAAATATGTAACCATGACACAGTGGCAACTATGCTGAAATTCACTGGCAGGAAAAGAACATAAACGGTAGGAATCAAATGTAATACTTATTTGCTGTTCCTGGTCAGGTTAGAACATATTGTTACGAAAACTCACGAAGAAAAGGCAATATGCCTGTCTGTTGCTAAGCTGAGCTTAGAGTTTGCCTTTGGGAAAAGAGGTGACACAGAGAAAGTGTTTTCAGTGTACTGTAGTACTCAAACATCCTAAGGAGCACTCCGAACATCTTCAAGAGACCAGAGAATTAGATCATAATTAATTTTTCATTGTGATGTTAGCACAATAGTCCTTGAAATGGTTTTGTTAAGAGGAAAAAAGTATCTGCAAGGACACACAGTAAAAGCCATGAAGCAATCAGATGCTGAGTCACAGGGACAGCAAGTTCAAAATAACTCAAAGAATCCCCTGGTAAATCACCTTGCAAAGCCTTTTGCAAACCTCTTAGTTTTCACACCTTCATCCTCTTGCTTCAGTTCAGTGTAACCTTTTTATTACTGTTCCCATGTAGTTCTATCAGCATGATTCATACCAGAAAGAAATTAAAGACTCTCTTGCCCAGCACTTTTACTTTGGAACTCTAAGCCCTTACTTACACAAGTAAGTGCTGAATAAATAGGGCTGAATGTTTGTAGACTGGACTCTGCATTAAATGTCAGGAGGAAAACTGAGCTTTTATTTTGGTGAGCAGCATGTGGGACCATTTCCTTAATTCAGGGAGGAAAAATCTGCAGGAGTCATGCAATTACTATCAACACAGGGAGGTAAAAAGCTTCTGTTTACCAGATGCTGCATTGACCAAAATTTTGGGTTGAATCGTGGAGTTCCTGTACATGAGAGGATTTATGGAAGGTGCTGCAAAGGCCAAACAGGATGCAGTGTAAACATTCAAATCCCTATCCCCAAGAGCTTCAATCACAATGCACCTCAAACCAGGACATTTGAATAGTACCTCGATTTCTGGATTGAATCCTTTGAAGGACATTCTGCCATAAACCAGATCCTCACATCGCATAAAGCTTCTCTCTTCTATTATACAGCTCCTGCATGAAACCCCAAACCCAGCACTTTGTCAAATGGTGCACTTTAAAATAATCAAATTAAACAAATGCAAAAAGGATTTGCTGTCTTCCCCCCACACAAATAAACAAAACCACGGTGTATTTTATACCATCAGCTACTTTCTGGAGCTTAATTGCTCTGATAAATCTTTCAGTACAAGCAGCTTGGAGTACAAAGGAATACTTTTTGCCAGTAAGGCTGTGCCAGTTCCACACGCAAAATTAACTCTCCTGACAAAAAGCACTCTTTGCTGGTATGATTCCACCTACATTAATACTTTTGCCAGAATAAAAATACCACATAAATATCACTCTCCAGGTGGCATTACTATACCAGCAAAAGCTTCTAATTAATTTTTCATTGTGCCGTTAGACCTGGCATTAGTTGAGTCTGTCAGGATATAAAACACTGTGTCATTCTCTGTTCAGCAGGGACAGATTTCCCCCTTTCTCCCTCCTTTTTTCCTCTTCTAATGAGCATGGAGTGAGAAAAGAAACATGACCCTGAGGTGTTCATAATACACGTGTTAGATAAAAGTATTTCCATGAATTGTTCCATCCTTCTTTTCCTCACACACGTATGTACCTCTTCATCTCCCACGTGAAACAAGCTCTCACCATCACAGGAAGTTAGGCTGAAGAGATTAAGCTCATGCTCCTACCTCAAGGCAGTATCAGTTAAACATGTACCATGAGCAGCAGAGGGCCATCTAACCTGTCCTCAAAAGACTTCCAATGATGAAGAATCCAGTGTCTCCTCAGGCAATCTATTCCAGAGCTTCAATAGCCTTATTGTTAGAAAAATTCTCCCAATGTCCAGCTTGAACCTTCCTTGCTGCAACTGAAGCTCAAATACCTTTTTGTCATATCCATCAAGACTAATGGAAAAGAGTTTATCAATGGCCTTATTCAACTCCAGTTAATTCCTTGGGTCTCAGCTTTTTCAAAATTATGTACGTTCTCCCTCAACGGAATTTTTTTACGCTTCTGAAAGGATGAAACCCAAGCAATTTTAAAAGTAGTCCTCCTGCTATTTAAAGCACCTTTCTGAAGAGCAAGACATTTTCTTCCTTATTAGCTAAGCCTTACTTTATTTTTGCCATTATCTCTCCTATTTCAAAAGCAGGATTTGAAGTAAGCTGGACACAAGAAGACAGAACTGTCCTGAATGGACTTAACCGTGTGACTGGAGCTGAATTTACTAACACAAAGTTTCAAACTTCTTTTTCCAAATGAAGGGAAAAAGCAGCAAGGAATGAATAGATCCCTGACTGAAAGAAACTAATTATATGCATCTAGAACAATGTGTGAGTGAAAGAAAATAACACACACAAGAATTGAAAGTAGGTCAAACTACACTAGGCAACCTTGAGAATAAGCCTTGAAAATAAGGAATACAGTTGCAACGCCAGTCTGTCACTATTTTTGCTTCTATTAACTTGTTATTAATAATACTTACTTTATAGAAAAAAATGAATATATTATTTCCATTTCAAAACAATCCAATTATGATAAGAAATATAAAAGGTTACAGCTTACTCTTTTTCCTTTAGATCTGGTACATCAAGATACCAGTGTTCTTCACTAATTATCTTCTTTTCTTCCTCTTCTAGTTGTTTTTTAGTTTGTGAATCCAAACCCCTTTGCATGAACTACAAAAAGAGACACATAACACACAGATTCAGGTTTTTTCATCATGAGTAGGTTCTGAGCACGTACTAATTACATGATGGCAATTATCCACTGCATAAAAAGTAAATGCTTTGTGTGATTCTCCTCTGAGTTTGGTCTAAGTTTGGGTAAAGAGGCAATGGAAAATTAAACAGCTGCTGATCACAGCAAGTCAACAGTCAGTCACATCTGCACTCACATATAAGGAAACACATCTTTCCTGGTTAGTTTCGATGTATTTGAGTTGCCACAACTCTGTAATTTTGCTAAGGTTTTTCTAACGTTTCAACAAAGGCCAGAGAGAACATAATGGTGTTGAAGTTATTGCAGCACATCAGAAACCAACTCCATCCACACAACTCAGAGCTAGAGGTAGGTCATACCCAGCTGGCCATTTTTTGAAACATCTACACTTTCAACCATCCTCTCTTCTTTTCTCGGATTTAATTTAATGAACTGCATTGCACTTGTAGCTCTGGAGGTGCAAAACTGCCTTTGGAAGTGGAAAAAAGTAACGGAGACTTTGAAACCAGACTCTGAAAAAAAGTCTTCTGCATCCAGCTGTGCTAAAGGAAGATGTTACCAGCTCTTCACTTGCCATTGATGATCCACCAAAGCCCCAGCTGAGCAGTATATCTAAGCACCTGTTAACTCACTGCAGGCACAGTCTGTCAAAATAGTTGAGACCAATAATTAAGTTTAGGGTAAGGCTGCTATTTATGCCTAATACAAGGACATTGCTGTCAATCCCTTCCTTGGTGATAACCTCTGTCAGAGGATGGGAACAGGCAGGTAGGGACAGTAACCTCTCAACAGCTGGGAGTAGTAGAAGACATCTGTCACAGCCTATGAAAAACTGCTGAGAGTGCAGGACTACAGACCTGAGGTCTGTGAAACATCACTGCAATTTCCATTTTTCTCAAGCCTGAACTGAGTGACAATTAAGTCTCAATAATGTTAATGAAACAAGCTGGAAAAACCAGAATATTTCACAAAGTTATGGAAATAATCCCTATATTCCAAGTTGGAGCCTCCCTTAGGATCTACAGAAAGTGTTGGAATAACTGTATCTGTCCGAGGTCTATGTTTATACCAGTGCAATTCTCAGACAGAGGCAAGTCTACCTGTACAGTTTACATGCAGTCCTGTAAAAACTGTTTTGTGGCTACCAAAGCATACCTGTATTTGCAACACTGCAGAGGAATTTTATATCAATTCATTTTACCCCTCTCATTTAGAGCTCCATCATTGTTATGTTTAGATACATAGTTCAGGTCCCAGCTAAAAAGGGCTTGGTTGGAGATAAAGCCCCAGAAGGCGTCACAAAACACTCCCCTCCCATAAAACCCTGCATTGCTGAGCTTATTTAAAATATAGAGATAATACAGACATGTAATATATGTATTACATAGACCCCACACATCTTTTTTCAGTCTTTATAAAATGCTCAAGCAAAGCAAGCCAAACTGAAGTAAAAGCCAATAGAGCTAGTGTCTCATTTTGCATTTATAGTTCTATTTCTATCCACTGTACAAGATCTTTAATGCAAGAAAAATTAACTTTTGATTTCTGAGTCGATTCAAAATATGTCAAAGCTTTCCAATTAAAATTACAGTATCTTCTTGAGGAAAATAAGTGAATCTATCATGTGGAAAACCGTATTTCTCAAGGAAATTGGTTAGCCAGTCAGAAGTCTCAATCCGAGAAATTCTGCTACAAGCACCCAATTAAATAATCATTTCACATTACATTTCAAAGATTATGTTCCCAAAGATTACTACAGGAATAACTAGATAAAAAATGATGTGATCACGTTTATCTAAAACGTAAACACAAAGAGATGAATTAAAAATCTACCCACTGTGGCAGACACAAAGTAAGTCAGTAACTGAGTGGCTGGTTGGATTAGTTTCCCCAGGCAGTGGCATCTGGATCAAACGGTGCAGGATCTAAAAGTGATGATCTAAAAGTGCAAGATCTTACGTGGTGAGTACACATGGCCCAATCCTTACTGCAAATTGTCCTCACAGCCCTACCCCGACCATGTCACCTCTGGGTGCCACTTCACCCACCTGTTAATTCTGCTAATACATCATATCAGTACCTGTGGAGGCAGCTGGCTATAAAGGCCTAATTAAAACATTTGTAAACACGAAGGAAAGTGCTAAATGCAAAGCCTGTGTATGACCTTTACAAAACCTACTCATCTCTTCAAAGCTGGCTGCTCCCGCCTGGACTGTAAACCTGCAAATGTCACAGGCTGGTTCTTCACGGCCTTCCGTGGAAGAAAAGTCTAAAAAGCTGCTTTTGAAATCTCCAGGGGGTTAATAAACTGGCAAACAACAGGAGTAGGAATTTCATTTTAAAAGAGAGTATAATATAAAAATAAAAAAAATAATGATACTGCAATACAGGTTGTAAGAGTCTGACTGTCATGCACTGGCTAACTCAGCTCAATGCCCACTCCCTTCTGAGAGCGAGGCAAAGATGTGTTCCATCCCCTCTGCACACAACCTTTAGTCTTTCATTAGCAGCATCTGTTAATTGGGGTAAATATTCCATCATGTTACTGTAGCACAGCGCACTCTATGTTAAAGATGGGGCTGAAGTCTGCCAAACTCCTTTCAGCCAGAATGTGAAATACAGCTCCATATACATACGTGGGGGGAAAAAATGGTTAAACAAAACACCACAAGCAAGAAGCCACAAAGGCCCCATCGTGTTCAGTTATGAAAACTGAATGGATATTAACATTACAAAAAATAATAATGGGAACTCAATTTTTACAGGCTGTTTTCCAGCAGTAAGAAACCATCAATCAGAGGAGAATGTACTCTGCTGAAGGAGGAGTTGCAGCACGCTGTGTGAAACAGAACCCATTAGCCAGCAAGCAGAGACTAATTTCACACTGGTGACACGAGATTCACAATTCCAGGAGCAACAGGCACGTCAGGATGTTCCCAAGATCCCTGGCGTTTGTGAATTGGGAAAGGGGGTCAGCGCTGCCATCCGGGCTGGGGATTTCAATAGCCAGAAATGTAAACAGTGGGGAAAATGGACACAATAAAAAGAAGGAAGAAACTTTCCCCTACCCCCCCCCCCCCCCCCGCCGCC
>JAWWEU010000020.1:16537701-16579647 GCA_035583155.1 Acropternis orthonyx
GCCGCCTCCTATTAAAAGCCCCACCCCAAAGTAAAGCAAGCAGTATTAATATTTTAATTTCCACGTGGCGGGGTGGTGGTGGTGGTGAGGAAGTCTTATCATTTATATTCCCAATAAGCAGCCCAGCTGCAGAAGGAGCCGGAAGGAACAAAAACCCCCCTCCCCAAAGGTGCTCTGGAGCCGGCTCTTGGAGCGGGGCTTTGGCTGGAATCACCAAAAAACCCCCTGCACTTTATGACCCCCCGAGACCCCTCGCCGGCCTTTGAGCGGCCGGGTGTCTGTGGCGGCGATTCCTTGGGGGGGGAGGCTGGAGGGGAGCCCGGGGCCCTGATTATCGATAAACAGAGCTGCGTTTAATACGGGATTATTATCCGATAATGATATCCCGATGGGGGCCGGGGGTGGGCACGGGAAATGCCCCAAAGCAGGGGCTCCGGGTGGGCCTTGGGACACCCACCCCCTGCCCGGTACCGCCGCGGCCCACCGCGGGCCCGCACGGCCCGGGCCCCGGCCGGCCCCATCCTGCCGCCCCCAGCCTCCCCTCGCCCTCCAGCGGGGCTCAGACACCCCCTCCCCGCCTCCCCCGCTCACCTTCATGCGCAGCAGGTTCTTGGAGAGCTTGGTTTTGAGCTCCCCGGCCATGGCGGCCCGCAGGCCGCGCCGCAGCCCCGCGCTCGCGTAGGGCCCCAGGCCGCGCCCGCCGCGGGGGGAGGCGGCGCGGACACACCCCCGGGCCGGGCCGGGCCGGGCCGGGCCGCGGGGCACGGACAGCCCCGAAAGCAGCCCCCTCACCGGGGAAATGCGCCTCGGCACCCAGGGGGGAGTCGGCAGGGAGAGCCGGGGTGTTGGATCGGTGCCTGTGCGCGCTGCGGTGCCGCCGCTCTATGGCTCCGTCTGTGACTCGCTGGTGTTTCAAAGGGGAGGAAGGAGAGTATAAAGTCTTGTCTCGCGTTGGCATTTGGAGAATACTTGACTTGTTTACTTTTTTTATTTTACTGGCTTTTGCTTGCCAAAAAAATAAAATCACAAAATGGTCAAATGCCATTGAAGCTGGAAAGCACATAAATTCAAAGATACTACCAAAAAAGCCTCAAAGCTTTGTTAGCCCTGAACCGTGGTCTGTGAATTCAGTCCTGCCTTTGGGCTGCGAGGATGGCCCCGGGAAAATCCTGGTGGGAAATCCTGATAGGAAACTGCCAGCTGACTCCCAGCCACGAGCAGGTACCACAATTTCTCTCTATACCCTCATAAATCAGATTTCTGACTCCTGCTTTGACGTTTGGCACATAAACTGGGTGATAAAGCAGTCAGAGTGAGGGTTCGGTGCTCAAAACTTTAAAGAACTGGTGTGCTCCAAAAGACAATCTAGGGAGAAAAGCTCCTGTATATGCAAGACATAGATCAAAGCTTGAAGAACTCTGTGAATATTTATGTTCTAATAGAGTGCACAGAAAGGTATAATGAAGGGCAGAACCTGATTGCAGAGGGAGAGGAGGAAGAATTATCCACATCCAGACATCCTCGTTACACAGTTTAGCTCAGTGGGTTAAAACGACCAGAAATGCGAATGAAACGTGGAGCAACAAACACTTCAAGGCAAAGTCACAACACTGCATGAAAGTATTTAATTTTCATGTAGGGAAGGCACCTTCATTCCCAGGCTCTGCAAATGAGTTGAGGCTGCTCTGAAATTCAAGGCCCCAGTGAGAAAGCGTCTTTGTGAGTGTGGCAAGTGTCCTGTTCAGCTCCTTCTCTGTTTCCTTTCTCATTGGCAGCTATCAGCCCTTCCCAACCAAAGAAGGCTGGGAAGAAATTTGCCGTTTTCTGAATATGAATGTTCATCAAAGAATGAATATGTTTGACTCTTAGTGAACAAACCAATAGGGGAAAGCTTTTAATTAATATAATGGCACAATACAGTCTTGATCTGTCCATTTTTTGTATTCTTTTCTATTTGCCATGCATTCGAATAATGTGTTTGCCTTTTGTTGATCATTGCAAATCAAAGCCCTGTGTTTAATTGCGTGGCCTTCAATGTCACTCAGGGCTTTTCGAAGCAGTTTCAGTTCATTTACAGTCCAGGAACATACTTAAAATTATTTCCTTTCAAACACACTACTGCAGGCTCCTCAGCACTTCTGAGCTATGGCAGTGCCTGGCTTTGCTTGGTGTCCTTTGCAAAAGCTGTTCCTGTCCCTCCTTCCTGCCTGGAGAACATCCCAGCTCAGCAATTCCTGCCTCCAGCGGTTTGGGATGAGGCCACAGCACATACCAGCTGCCTGATGGCTTTGCTGTGAAGGAGCATCACACCAGCAACTCTGGAGCTGAGTCTAATAATTTCCAGCAGCATGCAGTGTCTAACTGGGAGGGGGAGAGTGCAAGTGGTTTTCAGCTCATCCGACCATGAGAGTTATTCCCTGGTGAGCAAGAGCTCAAAATCCACAGCCTGATCCCCACCTTAACTGTGTCTTTGTGCCTCACCACAGGCTTGCACAGAGATGCTGCCACTGTTTGTTTGTCATCAGCCAACAACCTGCCTCATACAGGCAGGGAGAAGTGTTTTGCAGTAAAGACAGTATAGGCTCTGTGATGTTTATTTAGAAAAGTGGAGATTGTAAAAAGGCTGTCACAGAATTTGATCTATTTTGGCAGTAAAAAAGTCTGAAGGAAATTTTTGGATTACATCTCGCATCACTTGAATTGGATGGGGAGTTATAGATAACAATCAGCTGTC
Organism: Acropternis orthonyx; assembly: GCA_035583155.1. Lineage (NCBI taxonomy): Eukaryota > Metazoa > Chordata > Aves > Passeriformes > Rhinocryptidae > Acropternis > Acropternis orthonyx. The sequence continues at coordinate 16,540,436 of JAWWEU010000020.1, forward strand.
TTGTGGACCAGATTATACTGTCTGGTAAATCTGAAGACACTCCATTGATTATAGGAGAAATTTTTATGATTTACTGCTGGTGGTGGAGGCAACTCAGAGAAGAATCCAGCCCTGCAAATATGCCTGCTTGTGAGGAGGATTGAGGGTGAGGAGGAGAGGTAGGAGAGATGCTCTGTTCAGAGAAGAATCAAGGGTCATTGTAAATGGCAATTAGACACCTCTCCCACCGCTCTGACTGCTGCACAGCAGCTCCACTTTCAACCTGGAAATCCATTTCTTTTTCAAAACAAAAATACTCAGGGAAATAACTCCGTGGAAAGGAGCTCCATCTCATCAAAGACTGTACATTAAACACGCGGATGAAAGATTTCTCTTCCAGGGAAATGTGGTCCCTTCTCCCTCTAGTAATTAGAGAATTCAAATCAAAGTTGTCATTAACATTATTTAAGAAGTGATCTCTCTTGGAGCAACACATGTGGCAGCTGTGAACTAGTTTCACGCCAATGGGATCTGATTTGAGGGAACTCCTGTCTTACTTGTTCCGTAACCTTTTATGTATTCTTATTCTAATAGTATTATGATCTCCGTACAAAATGGGTATCTCAAACCTTACACCAACCTATCAGTTGATTTGATTTTTTATGAGCTGTCTTTTAATTCTGAAGCAGCTTTTTACAGCTCTCAGAATCCCTGAAACCTTTTTTTTTTTTTTTTTCGCCCCTGCAAATATAGAAATTCTTATGGTATGACAGGTGAGTCATTAATTTATGTCAAACTCCTCTGCTGTGTTTTAAGTAAGGATGTTACGTGTTTTTCTCTCTGAATGAGGAAAAGAGAATGAGAAGTGGAGCCGCCGGAGGTCTGTTTGCAAACCTGAAAGGAAGGTGTGAAGTGCTGTGTACGACTGGGTGGGATCAGACGAAGCAGTTTTGTACCCCGTGCTCCCTGCAGAGACGGTGTGAAATTCTCCCGAGTGGCAGAGGCGCCGTTTTGAAGTGGAGGGCTCGTTTTTTATCACCCCCGCTCCCGGCAGGCTCTGAGCTGCTATCGCATGGGGTGGCTCGCCACGGGCTGCGGTCGCGGGGGCCGGGGATTGTTACAATATCCCCGCTCCCCCTGCGATGCCCAGTGTTCCACCCTGCTGGCCCCGCGCTGTGCCCGAGCCCCGGCGCACACGGCTCATCCGCGCCCCTCGGCTCAGCTGCACTGGCTCATCCGCTTAGCTTTTGAAGCCCCCTTTTCTGGCGCTGACACCGGTTTAGGTGGCGGCTGACACACACCCAGAGTGTTCCCCAGTTGACCCCAAGTCTTCCCGTGTGGGTGGGGACGGTATGGAGAGAACGAAGCAGAAGCCAAACTCCTCTAATTTGGGTAACATGGATCTGTAAACACAGTTCATGTTGCTGATGCTTTCCTTTTCATAGCCTTACGTGGCTCACTATCTTTGCAGCGTGGAAAGGCGTGTCTTAAAACTGTGTTTGTAGCAAAACCAGAGTTAGGAAATCTCCAAAACAACCAAGATGTGTCTTTGGAGAAAACGCCTGTTGTCAGTTTGGGAGAAGGCAATTCATTCTGAGTGCTTTTGGCTGTCCCCGTGGCAGGGTGACCTTTGTATGAATAAATACAGTAATTCCTTTTTGATTACAGAAAGAACCAGCTTCATAATGGTAGCTCCCGATCTTGTGCCATGACCTAAAGTGGTGGTGGGAACACACGCCAGTCTGTCGTTGTGCTGGCATGTGGATAAACCTAAAAATTTGTTCCTGTTTTGCAAGGAGTTGATATATCCCCATGCCAGGAGTCAGAACAGAGAGAATGACTGAAGAACGCTGTGGAGCGTCCTTCTCTTTGCTTTCCTCTAAAAATCAGGAGGCTTTTAACTTTTTGGATTTGATGGAATCACAATTAAAAGAGAAAAGGAAAATACTGCCTTCCGTTTGTTAACTATAAAAGTGCAATCCAGCAGTGCTGCTGGTGCTTTGCTGTTTCCCAGGTCAATAAATGACTCCCCTGACTTTAATAAACATTGATGCTCCAGGCTTGTTCTACAGTGATTGAACCTTTTTATAGTTTCAACCACTCGCATTGCATGAAAGCTTTAAGATTTTTTTTCTTCCTTTTTTTTTTTTTCTCTTTCTCTTTTTCAGCAGGATTGGTTCTGATTGATTAAATTGTCATTTTCAGAGTGGGTTGCTGAATTATAACGTGGCATTTTTAACCATGCGATTTGTTTAAAGAGACAGCGTTTTGATACAGCAAACCAGCTGAGGATTTGCAAGCAGTAAAAGGAAATTTTGTTCACTTTGTTCTCAGCCTTTCATCACTGCCTGGCAAAAATGCTCCTGAAAACAACATACAGGCTGTGATACAAAGAGAAGGTACTTGGATCCGCACTCACTTCCTTATTCCACCATGGAGCTGATCTGTGCAGCACAATATTGGTTTTGATTAGTCAGATACCTCGTTGTTGTTCACGTGTTTATCTTTCCAAGGAGAAGGGAAGGGATGGGGAATTAGAGACATAAATGTCATCACCCAAGGTGATATTAAGAGTAAGTGGCAGCACTGTGCTTTGGACCAACTGATTTACCCCTTAATAAGCACCATGGATTTCTGTGCACCGAAATGATGGGCTCTGAGCACACCTGAGTCAAATAACTGCAGGGTTTTCACCTAAATCCAGACTCAACCTTGTTCAAAGGGACAAAGACCTTGTAATTCTTCAGAAACTGAGAAAATCACAGCTGCCAAGTTCCTTCTCTCTGGATGGCTGCTTGTTTGTAAGGTCTGATTATTTTAACTTTCCTTCACTTCCCCCCGGTTTAAATCTGTATTCGAGACAGTAAAGCTGAAGTAAATGAGACTCACATAAAAAACATGTGTGTTCAGAATGTGTTTGGAAAGAAAGGCCAACAAAACTGTCTGTAGAACATAACAGGGTGTCTTTTGCTTTTGATTTACAGTGCCTGCAGGGGAAATGGAATAATCTAATGGCCTGAATATGGGAGATCTTACACTGCAGTGTTACCCTGGCCAGACTCTGAAACAGTGCTTAGCAGGGGAAGTCTCAGGGTATCAATATGAAATACTGAAGTCCAATTATACTTCTGCTTGTACACTTCCCCCTCTCTGGGCATTTCAGCTTCTGCTCTGAAATAATAACTTAAAACAGCGCAGAGCTGAATTTCAGCAGTGAATTATATCCCTGGCCTCTAAATTTAATTGCATGGTACTGCAACTAACCCACTATCCCTCTTGGTCCCTCAAATTCTTTTTGCTTCTTTTCTTCTGTTTCTATACAATTCATTCAAGACCTTTAAAAAGCACAAAATAGGTGCCCAGGAAGAAGGTGAATTGTGAAGCGAACGTTTTAACTTCTTACCTGCCACCAATTCCTGACGGTCTTTAACTAAAAAGACGGATAGAGTTCATCAGCATCGGGGTCAGGATGAAGTGCTGCAGGCCCTGGCTGCTTTCCTGCAGAGCTGCCAGTGCTGGATACGTGGGGTCAGGAGACTATTTGCAAGCAGCAGTTTGGATAGATCCAGCTGGCCCCGTGCTCTATGGGATGTCCATTTCCCCCCACAGCGCCTGGAAACAGAGCCAGGGTAGAAGTCAGATCAGTGCTCTGATTCACCATAAAAAATCTGGTGTTCCTAACACTGCTGTTCCAATCAGATGAAGATTTCACAGCAAGGTGTTAATGGATGAGCAAACCTTTAATAACAAAAGCAAAAAAGATACTTTTGCAGTTGTAAATACAATATGGTGACATTTTTAGGACAGTTATTCATGTTCATTTCAAAGTCATTTTAAGGCCATTTTATAGGTTGGGAAATAAGCTGTAACATGAAAACGAGTAAAATGTTCATTAATGCTGTAATGATTTATATCATAACATTATGAGCTAGCACACTTTACCTCAGTACAGTTCCTCAGTGAATGTTTTTCTAATTTCCATAAGTAATTGACCTCTCATTAGCAACTCATTAGAAAAATTGAGGTGATGTGACAAAAGCGAACCCACTGAGAGAGAAACTCTATATGTGAATAAATTATTAAAAACTCTAATGGATTCAAAATAAAGGACCACAAGAGCCTTGCCTTCTCTGACTGCAAAAGGGTTTCGTTTACATCTGTGAAGTGAAACACTTTCCTCTGATCATATATAGAGCTGCACGTGCTACAGTCCTTAAGTCCGTACTTTGGCTCATGGCTGATTTTCAAACACAGTGAATATTCACTTCTTCTCCTTGCAAGCAACTTCATAGGAAAATAGCCAAACGTTTCAGACACATGTAAGGTCCTGGTACAAGTACAGGCACTAAAGTTGGAAAAACAGAGTTCAAATTTTGGAACGTGGACTAAATATCTGACTTAATTTTTGAAGGGACTAAATATCAACTGATGCTTCTCAGTGATTCCAGCCTAGACATAGATACCTCCCAGAAAAAACACAGTGCCGAATTCTCGTCTGCGAGCGGTTGTTTCAGAGGGGAGGTGTCTGCCTTGTCCTTTTTATATCCACAGTTAAGCAACACAAGAATGTTAGCAAGCTCAAATAATAGATTTTGCACATATTGAGGTATTAACTTAGTAACCTTATGTATCTGTCTTTTTAGGGATCAATAAATCAATTTTAAACTAGTTCATCACTGCAATATTATGCAAAGTGAAGCTGATATTTAATGTAGTCTTATGGGTCCTGGATGCTACTGGACAAACCCAGAAAGAAATCCATTTCTATTTTAATATGTCCCTGAAAGTCCTGATGCCCATCTGGAACTTACCTGAAAGTAACTGGATTTATGGGTTCCAAGTTAACATTTCATTACAAAACTACATGAGTATGAGAAAGTCTGAAAGCCTCGTACAGCAGAGAAAAGCTGAGTTGATGAACCACCCTAACCTTATGCAATGCTGGCTAAGAAAACTCCAGGGCCTAAAAGGAGGATAAAACCAGTGGAATAATATTGTAAAACAATGGGAAAAGCTGCTGGCTTAGGCCTGCCCCAGGAAAAAGGCCAGTGAGAATCTCCCTTTTTTCTCATTTGGGAAGTGTATCTATTATCTGGTTCCCTTTCTTAGAGGCTGCTTTTTAAAATTTTCTTCCTGAATTCTCCTGCAATGGACCATTGCACATCAATCCTTTCATATGGGCGAATGTGGCTTTTGTTTTGCCAGGTAAACTGTGCAAGAAAGAAAACATGGGAGTGATCGTAAGAAATTTCCTATCGGGGAAGAAAAATGTGTTTTTAAAAGCTCACTCAGAAAAATCAGACTTAGCTTAGCTTTCCTTGACATTTAAAAAGAAAATATTGGAAGGAGATGGTAGTCAAACAGCGAAGTTTCATGGTGTATTGATTGCTTCATGCCATGGGTCTGTAGCGAGTGATTAGTTTTGTGATATTGCTCCTGTCTCTTATTTTGTTGTGTTGTGGCAGAAAACAGGGTTGCATAGTTAAGCCCTGATGGGTTCAGTCCAAATTGACAGTAAAATCTGATCTCTAATGGCTTTTAGCACCAGAGAGCCCCTCCCTCCTCCTAGAGCCATGACTGAACTGAGTTGCAGGGCTGGTTAAGAGACCGAACATGGTACAACACCAGAAAGCTGAGACTCTGTTACCCAAGCATCTTGTCTCATGTTCAACATCTCTTCTAGGATTTCCAGAACTGCTATAGAAATGAAGCTTTTAAAGTCCTGGACAACCATTAGATTGGAGCAAACCATCATCATCAGGTTTATTACAACATCTCTCTGAATAAGGCTCTCTGCTCCTCATTAGAGCCCACCCTTTGTCCCAGTTACACACTCCCACACTGCACTGCCAGCATGTCTTATGGGCACAGTTTCTTTAGGATTTAGGAACACATTTGGATTTCAGCCAGGTGTGGAAGATATACATACTTCCTCTTATACCCACGCACGTACTCAATATATTTCTTTACATATGGGATCTGAATCAGGAATGTTAAAAGCCTGAAGTTGACGGAAGGACAAATGCATTTATAACCAGGTTCCTTCATAAGGTGTTTTTTTTTTTAAAAATATCATTTATTCAATCATTTTGTGACAGTGAACTATCTGATACATTGCAAGGTGGAAATAACAGACACAAAAAGAGGTATTTCTCCTTGTATAGGTTGACTTTACAGAAGTTGTAGTCCTACTCTTAATAATTTAACTGAACTAGTTAAAAACACTTCCCCTCCTTTCATTGAAATGAAAGGAAAAAGCTCAGCTGTGGGAAATGTGTATTTTTTGCAAGATTTTGGGGGTACCCCCATACTGCCTGTTAGTGGGTCCTTAGTGGGTTCCCCTAAGACTGGCTGCACCTTCCTGCCTTCTGCTGAAAGCTGCTAATGGGAAAAATAGAGTGTTAGGGGTCCAAATTCAATTTTCAAACCTGCAATATCATATCAGTGTGCCCTGGGGCTAGAAAAACTGTAGATATTCAGGAACCCATCAAAATGTCTGGAAAGGGTGTCCTTAATGACACCAACAGCAGAAAACAGCTTTTGGTTGTTGTATGCAAAGTGGTTTAATATCACCTTAATCTCAGCTTGCCATGTGAAAAATGACCCTGTAAATTTGATACAGGAGTGGAATATTGAGAAGTGGAACATTCTGGCTAATAGGGAAGAGCTGACAAAGACAGAAGAACACCTAATTGGATAAAACTGACTTGATTGTGATTTCCAAACAAAATTAAAAATATTACACTAAGATTTATAGGGTTTGTTTTCTGTCTTCCCCCCCCCTCTGTGTTTGCTGGGCTTTGCTCCTGTCACCAATATTTCAGTTTAGCAGCACCATTATATTCTTTATTGATAAAAGCCAAAGGCTAAATATTGCAAGACATTTGGCAACGCCAGTATAAATGGGAACTCTCAGTTGTGTGCAGCCCAGTTATTGATGTTTTTATTAGCAATCTTTATAAGGGCACATTCTCCTTTCCTTCTCACTGCCAAAATGTGGAATGAGGAAAATGCTTGCTGGACTTAGCCAAGTGTAAGACAGTTTTGACTATGACCAGCCTCACAAGCACCATGTAAATAAATATGTGTGAGCACAGGGTGTCTCAGCAATGGGGCCTTTTGCGTCTTTGCCCATCCATGACTCTTCTCTGGTCCTGGATATGAGAATGGAGCAGATTAATTTTTATCAAGGCAGCATCTGGTGTAGGAACTACCATCCTTTCTTTTTCCAGCTGTTTAAAAGGGCTCTCCATAACTCACTGAGTTCCTGCAATCTGTATTATCATATCTATTCAGGGCAAGGCTTGGGTGTGAGGACACTATAGGGAAATTCTTTGAGAAAGTGATTTTCTTTGAATTTTCAGTAGCCACTATAAAAAGTTTTATCTGTGTTATTTTTTCTCCCACTCTGCTTTATAAACAAACATGACACTTTGTTCTACAAAGTGATTTCTTTCTGAATTATAGAACCACAGAAAAAGCATATAAAACCCACAAACCTTATTATTTTTAGTTTCTTGAAACTCAGAATTGATTTAAACCGAGTTCAGCCAGCAATATTTCCTCCCCATCTGAGAAACTATATCCTGGGCTTCAGACTAAAGTAAATTTTTATAGGCATGTTGTAATTATAAACCCTTGAGAAGTGGATTTTGTAGCAGGGACACTGGCACAAAGCTTCACTGTAGTTACTCTGCTGAGCGCTGATGCGAAGAGGCTGAAAATCCATTCTCCCAAGAAGGAGCTTATTAAAAGACTGCAGCAGTTTTAATGACATTTCTTGTGACATCAAAATTATTTCACTCAGTATCACGGAGCATTCCTGCTTCTGCAGTTTGGATGGTCCAAGGAGAAAATACTGCTGCAGTCTCACAGCTGCGAGCAGCGACTGAGGGAAGCTGATCCAGAGAGAGAAATCTGCTCTGGTACTCGTATCCTCTCATGATGGGAGATGTAAATTAAGCTGTTTAATTAGAACAGCATATAATAATCATCACCAGGAAGGCAGGAGAAGAGTTTGGAAATACTATACAGGTTTTGGAAGCAATCTGTGTTCAGCTTTTCCTTCTAAAAATTGATGAATAATAGCTGAAAGGTCAGCAATAGGTGAACTCGGGAGGAGGAGGTTTGGCTTACATCAGAGGTATTTGGTCACTTGTGTTCTTATACAGTTCTGCAGAGATCCTGGAGTGATCTTCCTGCAATACTTCAAGCCCAGTGAGCATTTTCCAGCCATATACATTTCTGATTGGACTGGTCTTTGTACTGTTAATCTCATGTCATTTGTACACATGAATTCAAATTAAATGATGGCAGGGTACTTGGCCCAGATACATTGCACCTTAAAAGATTAAGTCCTTCTCATTTGTTCCACCTTAAATTACACTTCTCAGCTATACAGGTATGCAAATACTTTACAAAGATGGATAAATATTGTCATTTTAGAAGTGTTCAAAGACAGCCGTTGTCCCCAAAACATCCTGTCTTAGGTGCAGAGGTCTGAACTGCAGCCTTCCCACACCATCACAGGGAGCCTCATCCTACATCCACTGAAGCCAACAGTAAAACTTTCACTTCCATCACAGCAGAATATCCAACCTCTGGCAGCAAGTTTGCTTGGCTCTCTTCTTATCTCTGTGGGGTAACTCACAGGACAAAGGGGCTAAAATCTTACATAGTCTCAAATGAGGTGTGTAAAACAAGTGGTGGCAACAGCATATAGGGAAGGAGGAGAGTTTGGTAAAGCAAAGGGATTGTTGCAGGCTGTTGAATATGGAATGGCACAGGTTGTGTTACAGCCCTTGAATTCTGGGAATTTTTGGCATTGGCTGTTTAATCAGTCAGACAACAAAGTGAGAAATGGAAAACCACAGATAACTCAGCTTCATCTGCAGTGCATGTGAGCAGCCAAAAATAGCTGCATGAGTTGAATAGTGGGGCTGGGGAAGTTTCCCAAAGTTCTTCAGGATCTCCAAGGAATTTTAGGCCCATGTAATGAGAGAAAAAATCATGCTAGTCTCTCTGAGCCAGTTCACTTGTACATGCTCAGCTAACCCAGGCACCTGGGACTGAACTCAGCTCCTGAAGTCAATGGGAAAGCTCCTACAGGCTTTGATTGGAGGCAGGATTCATCCCTTTGTGAGACAATCATATTTATATTCAATACCCTGCAACTTAAAATGAGGATTAGCAGAATTAAACTCTCCTAATTTGTATATCTCAGACTGCCAAACTGCAATTAACTTTTGTGCGTTTGAATTAACGGAGAAAATTATTAACCAGCATTTCCTCAGGCAATTATCATTTTACACTTCTGGAAAAATTTCTGCAAAATATGAAAAGAAGCCTGCACCCCTGTGACCCTGTCCTTCTTAATATCCTTTAGCTAGTAGAGTAGGAACAATTTTTCACCCAGTTGCTTCCATATACAAGTGATATTTGCCCAACACCACTGCCAGAACTGTAGCCTTGTGTTGGCCACTTCTCATGGTGGGGACACAGGACTCAGAGCTTTGAACTCACCCAAAGATAACACCTGTGTGGGTAACCCTTGGCAAATATTACATCCAGCTGCTGTTTTGTGTTGTTTTTCACCACCCAATATGTAGCCTCAAAATTCTCCCTTTTCTCTTGTGCAGATCCAAGGAGGACACTCCGGTTCTCCCTGGGCACAGAGCTACAGGTTGGCACGGCAGAATGAGGGCAGCACGAAGCAGTTTTCTTCCTTATTTTCTGCCCTTCTCTTGCAGGTGTTGGCTGAACTGGTTAAAACTTGGTGCCAACAGTGCCAAGGTCGTGGGTTCAATCCCCTGTGTGGGCCGTTCACTGAAGAGTTTGACTTGATGATCCTCATGAGTCCCTTCCCACTGAGAATGTTCTGTGATGCTGTAACTCTGCCCTCACTAGTGAGGGCCCAGTTGGTGCCAAAAGCTGGCAGAGCATCTCCGTCTCCATGGCATTTTTCTCTGTGCTGCGGCACACCCTCTTTAATCTCTCTTAACTCTTTAGAACTTCAGTTTCCTGGGAAAAGTACAACCTGAAGGTGTTTTTTTTGTTGTTGTTTTGTTTGTTTGTTTTTTAATTGGGGGTACGGGGTGAAACCAAAGCCAGATCACTTTGGCTTGTATCCCCCTTTTGTAATAAATATATTTGTAACGACGTAATGAAATTGTTGAACAAAAGTTCATTTCCAGAAGAACAATCTTTAACTGGTGTGAAATGCTTCACTGGGATTCTGTCAGGTTTTAATTTCAGTTTGAATAAATAGTGTGAGACACCAGGCTGGGGAAGATAAAGGTGAATTTCATCTGCTTCCAGCTTGTCGTAATGGAAATAATAACTACTTTGGCTAAAAACAAGTTTCCAATTAGTTTCTCTAAAATAATACTATCCCCCTTTTTTAATAGTCACTGAAGCTCGTTTTGGAACCTAATTTTGATAATATATAAACATTTCTAAAACAGCTATTTCCACCAAAAAATGACAAGCACAGATTTTGGCAGCATGTGTGGGGAGCCTGTCTATACTGAAAAACAGTCTTTGCTTTTCTTGAGCTGAATCCTACACAATAGAAAGTAGAAAAATCAATTTTAAATCTTCTTTAGGATGAAGACCTCTTTCCTGAAAGACTTTATTTTAAATGGCTGGATAATGATCATTAAACAAGACATTTTGAAATTATAAAAGACATTTATTCTGGAAAACAGATAGGCTATTTATTATTATTGTTTTAAGAAAAATTAGTGTGCTTTATGGTGGGTTTCAAGACACAGGAAAAGTGAAATAGTGCTGGCTCTTAAATGCAGCTGAAATTGGCTGATTTATACATCACATTAAATTCAGAAATCAACAGTAACGTGGGGCAGGAAAAAAGTGATCTCCAGACCAGGGTAATGTGTTTGAAAGGATCCTTTGAAGGGCTGTAACAGGACTATGTTGTGTTCAGTCCCACCCTGTGCTCTCCTCTCTGACAACTATCATCTCATATACGGTACAGTGTAAATGAACGGACTTTTACTGTTTAGGAGGGTGCTTTTTTGCACAAGAAGAAAGCAAACCCCAAGCTCTGGTATCCTACACAACATACAGTTCAGTCCTTACTGAAATAACCTTCATGTAATGGTGCAATCGGTTTTGGGTCTCACCTGGCACTCTCTCCAAGCAACTCTGGAGCCTCCAGCTGGTCCCTTGGCTGCTCAGACATGTCCCTGCAAAGTCCAAGTCAATGCTGAGCAAAGCTCCAAGGTTTGTCTTGGATCCACCTGGCTGGACCCTTTTTCCCGGACATCCCCACCTCTGGCCTGCTGCTCTCTGTGCTGCAACTGCGTTTCACTAGAGCCAAGCTCCCCACTAAGATGAGTTTTAAAATACCCTGAAAAGATGAGTAGTTTGGTCAAAACCAAAGCAGTTGTGGGGCCCACCCAGGGCTTTCAGCTGCTTAAGGCACATGCCATGACATTAGCTGTTTAAATGAACACACAGCACGGCATTACTTCACTAGTTGTTCTGAGTAACACAGGGTCAGGGTGGTTGGTTCTGCCCCCACAGTGGTTGACAACAACACTTACTGTCTCAGCATGGCCTGAGCTCTGACGTGGTGTCAAGGAAGCCGAGATGTGTGGCCCTGTTGCTTTATTCATGCCTGCCTAGCAAAGATAAAGAATTTCACGGAATGACACAAAATTTCAAAGACTCAGTACAACAAGACATCATGATGTAAAACAGATATCTTAAACTCCCCATATTTAATTTAAAAACTGAATTTTATAATGTATAAACCTCTCATCATCAAATGTACATGTGTGTGCAAAATGATGGGGGAACAGGTCCGGGAGACACTGATGGTTCCAGTGATGTTTTTCTAAGTGTTAACATTTTACAATGTACTCTACCTGTAATTATGGAACTGTGGAGAGACTGATGGAAAAATCATCTCATGATGAAGGACTGGACAAATAGCCAGTACCTATTTTTGATGAATGTGGATCATGTCATTGTGCCTTGGATGTGGAGTCCTCCTACCCCAGGTGTGCTGTGTCTGCCAGCAGCCGACACGAAATCCTGTGGATGAAAGTGTAAATGTCATGCAGGAAGCAGTTGTCAAATAATTCACCCTTCACACAAGGTTTCAGGCTTCCTTTTTGTTTGTAAATTCTTGCTACCCATGTTTTATATTGCTAAATGATTACAGCAAGTAAACCTCAGGCTTCTGGTATGACATGGTGTTAACAAGAGACTCTTTCAACTTTTGTGGTGATACAAAAAAAGTCTGTCATAAACTGCCATCAAAGAACTTCTTGTCAACACCCAGCCTGGTGTTTGCCCGTGAAGACTTTCAGACAATTCTGAAATAATGCAAGCATCGTGTGCTGTTTGCAGATGCAGATCTCTGGCAAAACCTCACTTACACACAAATTTTAGTAAATAATTAGACCAGCACAGGTACTTTTTCATGGGGGAAAAAAAAAAAAAAAGAAAACAATAGCAAGGCCAGGCAGAAGTTGGAGGCAGCTGTTGCTCTTTATATAACATGCAAAATATACCAGTTCACTTGGAGAAAAAAAGGTGTTTTCATTTGCTTCATCCTCTGTTGTAAAAGATACTCTTATCTGTGATTTACGTAAGTATGGTTTTGCACAAATGAAAATCACTAATGAAATGGCACTAATTTGGCCAATCTGAACATGGTAATTTTTGCAATGAAGCGCAGAAGATTTTGTGAAACCTCCTCTGAGATGCCCAGTCTTTCACAGCTCAGCCAGGCATTGACCTTTTGTAGCTGGTTGGATTTTTACTACCCAGGTAAATGGACATTACAGGGGAATTCTATAGTGCAGTTAGCAGAAGCTGATGTAAAATGGTGTTGCAAGGGATGTACAGGACTCTATGGAGGCTTTTGACACATAATCAGTTCCTTAATCACAGATGTGAACTATGGGAATACAGTGGGACCAAACTCCAAAAGAGCAGCAGCATTCCTAGGTGGGATTAGCTTATAGGTATAGAATATTGAAACCTCACCTTGCCCAGCAGAAAAAGAAGGTATTTTTTAACAGACCTGTGTATGAATCAGTGGAAGGTAAAAGGAATCCTTACTTGAGAGCGGGAATGTGAAGCTTATATTCCATGAAAACTGTCTCATGAAACTGTGCATTAAATAGATCCTTAGAAATGTGCAGCTCAATAAATAAAGTTGGTAATTCTACCCATACAATAAGGAAATGAGTCAGTGATGGTGTGTAAAAATGAAAGAATGACAGGGAAGCTTCATCACTGGTACACTGAGGGTCTTTCCCACTTTGGGCACGGAAGGGAGCTGTCGTTTTCTCAAGCTTGCAAGTAGAAATCATTGGCTGGAGAAACAGCAAAACTTATGCTTGATGAAATGGAAACTTAATACCAGCATAAACAGAGCCACTCAAAAATAATGAAATGAAGTTTTAAAAGGTTTTATTGCGCTCCAGGTTCAGCACCAGCAGCTGGATTTACATACTGCAGGAAAGCACCGCAGAGGTGGAAGTAAATGCTGTTGGAGATGGGAGCGCAGAGCCAAAGGGGTCCCAGGAGAGTGATAGCAAATTCAGAGTTGCTGAATGTTTCAGGATAATCCTTGAGGATTTTGAGTTTCTCACAGTCCCTTCCACACAGAAGGAAAAGAGTTAATAAACATTATGAGTGCCTGGGGAATTGTTCACAAGGGATCTTTTGGAAGAGTAATCTTCATATTTAGAAGTATTTTCTCATTATGGGTAATAGGATGATGAACTGAGAAATGATCTCAGCCACTTATGATTCTAAAAGCCCCTAGCCTGAATAATCTATGCTGATTTAGAGATAATAGCATCAAAGGCATAACTCATTTAGCACAATGTCCATTTACTTACTCTGAAGACTTTTACTATCCTGCACCTATTTTATAGATGCTTATAAAAAGTTGATAATGATATTAAAAAAAATGTAATCAAAAATGACAGGGTGCATTGAGAACTACTCTATCCCAGCCTGTGCTGCAGACACACCAAAACTGCCCCTCCTGAAGTGCAGTGCAAATGCTGAGAGAGAGAAAAAATAGAGAGCGCTCCCATTGTGGGGGGTCACGGCGTCCTTTGGGCATCGTGCTGCTCCAGTGTGGGGCTCTGCAGGCTCTGCAGGGGGATCTCTGCCCCCCATGGACCCCCATGGACTGCAGGGGCACAGCTCTCTCACCGTGGGCTCCAGGGGAATCTCTGCTCCAGCACCTGCAGCACCTCCTGCCCCTCCTTCTGCACTGACCTTGGGGTCTGCGGAGCTGTTTTTTCCACAAATTCATTCCTTTCTTCAGCTGCTGTTACACAACAGCTTTCCCCCCTGCTTAAATCTGTTGTCCCAGAGGCATTACCAGCCAACCCTGACGGGCTCAGCCTTGGCCAGTGACAGGTCCATCTTGGCTGGCATTGGCTCTGTCTGACTCAGGGGAAGCTTCTGCCCCTGCCGTGGCACCCCCTGCTACCCAAACCTTGCCACACAGACTAAATACACCCATTCTGCACTCATTAAAGGGAAACAAACTGACAGAGAGGATGTTTCTGTGTGTGAGATGGTGCCCAGAACTTAGAAATGGGAGTTGCTCACGCCCCGTGCCAATGAGAGCACTGGCTGCTTCACTGCTGGGGTTCCCTTAGGTAAGGAAGTGATGCTAAGCCTTGATTTCACTGCTGAAACTGCTTAGAAATTTGGAGGCAGAAGGTACCTTTTATCTCAGCTCTGTGCAGGTTCCAGAATGGCATCTCTGCATCAGGCTGTACATTCTCCACAGCACACATTAGCCCACTGGCAGAGGCAGCTGTCCCTAATTGCTCAGGATCACAGCCAACACTTTCCCCATTTTGCTTCCAAGTCATCATGACTGTAACATCTTATTTTCACTGAGAGTGTTTTCCCACGCACAGGACAGCAAATGTCAGGCTGACCCAAGGAACTCTTTTTTCCTGCATTTTCTTGGGTTCTCTCCTCTTCAGAAGGTGATGATGAGCTCTGTGAAATGCCAATTAGATCACCATAAGTAATATATCACTTTTTTTTCCCCACATCACAGAGATTGTGATTCCATGTGTTCCTTTGGTTTTAGGCAGGTTTTGTATCTCCTGAGGTGATCACCTGAAGGGGTTACTGAGAAGCTGCATCATCCTGGGTCATTTGGGTTCAGGCATATGGACAATGGAATCAACACTTTCCTGCACTGCAGTAACAAAGGACAAATGTTGGACAAGTGTTGGACAAGTGTTTGGCTGAGGAGAAGGATATTAAGAAAGGAGACTGTGATTTATGTCTCTGCATTTTTAGGACAGAGCTGATGATGCAGCTGAGCCAGGACAACGCTGGTTGCCTGCCTAGTACTAAATTTTTGCATCACACTAGAGAAAGGTTGTTTTCCCTCCTAACCGGTTCGTTCAATGAGCATTTTTGACATGTTTCTTTCCTCTAACCAACTCTTCCGTCATACAAGCACAGCCTGACCCTTGCAGATCAGAGGTGGAGCAGGCTGGTGGTGCAGGGTGTGTATGAGCAGCTGTCAGTCTCCCCCTCACCTCACACCCCGAGGTTTTGCATTCTTCCACTTCATTTTTTCCTGTGCTGTTTCCTCCTGTGCTGAGTCCTTATGCAGTTAGATTCCTCTTTGGTTGTGTAATAAACCCATGAATTATTAACAGTATATAAAATATTGACAAAGTGTTCTCTGAGATAGAACAGCTTTAAAGTATTGATTATGAATCCAGAGAATTATAATTAGTTTCTGCGTAAGAGATAATTAAGTTATTATTGTTTCTCTTTTCTCTAATATAGTGATGGGTAGAAGGTATTTATACCAAACTGTATGTAATCTTATTAAAATTAAGGCAATAGGTTCATGAGTGCTCAGGATAATGGGAAAATAAAACATGATTGGGAAGCGTTTACAATTCCAAAGAGCTCAGCTTGCATCATTTCCTTATTGTGGAAAAAAATAATTTCAGGTTTGCTCTGAGGAAATTCCTGGGCACAGAGGTAGGATTGACTTCAACAGAGTCAGAATCTTGTGTCGGCTTGGTTTTAGCAGAAATCAAACCAACACCGCTGTGCTTTGTCTACTTGTGCACATTTTGAACCCCTGGGCTGACTTTGGTCAGATTTGGCTGAGGGGCACAGTCTCAGATCTATTTTGTTTCTCCAGGTTTTATACACGTTTGCTGGCATAGCCTCTGCAGCGTTAGTTTAGCTCTCATTAGGCATCAGAAAACTCATGCCAGAGCTCAATTTCCAGACAGCATGACACTGGTAGCAAGTTTATATGGATTCTGCTGCTCCAGAGTGATTTGTGCATCTTTTAAGTTGGATGTTTTTTGCCACGAGGCTGTGCCTTATGAAAACCTAATTTTATTCAGTGGAACTTACAGTACAGGCAGAACAGGGCAGCAGGGGCACATCCTGCCTTGGTGTGTCTTCCATGCTCTGCTGTGGAGCCCTTGGCTATACTCCCTCCACAGTAAACCCGGAGAAGGGTTTTCTTCCAAGGTATAATCCATCTGAGAAAGTCTGGGAAGAGAAAAAATCACTGCAGGCATTTAAAATTAGGCAAGGTGAATCCCACCCTCGGAGCGGGGTGTTGCAGTGGAGCCAATATAAATGTCAGCTGTGAGAATCTGCAGGCTCTGCCAGAGGAGTGTGGCCTCTCAGGGGATCCCTGCCTGCTTCTGCTCTCCCTGCCTTTTCCTCTGTTTGCAAGGAAGGAACAAGCTCCAATGATGCACAGTGTGTCAAATCCAAGAACTGGATGAGAACAAAAATAACAGTTTCTGGGACATACTCTCTTTACTGAAGCTCTCCTGGTGCTCCTTAAATACGTATTACCTATTCCTGGGAAGTCCCCTCTCAGGCTGGTGTGTGGTTGGCCACTGAGAGAAAATAAGACAGAAAGAGAATTCAAGATGATGATCCTCCACCCTGGTGCACCAGGAAACTATCAGTGATGCCACAGACCTCCTCATTATACCATTTGCTCCCGACCCTCTCAGAGGTGGAGGTTCACCACCTCCTCTAAATAATGACTTTCATTAATTCTCCTTATGGTTACACTTCCTAATGTGTAACATTTTACAGTCAGGAACTTGGAGCAAAGAGAAATTTAGGAGAAGTTAAATTCACAGGGTGAATTAGTGCTACAATTTATCTTGCGAGAAAGCATGAAAAATCGTGTAAAATACCAGGATACCTGAAACTCCACTTTGGACAACATTGCAAATTCACAGAATCACAAAATATTCTGAGTTGGAAAGGACCCGCAAAGATCTCAAGTCCAACCCTTAAGTGAATGGCCTGTGCGGAGATCCATGGACATCTCACAATGGAAATTTAATCCAGAGAAATACTGTATTAAAGAAGTTGTGAATAGAAGAATGCAAGGAATTTTTTTGTAGATCTCAAGAACTGTCTTCAACACCTCAGTAAATACATGAAGTTTAGGAGTGAACATGCTATTAGGATCTCCACCAAGTTTGTAGGAACAAACTCTTAAATCCCACCTTCTAGGCCAAATCCACTCTAAATCTCTGAAAACTATGCTCTGATGGCAAACAAGCCTTGGATCCAGGTGTTGCTAATGTAGTAGGAGTCTGGGGGAAAGGCTGAGCCACACACACGCTGAACATCTCCTGAATCGTGGAATGAAGTTGAAAGCGCAGCGATCTGTCGGGAAAGCGGCCGCAGCAGCGCTCCGTTGGGCATTAACAGGCATGTGTGGCTGCTTTCATTATTTAACATCTGTTTGATAGTGCCTCTCTCTTTCCCTGTTGTACGGAGACATGAACATCCTCACGGAGGGCACTGGGCCTGCGCAATCACCGCCCGCCTACGGAACAGATCAAAATGCCTCCCTGGCCCTGCAAACAGAACGGGGCACCTAATTGAAAGCCACGCCGCGAGTGCTCCTCCATCCCCCTCCCTCCCCAGCACTACATCTTCATTGCATCTTTTGTCTGCTCCACATCAGATGCACCTTTCTTGCTTGCTCTGAATAAAAACAACCCCTTGCTTCCCCGCGGCGAGGATGAAAACCTCTCCACCGAGCGCGAGTGCTAAATGAGAGCTGCACTCGCTCGGTGTACTTTGGGAGGCAGGAATATTTGGAGGTACTAAATTAATCCCTCACATTTTCACAGTGCTTGGAACTGTTTTGAACTTCAGCTCCCACAGCGGTTAAAGCAAGGGAGAGGAGATGGGATCCCCTGGGGTTCATTCCCATCAAGCCCCAGCAGAGCTCAGCTGCATTCAGCACCCTCGGCAGGGATGGCAGGTGTCCATCCCATGGGATGTGTCCTCCCGTTTTCACTTTGGGGAAAGCTTTTTCCCCAATCCCCCAACTGAAACATCTAAACTGTTGGGAAAAGGGTTACAGGGGAAAACAAATGGTGTGACAATTTGGGAGTACACAGTGCCTCCCGCTCCTCCGAAATGTGTCGCGTGGGCAAAGCGCAGCTGTGCAGGGTTGAGAGTTGCCTCTCGGTGCTCTTGCCTTCGAGCCAGCAGCATTTATGGGCTCAAAGGACAGAAGAGGCAGGGGCTGCCTTGGCGCTGGGAGAGCCAAGAGACAGAGACGTGACTGCAGGAAACAGCTGTGTCCCCGCTCTGCCAGGCAGGAGGTGCCCTTTTGGAGGCCAGGAGCGAGCTGGAAAGCCACCGATTCAGCAGAGCAAGGCTTGCCAGGATGCCTCTTATGCAGGCGCTGTTTGCAGGTGTGCCAGTCTGGCTCTCACCCTCCCGGCCATGAGCAGAGCCAGCTGCCCTCACCCATGGGTTGGTGCCATCTGGGGCTGCGTGGTGACTGATCACGGTGCCCAGCTCAAACACACAGTCCCACGGAGAAGTTGGGTTCGGAGTTTTTCTTTGGCTTTGCTTTCTCTGGCAGGTTTTTCGTACGTGATATTCCCTGCCCCTTCTTTCACAGCAAAGAAGTGTCAAAGCTCTAGCCATGTAATTAGACTGAGAAGTTCCAGTTCCCCACTCCCAAACAGGTTGAGGGTACTGAATCTACTGAAAATCAATGTCCCTTATCAGCTGCAAAATTGTTGTTACAGAAAGAAAGTCACGCACAGCTGCTGGTTTTGATGAGTCCCTCTTACCTGGCTGTTCACCTGCCGAGCTCAGCTTCTCACTGAGAGGGAACAGTTTAATACAAAACAGAGTTGGTTCAGAGGTTACCTTGGAAAAGAGAGGGAGAACCTTCTTCTCCAAAGACAAAGCGGGAGTTTTTGATCCGACACAAACTTCTCCCCGGGCTGTCACAACAAGCAGCTTCTAATCGAGGTTGTGCTCGCAGAGTGCAATGTCTCTTGACAGCAAAAAGGCAGAGATGTGCTGCTTCAGAACAGCTGTTATTTGAAGGCAACAAGTAACTACATGTCTTGCTGCGTTTTTCCCAGTTTGGATACGAGTAGTGTATCTCCTGTGTCTCTAGGCAGAGGACACACTTGAACAGAAACCCTTGCATCCCACAGGGCTGCACGATGTGCTTCAGATCATTAGGGAGCCCCCCAGCTCTCATGCTAATTGCAATTGTCTCTCTGGGTGTGAATGATGAAGACGGGATCAGCAAACATACACATCACCAGTATTTTCCGAAGGCTACAATGTGCAAGTGAGGGGTGCTTGTACTCACTTTAATTTCAGAATTGAAACTCACCCCTTAGACCAGATAAAACTTGTCCCTATTGGGAAGGGGGTGGACTTTGCTACATTGGTATAAACAAGGTTTTGGTCACACTTCTTTCAGTCACATTATGGAAATTAATATCTTCTCCATCTTTCCTTCCTTCCCAAAGGTACACAGGTGCATTTGTCTTGAAGCTGAAAAGCCAAAGGTCAGTTAATCACTGTGCCTAACATATCATGCATTTTTGATGGGCTGATTTTTATCAGATTACTCACCTCATAGAGCTTCCCCATGACTAAATTCCTAAGAAAAATCCCTCCTGTACTCTTCCTTAAAGCAGGATGCAACAACAACAGTTACCACCTGCCTTTTACCATGTGTTCTTTTTTTCTCTCTTCTTTTCAAATGTTTGGCACAACTGGGCAGAGTCAACTTTCCATTTTCTCCATGTGTGACATTGCTCAGTGGCAGCTGCTGAAAGCAAAACCCCATCATAATCAGCGTGTTTTGCCTGTAGCATAAGGCATTTCAGAAACATTGAAAAGCTGAAAGGAAGTGGAAGATAAGTTGGAAATCATGAGCTGAAATGTGCACTTCCATTTTAGAGATTAAATTAGAAAACTATATTATCGTGAATTTAAAACAGTATCATCAGCCAGCTTGACAGCTCATCTGGGCTCTTGCTGGGTTGTTTGGAGGGAACTGGGGCTGGGATCCAGCCTCAGGATCCTGATATCTCTGGTGTTCAAAGGCTGGATGGAGCTTTGGGGCAGTGCTGCTTGGTGGGGAGCAGAAGAGGTTTTCTACTGGAGCAACCTGCTGACTGAAGCACTTTGTGAACTCGATGATACGATGTTAGAGTGCTGCTGACCCCCCGAGAGTGAGGAGGAAAAGGAACATAATGGTGAAAAATTTGCACAGCTGGAAAAACGGATCACATAAAACAGTCCCGTTGAGAACACACAGGCAGATAAATGAAGAGTCATTTGCTGGCCACCAGGAGCACTGCAGTCCCACTGCTTAGGTGACCCAGCTGCAGTTTCATGGTTTTAGACGACATTCAGACAGTTTCCAAGTGACAGGAATGCAAGAAGAAAATGGGAGGGTATTTTAGATATCTCAGCTGATGTACACATAGAATTAAACCAGGGATCAGAGCCAAGACTCCCTGTGGAATATGTGCACCCTTGCAGCAGGGGACTCTGTGATCTGTGGCTCCTGGCTTTGTTCCTTTGGTGACCCCAAGGCAGGGACTCTCAAAGCAGCTCTGCAGTAAAGGTGGTAATATTTGGGAAAACTTCAGAGTTCCCTCCTGCTAATGGTAAAGATGAAGAGTGAATCTGTTCCTTGTTGTCACCGTAGGCTGTTCCGCTGTCCATATTCCTGCCCAGTGGGAATTCCTCCATGGGTTATCTTTCCTATGCTTTCCCCCTTTTTGACCATTTTCTCCATGTGGGCAATGAAATAGGTGAATAGACTGCGGTGTCATATCAGGCTCAACCCTTCCTTTTGGTGAAAGCAGTAGAAAACAGATGCAGAACTGATGAACCAGATTAGAGACATATCTTCATTTTATCATCTCTAAAATGTGGGAGACGGTCTGGCCTTGACTGATAGGGCATAGCTGTTTCACTGAACCTTTTGAGATGCCCAGTGTTCCTGTGGAGAGTTGAAAGTCCTCAGGAAAAGTTCAGTTCTACATTAATGAGACAATCAAGTTGCAAGGCAGTGTAAAGAAGGAAGAAGGTACCTTCCAAGGCCGTTGAAGCATCAGATTGAGAGTCTAGAAATACTATTTACCATGTTTCAGCAGGTTTCTACAGTGCACCAGCAGGGAGAGCTGGGCCTATGAAACTCTTTGGCCACTGTATGTGTAAGGTAAAATAAGTGCACTTAAACCTCTCATTTCTCAGAGTTTTTTCCCTCCAAGTAGAGAATTAACGCAGGCAGGATTTCAAAATAACTTCTACAAGTTGAGCCAGAACAAAGAAGTGTTACCCAGGGAAGTGGCTGCTTCACAGCTTTTTTGGAATGAGATATGCTGTTCAAGATGGTTTAATGAAGAGAAAAAGAGGAGATGTCAGCAGGCTGTGCATATGGAATAGGGTTAGTTGTCTTGAGAGAAATTAAAAATAGATAGATTATTGTGCCAGTTTTTCCTGTCTTCTATCATAAATGGTCTCAATGTCTAGCTGGGAAACCACTGGGAAGATTCACAAACCAGAGGAGCAAAGCAGCCCAAAATGTGCAAGAGGGTCAGTGTGTGAAGGCCACACTGAAGATCTTGAACCTTGGACCACTGGTAGGAACCAGAGCCTGGGCAAAGAACAGGCAGGGCTCAGGCTTTTTTCCTTTGTTCAAACACAGCTGAAGGAAATCCTTTCTCCTTTACCAGTATGACTTTAGGCTCCACTGTACAAAACCGTGAAGGATGCTGTTCCTGTCCCAGCAGGTCTGCAGGGGTGGTGGCACCTGGGTCATCGTGCAGTACGGTGTACAGTGACAGTCACACGGGGAGCTCGGCACGTGCAAGTTGTGTAATGCTGAAAGAGGTGCCAGTGCAGAGGGGAGGTGTCTGTGGGCAGGGTTCAGGCTCACACACCAGCTCCTACATAAAAAATTAAGGCTCAGCTCTCACAGAAGAGTTGAGGAGACTGTGAGATTCACATGTGGTGTGAAGAAAGAGATGCTTCTGCCCGAGTGGCAGTCTGCAGTGCTGTAAGGTCACTGCCATAGCCAGAGAGGGAAATGCATTCCTACAGACTTACCCGCTGAGAGTTCATTCTATTTTTATTTCTATTGATCCCCCCAAAGCCAGTGTCAAGACTTTCTATGATGACAGTTGTAAAAGAAGATGTGATGCCATATTAGCACGAACTGTTGAATTTTGGCTTTTCACAACCAGTAGGAAAAGTCACTGAAGATCTTTCCTCAATAAGAAGATACATGGAAAGTCCAGAGTTCAATCAGTGGCAAAACCAACAGAAAGAATCCTGTAGGAGAAGACTCTGAGCTTGCCAGCCTTTTGGTTGAATGCCTGTGTTTTTCAGCTCCATCACCACATGTGGTGACAGACTGATGGGGATTGTGAGTTTTCACCTGGAAAATATCACCAATTCTTGCCCAGGACAAGTGGTTTTGGGCACAGTTAGAATCAAGAAGGGAGATGGAGCTTAGATGAACTTTCCTCCTATATCAGAATAAAGACACAGTTTGCATTAATGTGTGCTCTGCAGGTCTCCACTCTATGATTGGATGCATCTATAATTATTTCCTCTATAAATGAGTGAAGGGACATTTTTCCCAGAATTGCATATTGCTTGCCATCAAGATAAGCTTGGCTGGAACCACCCACACAGCCCAGAAAAGAAGCATTTTCTCCTGTCAGCTGTCTTCTAAGTAAAACCATAACAGTGTCTTTGGACGTGCTGATCCAAGTTGGGGGGCTGGCCTTCAACAGAGAGAACACTAAAGCAAGGGGCTGGTATATGGGCTTGATTTCACCAATTCTGTTGCTCTAGAACAAGGAGTCAGGTCCCTGCCATCCCCTCTGGTGGGCTGCAGAGCAGGGCTGCCCAAGGAGAGGGATAAGGTCTGGCACCAGCTCAGTACCGTGTACACCAAGTGTACAGCATGGTCCTTCTTGCAAGGAGCTCACACAAACTAATTACAGCTGCCATCTCATTGATTCTTTTTCTTTGCCTGTTTCATATTTTTTCTAGTAGTGCTTTTAAGATTATAAAGCCCCCCTAGCTTTGACTTTCCTGTTCAGATGCATCCTGGGCTCCATTCAAAATTATGATACAATCCCCAAAACTTGAACGTCAGCCAGGCTCTCTCTTTCCCAAACTGGCAGGCTGCAGGGAAAGCAATGAACACATTTTTCACAGTTATGCATCTTGCATCTGACTCAGGTTGTTGTTATTATGCAGTAAGTGTTTCAGTCTGAACATTAAAGAAAAGAAAAAATGTTCAGGTCCTAAGGGGGGAACAAAATCCACTAATCCAACATAGGCTTTATTTGCTTGTTGACTACCAACTGGTGTTGAGAACGGCGGGATTCCCAGAGCTTCAAACAAGATTAGAGAGTAGGAAATAAAACACTTATTTCAACTCAGATTCTTATTTAAGTCTTCATTCTAGCTACGTGGCTAGGTATTTGGACATTGGCAAAAAGTCTTGGCTGTACACAAGTTCTGAAAATGTGGTTAATCTTTAAAATCAATATTGCATTTAGGAAATTGCTTACCTACCTGCATGTTTGTGAGTGCTAATTCATCCATATGCCATTTCTTAAGTCATTAACTATGTAGGAAAAAGCATTGCTTTCTCTTTATCACTCTTGGACAACCTATACCCTCCCACACTATTACTATTTATTCATATCAATTGGAAGATTTTAAAAAGTTTTGTGATTTCCGTATCTGGGACCCAAGTGCTGGTTAAAAAGCACATGAACACACCAAATTCATTATGTGAGAGCATTCTGGGCATCGAGGAGTCGCACTGTGGTGCCTCTGACCTCCAAGGATGAGTTTTTCCACCTTTAAGTAATGCTCTGAATCTCATACTATTAAAATACTAAGCTGAATCTTTCTTTTCTTAAGAAACAGAAGGCTTGAAATAGAGACTGTGGAAGTCAAACAATGGGGTGGTTGCTGTAATTTTCTAAAGCTGCTGTATTTGATTTGCCTTTAACTCAGTTAAGTATCTTGGCAAACCTTTGATTTGAAATCTGTAGAGGATGAGCATCACACCCTGCTAGGCCTATCAACAGGTGGAGGAATAAGTAGAGGCAAAATGCATATCTTTATGCTTACCTTTTTTTATTTTTTCCCCCATAATCATTATACTAATCATGCATTGAAATTATTAGTAACCTGAGAGACTGACAGATTTGTTTGCAGCAAAGGGTGACCCTGGAAAAGCGTGGGGCTGTCAGACACAGGTAGTGGGGGTTTTCCCAGCATGGGCTGACTTTTGTTGTGGGAAACTTAGAAGCTGATGGTAAACAAGGAAATCAGGTTTGCATCCCAGAGAGCTTGAAACATATGAGGGTGCTTGGATTGCAAACCCACAGTTGTGCAGGAGGTGTGTGTGACCTGAGCTTTCCCCTGCTCCTGGGGTCAGAGGAGAGCAGTCAGCCCTGCGTGCTGGGTGGGGAGGAATAGGCGTGGAAGCTGCAGGGAGCTCATGCCTGGTCAGTGCCTGTTCTGCTATTATCCTTGTGATGCTCTGACACTGAGCCCTCCAAGCCTGGGCCCCCATGTCAGCCCTTCTCATTCTCATTACAACACTTAGATCTTAAAGGAGATCCTGCAAACACCGGGTTCAATTAAGGTTTGGCAAAGACACAGGAAAAAAACCCTTAAATTCTGTCACTTTGCCTCCAGTGTGCATATACCGTCCAAACAAACTGAAAGGAAATTGAATAAAGAAGTCTATGAATTTTCTTTTTATGGAGCTTGCTAACCTTTTCTTCATTAATCATTAATCATGGAGTGAACTAAGTTACTGTGGGAGTGAGCTTCTATTACCTTCTCCCCCGCCGCAGATGATGCTGGTTTGTGCAGGTGCCCCCACATTTCTGGAGTACCCAGTGACAGCACTAACTGAGGGTTGCTCCTGCACCCTCAGGGAAGCTGTCAGGATTGCAGACACTCACATCCCACAGCAAGCTCCTCTGGCTTCCCTCTCACATAGTGCATTTCACTCATCCTCCCCCAAAGGACAATTGTATTTACAGGCAAAGCTCTCCAACAGGAGTCACATCCCAGAGAACTGTTTGCTCCAGTTGCCCTCTGTGGGATACATTTTATTTAAAAAAAACTCGTAAATTTTTCAAAATAGTCTGTGGACTAAAAAAAAAAATACAGGTTCAGGTGAACCTTAATATACAACCTAGATATGAAATGAAATTCTATCATGCAGAAATTGCCAACAACTTATTATAGACGAATGGGATGGGAAGTACATTTTGTCTAATCCCAAGGAATTTAGAAATAACTATTCAGCATCTTCTCACCTGAAATGTATCATCTGATTGATTTTGAGCTGACTTTTGCAGATTGACTCCGTCTGCCTATTTGGCTTTCATGCTTTCAAGTCCTCAACTGCCCAGAAAATGGTGCCACTGCCACTCTTGAAAACGTTTCTAGTGTAGCTGGTTTAAGGTGAAGTAGAACAATGAGAGCAGCTGAATGATGACACCAGCCAGCTGGGAATAATGAGCACACAGCTGAGCTCCTCTGCTATGGGATGGAAAATCTGGGTATCTTCAAAGATTAACCACAACCAGGAGAAAGTATTTTCAATTGGAATGGGATTTTTGCAAGTTTTTGCTGGGCAACACGGTCAAATGTGAAAGAAATGTCAGGTCACTTACTACAATGATTTATCTGCCAGCTAAATTGTTCCTCCTCAGTCCTTCTGGCAACATTCAAGAACTCCCAAGATATCTTCCATGCTGCCCCCAGATTTTCTTTTATCAAATGTATGACTCTTGGCAATGGAGAACAAGCCTGATCAGGGCATAAACACAGGGGCAGTAAAAATAATGATAAAAAAAGATAAAACCCTGCAGATACGGGAGTGAAATGAAAGCCTCTCTCAGGGTTGGAATTGCATTTCAGGGCTGATTCACCAAATCACGAACTTGGCCTGAAAGGGTTCCTGGTCTGAGCACTCTGCAAGTCCATTTGGGTGTGAGTGGAGGAGGGAAGGCTGGTGGCGAGACTTCCCTCTGTGACTTTATGGTTAATATGATCTCCAGTCCTGACAAATTTATGCAGAGTGGGAACATTTCAAACACAGCAAAGTCAAATGCTATCCAAATACCTCACTGTTCCACAAACATCATGGACAGAATTCAAATATACCTTGGAGAAACAGAGACCTGTGAGTGACCATCAGACACCTGAACTTGCATGGCAGGTCCCTGGTGCACCCGGCACTGGCATGGGAAGATCCTGCTTGGAATGTCCATGAAAATACGGTTGAAGAGTGGGATGCAGAAGCTCCCACTCCTTCCAGCACCCCGCTTTGCTGAGGCACTTCCTGGAGTACCTGAGTGCCTGAGGGAAAGTGCTCTCAGCAAGAAGGCCAAATTTCACTTTTGGCCTGAAAGGTGCAAATTGACCCCAAACACTTGCTGACCTGGAAATATCCAGAGTGAGATTTGGCTCTCATCAAGCTGGGTTAGAACAAGTTTTCTACAAAATGTGGTATGTCTGGGATTAGAGCTGATATTCCAGCTTGTTGGCCAATTTGTGCCTTGGATATGCAAGGTGTTCAGATGTGTGGCTCCACTATGCTGCAAATGCTTTGGCATACAGACACAAGAAATGACAATTCAGGTTTGTAAAAATTTACTGACAGCCTTCCTTATTGTTTTGTAAGGCTTTATCTTCCTAATTAGGCAGAAAAACATTCAAAGTTCTTTGCGATTTTCCCTCCACTCAGTAAAAAGTGTCTGGATTTCCCAGGGGGCATTACAAATTGCAGGCACATGGGCTGGAAGGAGGACACTTCTCAGCATAGCTGATTGTGGAGATTCCAAAGCTGAATGAAGGACTCAACACAGCTGCTGTGGCTTGGGGTGTTCTTGGTTATTTCTACTACCCTTATCCTAGGAGTCCTTATACCAGTGGAAATTCCCATCCCTATATCCATCCCAAGGATGGGGATGCCTTCCTGGGTGCTATTGGACCCGTCTGCTTCTGAGCCACCTGCTCATGACCTCATGGAGGGGTTTAGGTGGGATATTAGAAGAAAGTTTTTCACCCAGAGGGTGGTTTAGCACCGGAACAGCTCCCCAGGGAAGGGATCACAGCACCAAGCCTGACAGAGCTAAAGAAATGTTTGGACAATGCTCTCAGGCACATGGTGGGATTCTTGGGGTGTCCTGGGCAGGGCCAGGAGTTGGACTTGATGATCCCTGTGGGTCCCTTCCAACTCAGCCTATTCTGTGAATCTCTGACCCATGCCCAGGATGTGGATGGAGTCCCTGGCTCTGAGCACAGACCTGTGCCAGCCCTCAGCCACCTCCTGCTCCGTGGTTTGGTGGGTAGAGGGAAAAAGATGGGTCCAGCAGTGTGTTAGGACAGGTCAGGGCTTGGGGTGACCGTGCAGGTAAACGGATTTTAGCTGACCTGGCCACTCCTTCCCATCTGTAAGCTCTCAGCAAATACCTTCACAATAGAGGATGAGGCAAAAGTGATTTTAGCACCTGGCAAAACAAAGCAGGTCACTATGAGAGCTCAAACAGCAAAATCTCAAGCACAGACTCCCCAATTGTAGCTTGACAATCCTTCCTTTCATCCTTGGAGAGAATCCAGCGCTGCCCAGCAGCTCCTGTAGCTCAGCAAAACAACAGAAAAGCACGCCAGTAATTCTGACATAACAGGAATGACACATTAATCTCACAGCTGGGCATCACTAGCAGTGGCCAAGACTCTGTGCAGGCAGAAATCAAAGAAGAGTTGCACCATTTGTAGGTCGCACCATTCAAGGGAACCCAGGGTACCTCTCCCCCAAAGGGGAACAGTGGTTTGGAGCACAGTGTGGTTCAGGAGATGCAGAGATTAAAAATGGAGCATTTCTTTAGTCTAAATTGTAGCTTTGGTTCTCAAAAATTGATCACAGCAGGTTAGAGGACCCAACACATTTTTAGACAGATACAAAAGCGTGGTAATCTTTGTGAAAAAAATAAAAGCAACATACCCTGTTGTAACAGCGACACTGCCAGCATCACATCTAATGTGGAACAACAGGGACTCTGCTAAGCAGACATCTCTTCACCTTAAGCTTTCAGCTAATTCCCCTGTGCCATCAGGAGACAGCTTTCCTGTCAATCACTTCTGGGTGCATGACAGCTTATGGCTTAACTGCTCCTATCTTGTATCATTTAACCAGATACTATCTGTTTTGACATTCATGACTGAGATACTTGGCTTGTAATTGGGAATAAGTACAACAGAGCAGAACAGAGTGATTTCCTTCCCCAAGGATGGTTGTTAGGGTGATGTGGCACTCCCCTGCTTAACTCACTGCACTGTGGAATCCCTTCCACAGCTCACAGGTGACTGAAAACTCATTGGAAAAGAGGGACTTGCCCTGGAGGTACACAAGCAAGGTGACACTGATCAGGTGCCAGTGGATTCAGCTACACTCATGTGTTGGTCTCTGCACCAACAGGATCCAGAAACTGGCATAGCCCTGGGGCACATGGGTGTGGTAAGGCAGCCCCGAACATCAGCACACCATGGATCTGAGCTGCCTTCTCTGCTTGAACAGTGTGTTATTTGGGTTTGTTTTATATATTTAGGAGAATTCCTGGATTATGAAAGTATGCTATCTCTGCCTTGGTTGTTATTTGACCTCCTCTGTTGACTTAATGAAGGGTAATGTGCAGACACCAGGATAAAAAAACTGCTGGTGAATTCTGCTTCTGTCTGAAGGGGGAAGTGGTGCCTGAGCAAGGGGACTCAGCACTGCACTGCTTGACACCCACCAGACATCTGGGTTTTTGCCTAATTCAAATAAGCCAACACAACAACTGATGCTGAGTATTTGATTATCACTTAGGACAGAACCAAGATGTAGAAAGAAAGGATTTTACCCTGCGTGTCAGGACAACACATTATTCTTCCAGAATATGTATGACAGAAGAAAACTGATAAAGCTATTGACAGCACAAACCAGAAAGAACTATGAGACCAGAGGAGGGGATTGAATTCCTTGAGCTGTTTGATGTAACCATTACTGTCAGGTGAGTATCCTAATTGATGCAGGTATCTCATTCTAATTGCATGGATCAGGCTGCTTTGTCTTTTCAATAATCTATAGAGCTGTAGCTGGCATTAATCTTATTAATGGAACTATTACACTGCTTACAAATTAATTTCCAACTTGAGATTATCTCCTGGATGTGCTTGTGTGCAGAGGGATTTCTTTCCTCTGAACTGTAAGAATAGGAATCCCCCCAAAGTTCCCTGAATATCAGGATTTACACTTTCAAAGTTGACTCCAGATGTTGTGACTTCAAATGTAGATTTTGAATTTCCAAATACAGGAAATTTAGTCTTTCATTTCTGCTCTTTGAAACAGTGCTGCTGCTTGTTTCACGTGGTGTGCTGTACCAGAAACAATCCTGTTGATTACAGTGTGGTGATTTCAGATTTTAATAATGCTGCTGGGTGGGAAGATTTTGTTGACTGGTGTCACTGAGAAGGGAAAAACAGCCTGTGATGACCATTCCTTGAAGCCAAAAAAGAGTTTTGGTTTTTAGTCCAAGAAAAGGGAGTCCAAATGCGAAGGACCTCCATTCAGTCGCTTCCCTCAAATGAAGACCTCAGTTGTAAAAACTGTTGTCTTTAATGAAGTTTCCCCCTTCTCTAAAGAAGACTCTTGCAGTGTGACTGTCAAGGTGCCAGGAAGCTGTAGAAACCTCTCTGAAGCTGAATGTCACAGCCAGGAAGAAAAGGACACGTGAAAATGAGATTAAAGCTATGACGGAAAACTCATGTAAATGAGTTGGTGTCTTCTGAGCATGTTTGAACACACACACCCAGGTATCTTCTTTTAAAAAATCTGCCCAGTGAATGGAGGCCCCTCACACAGGAAGAGACAAATGGAGGGGTTTAACCCAACAGCTGAGAGAAAATCCCCTCTCGAAAAGTGCCATTTCCAGAGTGCTAGGCCTTAATATAGGTAGTTATATTTTTTCTGCCTCACATTGATGGACCATGGAAGTTAAACACCTAATCATTTAGACTTCTATTAGAAACACAAGCAAAATTTGAAGTGACAGTCATATAATGGTGCTATGTTGTAGCCACTGCTACCACTGATGTTTGAAACCTTAAAGCTGTCAGGAGCTCTAGTTAAAAGAAATGGAAGTGACAAAAAGAAACAATTCCCTGTTTAGAGTTTTAATTTCTGCACACCTCCTTGGCTGCAGCTGCCATGTGTCGAAATGAGCGGAGATGGGGAATGCACCATCCCAGCCGTGCTGAGACCTCCTGCTTGGGGCAGCTCGTGCCCCTGTGTGAGCCAAGGATGCTGAGCCTGCCTGCAGTAGAGCCCTGTGAGCAAACCCGTGTGTCTCCGTGCCCTCCAGTGGAGGTGGACACAACCTGAGCAAGTGAAGGCACTAAATTTCAGCCTGAAAGTCACCGTGCATTTAAGGCATGTATTGATCTCTGTACTGTGCTAGGACTTTATGAGTGATTTCTTATGTAAGTGTCAGGTGAGAGACATGAATAGAGACCTAATTAAAGTGTGTACAAAGTACACGCAGTAAATCTCTTTGGCAATGTCAGCCTGCCTTGGAGCAGCCCAGGAGAACAAACAAGATGACATAAATGAAAGATAAAGAAATACTAATAGTCTGCAGTGTTCCCAGAACAACAGCTAGGTTTGTGAGACACTAACGTGAAGCAGCTGGGGATATTGAAGGAGAAAAAGTGCCATTCCTGGGACATATTCCACAGCCTTAAAACATGAAACAGTGGGAATTTTGCTCTTAACTTAAATAACAGCCCTGTGCTTCTCCCTTGTGTCATAGCCATTATTCCATCACTGTCTTAAATTAATGCTCTCTCTCTATCTACGATCCATCCCAATAGACTTTTATACCCACAAGAACATTGCAGAGACAAAGAGTGCAGAAATACTAGGGACATGAAAAAATGACTATTATTTTAGTATTAGAGAACCATGAGCATTAGGACGATGAGATATTGGTTTTTTTTATGAGAGTGCTACTATCCTTTGAAGAGGAGCAGGCCCTGCTCACTGTGAGCTGGGTAGGATACAGGATCCTCACATTCAGCTTTTGGCTGGGCTGAAGAGCTCACAGCTACAATGAATTAACAGCTTAATGGCAACATTTTCAAAAGCAAAATGATTTTGGATGTGTCTATCAGGATGGATGAAAACAGATGAAAGTTTTTTCTGCCTTCAATCCTTCCTAGTTGGAAATTCTGGTGTGGAAGTTACACACAGCTGCTTTCTGCTTTTGGGAAATACCACAGCCAAGGTTATAAATACTAGTGGAAATAAATACCACAATATATTGGCTTGGGTGTAGCACAGCACTAACTTATCTCTACAGCTTTTTGGACTGGAGCTGGCTTGTGTTTCTACACAAAGGAGCTAAGGTCCAGGTCAAGGTATTAAAACCCAACTCCCCCAAATGATTACCTAGAGCTGAATTACAGCTAGTTTGGGTTTGAGGTTTTGGGTTGTTGTTTTCCTTTTTTCCTTAGCTTCTCCTGAAAATGGGATTTGAGAGCTTTTCCAAATGGTAGCACTTCTTTCTTAAAAAAACCTGGTCCAAAATCTGCACTGTATTCCCTCTAAACTACCACAGTGGACCTTGGACAAGGAGAAAGCTATTCCCAGCCTTTTATCTTGGCTGCGTGGCCTGGGACCTATTTAAATTTTACTCATCTGTTCTCTTCATTAACTCTTCATTGGGGTGAGAGTCTTCTCTTTTACCTCTGGGTTTCCTTACATTGTGCCCATGCCCCTGCTGGATAATGTGATGGAGCAGGGCACACTGAGGAAATCTGCTCATTTGTAAAGACAGTCATTAATAAGAATCAAGATGGCTTTACCACAGGGGTGCCAGCATCACTTGGCTGACAATGTCCCATACAATCCTGGAGAGATTTTAATGGATTGAACAGGTTGATGTTGTCATTTTCAATTTGCTGAAGCATCTGACAGTGTTCCCAACAATTAACACGCACAAAATATGGAAATATGTTATCTTTTACATTAAAAAAAGAAGACGGAAAGCTGCCTGGTCTCTGGAGTTGTATAACAACTTGTTATTCTGAAGTGCTTGCTTTGACTTTAAATAGATTTCAGTACAGCAGAGTCACCCTAACCTTGGGATAAATTTAGCTGTCGCCTGAGTCGGTAGCGGGGTTTGGGATCATTAAAAGCCGATGAGGAATTAACACGCGCTTCCTGCGGTTGGTGCTGTGGGATGTGGCAGTTCCACTCACACAGCCCCGGGCTGGGCAGCACTGTCAGGCACGGGGGGACAGGAGCATCACTTCTGGGACCCCCATGCACAGTGCCCACCATTTCACCTCCTCCACCTCCGTGTCCCACCCCACCATTGCACAGCAAAGGGTGGAGCGCAGCAAAGTGACCATGCAGGGGGGGTGGCCCCGAGTTCCAGTCACCGTGTCCCCTGGGCCCTGCAGTGCGGCTGAGAGAGAAGAGGAAAACCAGGGCAAATTAACATTCATTAATCAGGAGGTGCTTCAAAGGAGGACGTCCACCCTTGGTTGTTTGGATGAAAAGGTTGCTTTTGTTTCTGGAGTGGCCATGAGACCATGAAATGGAGCTGTCAGCTAAGGAGAGACTGAAAGGAACACCTGACATCAAAAACCAGGCATATATTTTTTGGAGCAATGGCAGTTGCAGTCGTTTTAGACCCACCATATCTGGTATTAAAAAGAAATACATCTTCTGGCCCCTGACA
This sequence comes from Acropternis orthonyx, assembly GCA_035583155.1. Lineage (NCBI taxonomy): Eukaryota > Metazoa > Chordata > Aves > Passeriformes > Rhinocryptidae > Acropternis > Acropternis orthonyx. The sequence goes on from JAWWEU010000020.1 coordinate 16,573,579, forward strand.
GTGGGGCTGTTGCTTGTACTGCCTGTGACATGGGGTGACCTTGCCTGAGAGTGGGACAGGTTGAGGAGCTATCTGAGCTCTCCAACAGGATGGGGGTTTTGGATGGAATTCCTGGTGGGAAATAGGTAGAGGCAGGGCTCATCCCCAGGTTCTTCCTTCCCCACCCTCAGTGAGCATCTTGCACAGCTCTATGTTGGGATGTGACTGTGATTTTGCACACATCCTTTCCTTCCACTCTGCCTTCCACACCCACCCCGCCCCTCCCCCCCGCCCCCTGCCCCCGAGAAGGAGAAGGGATTTGGGGAGCAATAGGAGACTCATTCAAAGTGCCTATGGTTTTTGTGGGAATCATAGAAAAAAAAAATCTTCTTTTAAATAAAGCAGCCAGGCCAGGCTCAGTGATGTGTCCCCACCTAGGATGAGGGCAGGAGTAAGACCTTCTCCCACAAACCCCTGTCAGCAGGGAAGTGACCCTTATTTTTCACTGTATGGCAACAGATGATGAATAATGGCTCAGTTTTTTCTACCTGTGGTAAGGCAGGTCCTGTAACCCAGGAGGTCAAAGCTGTGCTTGGTAGGTTGCATCCATCCCGGAGCTGAGAGCAGCACTTGGAAACCAACAGCCAAATAACTCATCTCCTGGATATGCAACCAGGACAAGGGGACAGAAAGGGGAGAGGAGAGCCCCAAAATTGGTATCTCACCTTCAGCTGTGGATTCAGCAATGCTTGGGTGGCTGCAGCTTTCCGAGCTCTGGGGACACCTCCAGGGCTTTGCATGGCTTGTGGGAAAAGCAACAACCAAGCGTTTGAGCCTTTGAGCATCAGCCTCATATGCATGAAGGAAATAAAAGTCTCCTCCTCAACCATCCAAACCCTGAGCCAGAAGTGTAGGAAGATTTTTGTTTCTTTGCAGGTTTTCATGCTGCTTTTCCTAGAGACAGTTTTGAGAAAGACTGTCAGAATATCTTCAACAAAATACTAAAGAAACACACTGGGAACTGTGAAAGCTCAGAACTGAATATAAATATGAACTGACAAGCTGCTTCATTTGGTATCATTAAACTTCACAGTTAGACTTTTTTTGAAAACCAAATTATCATGAAAAAAATATGCCTGTAGTGTTAAACTTGAGACGAAAACTGCTTATTTTTGTGTTTAGTGTAATAACTAGTAGAAGGAAAAGTTGCCGTGGTCTGATGTTTCACAGGGTTTTGATTTTTACATTTATAACAGCTTAATTATGAATAATATTCATGTGCTGCAAACACATGGGGGTTATAAAAGTGAAGAAAACCAGGGTGATTTCAAGATTATTTGATACTCTGAGGTTTAAACCAAAAGTTGAAGGCACAGACTAACGCAGCTGAGTTAGAGCAACCCGAGCAGGCGGGAAGAGCTTGCTGATGCATAAACACCCCGAGTTTTGGCTAAGAGCCGGGGCTGGGCGAGGTTTCCCGGGCAGGCCGGTGTCGGAGGGAGCCGGGTGACCGCTGGATGTCACTGTTAAGTCACAGAAGCGCCCCGGCCCCCCGAGCGCTGTGCCCCGTGCCCTGCGCTCCATCCCCGCGCCCCGGGCTGGAGGGCTCAGCCGCACCGACCGCTCCGGGCTGCGGGCAAAGGAGCGGCGCTTTCGGCGTTCTCCCGTTGTTTTTAAGGGCTGTGCGAAGTCCAGAGGGCTGAGGCAAGGCTGTTCAAAGGCGAGGTGAAATTTAGGGCAGCAAGAAAACAAAGTGAGATTTGGCTTTATCCTTGCTTTCAAACACATCTCCGTACCCAGGCCAGCATAGCCGAGCGCTGCCTGGGGTGTGGGTTTGTTTGGGTATGCAAGGTGTGGGGATTTGTAGGCGACTTGGCTTTCCTGCTGTTAGTGCTGAAGGAGTGAAAAGTGCTGTAATTCATTGGCACAAACAAACAGGCTCGATATTAAATCAGAGCGATGAATCCTGCTGCAACCTGGGTGTAGTCCTCAGGTCTTCTCTTCCAGTACATGGATACGTGGATAATTTCCTTCCTTATCTAAACACATGCTCAGTATTAGGATCATAAAATCATAGAGCCATAGAATGATTTGGGTTGGAAGGGACATTAAAGCTCATCTAGTTCTAACACCCTGCCAAGGGCAGGGACACCTTCCACTAGCCCAGTTTGCTCCAAGCCCCATCCAACCTGGCCTTGGACACTCCCAGGGATGAGACTTCTCTGGGCAACCTGTGCCAGGGCCTCCCCACCCTCACAGGCAAGAATTTCTTCCTAATATTCAATCCAAACCTACTGTCTCTCAGTTTGAAGCCATTCCTCCTTGTCCTGTCACTCCACACCCTTGTAAACAGTCCCTCTCCAGCTCTCTTGTAGCTCCCTTCAGGTACTGGAAGGCTGCCATTAGGTAACCCCAAAGCTTCCTCTTCTCCAGGCTGAGCAATCCCAATTCTCTCAGCCTTTCCTCACAGGAGGGATGTTCAGTGGATGTTTAAGTAGTGTCCCCCTAAAGGATGCTAGAAATGTCTTTCTCCAGGTGTCTCCTATTTCCTTCATTCACAGCTCTGACAACATGTCTATATTCTGTACCAACTGTGGACAGAGTGCCTTTTCGCTGTATTTTTCATGCCAAAGCCATAGAAAATGGGCCCATATTATCAAAGGACCAGGCCTGTTTGATGGTCATTTTTACTAGAAAGTGGCCTGTTTTTATTAACATGCCATCACAGAAATTTCCTTTGAAAGAAGGACTGCTCTTGAATTCAAAATGGGCTGTGACAAACTGTGAATTTCAAACAGTTCTGCATTTTGTTGCAAAAATTTGTCACCTTTTTTCATATGAGTAAGTCAGTGTCGATGTTTGCTTCAGTCCATTCTAACTCCCCATTGGTCCTGCAGGGCCAGTTCCTGTGCCATTCCCGGCGATGCCAGCCTGGGGGAGCTCCCCTGATGGCAGGTGCTTCACCACCATAAGACCAAGTTCAGCCTCCAACTCATCACATCTTGCTTTAAAATTCCCCTGCCCGGTGCCACCTTGAAGGCTGAGGGCTGGTGTGTCATGACCTTGCCCTGGCTGTCCATCAAGGGCAGTCACTGACACCTTGTAATATCTCTTGCTTAGTACCCCATGAGGATATTCAAAGGTAATTAATTTAGAGTGGTAAGTGCTGGGATTGGAGCCCCTGGAAGGACAAGGGTTCCCCTTGCCTTTGGACAGCATTTTTGTGACAGCTCTCTGTCACTGTGTACTGGTCAGTCCCGGGGGTAAGGATTTGCTGTTGGCCATAGGTGCCATCTCAGAACAAACAGACAATAATTTCATCCTTTTTGGGACCAGACTCACAAGTGCTCAATCTTTTGTGATGGACAAGGTCATAGTTTCTGTTTCTTTTTCTTCCCCCTAACACCAGTTTTCCATGACCTTAGCTGTGTCAAGAAATCCCAGGAACAGAGATGATACCAAGCACTCATCCTGCCAGAGCAGCTTTGCAGAGGCTGCCGAGTCCCTTGTAGAACAGCCCATTCCTCCCAAAGCATGAGGTGTTGATAAGATAAACCTTTTCCTAAGACTTACTTACCCCTTTCTTGAACTGTGAGTCCAAATTCACTTCACTTATTCCCCTAGTTTCAAATCAAAATTCTCACTTTGTCTATTTGCCTTGATTGGTGTCAGCTGCAATAAAACACTGCTGTGCCTCAACCAAGGTGTTTGAGTCTAACCAAAGTGTTTCATTCTCCCCAATGGCTGTCAGCTAAGTAAGGACAAAATAATTCTCCAGAAAGGAGAAAACAATCTCAAGCCCTGACACATGTTTTGAGTGTATGTGTAAAAATACAAGGTATGAGGAGGGCTTAGATCGCAGCTCATCTCGCTGTCATCTCACCAATTTCTTTTATCACCAAGCTTCCTCCCTGCTCCCCTGGCTCTGCTCTCCTGGTTTCAGCCTTGTCCTTCTCCTTCTGATCTCTGACATTGCCATGAATAGTTCAGTCCATCATGCTGAGATAAAAAAAATAGCAATCTCATGCTATTTGGGCATCGAGGGCAGCAGTTACTACTGCACTGAGAAATGGTTCATTTTAGGTGTAGGGTACAAGGAACCTGATCGGAACGGTCTCCAGATTTGTGTGAGAAACTGGGGAATTTCACCCTGTTAAACCACACTGAGTGTGAGGTGAACTGGAGAGGGAGCTGATTTCATGGCATTGGCTGTGCTGCCTTAAAACTGGGACAGGTGGGAAAGCAGGGCAGCTTACTTGGAAGACGTGGGGACAGCCAAGTGGAAGGAGCAGTTTGCTGGTAAAAGAGCAGGAGTACATGGTAATTGAGGTGTCAAAGCTCCCCAGTAGATGAAGAGGAGATGGAGAGCAGAAATAGCACTGTGTTTGTAAATCACTGGTCTGTTTGTAAATCACTGAAGCTGCATTGTGATGAGAAAGGATCTCACAGGAGATATTCAAGGGGAAGGCCAGCTCCCCTCTACGGAGATAATAATAAAAGAACAGAAAAGGGGCATCATGGGAACCAGGCACAGAACAGAAGATATTCAGAACAGCCCAATGGTGGTGAAACATAAGGAAACCAAACTGAGAAAGGGTAGAATCACAGGAGTAGGAGCGATCAGAGCAATGAGCCAGTCCAGCTTGCTACCATTTCAGATGATCACAGAATAACAAAATATCCTGAGTTGGAAGGGACCCACAAGGGTCATCAAATCCAACTCCTGGCCCTGCACAGAACCCTCTCCAAGAGTCACACCATGTGCCCAAGAATATCATACAAACACTCCTTGATCTGTGCCAGCCTTGGTGCTGTGCCCACTGCCCTGGGGAGCCTGTTCAAACCAGGCCACCCTCTGGGAGAAGAACCTTTTTCTAACATCCAACCTAACCCTGCCCTGACACAGCTTCAGGCCATTCCCTCGGGTCCCGTCACTGGTCACCACAGAGCAGAGATCAGTGCCTGCCCCTGCTCTTCCCCTCATGAGGAAGTTTTAACTACAATGAGGTCTCCCCTCATTCTCCTTCGCTCCAGGCTAAACAGACCAAGTGCCCTCAGCTGCTCTTCTTGAGTTTGACTCAGAGGAATCTGTGCAACATCTGCCCTGTGTCTCCAGCTGTGAGTTCCCTCTCACCATCTAACACATACAGACTTGCAGTGACAGATGGAAAAACACAACTGTACCATGCTTCAGGGAGAGCAGGAAGGATCCCTTGTCTGGATGTTAAGACCATGCGACATTTTCTTAAGGAGTAACAAGAAAATAAACCAGAACAAAATGTTGCCACCCTGGTTGGGGAAAGAGCTGTACTCCTGGCTCCAAATCTGACACTCAGCTTGCTTCTGAGTGACCAAAGACACACCAGACAGGGGCCAGCTCGCCCATCAGCTCTACTTGAGTGCAAACACTAAGAAAGATAAAGATATTCTTCAAGGGAAGATTTTGTAGCCTGATGTAATTCAAACTGAAGGGGTGACAGAGCTGATTCTGGGGTGCCAAGATGAAGTGTTAGAAGCATTTAGGATGGGAATAACATAGTGAAAGACAATCTAATAGTAGCAATTTTGATGAAGATTTGCAGATTAGCAGTGAAGAGGAAATCAGATGCAAAAGTCTGTCTAGACAGAGACTACTCAGAGGTCTTGCTGCTGCTGCTGTAAAGGTTTGGGGAGGAACCTGCTGCTGGCTGGTTTGTGTGTGATACCCTTGGGGAATGGAGGGAAAAGCTTGTGGATCCTTTAAGCACTCAAATGCTTTCAGCCATATAATGTTTGGATTAGGATCCACTCGAAGGTGCAGAGAGCACACTTGCTTGAGTTGGACACCAGCAGAGATGTGCTGGTGCTTATTATAAGGTAAGCAGGAAGGAGGGAGTGTCCTTATCACTCAATCAGCTACTCACAGGTAGAGGAAAAGAGGAGATTCTGAATGGGGAAATGAAAATTATTATTATTATCCGTACAAAGCCATTCTTCCCCAAATGATACCAAGGGGGTTAAGATACCTAGGGCTTCCAGTAGGAGGAAAGCAGACCTTGATTTTTCATTAGGAAGTGTCGGGGGCGGGGGGGGGTGGTGGGGGGGGGTGGG
>JAWWEU010000020.1:16579747-16703617 GCA_035583155.1 Acropternis orthonyx
GCACAGGGTGCCCAGAGAAGCTGTGGCTGCCCCATCCCTGGCAGTGTCCAAGGGCAGGTTGGACGGGGCTTGGAGCAGCCTGGGCTGGTGGGAGGTGTCCATGCCCGTGGCAGGGGGTGGCCCTGGGTGGTCTTTAAGGTCCCTTCCAACCCAAATCAGTCTGTGATTCCACAATTCTATGATTCTATGAAGTCTTGAGAGAGCAGTTATGGAATCTAAATGTGGATCTTTCAAATTAGGAGAAAAGGAAGGAAAACATTGTTTTTAAGCATTTAAAGTTAAGTTTTGAGTGACATCACATGGAGACACATATCATACCCTGCCTTTCTGAGGTGGCCCCACAGACCAGACACAAAACCTAAAACATTAATTGAGCTCCCCATGAAACTTGGAGAAAGGATCAAGATTCATTTTTTTCTCAGAGGTCAGTAGGAAGACACACCACCACAAAAAACCAGCCAGAAGACAGACCTTGATCTTTCCCCTCTGCATCAATTTCCATTTCAGCTCTGTTTTCATAAATATTAAACTAAAGGATGGAACGGTAACTGCATCTGCTGCCAAACTTGTAGCCAACAAGAGTGTGTATTATTGAATATTAAATGTCTTTACCTGTATCACACCAAATATCTGAAAGATTTCATGCTTCTATGGTGATATATGTCTGGATTTTTGTCCATATTGTATAGTTTCTAGTCCATCAGTGTTGCCGGAGGAAGTAAGTCTTTTCATTTGAAGTAAGGAGAGAGAATGTTGAAATGGCAACTTCACAGTTCCACTTGCAATCATATTTGTACAAGTTCTGAGTACCCAAGTAGGGTCCTGAATGCTCAGGGTTTCTTGAAAGATGTTATCTTGGACCAGCTATTGGTTGTTCTGATTTACACAGTTCTTAATGATTTGTTGTGTGCTATTAGAAGAATCATTTTACCACCAGAATCTTTCATCTACCCTTCATTTTATGTTGCCTGAAGTCTGTTCTTCAGCGGCAAACACATTATCTCTGTTACTTGCCTATTTTTTACTTATTTGTGGACTTATATCCTTTGATGACGTTTTTGTTTGCTTGCATCTCCTTTCAAATTTGAATTCTTAGTCACTGAGTCTGTTATGATGTAGCTTCAGCCAAGCTGCTGGAGCTGATTATAGTTTTCTGGAGGTCAGGTAACAGAAGATAATGGTCCAGTGTGAACCACAGAGGTTATTTTCTGTTCTTTGCAACATGTGCCCCAAAAGTCTTCTGTAAAATACTTTGTTTAAAAGGTGATTCAAGAGGTTTTGTTAGTGCTGCATGCATTTCCCATAATAGAGAGTTCATCTTTTCAGACCGTGTGTGCTTTAAATGGATTCATTCAGAAAGCATTTTTCTCACTTATTGATGTCTCTAAATTAGCACTATAATAACTAGAAATAGCTTTGACCTCCCATGCTTTTGTGATTTCTCTGGAAGGCTGTACACAGAGGACAACTTGAAGAGGAGAGCTGTGCTCTTGCTCTTGTAACTTTACCAGGACACACGTCCCTTCCACTCCTTTTCATGATGGAAAAATGACTGGAGCCAAGCAAGAAACTTCTTTAATTGGACTCCTGTTGGTGCAGGGGCCTTTGGGAGCTGCTCCCTCTGTAGCTGGTACACAGGATCACACCATCTCTGTGCCATTTAGGATTTCTGAGCCAGAAAGAAATCATGACTGTGTAGGGGAAGAACATGATGGAAGGCTCAGGTGAAGGGGTGCAGCAGGACACTAGTCATATACTGAGCTATATTACTGAATCAGAGCACTCAGGAGGTGGAGAACATGGTTTTAAGACCTGTTGTGAAAGAACTGCCAGAGAAGAACACAATACTGATACTTTTCTTCCTTTCTGATCATGTTTAAACTGTGTGATGCTCCGATTAAGCTCAGACTATTACCTATTCCACATTTCTTCCCTGAAAGAAGGGAATAAATACCTTCTTCAGTGAAGCAGTTGAGTCCACAGAATCTCAGCAAGACCCTACAGACTTGTACAGAACCACAGAATCCCTGAGGCTGGAAAAGCCCTCCCAGCCCAGGGAGCCCACCCTGTGCCCGATGCCCACCTTGTCCCCCAGCCCAGAGCTCTGAGTGCCACGGCCAGTCCTGCCTTGGGCACCTCCAGGGCTGGGCACTCCAAACCTCCCTGGGCAGCCCCTTCCAATGCCTGACCACCCTTTGCATGAAAAAAATGAAGTATGAGGCCTCTCACAACCAGAAATGTACATTCCCCCAGCTTTCTAATTTCTCTAAAGGTAAAATCTGTCAGCTTTGTGTTGACTGATTTCAATCCTATTCCCTGACATTCCTTTCTAGCCCCTGCAATTGCACAGGTGCTCATATAATACTTCCCAGTTTCCGGCTCCTTTCTGGGCATTAAAATCTCTATACATTTTTTTGCTGTGCTGTAAGGCCAGAACAATTTGCACCTGCTTATACAGCTGACTGAGCTAAGAAATCTACTCTCTGTTCTCTTACCTGGAAAGGAAAACCAACAACTCAGATGTGCAAAATAAAGTGTCCTCTGCAAGATGAATCTAAAAAATAAATTCGGAGTTGTGCTTTCATATCTCCCTAGAAATCAATCCTAAAAATTACTGTGCTTACTTGAAGCCTTACTGTAAACTTCTTATGGCTGTGATTCCTGGTTTCAGCCAAGTCAACAACAGCATTTCCTCAGTGATTTTTGATTTTAAACAATGTGTGTAAATTCTAATGGCCAGTTAATTAACACACAGGTTGGCATTTCAGTGTTTTTACTAATGTATTCAAAATATCTAAGATGACAGAATTCCTGTCTATGGGTTCTGGAGGCAAGGTAGTTTGTGTGTGCTCATGGACATGTTTTAAATACTGCTGCTGAATCCAGGAATGCATTCTAAAAGCTGTTGTGCAATTACCAAAAATTGTTTAAATGAAAGCTATAGCCTACTTTTCTTTTCTATTACTAAAAGCAGCAGCAATATTTGCACTTACAGCAGTGCAACATTATTGTAACTTTAATTTTTAAACTCACCCAGCTCTCACTCTTTACCTTTGTATGTGTTGCATATTAATAGTATTATTCTTGGCTCCATTTTTAGCTTCATGAAAACTATACAACCTACTTTAGTATTCTTTAGTCTTTAACAAGTGAGACTGGGAATTGAGGAGTAATCAGTAATGGTTATCTGCCTTTCCTATTTAAAAACAATAATGATGTTCACTCATCCTGAACAAGGCCTTTAATTAATCATTGTAGTAATGCAGACTGAAGTCCCAGTGTTGCTATCACTGACGCATAACAGTCATATTAAGTCCTGCTTAAATACTTTTGTTCTGTGAAATAAATCTTTACATCAATTCCCAATAATTTAGTAAAATAAACCACAGCCTCATTATTTTAGTAATTACAAAATTTTCAAGCAGGTGTACTTATTTTTATTGTGTGAGAGCTGACAACTACACTTTATTCAGAGGATGTGTTTTCAGGCAGTGCATAAATAATTATATTTTTATATGTATTCTCTCTGTATATTTTCCATATATAGATATTGAATTCTCATATATGTAGATCAACTCCTCCCTCTATAAAGCTTTTAATTCAGTTTTGCAACACATAGATAAATTCCACAGAACATAGCTTAACCTCCAGGTTTGTTTTCTGGGTTTAAGATGACTCTGGTTTAATGGACTTGGAGAGAACTACAAAACTTTGTGCTTTACCTCACAGAGTGATTGACTGAAATACAATATTCACCTTCTATTTAGATACGTTCATCTCCTACTACTGGCTAATAGCCTAATTAGATTAAAAGCTACCCAGTGCATCTTTTTCCAAGTGAATAATTCAAATGAAATGACTAATTAAATTCTTAAGGGAACCACACAGCTATTTATGATGGTAACTTGGAGTTCCCATCAAAGTGGCCACGCACACATCTCCTTCTGCTGTCACATTTCAGCACATCCCCCCAGGTTGGAAACACTGGAGAAGGAAATACTGTGCAGCTGAATTCTCTGGAGAGCAAGAAGGAATTGTGCAGGGACTTAACAAACTCCAATTTCTAATGAAGAAAGAAAACAAAACCTAAAGAAAATACATTTCTACAGCAGCCTGAAATGTAAAGGGCTACATTGCATCTTTATATACTATGTTATATCAAGTGTCATCCTCTGCAAGCAGTGAATTATACAGAGCCACTGGGGGGGTTTGGCACTCCTTTAGCTGGACTCCACATAGGATTTGTCAGGTTATGGTACATTTTTTTTCTCAAGCCTTGCCATGGCTTTATCTCTGTCACAGCTACTCAAGAAAAACTTTGGGTAGTATCAACTTTGCTTTTTATCCTACATTTTCCACCGTTCTTGTGTAACATTGTGGGTCTGCCAATAGAAGAGCCAGCAAGGCACAGAGACCATGGTGTTGAAATGGAAATAAAAACTAAGATAAAAACAATTAGAAAAGAAAAGATGAAGGAAAGGTTCTTGGGTTTATAGTGGGTGATGTGGAATTCCAGAGACAGGGACTGTGCCTTGCATTCCAGGCAATTGTGGAGAAATCTCTTGACCTCTGAGCTTTCATTGCCAATTTAACAACTGGGGACGCTGACTTTTCCCTACCCAGATCATCAGCTCACAAACACACATATCAATCAGTGGCTGTTAGGCACCTTGGTAATGTCGGAATCAAAGTAATAAGTATTTGTCTAGCTGGGTAGAAACCTGGGATCAAGCTCTCAGCATGAAAACTGAATCTGACTTTTAATGAGGAGATTTGGATAGGTGGTCTGGTTTTGAACTTAAAAACACTGAGAAACACTTTCCAAGTATATTTTTGTCCTTTTAATTAGAGCCTTTTCTCATTTTTCCAATCCCTTTCAACAATCCTCTAATATTTTTTCAGCCTTGCCTTTTGAGGGGCAGGCACAAAGTGAGGCAGATACACTGAACAAGGGATATCAAAGACTGAATTTCCCCTGTCGCTTTAACCACATGAAAGCTCTCCAAATGTATTCCCTTGCTCCTCTTAGTGGTTTGTATAATGAGATCAGTAGAAGTGAACACTAACATCTCCCTGTTCCATTTGCAGCTGCTGGTAGCTGAAGGATAGCTGTGCTATGGTAATGATTCTATTCGAAAAGGGAATATTTGCTACTGCATTCTTTCTTACAGGTTTTTGGTTTTTTTTTTTTAATGTTCTGAAAATGTTCTCAGTTTTGGGGAGGAAAGGGGAGAAAAGAGAAGAGTGCTAGAGAAAGGGATGATCCCTGCCTCAAGAATTTAAAATCTGATGAGAATAGAAGTGGACAGAACTAACTGGTGCACTCAGAGGACAGAGAGAAATTTAAGATGGGGTAGGGAGGAAGGAAAGCCTGTTGGTTGGTTATCAATACAGCCCTATCAGGAGCCGTGATGTCCAAGGGAACTTATCCCAGCCTTCAGAACTGGAAGCAGGAAAGCTCTGCAAGGATCACAGAATGGTTTGGGTTGGAAAGGACCTTAAATTTTATCTTGTTCCACCTCCCTGCCGTGGTGGGTAAGGAGAGGGATGCACCACCACGGCAGGGACTCCTTCCACTAGACCAGGTTGCTCAGAGCTCCATCCAGCTCGTTGTGGCTTTGCAGAACATGTGGTGCTTTGGTTGGGGTGCACTGTAAGTTGCTGCCCTCTCTTGGCTCCTCAGTTGCTGCCCCTGTGCTGCTGCAGCTGGGTGGATTTTCTAAGGCTTTTTCAGCTGTGGGGAGTTTCTCAGTGTTGCATTTCATAAAGCTCTGCAGGAGAATATGGAATGGAAGGACCGCATGTGTGCACAGTGAGAAAGGGAGTGTTCATTGGTGAGGGAACCCAAAACCTAAATGTGAATGTGTCTTCACAGCAGCCAAAGGGGGAACCACAGAGAACATTTTGCTGCCTTTTTTTTAGTTTTTCAAAAAATTTATATGCCCTCAACAACATGGCTTTTGGTTCTTACCTCATTTACTCAATGCAGACAAACCCAGTACAGAGTGGGTCTATTTTTAGGAAGATTAATCCTTGAATTAGGACTTTCATGCTGCTGTTTGACAGCTCTCCTCTCTCTCTCAAATTAACAGCCAGCCCCACATTCCCCCACTGCTGCACCCTCCCCCTGCAGCATTCCTTTTCCCACTACCCTGCTCTTCCTTCGCCTATTCCTGCATTCCCAGGCTGCAGGTTCAGCTTGGAAGGGACCTTAAAGATCATCTTGTTCCACCCCCTGCCATGGGCAGGGACACCTTCCACTGTCCCAGGTTGCTCCAAGCCCTGTCCAACCTGGCCTTCGACACTTCCAGGGATGGGGCAAATCCTGTCCTTCCCTCAAATATTCCTGACATGCTCAGTGCCCTCCCTACAACATCCTGGTTTTAACCAGCCCTTCACTTGGTAGTCTTCCATACATACAACTGTTTCAGATGTGTTTCAGAGATAAAGCTATCATAGCAATAAAATGATGTAGACAAATGCTTCCAAAACCTGAGATAAAATTACATTTATTCGCTCTATTCCACACATATTCTGTCATGATGTCACTCCAGGCTACAGAAGCTTCAGCTTATTCATGGGTATGGAATGTCCATGCAAAAATGCACCAGTCCTCTTAGACAAGATGGAAACAGTTTTCCTCACAAGAGGTGTTTTATGATATTTTATGCATTTCTATGGAAAAGACAAAATACATAGACTTTCCCCTTGCCAAGTTGTGGTTCATAAGCAAAACAATTACTTTTATTTTTCTACAGATTTTGTTCTCCAGACAAATAAGTAAGGGGGGTGGGGCCCTTTAACATATTTTCTCTTAAGAATACATACTATATACCTAATTTTTGCTTATGTGCTAAGAGGCTTACTGCCATTCCTGGGCAGCACAGTTACTAGTACCTCTTCAGGGAACAGTATGGCTTAATCTTTGTTCTGAAGGAGAGTATCATTAGAGCTGTTTGAATAATTTATTGTTTGATTCAGCTACTGAATCAGGCAATAAAAACTAAGAAAAATTATGCATATCAAATCAAACCTAAAACTTGCCACTTTTTCCTCATCAGTTCTAGAACTTCAGAAGTTTAATATATTTTGATTTGTGACCTGAAATGAGGCATTTTTGTTTCAGGGAACTCTTTGTAAAGCAAAGGAAAATGGAGAGGTTAAATTATCAAACTCTGGGTAGATGAAATACTGGTTGCATTTTATTGCTGGCTCAAAAGTTAGTCTAAGGCAGCATAAAAAAAAAGATTGAACCAAAATCTCCTTCTTTAAGCAACTCTCAGTCCTGTTGATTTTGTCTCTGCTTTACCATTTAATAATTTTAACTCTAAACCAAATTTTCCTGAAGTCTGTATGTTGCTGAGACTGACGGTATCCCAAGAAAAAATCCAGCATAAAACTAAAGAAGGTGTTGTAGGAAAGCTGTGAAGGAGATTTACACTCACCAGACAAATCCATGAACATGTAACAGTTACTAACAGCTGAGCTTTGCCATCCAAATACATACACACATCAAATAATCAAGAGATCTCTCTATTTGGTTTGCTCAGTGAGTTACCTTTTCAGAACCTGACTGGCATCAGTGCATAACCTACTGTGAGTGATGTTGGAATATCTCCTTGTAGCATTCAATGACCATCCTTTCCCCAGAAATCTCTCTTAGCAGCATTTTACTCTTAAAATCAGAGAAAAAAAGAAATTTAGGAACTTTGGTAATTATTCTTCTCTAATCACAGCATGAGGCAAGTGACATCAGAGTGAATGGTGCCACATCCAGTTGGAGACTGGTCACTAGTGGGGATCCCAGGGCTCAGTACTGGGGCTGGTCCTGTTAAACGTCTTTATTGATGATCTGGATGAGGGGATTGAGGGCACCCGCAGTAAGTTCATGGATGACACTAAGTTGAGCAGGAGGGTTGTTTTGCTGGAGGGCAGGAAGGCTCTGGATCCGTGGGAGGAGGGCAAATGTGTGTGAGGCTCGGCAAGGTGAAGTGCTGGGTCCTGCCTCCTGCAGCTCCGGGCTGGGGCAGAGGGACTGAATAGCTGGAAAAGGCCCTGGGAGTGCTGGTTATCACTGGCTGAACATGAGCCGAGGTGTGCCCAGGTGGGCAAGAAGGCCAGTGACCCTTGGGCTGTGCCAGCCATGGTGTGGCAGCAGGAGCAGGGCAGTGACTGTCCCTGTGCTGGCACTGCTGGGCCCCTCGAGACATCAAAGCTATGGAGGGGCTGGAGCATGTGCAGGGAAGGGAACGGAGCTGGGGAAGGGGCTGGAGCAGCAGGAGGGGCTGAGGGAGCTGGGGGGGCTCAGCGTGGAGAAAAGGAGGCTCAGGGGGGACCTTCTGGCTCTGCAACTCCCTGCCAGGAGGGGGGCGCGGGGGGTGGGTCGGGCTCTGCTCCCAGGGTTGGGTGTTGAGCATCCCTCGGGGCACGGCGCTGCTCCACCCGCGAGGCTCCGGCACTTGGTCCTGCTCATTAGTGACACACAGACGGGAGGGAGCTCCGGCAGAGCGGCTGCACTGCCCTGATTAGGGGCAGGAGAGATTGATTTGTGATGAATGAATAAGGAGGTGAGATTAAAGCACGGCTAAATGGCAAGGAAGAGGGAAGAGGCTGTAAGTATTTGAAAGGCGTTAGCAGAGAGAAGGGAGAAATTAAGGTGGAACAAGGGTTTTTAGCTGTGAGCAACAGCATGAAATCAGAAGATTTTATGTACCTAAATAAGGGAGCAGCCCAGAACGGCTGGTCCTTGCTCCCTCCCGGGAGGATACCTTGTGCTGCACAAACACTGCTTTGAGCCCTCTGGACGTGACAGTAGCCATGTGAAATAAGAGGCATTTCTGCAGAATTGACAGTGCCCTTCGCACTCACTTCCATTTATTTCTCACCAGCCTCCCTGTGTAGACAACAAGTATTATCAGTGTAACTTTCTTTTTTTAGGAGTGAGATTTAAGCCTACAGAATAATCCCCTCACTGGATATGCAGAAGGAGCTGCAATACTTGGCAGATGTGAAAAGAAATTGGATAACAGAGAAAGGGATTTAAGCAAGAGATCCTAAGGAAGGTCAGCTCCTGGGGTGGCAGCCCCAGATTGAGCACCCTGGAGCAGACTATCCACCCAAGCGGCCTCGTGCCTGGACATGTGTGGGCACTGCCTACACAACTCCCTGCCAGGCTGGGCAGCTGCCCAGGAGGAGTTCATGGCATTTCCCCCAGCATTTTTCCACCTGGGTGAGGTTTTCCCTTGAGGGGGCAATACACTTTTACAAGAGTCACAGAGAACAATCTCGTTAGGAATACATAGACTTAACTTCAACTCATCCATCTTAATAGGACTTATATTATTTTCCTTGATGGTTCTGATTTTCTATCCCATTAATAATAAAGAAGCTTCTCTGCTTATATATAATGCAATTCAACAATAAGTCTCAGAGGAGGATCAAGATCACTTTGGCTTTCCATCAATTTGATACTGACGCCTCTCCAGTTAAAGAACGCGAGTGTGAGAAGAGCAAAAGGGACCAGAGATTCATCCCAGCACACACAGCTTTGAACCTGAATTTCTCTGGAAGCACCTGGAATCTTTCAGTGGATGTCAGTAGGCTTTGCATCACCTCCCAAAGGGCGTATCAGGGAAGGCAAAGCCTCGGTTTTCACCCGCTGTAAATCAGGTGCCACACTGACTTTGGGGGAGCGAGGCTGATCTCACTACCTGAGAATTGGACCAGAAGGCACCATGTGAAGGGCCTGTGATTATTTTTCTGTTGCAAATGTTTCAAATTGGTGTCTGGTAAAGGGCTTGTTAGTCAGTGTTTGCCGAATGGAATACTTCATGACAGCGCTAATTAAAATAAATGAAACTTGACTTTTCAAGATGATGCTTTTTTATAGCAAAGTACAGTAGTTTGAAAACATCTTTAGTTTAATTGCAAAATACTTTCTCTAGTTATTTACTTAAAATTGTCTCCCATTGCAGAGCTGCACCAGGATTTCTGGATGCACGCTCTTGATTTCGACATTTTACATTACATTATCAAGTTAATCTCCCCAAATCATTAACCCCCAGCAGGAAAGATTTTTAATTATGTAGATTCACCAAGTGTTTTTCAAGAACTGTTTTATTTCTGTGAGTTCAACCCTAACTTACTGTGGGGAGAGGGAGGGCACTGTCCTACACTTGATTTCATGAAACATCATCTTGCAAGTGGCCTAGGAACATGCAGCAGGTTTTAGCAAATATATCTTATCCACAACAGAAAACAGCTAATGTCCTGGAGAATCCCTGCCTTCCTGGGAAGGAGTACTCGTGTGCACTTCAGCAGGCAAGAGGGTAATGTTAGACCAAACTGAGCCTGTTTTTTCCCTCTAACATAAACCAGCTTTATTCCAGTGTGTCTCAGTTCTGATTTACGTCTCAGGATGTGGTATCTGAATCAGGCTGAAGCTAACAGAAAGGTGTTCATGAGCCTACAGCCATGGTTAGTCCTGCTCTAAGGCAGGTTAAAAAACACATCAAAACCAAAAGCAACATTGAATCCCATTTCCTAACATCACAGGAAACCAAAGATTTGGGAAGATGATGTAGAGAGGATGCTAAATTAAAGTTTTAATAATTATCACCGTTAATAAATGTTAGTTTGAGCCCTTACCCAGAGCCTTCCCTCTCTTGTACAGCTGCCACGGTGGGCACAGCGGTGTGGGGAGCCTTGCTCAGAGCCTCAGCAGGGACTCAGCGCGCTCTCTGGGTTGGAGTGATGCGTGGAAAGGCTTCTCTCTGGGGGACACAAACATCGGTATCCAAAGTGCTGGAAAAACCAGTGAGTCACAACTGGCAGAACACCATAAAATTGTTCTGATTTACTCATCCTAATCCCTATTAAAAGCTGAGCAGCAGTTGAGAGGAAACAATTGCACATAAGTGTGGTGTTCTCTCTATTGATGTCATTGGTGGGGTCAGGAGCAAGGATTCATACCATATCCTGCATGTACAGGATGATAAATGATGACAATAATCCTACAGGAGGGGAAACATTGGAAGTGCCAGGGCTTGTCCTCCAAAACAGATGACACCAAATTCTTCCGACTTGTGCAGTCAAGCCCCAAAGACAAAAGAGAAATGAAGCATTTTGGAAAGCTGGGAGACATGTCCTGAACCTAGAGTCTCAGAACAATGAAAACATCAGAGCATGACTGGGGACAGAGAAGCATTCTGTGGGCAACTGACTTACACCTTTGAGAGTGCCCAGAGGACTGGAGTTGTCCCTTCTGTGGGAGATCATTATGTGGAAGTCCCAGAGATGTATTGACTGGTGTCTTAGTATTCTACACAGTGTAATATGTCAAGGAAACTCCTCTAGTTTTCTGGTACCTGCCTCATGTTTCTCTCCTCTTTCTGCCCTTGCTTCTTGGGAAGTGAGATGACAAACAACCAGATAACTGATGGTTCAGAGCTCACTTAACAAGTCTGAAACTTTTTGCAGGCACGTGTTGTCAGTATAGTACAATATAGATCACAAGTTGTGTCTCTGAATGCAGTAAGTCAGTGCAAACCCAACAATTAGGCACTTTCCCTCTGAAACAGCTTTCATGCTCTATATCTGTAGTGTTCCAGATCCATAAAAGCCCAAGTTTATAAAAATTTTATAGCAGAACTACAGCTCAATTGCTACAGTTCATATTTCTACATTGAAGTATTGGGTGCAGCCACCAGTGGGAACCACACAGTGGCTTTTACAGGTGTTTGAAAGCCTCTTCCACAGCTACTTTTATCACAGAAAGTTCAGTTCAAGTTTTATTTTCTTTTTTCTTGTACCTGAAGCCTATGAAATCTCTAGTCTGTCAGCCTGTGTGATGTTTAACCCAGTGTTTCACATTGCTGTATCAAAGTTAGTAACAGCATCTCTATCTACTGCTACAGGCATCATTATTTATTTGCCCTGTGCTCACTCAGGAGTCCCAGGTGCAATCTGAGCCTGTACCCAATTTAAACGTCAGTCTGATATCAGACAAGCCACAGTCCTGCCCAAATAAAAATGTGCCCTCTGATCACGGGGATGGAGTTAAACCCAGCAGCCCTTCAATACGTTCCTTTCTTGATTCACATCCTTCTTGCATTTCAAACTCACCAGGATCTTACCAGAGACAAATTTGACACTACTAAGGAGAAACATGCTGTCTCTCTGCTCTTCACATGCCTTACCTGCCTGTTGCTCTTCCCAGAATTGTGGAGGTTGGTCAGACAGAGGACTGTGGAACATGGGAATGGAAGAAGAGAGAGAGAAGAACTAAACACAACTCCTTCTCTGCAGGGCCTGCTCAGTGCAATGGCTGAGGGCGTGTTGTTGCTGTTGGGTTGTGGCAGAGATGGGCTGAACCACCCATAAGCTTCCTCCTGGGAGATCTTTGGAGACAGCATAATCTAGCCATGGAAATAGGCCATTGTATGTCTGTGTATGGGAAGACAGCAGCGAATTTAGAGAGCATCAAAAAATGCAATATATGGATAAAGCGTGAGGAGACTTTCCCTGATAGTTTGGCCTGATCCTCCTGAGGGCATTTAGGGAGATTGGTGAATGTTTTCAGGAGCTGCTGGGTATGCAAGCTTTATGACAGGGTCAGCGGGAATGGAGAGGGTTTGAGGGGTCAGGAAAAAGCAGTTACTTGGTACTTTTTGTATTGTTTGACATAAATGAGGTAAAGAGTGTATAGCTAATGGCAAGAAAAGAAAAAACAGAAAAAAAAGAGAGAAGCTTGAACCCATTATCCTTTTGAACTGACATAAATCAGGAATAGCTTGGAAATCAGCAGCCCAAATCTTCAGCTATTACCAGTCTTCCTGGCGTTTAAATGAAGTTGAAAATGTGCTGCCAGTTTACAGGAGCTGAGAGTATGTCCTGATGGAATTACACAAGCATGAATATACTGTAAGCCAAAAGAGAATTAGGCCCATTATTTTTAAAAAAGCAAAGCTTGATTAAGGATGTTCAGTATAGGCTGAGAAAAAAAGAGCACTGTCATGCCTCACTAACTTCGCCGTTCTGTTGAAACATGACTACCAGGGAGGTATTACAATGCCCCGGGATTTTCTGTAAAACCAATCAAAGGAGCATGGTTTTGGGGAAGGGAGGGGGGGAACAGCACTTTTGTCAGTGCTAATTGCAGGCATTAATGGGAACCATAGCATGGAGAACTGTCTGGTACTCTGAGGAAGTTGGAAGCACAAGTGCATTTCACTTTATGGATGCAGACATGCAGAGAGAATTCCACTTGCAGAATGGAGAGGCAGGATCTGAGCTCGAGAGGAGATGTGCTGATCACTCCCAATATGATCACTCAGAGGTTCAAGAACTGCAAAGAATCAAGAGGGAAGCTCAGAAGGCATTTCTTGAGATTGAAACATAATTAATGTGAATGCCTCCGAGGCTTGGTTCTCACATTTGTGAAATGCAGAGCAAGAGCTTTATTATTTTTAAATGAATTGGATAAAACTTGAAGACTTAAGTTCTCAGCAGAGTTGCATCAGCAGATATTTAACAGTAAAACACCATGTTAGCTTTGAAAATTGAGCATGTGTTGGGAAAAAAGGTTGGGACTGATCCCATAAAAAGAACACATTGAGAGCTATGGAAGAGGCAGCCTGTTGGGACTTGGGTCTGCACCACTACCCGTGCAGGGACACTTACAGGAGCGTCACTGGGGTGGGCTGGATCAGAAAAATTCAGTGCACTGTCTCTGTCAGAGAGGAGGTACCAAACACGTCCTATACCAGCACTTTACTTCAAAAGTCTTTGAGTCATTTTCTTAGTCATATCCGTCATCAGAGAGTTTCACAGATCAACTTCACACCATCCAAAGTAGCGTGGTGCTATCAGAGATGTTGAAGCAGTTGAAGTGGATTCCTTTTTTTGTTTCTTTGATTCTTTTTCTTTCTTTTGAGTGAAAGTTCCCACGTAAGGCACTGTAAAAATGAGACCAACACAGAATTTGACCACTGACATTAGCAGGACCTCTATTTGAATTGCCCCTTTTTAGCAGTATGGTGCAAGCACATCAAACAGCCTTTTCGATGTGGTATTTTACGTTACTTACCACGTCTCCTCTTATTCTTGTTTCTATCAGATCGTCTTTAATATTGAAAGATTCTCCTACAATGGAAAAGTTTATTAGAGGCCAATGCCTCATTGCACCCTTACATCCAGCTTTCCCCCTCTTCTGATGCAGCTCCTCAGGCTACCACATACTCTGTCTCCCTTCATCATTTCCAGATAGAGAAAAACACAGTCGGAATATCACAGGTCCCTGTCTCCGGGAAACCAGGCACTGCAGCTGCCAGGGATTTCAGCTAACACCACAGAGCTCCTGAAAAGTCAAGTGTCTTCAGGAGGGGCAGACATCTGCTGCCATCCCCATATTTTTGCTCTCTGTTCGGATTAACTGTCTCTGTCCCGCTGCAAAATTTTCTTGCTAGAGAGAAAAGAGGACTTAAAGGTGTTTATACATTTCTGCTCTTCCAAAGGGGGAAAAGGAAAAAAAGGGGCTTAATATAGCCTGAGAAACAAAAACAACAGCATGGGTAAGAAAGAAAGCACAGGTGTAATTTCTGGGCACAGTGAGAAAGAAGCCTTTTAAAAGCCCCTAAATGGGTAGTGTGTACATGTTTACCACCACTGCAGCTGACATATAGCCACAGGAGCACTGCTCTGCAGGGATCAAATGAGAACTTGTGGAGGGCTATTGAACACTTGGAATTTTCACAGTAAGGCAGAACAAAATTATTCAGCACTAGGGGATTCTCTAATTTTGGTACACTTGGAAAATAAAGCAGTGCCTTTGTCCAGGACTAATATTTGCTCGCCAATGGCCAAATCCATCTGTTGCTTTTCTTAGCTGTGACCTGGGATATGTAGGCTAGCCTTTGACATTTGGGCTGTTCAAGGAAATACGCAGAAATACTCGCCCAGGACTTGCAAAATGAGAATTTTTGTTCCATTTTGGCTGCTTTGCATACCTAACTTCTTTGAATTGTCCCAGGGCTTACACTTTGGCATATATTTAAAACTGTAAATATATTTTCAAGGCTATCATGAGCCTCAGGGAGTCTCCAGTGTGATAAACAACTGAGCTGGTGGAACACTTGAAACGCTTGCTGTGAGAGCAGAGGAAAACCCTCCTGAGATTCCAGCAGTGTTGGCCATGAGTGCAAGGCCATCCTGCCTCAGATTTCACTGTGCTTGCTTGCAAAAGGTGTCATAGCGTGACTTTGCAGCCAGGCATGGATTTCATGGAGGAAAAGCCCCAGTCATTCATCCAAGTGGTCCATCATGTGCATTTTGCAGTGGGTTGGGACTTTTGCCCGACACCTTGAAGGGTTTCATCCTATAACCACCGAGGCTGCTGCCAGCCGTGCCATCGATTGGAAGGGCCGCAGCAAGAGGCGATCATCACAAGATGATCCCATTTTTATGGCTGAAATTACACTATCTACAGCCATTAAGTACCTTTTTCTCCTCATTAAATTTTGATCGTTTCCTCTGATAAAATATGGCTTTGGAAGATTGCTGTTCCAGGTTCCAGCTTTTGCCTTGCTCCTGAGGCGAAGGTTTTAAAGGTGCAATCCTGCAAATTACTCCCTGAGTAAGGATTTTTATGCAAATCATCGTGTTAACTTTACACAAGAAAGAGTTTGCTGGATCATGCCATTATCCCTAGGCTTACAATGGAAACACAACTGACCTTTAGCTGTAATGAGCACCAGTTTAAAAAAAAAAAAGTGACAAAATTGCCTGGATCTTTGCAAGCTGATACAAGCTGTGCTGTGTGTTCCTAGGGACAGATCTCCGAGCAGGCTGAAGGAGTTAAGTCATTTCACGGTGTTAGATAACAGCTAATTGACAGCAGATATAATGCATGTTGATAACCAAATGTAATTCAGCAGCTAAGAATGAAAGAGCCCAAATATCTGCTAAACCAAGCTGTATGGGAGTTATTATAGGAATGTTCCCAAGGCTTTTGCAGCTGCAGCAGAAAACCCCAAAAGTGCGATATAATACAAAAGAAAGTGGAATCGAAGCAGGTGGTGCAGTTGGTGTGGAAGGTGCCAGTGTGATGGCACCTACAGTGTGGCATGTTGAGTGCCATGGTGGGTGTGCAATGTCAACATGCAGCAGGGATGAGAAATGCAGCTGAGCATTGTGACACTGGGCCTATGAGATTATAGGCAGGAGGAACTCCTTGGGTGAATGTGTGTCTATGAAAATGGGGCAGAAAGAGCTCTGATATTACACCAAATGAAGTTCAGCTCTCCAGAGTCAAAGAGGAGCAAGCCAAATGCCCTCCAGCAGGTGGGCAGTTAGCAACATTGGAGGGTAAATAATGCACTCTGCAGGTGGGTTATCAAACCAATGGATCTCAGCCCAGACCTTGAGGTCATCTACCTCAGTGTCTTATCTCCCCTTTTAGCCCAAGAGGGCTGCGAAAAAGGCCCAGCATCTCTCAATCCACAGCACTGAATGAGCCTGACACCAGCTGCCATGGCTCCCTCTCCCCTCAGATAACCAGCCATTAACATTATTAATACAAACACTTGCCATCACTCTGCAGCTATAAGAAAAACAGATCAGCAGCATCATGGCCACTCCACACATCCCTTTGCTTCATTTCCACTCCATTTCTCCTCCTTGCTTGTGCCTGCCCATGACTCTGCTCCATCACTCATCCAGGGCCTCTTCTTCATTTCCCTTGCACTGCTCTCACTCTGCCTTCCCTCATCTCCTCCTTGTCCTTTGCCACCCCATTTTACAAGTGGCTTTTTTTTCTTCATTTCCTTGCTTTTACCTTTTCTCTCTGTCTTCTTTCTTTCCTTCCACTCTCTGATGGTATTTTTGATGCCTTCCCCTTGCCTCTCCTTTTATTGCCCAGCTGCATTGTCTATTGTATTACCTGCCATTATCTCCACATATATTTTGATATATTTCCCCCCTTTTCCCAGTCCAGCTTTTTGTTCCCTTAAAGGCACCAGAAAGCTCTAAAGGTTAGAGAGGGAAACTGAAAAGCATTCCAGTAGTTTTCCATCAGCCTGTGTATAAAGCACTTATTTTTCCACTTGATGAGAAAGCAGTAATCAGGTTCCCCCTGCATCAAGCTCTTTTACACAAAGAGGTTGCTGCAAAAAGAAACCAAATAGATATCTAACTGGCCTCCCCCTTATCTCTGCCTCGAAGCCTGGTGAACACGCAGCTTTTTTGCTCGCTGTGGCTGCTGCTGCCACACAGAGCAGACACAAGGTCGGGGAGGATGAGCAGCATCCCGGCTCATTGGTGCAGGTGACAGCTGATCTTGGCAGGGCCTGTGGATTGGGCCCTGAGATTTATTTCCCACCTGGAAAATTTAAAGCCTTGGTGTGACAGGAGGGAAAGGAGATCTCTCACTTTGCAATACCTGCAATAGTGGCAAAATGGCAGGCAAAGGAAGAAATGCTGTGGCGCTTACAGTTATCTTCAGGCTGAACATCACCCTGTCCCTCAGGTACCCACCCTCCTACCTGTAACCCCGGGGGGCAAAAAATGCCAATATTGTGCAGAGAAGGATTCCACTCTCAGGTGGTATGGACTGTAATGCAGTTTGCAGTCTGTTAAATACAATGTGCTCCCCCCTCAGTGTTGTCTCTCCCAGAAGGTATCAGAGCAGCCCCCGGTGTCACTTGCTCCAAACAGGCGTGCTCTGAGCTCCCTCCTCCTTCTGCACCAACAGCCATGAACCCAGCTGGGCCGGGCTGCTCCCAGCAGAGCCCTTCCCTGCACCACAGAGCTCCTGATCGGGGGGCTCGGTCTGTCAGAGCCCACCAGATTTGCCACAGACCAGCTTATCCCACAGGTGAGGGGCCAGGACCAGAGGCTGCCCTTGTACAGTCCCCGTAACTGAGGGGTCAGAGCCCCAGGGCTGGCCAGGCACGTGTCCCCATAAGCCACCCCACAAGTTGAGGGGGTGTGGGGGCTGCAGTGGCTCCAGGGCGTTGGGCACTGCATCGGTGCCCTAAGCTTTTCTGCAAGTTCAGGAGAAGATGAAACAAAACACAATCCTGAAATTATGCCTAATAAAGCACAGGGAAAATGAGAACATAGAGCCAGAAGGTGAAAGGCCCATTATGACAAATTTGGTCTCCTGTTTTTCTTTAAAATATAATTTCAGTCAAATGGATCTTATTTGCACAGTTGCAATTGTCATTCCATCTCTTTTCTGCAGTCACACAATTCTTTTATCTCTGATGAGGAAATTCTGTAACTGCCTTTGTCTCATTCTCTACCTTTGCTACGGTTCTTTGCTTTCTTCCCCAGACCAAAAAAAAAAAAAAAATAATAATAAAAAAAAATATAAATATGAGTCCCTCATCTAAGGCACAGTACCAGAGGTCTAACGTTGACAGTGTGCTCTGTCACTTTGGCTCTGGAAAAGGCTTACAAAAGCTTTATTAACAGGCTCATTAGCACGGCCTGATTTACTTCTGCAGACTTTACTCTTTTACTAGTTTCCAGGAGCATCAGCATCAGTTGCAGGGCTAATGAATTCACTCAGATTTGCATGCTAATGAAACTCCCATGACTCTCTGTGCTCCCGACTTCAAATCGATCTTTGCTGTTGCTTGAGGAATATTAATAGAAATAAAAGTAAAGGGGAGCATGAGACATTTCGGTTGGACTTGCTGTAATCCAAGGCTGATGTGCAATTCATATTTCAAACATTACACTGTTTCAGATCTTATTTCTTTCATGCCTTATTGACTCTGGCTGTACAGGAGACAGCACCTTTAGGAAGTTCCTCGTATAGTGGCTGGCCAGGGACTCAAGGGACTACTTACCTAAAATTGCAGTTGAGCTCTCAATAAATAGGTCAGTCGCCTAGAAATGCTGCCGTGCACCAGTGCAGTTCCAGGTATTCCTCCCCAAACATATGAATTTAATTTCCCTTTGATAGAAATAGAAAACCTTCTGACTTCAGCTGCCTTCACTGCCTGGCTTTGCAGTGCATCACACAGAAATGGGGTGAGGGAGCTCTCCTTAACCAGACCTTAACTCAGCTGAGTGAGCGACCCAGTCCAGGGGGGATCTCTGGCTCCAGAGCAGCAGGGAGCGGAGACATATCCAGGACAGGGCAACACACTTCCCTGCTTGAAGCAACAAGGGTGCCAAGTTTATTCCTCATCTTCTGGAAACCTTTTGGAGCCATCTTCCCTGAGCTATCAATGCATTGTGCTGCAGCTGCCAATATAGAAAGTAATCTATTTATATCATCCTAGAGCATAACAATTGCCATTTCATAGGTTGAGAAGTCAGTTTGTGCCTGAATGCCTTTTGAACAGGAACTGCTTTGTTTTGGACTATTGCAAGACAAGCAAAAGGAATTTAGAAGTGCAAGAAAGGATGCAGAGCCCCAAATCCTCTGCTCTAGTAGGTCTGTAGGAAGCCTACCCCATAGGAGCTCACTGACAGACCCAACCAAAACAAACAGCTCAGCGATGCATCTGTGTTAATTGGAGATGTTACTCTCTCACTCCCGCTTCAATTTTAGCAATGATGAATGCTGGTAGTTGACTAAAGCCCTAGAAAGAAATCCCATTGTGCAATCATGTTTTTACAAGAATATTTTTGGCTTCTGAAAGTGCACTTAACACATCCAAATTAATGGAGAAGAGGATTCTTCACTGAGCAGCCTCCCGTGCCTGCTCGTCTTAATTTGATACAATAGCAGAGCGTACATTGAGATTAAAATGCTCTTTTGGATGCTCAATGGCAAGAAATTATTCAGCAAAAAACGGCACCATTTTCATGATATCTCTTGTGAGTGAGGATAATCAAACAGCTCCATTTTGCTTGCTGCAAAAATAACACAATTCTTACATGCCTCTTATTTTTTTTTTTTTTTTAGTTTTTTTCCCATTTTTTTTCCTAAACAGAAGCAAAGAAAATTAAATAAAATGAAAAACAAGCTGTGGACTAATTATCCTTTTCTGGATGACTTCATATAGTAAAATAGCTTATTGAATGCATAATGAACATCATTATCACCAATGGCTTGCAAGTGGAAGAAAGCAGAGCGGTCATCACATCATTATTAGTGTTTATTTCGGGAGCAAAGCAGAGTGCCAAGGTGAAGCGGATGCTTGGTGCCCTGGCCACCAAAAATACAAGCCCAGCTGAGAGCCTCAAACGTCTGTTTGCATTCAGAAGCACCTCACCCTGGCTCCAGCTCCAATCCCTCGCTGCCCTCTGGGAGCTCTGAGGGCCTCTGACGCTGCTTGCAGCACGGACACGTGTGTTTGGGATTGGCAGCTCTTCCACCAGCTTCCCAGCTGGAAACAAAGGGCTGGGCTCTGTCTTCTGCTGTGGGAGGTTTGAAGGGGTAATGTGGGTCATGGCCCTTAACCAGGGTGGAGGGGAGGATTGGCATCCATGACCCGGTGAACATTTTTTCTTGCTTGTAGCAGCATTCTCTGCAAAGTGGAATGATTTCCTGGGAGAGGCTCAGCCAGGAGCCCCTTTCTCCTCCCAGGCTCCAAACTGGGCAGTTCCCACAGGCTGTCAGTGAGTTCCTCACCTTTCAGCAATACCCCCCTTCTGCCCAACACAAACACGCTACTGCCCATGATCTTAATGCAGACCTGGAGGCAAAATTCCTGTTTCCCCTCCCTTCCCATCTTTCCATCCGAATGGAAACAAATGCCAAGTACAAAGCACATGGATTACACTTTCATAAAGATTAAAACACTCAGAGAGATTAAAATACTCCTCCTAACTTAGGAATGTTCTTAAATGGCATGCAGTGGATAGTTTCCCTGCTTTCAAGTGCTTCCAAGTCCAGATGGCACTGGTACCACTGAGGTATCTGGCCACTCCTCATGTTCTTCCTTCCAGTCTCACCCTCGATTTAGCAAATCTGTTTCATGCTCTAAGCCTAAGAGGTCAGTTGCAACAGCCTGGCCTGGATCAACCTGAGTGAAAACATCCAATCAATCCCTAATTGTGACCAGTTATATTAGTCTGTAGTTGTGCAACTTGCATTGCTGCAACTTCATTCGGGCTGTGCTTAGGTCGTGGAAACCAGGAGTGGCTAAAGAGATCCCTTCCACACACAGGGAGGTGTGTGTAGGAGGTTTGAGCTTCCCCACTCCATCCCTGCTCTATCCTGCTCCACTTCCCATGAGCATACTTTCATCCCAAAGTGCTTATGGACTGCCATCCAGACACTGCCCAAGGTATTTGAAAAATTAAGCAGGTTAGTCCCACTCCATGGAACTAACAGTTCATTGCTGACGGAAGGTCCTGAGGAGAAAGAACATCTGGCCTGTGACACAGCAAAATGTTAGAACGAGGTGCAAGAAGGAGGAATGTGGTGGGACCGTCTATCACTGCCCTGCTATTCCCCGTTCCTACGAGGAAGGTTCACTGGGCCTCCAGATGCTTTTCTCTAGCCCAAGATGTGACAGTGAAGCAAAAAAAAAAAAGGGGGGAAAGAAATCCTAAAATTAATTTTCCTACATGACATATTTTAAAGGGCACTGTCAATTGGCTTTATAATTACATTTCTAAATCACTGGAAGATTACACTGAAAGGTGAACTTTACAAAACCTGAATATTTTTATTTTTTTTTAATTAAAAACCTTTTTTTGGGATTTAAATACAATCCTCTGGTGCTGTAAGTCCATGTAACAGCAACAGCAAGGAAATGGAGAAGATATGCTACCCTTGTTCCTGCTCATTTGTACCTCTCATTTCCCACTGAGGCTACTAAACCTCGTGGGATTTAGCAGCTCCTTCGCTAAGGATGAACAGCATGGTTAAGCACAAGTGCTCAAGTCTCCCCAAAATTTTGATGCTGCCCTCATTCCTCAGGATCGTGAGAAAAGGCTTGAAGTGTTAATATTTGAAGCAAGATGTTTATTTTGCTATCCAGCTTCTGAGCCTTCCAGATATCCCCATTTCATGCCTCCAGGCTTTTCTCTTCAATGAGGAAAGCTCAAGGTATCTTAACTGAGAGCTGAGCTTCTCACCTTATCAAATTGCTCCAGGTCTGAGAGAGAAACCAGGCGTCAAGAGAATCAGCACAGAGATCTCCAGCTCTGCCTTTGGGGAAAAATTTGTTCTGGAAGCATTGAAACGAGCCAAAGGGCTGAGATCCTGCATGGGTGGGCACCATCCCAGTACCCCCAGCCTAAATTCCCCCTTTTTCCCACACTGTGAAAATAAAGCAAATCTTGGCTAAATTTGTGCTGCGGCTGCTCAGGGGACCCTCAGCAAAGGTATCTGGGCTAAACAGGGATGTGATTTAAGAGAGGGCTGGCTAAAGCACATTAAACTTTAACATCGCCGCTCTGTGTCGACGTCAGGCTGTTTTCACCCAAGCTCCCTTTGCTGTGAGGTGAAATCCAGTGTAACTAGTCACCTTTCCCATCTCAGCTAACTCACTGCCTACTCTTAACAAGGCACAAAAATAAAAGCACAAAGCAGGTCGACGTTGTAGTTGTTGTAGGAAATGATGGAGCTCGAGCTCCCGGTGCTCATCCACTAGAGGAATCTATATTAGGTTTTCCAAAGTCTTACAAGCACAATAAGCTAATGCCTTCTCTCAGTGCAGGTAAGATTTATTTCTCTCTTTCTCTAATATATATGGACCCAGATTCTCTGCTTGTATAATCCATTGGCTTACATGGATTTACAGCAGATATTGGCATTTGATCTATGACTGGGCTTGGTCTTTTGGCTGTAGCTTGAGCGAGGGAATAAAGTTCAGAGGATAAATTAATAGAGAAAAAACTAGCTTTTCATGTATCAAAGACAACAAAATTGCAGTCTGCTATCAAATAATCATCTAAATAAATAACCTTGAGAAAACCAATTACTTACATAGGATGAAGCTATTGGCAGAGGTGTGAGTACGCTCCCGCTGCACCAGACCGAAAAGCCAATATTTATGTATAAAATGGATATCTGGTTACTGAAACAGTATTGCAATTCACCCATTGTAATTAAAAAAAAATAACAATCACAATTCAAGATAATCCTTCAGGTAATCAAAAGCTGGATCAGTAGCAGGTGGTAGTACTGAGCCGTGCCTTTTCTGGCTGGCCCTCAACACAGGCAGTAAGACAAAGCTCTGGCTGCCAAAGATGGGAAGTGACAGGGTAGTTCAGCCTAAAGAGGCACCAGGAAATAACCTGGAGAATTTGGGGAATTAAAAAAAAAAAAAAAAAAATCACCCCTCTACCTACAGCAGAGCACCTCTCATAAGCTACTCCAATATATCTGTGTATGCAGCACATTTAAATGGGTTACGCTGGAAATTTAGGCGTTATGGCTCTGAAAAGACAAAGAGCATCAAATGATTTTGCTTCTAATATAAGCACGTTGGTGATTTTAACAGCATTTGGTCTACTGAAACAAGATAAGGCCTGGAATAATAAGCAGCAGTTCAAAGATTTATCTCAATATGTTTGGCAGTTCCCCCGCCCTTTGCCTCGCAATATGTACATACCACAATTGAGACTATACCCTGTAAATTACCACCCTCTGTGGGGTTCTCACATTAAATTATTCCAAATAAGCAAGGCCAAATGCTCTCAACTTAGCCAGAGATAATCAACTAATGTAAAGCAATTTCCAGCAGTTACATTTTTCTGCTTCAGGCTCTTAAAAAACCCCCTAACAAAACAGATAGAAAATAGGCCTGGAAAGGAATAAGAAGTGTCATTTTTGTTTGTTGGTGCTGGACCAGGTATGGTGTGTGTTCCTAATGATGAAGGTCAACAGTGTCGGATACCCAGCCCAAGCCACCTCTGTGATCCAACAGCAGCAAGATGGGGCTCAAAGCCCCCCTGTACTTGACATTGCTATGGAGACCGTGGGGATGAGATGTGTCTCATTAGCTGGGAGATCCATCTCCCAGTATAGAGCTGCAGGAATTAGTTTCAATTCCAGTGCTTTTTAATTACGCTCAAGTGCAAGTGCACCAGTCAGACAGACAGAGAAGTGGCATTCCCTCCCGAAATTTCACATCACGGCACTCTCTCCTTAAGGCATTGTGTTTGCTGTCTGCATTGACTTTCAGTTTACAGTAGCCATTTCTTGTAGCATAGCACAACAAAATTCACTGTATATTCAGTAACTTGGCTCAATAGAGATGGAATTTCTTAATTTACATAATCAAGTGCTGAGCTGAAAGTTCTGTTTTTAGATGCGTCCCTGAAATAGAAGGGGTTCAGCTTTTTCCTTGTGTTTTGCAAGATATGACCCATAATTTTGTAAAAAATTATATAATTCTGCCTTGCTGTTTCCATTATACCCCATTATCAGTCAAACTAATAGTCCTGCAGAATGAAACCCCCAAAAGAAATCCTTCACATTAGTGAAATAAATACAGTTAATGATGATAATTAAGTCACTGGGGATAATTGAGAGATTATCCAATTACTATCTATAATTCTTAGGCTTGCAAATAAGATAGGAGTGTGTAGAGCTAATCTGTTCTAATAATAATAATAATAATTTAAAAAAAAGTAGGGGGAAAAAAAGCACAAAAAGCCCCCAACTCAGGAATTACTAGATTTTTTTCACAACTGGAGGTATTTTGTCAATTTAATTGCCTAATTGAAGGGTTTTTCTAGCCTGCACTAATTTTTTAGGCAGCTGTTGCAACACTGGGCTCTTTAGGAGAGGAAGATGTTCTGGGCCAGGACTCAATTCCCTGCTACAGGTCCTGGAGAACCTCTGCTGTCCCCTAGACCCAGACTAAGGTGGGCACATGTACTCCTAGCAAAGATCTTACAGCAACTAAAGGTGAACTACTTAAAAATTAGAACAGATGGGCTCAATCTAGACTTGTGCTCTGAGTTCTGATTATAAATTTAGGACAGAAGCATTATGCCAGCAGGCTCTGCTGTACAAAAAGACCCCCAAATCCCCCAGGAACTGCAATGCCACTGTGTTGTGGTTGATTTTGCAGACATCCATGGCCATGCAGTCAGGTTGTCACAGTGCTAAGCAGAGGTGGTTGACCTCCCACGATCAGGTCACAAACAGTTCTCTGTCTGAGACAGCCTCTGTCACGGTGGCTGGAGTTCTCTAATTTAGCAAGTGGATTAGAGACAAGAGTCAAACCCCAGGAACACACAGCGATGCATTGGGCAAGTTTATACATTCAGGGATAGGCACCATTTTTTGGGAGGTAAATACATTTTTGTTCTCCCTTTTCAGTACTTGTAGGGCTCTGCTTTGCACAGGTAATCTAAGGAGATTTAAATATGGCCCCCTGCAAGTCAGTTAAGGTAAGGATGTGTTTAATTTTAACGTGTGCATAGTTCCTTTGGAGCACATCCATGGAAATCAATGGCAAGGCTGCTGCTGGTTTGATTGGCTTCAGATCAGAGCCAGCAATTCTGATTGTAGAGATCCAATGCTTGAAATTAATTATATGACTAATGCTTCACTGGATTAGGGAATCAATTAATGGAAGTGGGGTTCTTATTAGAAGATTTCTATTAACTTTCATGTAGATTTTTTTTCCCTAAACACAAACTGCATATTCATTGCCCTTGAATGCATTTAGGTGACTTGGGAAAAAACAGAAGATGGTTGAAATAACCAGAATTTTCTAATGAAACTACTGAAAGGAGTATGTGATTCTGTACTGGAAATTAAATCCTTGCATTGAAAGACCTCATGCCAATTCTTTGTACGAAATAGGTAAGTACCAGAAAGCCTTTCCAACCTTATTTATGCCAAAAGCTCTTCAGTCTGGGATTGACAGAGCTGGAAGGCGATCGTCGTTGCAAGCAAATCAAAAGAATCAGAAATGATGTAGCAAAGCACTACCTTTTCTCCACACATCTTTTCTCATCTTTGAGTAGCTGCTGGAGGGGAAAGCATCCTTCAGTGGTTCAACTCCTCCGTATCACAGGCAGCACTAACTACAAGAGCATCCCTGCTCCCACCCTCAGTCAGTCCTACCAGCCCAGTAAAACCCCATTTCACGCTCCAAGCTCCCTATGGACTCAGAAACACATCCCCCAAATCAGGTTCTGGCAGGTGTAAACACCCTCTGCTGAGGCCCAGAGGCTGCTGTAGAAAGGGATGGCTCCTGTGGAAGGTCTCAGCCTGCCCAGGTGGCACAGGCTTTGTTGGGAGGCACTTTATAGAAGGATGTTGATATTCCATGGCCACAAATTAAGCCCTGGTCAGGCAGTTCAGCTCTGGAGAAATTCCCTTCCCCACAGCCCTGTTCCCCATCGCTGGAGCCCTGGGATGGGAGCTGCCTTTGGCCAACAGGGCCAGTCCCTACGTGCACAGACAGTTGTATCCTCAGAGCAGCATATTAAGCCACAAAATGTTTCTGTAAATATTGTTTCACACTTGGGTGAACAAAGCATGCTTTTATCTGAGGGAGAGCGCAGGGTGTAAATTACATTTTAATTGAGAAATTGAAAATACCAGCTTTTGCTTTTTTTTTTTTTTTTTTTTAATACTAAAATAGTCCTGATTTTTAGTGGGGATAGCTCTGAGGGAAGCTCCCTTCAACGAGCCCACTCTCATTTCTACAGACTTTCCTTCATTCCTTCTGGGTTTCCTTGCCTGGATTTTCCTGCTTGTTCTTAATAAAGATGTCTCCAGGCCCGTGAGAATTCCCAAGTCTTGCTCACTCACAGCTTGGCAATCTGCCCCTGCAACGTTTGGTGCTGAGAGTGGGTGGTCTGGCACCGCCTTTGCCCTGTTTCCCTTCCCTCCTCACTGTTAGGAAGGTACAAGTGATGCTGACAGTCTGCTGAGACCCAGTCTTGTTGCTCTGGGTTGGAAATCAGAAAAAAAGCTCAGCTGAGAGCCTGAGCATGAAGTGTTTTCTGCTGTGCAGTCTGTGAGTGTGACTTCCCCCTCCCCAGAGTTGCTGGCAGTGTTGCACCCACTGAGGGGCTCCCAGGAGCATCTCTCAGGTCTGACACCCAACTGCTGCCATCCATCTGGGCCGTGGTGTGGTGCAGATGTTCTTCCTCCCCCACACTAAAATACCATTCCTGAAAAGTTGCAGTTGCAGCTGGGAGCATGAGAAACATAGAATGGAAAAAACCATCAAGTCCATAGCACTGCCAAGCCCACCACTAAACCAGGTCCCCAAGTGCCACATCCGCATATCTTTAAAATTCCTGCAGGGGTGTTGACTCCACCACTCCCCTGGGCAGCCTGTGCCAAGGCTTGATCACCCTTTCAATAAAGAAATTTTTCCTAGTATCCAATCTAAACCTCCGCTGGGGCAACTTGAGACCATTTACTCTCATCCTATCGCATGTTAATTCAAAGATGCCAACCCCCACCTTGGTACAACCTCCTTTCATGGAGTTATAGAGAGCAATAAGGTCTTCCCTGAGTCTCCTTTTCTCCAGGCTAAACATCCCAGCTCCCAGAGCTACTCCTCACAGGACTTGTGCTCAAGGTCCTTCACCAGCTTCACTGCTCTTCTTGCCCCTCTCTGCCCATTTTAAGACTTGGTGTGTCTTTGGAGACCTTTACATTATCCTCATTTCTTACATATGACGGCTGTGCCTCAAAGGATCACCATTCATCTAAGACTTAGCAGGACTGTAGGATCTCTCTTTTTCCTGCTGATGGAAACAGCCAACTGCTTATAGCTCCAGCAGAAAGCATCCTGGTTGCTGGAGTCTCAGACTGCACTTGCTGGGAAGATTCCCTTTAGGAAAGGGAGTGGAACACAGCCTCGTTCCTCAGGGGGGCTGATGAGCTGTCTCATGCGCAGGAGTTGGACGTGGCCGGGCAGGAGATCAGGGCTGGAAAGGGAGTGGAGGACGGAGCCAGCTGTACTAAATCACTGCTCCTGGGGGGCAGCTTCGGCTGGTAGGGCTCTGTGAGAGCCCAGGCTGGAGGCAGAGAGCTGCATCCCCCCGCAGGGAGGTGGAATGGGAGCATGAAGCACTTCCAGCTGGGAGCTCAAAACCGCAATTGCAAATTGCACCCTCGGTGCTCAGGGGGGTGAGTCAAGCCCATTAGCCAGCTAATCCTCACAACAGGCTTTTGTGAGGCTACTATTTTGTTCTGGGGAAATGTATGATCTACTGATTACACAGCATCCCAACATGCCAAATATATGCTTGAAACCAGTAAACAATAAATATTTAATTAGCCGGTCATTTTGACAATAACAACAGGCAACAATTAAACTGG
Organism: Acropternis orthonyx; assembly: GCA_035583155.1. Lineage (NCBI taxonomy): Eukaryota > Metazoa > Chordata > Aves > Passeriformes > Rhinocryptidae > Acropternis > Acropternis orthonyx. The sequence continues at coordinate 16,607,961 of JAWWEU010000020.1, forward strand.
CTTTTGATTTCCCGTTCATTTAGTTGTCAGTCTTGTATAGTCACAGTTAAATGCCAGCTCCTGCCTTGACCACAACCTTTAATAAGACTGTGAAGAGAATATTTAAGTTTGATCTCAGCTTTTGATCTGCGTCTCTGATTTCTCCTGCCTCTGCGCTGATCATAGGCATGACTCAAATACCCATTAATATAATGTGGCTTGAATTTGAAACTTAGAAGCTTATTCTTTTTAGCCTAACAGTGCCAACCAAGACTTCAGAGAGAATTCACACCTGGAAACACAATTATGGTTCAACGTGAAACTGCTGATCCCCTCCACTCCCACCAGGACTTTGCTCACCTCACTGGTCCATGTACACTCAAGTTTTCTACATTGAGAACTTCATCCATTGTCATCTCTCTGTGTATTCTTCTTTTCTCGTCCACTCCTGTTTGTCTGCAGACCTTCTGCCCAATCCCAAAGATGCTTGCCAACGGGGTCTCAAATTTCTAAATGGAAAAGGGAAGAAGAAAACTATTTTCCAGCACCAAATTAAATTTTCATGCCACCTCCGTTTGCATCCACAGCCTCTATATCCCAGTTCATCTCCCCATTCTTTGTTTTTGCATGACTCTCAAAATTTTTCAGGTGGACTGCCACTTCAGCAGGTTTACTGGAGAAGTCTTGGTCTGGAAACCAAACTATCGTTACATATCAAACACATCCCATCCCATGTTAAACACTTAGCTCCAGAGAAGATGCTTAGCAGTGTGGGGGGAGGTTTAGGTGGGACCTTCTCCCACTGCAGATGATGTGTCTGCTCTTGGAAGTTAAGCAGGGCTTCTCTTACACAGCTGACAGCCAGGATGTGCAGTTATGGTCAGGAAAAGAACGGGAATTTCAGCTGATCAGATTCAGAGCAGCAGACTGGAAATGAGGAGACTTGGTTGTAATCACAGTTCTGCTGCTGAATGGCTGTCTGACTGCAGACAAGTCGTTTTGCATCTGTTTCCCTTTCCATCCTTTTTGTGTTGTCTAAAATGAATGTGAGTTCTCTACAGCACATGAATGTCACCCTGATGTACCCAAAGAGCATTTAACACTGCACATGACACTGTTTGAGACATGTAAGCAATATTTTAAAGGATGGCATATGCACTAGACTTATAAATATTGCCTCTTTTTACACATTTTACTACCACAATGCAACATCCTGCCCAAAGTCTTCATCTAATGGCAAACTTTTGATTCAATAGTTGTACCAAGCCTTGTTAGATTTTGGTGAATGTCCAGGTTGGTTCCAATGTAATTTTGCCTTTGATGAGAAATGAAAACAGAGCCCTAAATCCCCCCATACAGTACAGGTAACATCCTGCAAAATAAATGGATTTAATTGCAAAAGCCAGCTTTGAATCAGGCCTGCTGTGTTTAGACCTACTAATCAGAGAGCATTTACAGAGTCACGAGGACCTGATAAAACGTGTACACAGTTTTAAATATCCCATTGTAATGCATTGTAAACCTTAATTTAAAACAAGACAGCTTAAAAGCTTTATGGATTTGACTGATGATGCACACTCTATACTGATGGCTGAACCCAGCATACTGTTGTTTCTGCCTTCTCTTGCTAACAACAAAGTTCGGGATGATAATATATTTTAAAAAAAGCTTTATTATTATGCTGCTGCAAAAGCGACTTTAAATAATGATAATAGGCCTGAACCACAACTTTATGTAGAAACAGTTCCGGGGAAGATGAATTTCCATACAGCAGGCACAGAGGTTGCTGGCAGCACAGGGATAATGCACCAGCTCCCCCCAAAATATTAGCATGCGAACATCCCACAAAGCAAAAGATGAAAGCATTTTGGAAGTTGAAAGGAACAAACCCTCCTTCTCCAGCAAGGCTGCAGGGCTGGAGGGAAGCTTGGAGGTCTGTGACTCTCCAGCCAGGCTGGCAGAGGTCAAATCCCAGGAGACCCAGTGGTCCATGGCTCACCTCCGAAAACCCTGCTAGGAACACTGAGCCTTCTCCCCGTGAAGAATGCCATTCCTATAGGGGGAATGGCAAACCCAGCAGTCTGCTTTAACATCGCAGAGTTAGTGCTTCATTTTCCTCTGCTAAACATGGTGTTGTGCTGGGATATAACAGAGCCAACACCCGGCAGAGCAGAGCAGCAGCTTATCCACATGGTATTTACTGTATTCCCGTCCATGGGAAGGAATCTGGGTCTAAAAAAGCACCTTCAGAGCCTTTGTTCCTTCTTGTCTCAGGCTCGTGCTCGTGGTGTCAGATGAATGTGATTTGGTTGAACTTGGAGCTGACACTTCAGCAGCCTGAGCAGCTCGATGGCAGTGCCTGTGCAGGGCTGGAAAGCCCCAATTTTCCATGTGCTGTGCTAATTCCTGCATAACTGAAGGCACCTGAACTGCTTTGAGATCATCTGAGGAAAGGTTTTCAAAACCAGGAAATCACTAATTTGTAGCAAGAAACTCTGTCCAACTCCCACAGATACATGAAATGTGCACAAAGAAGAGCAGGGAACTCACAACTTCCCAAGGCAGGAGCTCTCCCAGCTCATGGGTCTGATCCCAGCAGTGGGGAGGACTACAGGATGTGCTTTAGCAGGGTAATCATAGGGACAGTCACCTTCCCACTTGTGAGCTGCTCCTCTGCAAAACACAGGGGCAGCCCATCACATTCAATTAGAAATAATTATACCAGGAGCAAAAATTCACCCTGAGAAATAACCGGGTTAAACAAAACGCTGCAATGGAGGACTGACAGCAAAAAGCATTTTTACATTTAAAAAGCTGCACGATTTATTCAAGCAGAGAGGAATGGTGAATTGCAAATTTGGAAATGACACAGGTTTACAGTTTGTATAAATTAATATCACGATTCCACAAGGCAATAAAGTTGAAGAGTTGACAATGATTCTTAAAATACTATTCAAAGGCTTAAATTAAGCAAAAAAGCATCTACAGTCAAAAAGACTTGTTCTAAGCTTTACGTGAAATACTGTCCAACAACAAAATATCGTGTGCAGGCTCCTGAACAGCCAACAATTCCAAATTCTATCTTCAGTCTTACATTTACAATGGATCAAATTTATCCCTATTATGGTATCACCAGAAAATACAATATGCAGCAAAAAATACATGTGTCAACAGCAGCTCAGATTGTTAGGCAGCCTCTGAAGGGTGACTTTCCAAACCTGTCCCTTAAGAAATCAATCAGTTATCTTTAAAGACCATGTAATTAACATTTCCATGCCTTTATCTTTAAAATGTTAACAAGCATTTTTGTTCAAATTTACCTTACAAATCCCATAATTATAATACTTACATGTATGAAAGGAATAGTTGGTAGTTTCAGTGCCTGGCAGGGTGTTAGAAGTCAGATTTTATGATCTCATGAACTTCCCCATTGTAGCCCAGATTCCTTGCTCAAAATGAAGTCAAAACAATTCAGCACTGTAAAATTATGCAGTTTTACAGGTGTTATTAGGGGTGTGTTTTGTGGAACTAAGAACAAGATTGTAGTTGAAATGAATCTACATTTCCTATTCTATATACACACAAACACAATGAAACACTGATTTTTAAAAGGAGATAAACACATACATACACACGTCTAAACAGCTGGAAGACTACCCATACCAAAAAATGCATTTGTGTGCAGCGATGTAGAAAGCTTCCATTGCATGGAAACAAGGTTGACAAAGACCTCACTCTTCCCTGGAAAATAAAAGATTTAAGGTTTGGACAGTGTGGAGCAAAAATCTTGCATCTTTTACACGGGGGAGGTGCTGCATTAGAGAAAAGCGAGAATAAATTCAGTGAAAGAAAGCACTAACAGCTGCTGGGGTGTTTGGATCCAAAAGGGAAGCCTCTGGGGACATTTACTGGGTTGAGTCTCAGCAGAGAAATGCCAAGTTTCTTGCTTCTGATGTGGGTTTGGTGTCGGATAAACATTGTGTATTTCCAGGTTAAAAATTGCACTCATTGCTCCTTGTAGGGTCTTCAAGAGACCTAAAGTGTTGAGTGAAGCAGTTAAGACCTATTCTAGGCACCAAAGTCATTTTATGCCCAGAGAACACATTTCAGGACTGTGATTTTTATCATTACTGTGCTAAAAATGTGCTAGGCAGTTCATGGAAGAGAAGACATGCCTCCTGTCCTGACAAGCTTGCAATCAAAGGTGCCAATCTTGCAATTTTGTGTGCACAGAGGTGGCAGTGGGACTACAGCGGTGCCACTGGAGCGTGGTGGGCTGCGAGACCCCAGGAAAATGTACAGGTGGGGAGAAAACTCTGGGGATGGGAAAGGCTCAGCAGGACCCCTGTATGGAAATAAGGCCCTTCAAAAGTCAGAAAAAAAAATCATCATGGTAGTCTCTTCTGGTATTAAAACCTATGAATCTGTGAGAGAGGAAAGATGAGGGAGATGGGAATTTATGACTTAGGTTTTTGATTTTACACAGGTATGCGAACTCTGGGAAAGCTGTACTGCTGATTTTTAACTCTTCCTTAAATGGGCACTAAATATTTCAGTTCAAGTAGATCGTCACTCTTTTCCATCTTAAGAGAAATGCTCCTCATTGAGTCATGAAATTGGGGGGAGATTTTCCTTTTTTTCTTCCTCCCCTTTGGTTCTTTCATTTATGAATCCTAAGAGTTTTGGGTTTTGCTCCATTTCCCCAAGTGTCCCTTCAGTTCGTGTGCATCTGTTGTCCCAGGACATGCCACATTTAGAAAACTGATCGTTACCAAAGGGGTTTCCCCCCTCCCTTTCCTTGTGGAGAATAGAGTAGTTTTTCAGGTAGGAGGTGACAGATCTGTAGGCACCTCCGGATCACTCCATTTTGCTGGATTCAATGGACCACTTGACAAAAGTTAATTAGATTATTGCTGTCTGGGATGGGGAGACCCACTGAGAGATGGTGGAAGCATCCCTTTTCTCACAGCATTTCAGCCAGAAAGCCACCCACCATGACTTTTATTATTAATAAACGTGCCATACAATAATTATAACACACCATACAATAATTATGCCTTTTACAAGCAGCATGGATTTGAATCCCGTGTTGTTAGGCGTCCTGCATCACTCTGGAAACAAATTGTGTCGTGCCCCAAATGCTCAGCCTGGAGGCAGCGTACACACAAAATTACCACCAGTGTCAATAGGAATGGCAGCAATAAATAAAGACGTGAGTCCAGTGCAAAAAGTCCCTCATGCTGGGGCAGCCTGGTGTGCTCCTACACGCTCAGCTTCATAACACATCAGCTGCTTAATTTGCTCAGCAAAGAGGACTGTGAGAAACAACAGGACTGGTTCCCCATCTCACACATTGTGTGGATTTTCCTCTATTTACTCCTTTCCTACCCACTGTTCAAACTGACCTACGAGCCAATTGATCGGGACAACAGGGAAATAAACTTCAGCCTAAACATTTTAACAAAACAACATGGGACAAACTCAGAACTGGCCAAATAAATAAACCACTAACTCTGGCACATGTTATGTGGTCATCTTTCCTGGGGAGTTGCTTTTGGGTAATGGGACAGAGCTCCGTCTCCCAGGCTGGCCCCACATGTCACTGAACAAAGAAAACCCATCCTGACACCAAATTCCTGATAAACAACTTATGTTTGTTGCTAAATAGATGTGTCTTGTTAAGGTTAGCAATTCACTGAGGTGAGGAACAGCAGGCTGGATTACAGTATCTCCTGATGACAGATTAGGTTTTATGAGTATCGCTGCTCTGACTTCACTAAAGCTCCAGGACCTCATTTGCAGCTCCCACAGGACACCAAACTTGATCAGGATTTGCAGCCTCGGGGGCTTTGCCGTGCATGGGGGAAGGATGGGGTAGAGCTGCTCAGCTCCAATGTCTTTAGAGCAAATGATCTTCACCCTTAGCATGCCCTGGCTCCAGCTCTCTGCTCCTTGGCCATGCAAGAGGTCTCCATGCTTCCAGCTGCACTTTTAACTGAAGAAGCCTGACTTACCATCTTGCACAGGTAAAATATATGCCCTTCATGATCCCTGTCTTTCAGAGGAACAGTATTTGCTTCCCTAAACGAGTAGTCTGCTTAGCTGTAGAGTTCAACAGAAACAGAAATGGGGCCTCAGTCCAGAGGAGAATATTTTGCAGAGGCAGCTAAAATTAGGATCTGGCCCTGGGAGTGTGTTTGCAGACATCTGGATATGATGCATAGCAGCGACGCTTCTGTGGATCACCAGTATAATTGCAATAAATAATTCAAGAAACAGCAAATGATGCTAAAAGTGAACCCTCCAGCTTTGCAGGCAGCTGACAGAGGGGATGCCTGCCAGGGTGGGTAAGGGGGCTGGGGATCACAGCAGGTCCCCAGGCAACTGACAGCGATCAAATGGGGCTGCAGATGGACAGCCAGTCCCACAGACAGCTTGGCTTTAGCCCTTGATGTTGTGATTGCAGTCCTTGGGTCCCAGTTGGGTTCTCTGACTCTCTTTAAATGCACAATTTCCCCCAAACTAAGGAACATATAGGAAGAGTAAGGTGGCTCCATGGCTTGGCAGAATTGCACCACACGGATTAAGAGGTGAATTCTGTAGCAAATGGAGCCCCACGTGCAGTTCTCTTGTGCACAGCCTGGGTGGATGTTTGGAAATAACCACCCTCCAGATTCCAGGGCAAAGCCAGGCAGGACTTTTCCCTTATGCCCATTATTCTTTTCTCAGGCAATCAAGACCTTGGCCAGGAAAATACATGATAACTCACAGATACAAGGTATAAATACAGAGGGAGTGGAGAGGATAATTTCTCTCTGTACAGCTGACACTCTGCTATACATCACAAACCCTGACACTTCAGCACCAGCAGCCTCTGCTCTAGCAGAGAAACTTGTCTGCACTTCTGGTTAAAAAGCTAATCTGAACACAGGGCTGTGAGGAAGAGACTCCCTTTGGGACTACAAGACCTTCAGTCATGTAAGTGGAGCAGCAATATCTCTTGCTCACTTAGAATTCAAACAAACAGAAAGATTTTCTTTATTTAATCAACTAAGGAAAAAAAAAATATAAGCAGGGCAGATGGCACTACCTCAGCCACAGCAGGCAGAGGTGGCACTACCAGAATAAACATCAAACAAAGCTCATCTGACCTCCCCTCAGCCAACACACAGCCACCCTTCCATATGGGAGGGCTTAGAAAAAATGGGGTCTTGGAGACCCCCCCTTTTCCATCTCCATACCTATGGCAGAGCGGAGCTCACCTTTGTAGCAATGTGTGAGCTGAATCCAACACCCCAAACTCTGCCCTTTTTAGATGATTAACAGATTAGCATAAAGTTATTTGTCCCACTGATGCATTACAATCTGAGTTTCATAAAAGTCTGTAATTGTGGTTCATTCCTTGGAGCACTCAAAATTCTGACTCATATTTGAATTACAGTTTTGCAAAGACTCTTTATACATATAAAAGGCAGAACCAAATCTGTCTCCTTCCTCCCCCACCTCACAACCTAGACCATTAAAAATCTATATACAAAATGTGACAGGTGAAGCCCATTTGCAGTGAAGTGTAATTATACTCAGAATAATGAACATATGCAAAAGATCCCCTCTTGATCCACTGCCTACCTTTTGTGGGGCTCTGAGTCATGCTGGCCTCACTTTCTTCAGTGTATTTTTTTTTTTGTTGAATTGTTACTATTACTGTTAGGCAACAAAGCTGTGAAAAGAAGGCTAGGTTTTACTTTGCATCCCCTGCTATCACCAGTGACCTCATCAGCTACTCTGCTCTTGACAAAGACCTATTTCAAGATGCAACAGGAGTACCAGCTATTCCCACATCTTGAGTTGAGTTGGAAATCTCCTATTTACCTTGTAAAGAGATATAATCCCACCCACAAACCATTGAGAGACACCGGAAATCAGGGCTCATAGAGTTTGTAGAATTCCTTCTTCATGCCTTGAAGAGAAAGGAAGGCAAAACAGCTCAAAAGAGCAGAAATGGCGATTAAATGTAATTTCTCCCTCTATCTAGAAAAAAATACTACCGTACAAATATGTAAAACATCCAGTAAATTTACTGTTAGTGTCCCAACGTTTCTCCTCAAACTCTTCACTCATTCCAACAACTATGATCTTCCTCTGAAAAGCTTCCCATGTTATGACACTTCCTCCACGAAAACATAGAGGGCATGTAATGGTAATTTCAGCAAAGGAATCACAGAGAAGCAGCAGACAGGAATATTACTGATCAATGGCAAAAAGATTAAAGGTAGCAACATCCTGATGGCACTGTGCTGAGCAATGAGTGAAGAAGATCAAAGGGATTATCAAGTGCAAAGAGAGAGCTTGTGGCTATTAAGCTGACAGAACAAGAAATCCTGTGGGAAATAGGAACAAAACTCTTAGCAAAAGATAAGAATCGGATTTTCTTGTTTCACAAAAGTGAAGATGTTGGAGGGACAGGTGTCAGGAGCTGCAGTTTCTCACAATGGAGCCGATCCTTGAAGGGCAAAGAGATGAAAACCGCGGAGGGAACCTCAGAGGGAGCGGACAGAACTTCTGCAGGCACTGCACACAGTGCACTCCCTGAGGGGCACAGCCCAGGCCTGCCAAAGGAGGGGCAGGGCCACCAGGATGCAGGCAGATTTTAATGCTGAAGTTCTATTTTATGCCTTTAGACCTGGCGTGGCTAAGAACGGGCATAACACCACCTACCTAAATTTAAAGTCTTTTTGCTGAAGAGGATTTAGCAGGTTTAAAGTTCAACATATTTTAAGTGTTTTCATGGATAATTTGAAGCAGGAAGAAAGGGTGAGATGGATTATGAATTTCTTACACTCTTTTACAGCATTTATAATTAACTCTAAGTCTATTTTTTCTTTTTTTTTTTTTTTTTTGCTACTGGGAAGCAGTCATGCTGTAATCTTCTAATTAAGAAATGGCTCCATAAATCACGAGATCTTTTGTCCATGGAGAAACTTACACATACTATCAGAAATATTACACTCTAAAATGGGTTGTAGGCAACCAACCATAATTTTTTTTGTTCTTCTTTTACCTTATTTGTTTAAAATTTATATTTAATTTGAAAATATGAAATGACTAAATTAGTCAAAGAAATTATCCAGCAAGGGCTGGCTGTTGTGCCAATTATAATCTCTGTGAAAATTCATTTTTGCCAAAGAGCTTTGGTGATCCAAAGTCCAGCTGAACCAAAGATGACAAGGGCTATCACATGCCACGTGTCTCTGGCCATCATTTCATTCACACAACGTGTTGCTGGGGAAGAGCCTGGTCCAGTGCAGTGGGAAAAGTGCAGGAGGCGTGGGCTGTGCTGCAGGGATCCTGCTCCACCTGGGCCTGCCTCTGCCTTCTTTTTTCTCCTTGGCTTTTTCACCTCTTGTTCAGATAAACTGAAATCTCTCTCAAACATGGGCCTTCTCTTACTCTGTGCTTGCAGTGCGCACATTACTGGAACATGAAATCCAAGAGCAATAAAGCTTGCCTTGGAGCAGCAGTGACTGGACTGTGTCACTCATTAGCCAGAATTCCCTCCTGTCACCTCCTCAAGTCCACTCCCTTCCTCCAGAGCAACATTAAAATAGGCATTTGTAATTCTGTGTTTCTGGTTGTGGACACCCATCAACAAACACCTTTCACTGTTCTCTCAGGTGGGAGCCGAGGATCCTTATCTCCATTTTCTGAGTGGGGGATGTGAAAGCAGAGACAGACAGGGCAAGACTTCTGAGCTGAAAACACGTGTCCCATATTTATCCAGGCAATGGCTGTGATGTGACAGCCCAGGGGTGCCTGGGTGCATGCAAAGTGGTCCTGCCTTTAGCAGCTGATGAGGAGGGTACCCTTCCTGCAGCCTTTCCCTCTGTATTTCTGCTCTCATGGCACAAGACATGGGGGACCACAGCATAATGCAAAACCCAGTGGCTTAGGATGAGTTAAAAAGTTCACAACTGTGGTAAGGCCCTGAGAATGACAGGAAAAAAAACCCACTCCCTGGAGGAGATGCACTACAGGGGCTCTTTGGAGGGCTCTTGGCTTCATCTGGTGATGGCCAGTGCCAGAGCAGATTCACTGAACCTCAGGCTCTCCCCGTGTGGTGTTTCCTTCTGTTATTATATATTATTATCATCCACAAAAAGAGAAGTCTTTATTATGAATTGTGCAGGCTGAGTACTCTGTGTCTGAGAGCTGCAGCCGACTGTGATTCCTGAGGGAAGGTGGTTAAAGTGCCTGTGGAGATGTCACAGTGCACAAGGCAAAACAAAATAACCCATTTTTGCTGTGTAAAATAAAAAGTCTCTCTGAAAATTTGCTGTACTGAGAAAATGATAGCACTGCATTAAAGACAGCCCTAAATGTCAAGGGAGCATCAGTCATGTTCTTTATTTACAATAGTGGAAGACACAACTTCCTATATATGTGTTGATAGAAAAATAAAAGGGGATTTACAACTCACTTTGTTTGAAATCTTAATTATTCCAGTAATCTTTCAAATGCAGCTCATCAGCTGCATATAAACGCTATCCTAACTGCAAGCATAGGTGTGAAAAGGGGAAAATTCCATTATCAAAGTAATCTCCAGCTCTGAACACTACAGTTTCCTGCACCAGCAAATTTCTAACTGTTCCTTGTGACTGGTGCTGGCAATAGTTTAGGAAAGTAAATGAGTTCCTAATGCAGGATGTAAGATATTCATTAAAGCCTGGGTAGAAGAACATTAATTTACCTTTTGAAACATATCAGGAGACAAATAAGGCAATGAATTCATTAGTATGCATGCACTGCTTCAGCTGCATCAGGTCAGACAAGCTCAGCTGTGCCTCCTAATGCCTGCACTGCAAAACACTGCTGATAGCATTAACATTTTAATAATAATAGTAATAATATTTACTGATAGGCAAAGGCAGGATGTGATTTACTGTAAGCAGAAATCTCAAGTTTTCTATCTAGCTTGCACACAGGTTCACACTGACTCCATGAATAATACACTCAACTCCTTTTGCCAGCTATGGCCAGCAGCAAAACAGGTAAAACAACAACAACCTGTTTAAAAGACAACCTAAAAACATCCTGAAAACAACCCAGGGAGCCCTAACAAGTCAATATTGCAAACATCCTTCACTAACCAGGAAAGCAGCTGAATAGAGGTGAGGAAAAAAAGGGAACAAACTATTTTGTTTGGTATATATAAGAAGTAAATAAATTCTATTCTGCCCCAAATAAAAATGAGTACACTTGCTATCATTTATATACAATCCTCAAATCCTCCTTGCTAAGCTTCAGCTGAGATTCCTATTTAGAGACCCTTCCCTTGGCCACAGAGTCACCCATGGGCAGTGATAAATCACTACTTCAAAATCTGAATTATGCTCTGCTTTGGGGTCTCCAAATATGGGTGAGATTTTCCTTCATGGGCTGGCCCAATGCAGTGTTAGTGCAGGGGATAAAACAACACTTGAGCACTCTTTGATCTGGCTATTGTCACTCAGAAGCCGTGTTCTGTGTCAGAAAAGCTGCTGTGGGAAGGGCTGGGGAGTAATTGCCTGAAGATACTTTAAAGTGAAGTTGCCTGCTGAGATTAAGCAAGAAAATGCAACAATATCTGCATATATTTATTCTGAAAAGCATAATCAGGAGAGGCGAGGAGTTTAAGAAGTGTGATCCCAGTTCACCGAGCTTAAGCACACAGAATTATGAGTTTTCAAAGAATCTACTTCAAAGATAAAATGAGAAGGTAGAGGCATCGGTGTGAACCAGATAATACAGGAGAATCTGGGTTTAACAGCTAATTCATTAAGTGCATTTTTCCACGGTATCTCTGATAGAGCAGCTCACAGCGACCAGGGCAGCTGCTGCACGACAGAGGATGGAGTTATCTCCATGGCTGGCTGCTCTCGAGCCTCTCCCTGATCCAGCAGCCACTCTTACACATCATTAAGAGACAAGCTCCCCACGGGGACCACCACCAGTCTCATCAACATGGAGAGCAGCCCTCTTGCTTTGCATCACTGAAGTCTTGAATATTCCCACATAGCCTCCCTCTGAAACACCACAGCTTTTTAAGGCAGCTCTGGGATTTTCATGACCAAAATAATACATCCAGAGAGGGTCAAATCAAGGATTCCTGATGTTCAGAGCAGCCTGGAAACCAGGTGAAAGCACAGTCCAGTCCATTCAGCACTATTTCACCAGGGATTTATCATAAATGTTTGTGGGGTACTCAGAAGGAGCCCTTTAGATACGAGTTTTAATTGAAAAAGGATTGCAGGGGATATAAACCAACCTAAATGTCAGGGCACTGTTGCTTCCCCTAAAGGTCAGAATGAGCATACTGAAACCACAAGTCTGAAAATGATACCTCTGACAGTGCTGTTCCAGCCATCCGTGGTTATGGAGCAATGCTCATCTATTCCAGCCTGGGAACTGGCAGGGAAGGATGGGAAAACAGCCTCACAGAGGGCTGGATAAGGCTTGGATAGAGCTCTTTGGATATGGCTGCAATAAGAGAGTCTTCTGATGCCTTCCAAAGGCACAGCCCAAGTTATTACAACAGCATTAATTTACCATTAAGGCTTGCTGGAATCAGAGGGGAAGATTGTGATTTTTAAAAGCAGAGTCAAAGGAAACCATGAGCAAAAAAAAAAAAAAAAAGTATTCAGTCCTTTTAAAGTCTGACCTAAAAAACCTTGCAGTGTAAAATATGCACTAAAAAATTTATGTCAGGTTTCTATGGTTATACGTATGTGATATAGAGCAAGCTTTACCTTGCTCCTGCTGGCCTTACATGCCATGAAACTCAAAGAGCTCTTCCCAGTGGAAGGGCAAGGCCTGACTGAGGTCAGCAGACACAGCTCTGTTGGCTGTGCAGATGAGCTGAACAGCTACCAGGTCATTGCCCTCTGCCTCAGCAAGGCTTTACTGGCATGGACAAGGGGAGCTCAGGGCATCTTTCCCGCTCTGCGGCACCTCTTGGGACAGGGTGGTTCAGTGCGTTCCCTTCTCCCACAACACTCAGAGAGGTCCGTGCTAACCTCATGAACCTGCTGGTATGGGCTTAACTCCAAAACAGATAGAGAGGTTACTAATCCCAGTCCCATGGACCTCCATGAGCAGCCCTTACTCCTGAGTGTGAAGGGCCCTGTGCACAGCACGTCAGAGGATGGATTTATGGTGTGAAACTCTAACAGGGGCAAGAAAGTTTCTTTGCTTTATACCAGGAGAAAATTCCAACCCCTCCATCCCAGAGAAAGGATTCAATTCTCCAGAAGAACAACAAATGCTTGTTCTACGTGGAGACAAAGGGCCAGATTCAGACCCAACCCATGCAAAAAAAATCCAGAGTAAAGCCTCAATGTTAAGGAGTTGATTCACATTTCAGGCAGTGTAAGGTTGCTGAGGCTCTCTCTGAGTGTGCCTCCTGGTTTCTAAGGAGCCAGCTGTTATTTATGCAGTCTATTTACACGTTCTCTTGGCTCTTTATGCAAAGGAAACATTTTACAGTTCAAGCTCACTGTCTTTATTTTCCCCTTAGCTGTCCACACATGCATGCACTGCACAAAGAGAAGGTAGGACAAAGAGGTTTAAAAGAACCACATATAGGTTTTAAGGACAAGATATTTCAGGTTGTCAGTATGAAATTGTCAGAGAACTTAAATTACTACTGTCTGTGCATTCCTCCCTCCTAAGAGGATTGTGCTAATTAAACAAGAAGAGATTATCAAACTTTGTCTACAGCTGATAAAATCCAACTACAAATTAAAATGCATGTTAAAGCTAATCCATCACAAACTGAAAAATTAAGCTAGTGCATTTGTAATGTTTTCAGCATCTTTTGTCCTTCAGATATTACCCAAATACTAGAATTTGGTTGAGTTTAATGTTTTGCACTTTTGTGGTGATTTAGAATTGTACATTCCATACAGTTTCTAAATGCTCATCTTCTTTGCATGTTTATGTCAGTAATTTGCATTCCCTTTTACAAATGGAATTGTAAAAGAAAAGGGAAAATGTAAGCAAGCTGGATTAAAATAAACTTTTGCCTCCTTCCAGTGCCAATAACTTTTAAAAAGTTTCCTCTCGCTGTTGCATACACCTCTGATGAGTCACAGCAGCAGAAATGCCAGAATGCCACCAATGAAAGGCTTTTCCCTTTTTATTATTGGAACAAGCAAGAACAAAAAGTTCTAGAAATTCAGAGGGAGACACTTACCCCTGGGATCCCAGCCTTGTTTGCACGTATGTGCCTGAGTCATTGTAGCTGTGATTAACCACATCAAAATGAGGGAGCTGGTCCAAAGTGGCACACCCAAGCCCAGGCACTGTTGCCATCAGAACTTAAAGCTTGAGGGTACTAAAAAAAGCACCCAGTCTTCAGATATCCATCTTATCCTTGATAACTAAAGGGCACTTTCCTCCTGGAGCAAGTCCACTGCAGTCCAAAACAGTGAGTGTGACAATAGCCAAAGGGTGAAGAAACAGATCTGAATTGAAAAGATAACAGAAAGGCCACATAACCTCAAAGAAAAATTACAGCTCTCAGCCACAGGAACTGGGGTCTGTTCCATGGTCTGCTGCCTGCTCGTAGCATAACCCGGGGACAAATCATGTTGTGTTTTTCCTCCTATTCTTTTCTTCTTCTCATCACTTGGCATTTCAGACCCCTTTTGAGAAGGGTCTTTTTGTTCAGTTGAGTTTGGTGATACTGAATACTAATTGTAGTAGTGATCTTTAGGACCTATGATGATTCAAGTAATAATAGTATAGTTGAGAAAAAATAAAAGGTATGTGATGTCTTTCAGCATAACAATCTTGCACCTTTTAAAGTAACTTTAAATATCTTACTCATTGCTAAAGTATTTATTATGTCAATTTTTTTTTGTCCTAGCTTTGAAGGATATCACGACTCTGATGGACTCAAAATTCTGAAAAGCACAGGCTCCTCCTCCTAAACAGGGGACACACAAAGCAAACTCCTTGAAAAATCCAAGCCTGAGAGAAAAGAAGGAGAATGTGGGTGAAATACTTTTGCCCACAAGTGACTGTTTTTCATTTGCCAGATGACATTTGAGTGCTGCTTTTCTATTTGCCCACCTTTCATCTCCTTGACTCAACATGCACACTGTGGCCACGTCCTCCCCAGGAGCTGAGAAACCAGCCTGAGAAGTGTCTTCATTCCTCTTGCAGCTTCCCAAAAGCACCAGCAAATCCACTCATCTAACAAAGCTGCCCATGCCCTGAGAGCTTGGGCTGGGTTTAAGCTCCTCTTACACAGAAACCTTTCCACACCACCACTATTCATCTGATGTCCCAGGGAACTGCCCCGCCAGCCGTGCAAAGGGAGCCAACCTCTCCATCCTCTCCATGCTGATTGTGTGCTCACATGGACCTGTGCTGACCCAGCACAGCCAAGACACGGATTAGCACTGTCTGTGAGTTGTCTTCTCTCAAACTCATGTCTTCAGGTCGGCTGATTTGTTGAGACCTGCTCCAGCCTCTTGTGCCATGTCGCTCCAGGCAGAAATTAAGATCCCGCTCTTCGGGGAAAAGAATAATTGCAGGTCCCTGGCTTTTCTCCAGTTTAAAGTGGAGCTAATTCCTCATAGTTCTAGGAATTGGAATAACAAATTCCACGTGTCCCTGCAATTGCTTTGAATTTGCACTGTGATTTGTGCTGGAGTAAGGTCCATTTAGACTAGAAAACACAAGGGTAGTATTTACTTAACTGATTATGCTGCATTCTTGTCTTATGAATCACTCTCCACAGATGGTACTTATGCCATGTCCTACTTTCTGGTTTGACAAACGACTGCTCTAAGACACTCTTATCTTGGCTCTTGCACGAATGTAACTGCATTGAATGCAATGGAATTATTTTTTATTTATCTTGGTGTCAACAGAGCTGGACATAAGGCCTGTAAAAGCAAAAAAGTGCCCCAAATACCTGTAGAATTCAATATGGCACATTCATTATTTATAAAATGATTGTTTCTGTTGCAGAACATTATTGATATTGTTATTTTGTGAGCTTTCCACATGTACAACTGATACGTACAACTGTACATAGTCAATACTGCTTGAGATTATTAAGACTGGTAGAAGGTTTTTCAATCAATATATTCTCTCCAAAGAGTATGCAACAGTGGGGGAATTGATTCTGTTTTCATAGAGGTGTAAATAAAAACAATTCTTAGAAGCAAAAGGAATTGTAAAAGCGGGAAACAAGAAGGCCATATGTGATGTAAAGATTAACATACATTTTAAATACAACTTCGTGGCACTTTGGAGACCATTTTGGGATTACAGTAATTTTATATTCAGTAAAAGGCAGCGTTCAAATATAGAGTCACAAATTACTTCTAGTGAGGAAAAAAAGAAAAAGAAGCTCTCTCTCTTTTTTTTTCCCCTCCCTCCCACCAAAGGGTTTGTCAGCTTACTCTTGCAAATCCTTACTAAAGAGAGTCTGCTTGCAGGAACAGTACTGCCAGAAGCAGAAATCAGTGAGAACAAGCTGTCTAAAGACTCATATATGAAAACCAGCTTACAAAGTTCCTGGAAGAATTTCCTATTGCAGGAGCCCTTCCAGTCTCTGAGGGAGAAAAGAAGGAGCAACTGCCCCGCAACCCAGAGAGAGATGAGAAGGACTTTGGACCTACTGTGGGCTACCCTTTCAGGCTCTGTATGATGAAAGGAGTGTGAAATGGCTGTGAAAACCTGAAATCCCCCATCTTCCTTTTTTTTCTTCTTCCCCACCCCCCCACCCCCCCACCTTAGTGATTCCTTCTCTCAGTCTGCTCTGATTACAGTTCATGGCTTCAGGACTGGTTCTTTGACCATAGCAAGGTCTCCTAAATAAGCCCCAAATAGACAGCGAGTTCCTCTGTCCCAGCACATCTGGAGAGAGAGGGAAATCTAGTGCCTGTGAGACACTTCTTCAAACTAATCCATGCACATCACTACCAATCACCTACCTTGACTAATCCACCCAGGGAACATTTTTCCACCCCACGGAACAGGAGCGGATTTAAATCCCATATGTGTTACATGAATTTAAGGATGTCCTAGATCCCTCTCTGCAGCCACAGTGCTTTGGGCAGCTTTTGCAAGCTGATAGGTTTGGCTTTAGACAGCTTGGGAAAAGGAGGCTGTTAAGCAAAGCAGAAAGTATTGCACAAAACGGGCTGAGCAATTGAGTTGATTGTACTTGTCCTTTCATGGAGAATTATCCAGGCTGGGGGAGGTGCTATCCCTGGAGGTGCTGTTAAATACTTGTGCTGGACACTGAAAGGAATCAACAAACTCATGGCATCTCATACTGGCTATTTTTGGTGTCCTGGCCAAACCACAATTTGGGTAATTACATCCTGTCCACCTCTGCTGCTGTTATACTTTCAATCAGATGTAATATTCTTCACATCCTGTCCAAAACAACTGTGTGCTGTAAAAATAGCTATTTCATTTTTGCAGAGAAGTGACTGGTTTTCAGCTGTGGTTAGGGTTGCTTGCAGATGTAAAAAATAAATAAATAGGACTTCTGGATAGAAAAATTCAGTGCAGGCTGTATTCTCTTTTCACATCAGCTGTAATGCCTGACCTTCGTACACTAACCCCAGACCTTATTAGCTATTTTCTACCAAGTGCCCAGAAATGCAGAATCACTCAAGACCTTTCCTGCTTGGCACTGGGTGAATCCACAGTGACAGTCCCAGCTGGGAAGAGTTTGCAGCCTGAATACCTAAGACAGTTCAGGTAAAACATAAACCCATCTAAAGCAAAGAGACTTGGCCAAGGTCACCCATGTCTCTGTCTCTGTGGCAGCCTGGGGACCTCACCTGCTGCTCAGATTCCTGACACCTTTGAACAGTCTCCCTTCAGGGTCTCTGTTCCTTTCCCTTTCCCTCTTGATCAGTTTATATAAGTTGGATTTGTTTTTGCTTTTTCATGATTTTTA
Organism: Acropternis orthonyx; assembly: GCA_035583155.1. Taxonomy (NCBI): domain Eukaryota; kingdom Metazoa; phylum Chordata; class Aves; order Passeriformes; family Rhinocryptidae; genus Acropternis; species Acropternis orthonyx. The sequence goes on from JAWWEU010000020.1 coordinate 16,625,908, forward strand.
CTTCCCTCTTGCCTTCCTCAAACAAAAGCATTCAGTCACTGAAGTCTATTTTTTACCTATTTGTTGCATTTTTAAAGTGCACGTTGCTCAAGTTGATACACTGAGCAGCTGCTTTAACAGCACTGCCATTTAAAGCTGGATTGCTCCGAGTCTTCTCCCAGCTCCTGTCTGCAGTGAGCCCCCTTGCTAGGGGTTAGGGCTAGAGGTTGTTCGGCAACAAACCAAAAAGCCTTGGAAGTCCCTCTGGAGGCAGCATGCCATCTGGAATTTGCATTGCTCCTTGCTGTGAGCATGCCTGGTGGGATGGACTGGGGAGCGAGACCCGAGTCCCTGTTCAAAGCATCTGCAGCACAAACCAGAGGCAAAATGTCCCAGGGCTCCGAAAGCTGACGTGATGTAGATCTCTGCCTTCTCTCTTTCCCTTTTTCTCTCGCTTTCCCCCTCTCAATCTGAATGGGTGGGTTAGAGCTGATGAGTCTCCCAGACTGATCTGAGAAGGAACTGTGAGGATGGAGTGGATGGTGAGCGAGCTGAGATGGTGCCTTAGAGTGGGTGGGTGAGAAGGAGAGAAAAGGAAAATCCGTGTGAGCAAGATCCTGAAGATTTGACAAAGCTTCCTCAGAGCTCAGGAATAGCTTTGCCTGACTCCAAACTAAACAAGAAACTCAACACCTGACTAATTAAGGGTGATAAAAAGTTCAGATTGAACTTTTGGCTCTGTTAAAGCCTTTTGCTACATGCCTCAGACACCAGCATTCAGGCTGGGACCAGATATGGCAACAAAGCATAAGCTTCACTTTAGGCCTAATAATTATTATTATTATAATCATCATCACCATCAAATCATTATTATAATTATTATCATTGTTATAATTGTTGTTATTATTATATTTCAGTGGAAATAGTCACACAGTTGAATTCAAATATATGCTAATATCTTGCTGAAGCAGAACCTGTAAAAACAAAGGAGAGAAACCCAATGGACAGTCAGGAATAACAATTTAACACAGAACTGGTTCCTGTTTTCAAATGGGAGAGCACAGCTTGTTGTAACTGCTGCAGATGGGAACACTGCTGGGTTGGAGGGAAGGTATTACAGGCTTGAGGACCTGTCCCAAAAACTGTCCTAAGACCATTTTTTGATACAGATGCATTTCAAAACTCTACAGATGCTCCCTAGGCAAGCAGAGAGGCAAAATTGCCAGTCTAAAACCTGCTGGCTGCAGCAGAGCCACAGCCCAGCCCTAACTCTGCTATAACCGTGCTGCAATGGCTGGTGTTCAAAATAAATTGTCATCTCCTTTCTCCAGCCGCTATTACTATTTCTGTGCATGAGAAGTAAATAGATGTTTTATTTCATCTGCTACTCATGGAAGCGAAATGCTCTTATATGTGCCACACTCCCATCCTGAGGAGTAATGGGAAAACACAACTTGCATTCTTAAGCTCAGTCTGTATTTGAATTTTTGTTAGCCCAGCTCTGACACATAGGAGCTTGGAAAAAAAAAATAAAAAAAAATCACACCCTCCAACTAACGAATAGCAATGTACAAAAATCCTTGTATATCTTTGGCCAAAATCACTTTGAAATCTGGTTTAATTTATCAGTAAAGAACCTTTTCCTTTTTTTTTTTTTTTTGTACAATCTATTTCTGGCTAGGGAAGATCGCTAGGTCGGTGCTGGCTCTCTCAATATGGATCAGAAGGCAAGCTTAAACTCTGAAGTAGTCAGCCGCTCTTAGAGTTTTTGGACCCAGAATCTGCTAAACGGCAGACTGGTTTTCACCTGCAGTGAGCCTGCAAAGGCCAACGTCACACTGAAGCGAGGTGGGGCCCCAGCACAGCAGCACAGCCCACAGTGCTGTTCTCTTGCTGGAGGGACACAGAAGGGAGCACAGGGACTGGTTTCTACCCTCCCACCCGCCACGGTGGGATGGAATGGCTCCGCTGTGGGCACGCACATTCCTCGATATTTCTAGTTTTTCTCCTCAGCTTACCGGTTTGCTGATGGGCATTTCAGGAATCCATGAGCCACTCCTAGCTTTGCTACCTTCCTCTTGCTATTGCTTTCCCCAATATTCCAACTTGCCTGCCCTAGCTGCATCCCAGCTGCAGATCCCTAAATGGTGGTTTATAGCATTTATATATACACTTCTGAGTACAATCTGATCTGAGCACACGTGGAGGTGCTGTGGTCTGGGTTCTCCCTGCACTCCTGCTGTGGCTTGCTGGGCTGTTCCTGCCTCGGGAAAAATCCAAGTTGCTCCATCTGGGCTGTGCTAAGAGAAGCATCTTGTCATCCTCTGTGTCACAGTCCCTGGAGCAGCCCTGTGCCAGTGCCTGGCAACGCTGCTGGGGCAATGCTGGCAAACACTGAGTAAAAAAACAATGCAACTGGAAAAATTAGCATGGTCACCAGGCAGGAGAACATCCCCATATGCTTCCTTCAGGAAGTCCATGGTTTCTTCAGCACCATACATGGTTTGTGAGCAGAACAGATCTGCTCATTGCTGCCTGACTCCAGCTGCAGAGGCTTTGGCTGGGCAGAGGTTCAGCAAGGACAACGTTCATCTGCACTTACCAGGAAAAGGGCTTTCCAAAGCACACACTGGATTCACTGGTGCACTGCTGTGCTGCTAAAGTTTGTGCTTTCTGGGTAGAACTTCTAAAAATAACCTCCTCTGTAATATTATGCTCAGAGCATGGATATTGCTTTTGGCATTTTGTTCTCTGTGCTACAGCTGGGACAACACGACCAAGAAAAAGTTTCCCATGGCCTGTTCTTCTGATTTGCTTTACACACAACACAACAGTGACACTAGAACACTCCAAAACAAGAGAGAGGGAAACATTTAATTTCTGCAGGTTTTTTTCCTTAGCTGATTCTCTTGGGCTTAGGATGTTACACTTCATGTGGTACCACAATATCTGCTGTGAAGGAGAAGGGGAAGGTTGCAATGAAATGTACTTTAAGCTGTATGTTACAGATAGAAGCTGAGCACTGAAGTTAAAAGTAGGGTTTGTCTTAAGATCTTGTCTCAGGTTGGACTGTCACATGGTCATCAATGCCAGAAAGTCTCAGATACAGAAACAGTATTTCAAGGGAGACAACACAGGAAAAACTGGAAGAATCTGCCCTTATTTTAAAAAATTGCAGCTCTCCAAGGCCACACAATTTAAATCTTGGTTACACACATCCAGCAGAAGTCATCAATGATGGATGAATCACTGTAGGTGGAGATGGATGAGCTGTAGTTATCCTTCCTTATGAGGAGGGAAACAAATACTTTTAGCTGTTCATTTATTGCTGCTATGATCAGATGAAACAGGATGGACCATGGATCTGGTCTGCCCTTGCAGTTTAACCATTCCCACTGTTCATCCACTTTCACCCACTGCAGACACTCCTTCCCATGGGTGGAATTTGCAGTGCAGCAGTTGGGTTGCCCAAGAAAGGAGGACACATGCAGAAGAAAGACTGGAGTGGGCAAGAATTGATGCCCACCTCCACCTCACACAGAAGTTAGCTTCACTTAACTGAAGTTCAGTGGTTTAGAGGGCAAATCTCCTGGTCTTTCTTTCTCTGGACCAATTATCTTAATAAATAAGTTCTCCTGCACAGGTTCATAAAACAGATAAAACAATTTGCTTAGAGAATAGATAAAATCAAAGTAAGGAAACAACAAAACAGGAGACCCACACAAGAGCAACACAAACATTATCAGGGAGAAAATGATCAAACAAGGTTCCCAAGGGATTTTCAATGCCATGCTCTGCTTTGAATGCACACATTTCACCAATAAAATGCTAACATGCTCCTTTAACACAGCATGAAGAAGCCAAAGGTCTAGTTAAGTTTCTACTCAAATAGGAATTTTAAAGATAAAGACCTACCCTTATTAAATACCCACATAAATACACTCACATGCACACACTGAGTGGTCTCCAGACTTTTCAGAGCTTTCTATTATTTTTAGGATAACAAAACACTAATTGAAGACTTGTCTCATAACTACACTTTGATGAATTTTGGTCCCCTCACCACTAAAAATGTGAATTCAAATCAGACAAATCTGTCTCTGCAAATAGTTTCTACCCTTTTATATGGAAAAAGAGTTGAGCTTATTTGAACTACCATCTTTCACAATGCATTTTATTTAAAGATGCTTTTAAGATCTTGAGAAATTTTCTTCCTTGTGGCTAAGGGAATAATTCTTCTGGGTTTATTGCTTTTTTTTTTTTATGTGCTGAAATGATTTTTTTTAACCTTTTTGCTCACAAAGCAAAACAAATATTGTAATTTTGCTTGGCCTATTTAAGAATACACAACTGCCAGAAAATCGATAAGAAATGGGTTTTTATTTTATTAATGACGTGTCATCTCTAAGATCACTTTGAGCAAGATACTAGATATTCCTTCCTGCCAAGTTTTCTTTCTACCCTTTCCCTCCAGCATGTAAATAAAGAAACTGGCTTTTCCCACTGCTCTGGTAAGTTATTCTTCTGTGCTGCCCAATGTGTCGTCACATACAGGATGGTACCAGGGAGGGCTTTAATTGCAGGTGTCAGATTTCTTACCATTGGTGGTGTTTGGTGGTAGACTGTGATGCACAACAGACAATTACCTTCAAGAGGAAGAACACAAAGGCAAAACTCGAGTTGTGTAACATCCAGGTTTCAGTGTAGTCAACAATAAAATTAAATTTTCCACTTTGACAAACCACCTTAGCCCTGCCTGATTTACTGGAAATGTTCTGGGTGGTGCTGTGATGTCACAAGCCTCAGAAGTGGCACAGACGTCGATGCCATCACCTCTCCAAGAGAGGTGTTTGGGATATCACCCATGAAGCAGGATGGATGAGAGCAGAAAAGACAGTATAAACTCCAGCTAGCTAGGATTTATTTTCTGTATTAAATAATTTCAAACCCAAGACACTGCACAAGGAATTTGCAGAGGACTGATTTACCACACCTTGCCACAGGGCAGGGAAAAGCCACAACCCTCTCTGGAGCATCCTTTGCTCCCCTGGCTTTGGCCAGCCACTGAAACAAGCAAAACTGTTCTGTGTTACTTCTCCGCATTTTTACATCAGGCCATTCATTTCAAGCCTCCAGAAACCAAGGCAATTGTAACTTGCTTTGGCTTCAAATCTGCCAGGCTGTGAGTGTGAGCCAAGAGGCCTCATGAAGACTTTCTTGGTGAGAAAGTCCTCCCCACCCCTGCTGCCTGGCGTTTCCTTGCAGAGAGAACTGCAGAGCTGAAGGCAGAGGGAGCCTTTGCTACAACAATTAATTAAGTTTGAGTGACTCCCTTTTTTGGTGCTGCCAAAAGTGAAACAACCGCCAGTCTGTCCTGGTGTTGCAGATCAGCATGAATTGTATGGACAGTGGGGCAACCTGGGGCATCTGCACACTTGGCTCTGCACAGCTCAGTCATCACAAAGCAGGGTAAGGAGCTTTGAAGCAGCGGGATAGACAGAGGAATAGTCTAATCACTGGGAGACTGTCAACCCTGTTACACTGTATGCACAAGTTGGGGAGGGTTTACCTTCATGCCTGTGGAAGGTCCTGAACCTACAGTCCTGACATAGTCTGTTTATCCAGAACAGATCCAGTGTGGGCAGTGCGTTGCCTTGATTTGAGTATTTAAACAAAACAAAACAAAACAAAACCAAACCAACTCCAGGAATGGCTTTTTTTTTTGGTGGAAAAAAACACCCCAAAACCAACCAACAACCAAAGAAACCAAACAAACCAGAAAAGTTCCGTACAGGCATTGCTGGAGGTTCAAAGGTGTTAGCCCAAAGCCGAGCACATGGAGAAGGCAGGAAATTTGCTGGCTCCACTGCTGACAGCTGGCAGGTCCGGCTGTGCCTGCAGGATGACAAGGGGTAACTCCAGTGGGGACTGGGCCAGGTTGTCCCTTCTGTGGAAGCCACTGCTCCACACTCGCCTTTATCCACAGGCTACTTTGTTGGAGCAGCTGAAGAGGTGAGGACAGAAGTGCAGAAAATGCCCACCAAGTGCCAGTTCACGGTGCCACTGCCTGCGGGTGGTACCACTCCACACCTCACCAGCTGCTCAGTTCGGATCCCAGCACGTTCATGTGCCTGCTTTTTGGCTTAGGCTGAGGGTATAACCAATCCAGCACACACCCGTTCCAGATTCCTCATTTCCAATGCACTAAGCACTTGGGTTGTCTTTAAGTATAATTTACAAGGCACAAATTGCATGGACATTGATGGCAAACTGCTGTATGTGTTTTTAAAGCCAGACTGAGTGCTTGGAACAACTTTTTCCCGTGGTAAAATACTCGGTCAATTGATAATCCATGAGTGTGCATCAAATGTAGCAACCATTAAAAAAATAATAAAACAAAAAATAACTCTATCCAAAAAAAGCCTTGACTCTTAAAAAATATTTTCAATGACACATATTAAAAATGAAGGATGTTTCTATTTATATCTGCCTTTATATTTCCTGAAGTTCAAAAATAGCAAAACTAGCCAAAGCCTAAACAATACAACAATTGTTGCTTTCAGATGAGTGAAAAACTCTATGTTCTCCAAAATTATTGTGATCAATCTTTTTTGGTGTAAAAATACATATATTTTGCCTGTGTAGCATGACCCCCCCTCCACAGTTTTAGTCTCCTTCCCATTTTCCGGGTGAACCTGCACATCAAAATAAGAAAAAGAATCGATTCTCCAATTTTTTACACTTCTCTAACAAGGCCCAGTCTCACCTGATGAAATACCTACAGAGCGTAACTGTAAATTTTATCGTGTACCACACACACTTGGTCGATTGAGTAACAGCTACGAGCTCTTGGAAATCAATCTATATTTATCACGTAACCCAACCGTTCTGAACAAAGAGCGGGACGCGTTTTCCAAGCGCGCTACGATCTGGGATCTGTGCGGGTGTGTCTGTGTGTGTGTGCTGGAGAACATTCTGACCACAAACGGAGCTGATTATCGATATAATTACGCTGCAATCACACTAGAGGAGAGTATCCAGTAAATCAAATCCAACTGTCCGCCCACTCGCAGTGAAGAGACTAAAACCTGTCAAATCAGGGAAGGAGGAACAGGTGGCCTCATTTGCAAAAAAAAAAGGCTGTTCCTCGCACGGCCGAGTGCCGTACATCAATACTCACACACATTTATTAAACACAGAATATCACTGCTTTGTGGGCAGCACATTAAAGATGCTTCTGGTACATGCACCGATATAAAATCTGACACCCAGGTCTCCTCATACACCGAGCAAATAACCTGGGATTTACTAAGTGCTGCCATAAGTTTTCACCTTTTTAATGTTTCTAATGGCTGCTGACAGCAGCGTGCAGCCTCTGTGGCAGCTCTGCCCAGCCTGTGTCCCTTCAGCTGCAGCAGCAGGTCTGGCAGAAGCTTGGAGGAGACTCCTGCTATGCTGACGTGGGGCATCCTCTCCTCCCACAATGGGGAATGACTCCCATTGCTGGAGCTGCCCAGCTGGGGTTCTTACTTGCTGAATCTCAAGAAGTCCTTGGTGTCCCACCCAAATGATAACTGCTGCCTCTCCAGATTTTAGAAATGGCTTTAACTTGAAAAAGGGTGGCTTTAGATTAAGTATTATGAGAAAATTCTGCCCTGTGAGGGTGGGCAGGCCCTGGCACAGGTTTCCCAGAGAAGCTGTGGCTGCCCCATCCCTGGAAATGTTCAAGGCCTGGGTGGATGGGGCTTGGAGAAACCTGGGATAGTGAAAGGTGTTCCTGCCCACGGCAGGGGCTTGGAACAGGATGGGCTTTAAGGTCCCTTCCAACCCAAACCGTTCTATGATTCTATGAAATTTTGAATACTGAGGGCAGAGGTTTCTTTTGTCCTCTCTGAAGTTCTGACATGGTGGACATCAGTGGCCAGGGCGTGAATGGGGAGAAATACCAGATTTCTTTGAACAGTGTGTTAAGGAGAAAAGTTAGAGGATATATTTTTGTCCAGCACTGTGGCTCACTCTGTGGACAGACCTGGAAGGGCACTGTGTGGTCTAACCATGGTTCACTATTTACTCATGGCCCTAACACAGCCACCATGCAAGGAAGGACCAAGAGATCAGCCAGGGTTACAAAACAGATGGGACTCAAACTCAAACCTCATGAAAGCTGCCTTACATAGTTACCTTATGTTGGAAGGAACAGGCATAGACATAAAGAACACGTGTCAATCAACCCAAATGGGCACCACTGGCAGCAGGGACAGGAAGATACTGCTGTGAATTCAGACACAAACAGCTGCATTCACCTGCTCACAGAAGACTGATGTTTCAGCTGTGGATATTGTAATGACCAGACTATGAATCTTCAAACTCAAGGTTAATTCTGGTTTTCAGTAATGGATGGGAAAAGCTGAAAATCCATCAAAACTACAAATAGGAAGAAAATGCCTCTGAAAGCAAATGTCTTGAGAAAGTACTAGGTATTAAATGAAAGGCAGGTATAGCAAATGCTGTGAGCTCTCGAGATTCAAGTATGTCCTTTTTCCAGAGGTACCTGAAGGAAAAGATTAAAACCAGCTGAATGTGTTAGAAGGAAGGTTATACAAGCTGCCCTCTAACAGGAGCATCTCAAAGGCTCCAGTCTCAGGGACACCTCTATTGCTTATTATCTAAAGGGAGAAAATGTACAGGATTTAAAAGTACAAAACATACAAGGCTGTCTGGGATAGACAGGAATTGCAGTTACTAAATACTAAGAAAGAACGGTGATCTGTGGAGTCATTAAGCCCTTATTTTCCTAGCTGCAGATGGTCTTGCCATACAATTCCTTTCACAAACATAAAACAGCTGTGTTCAAGTCTTGGTACTGAGGTTGCAACCCCAGAGATCTATAGAAACATGACAAATCTAGTATTCATGCACAGCCCTTATTCCCAGGGCTAAAAGAATAATTCTGAAAGTTGAAAACTCTAGGAGAAAATGCTCTATTATAAAGAGGTTTAAGGACCCATCTGAAGAGGAAAGAAGGCATTTGCTTTAACAAAGATTCACTTTTAATTGTTTTGTGTGATTTCAATGTGTGCAAACTGATTTGGGAGAGAGACAGTTTGCAAAGTCCTCTTGGTTTTAGTAGCAGTGTATGCTCTAGAATTTAACCTGTAAACTGCTTCTCATAATATCCTGTAATGGTTTCCTGCTCTCAGGAGCATAGAGGGCAGTTGTCCATGTAAATCCCACACGAGATAGGTGACCCCTTTATGATCCAGCACACACAGTGGATGAGAGAGATCCTGCTTTCCTCATAAAACCAATCATTCTTCCCTAATAGTCTAGGATTTGCAGCTGTCATAAAACCCACCCTAACCATATTTAGCAGGGAGGGGTGTATTTCTGAACTTGAAGGTTAAAGACCTGCACAAGTCCATCCCCATGGCTGGACTGCCAACAGAAGTCAGTAATTCACAGCGAGCTACCACTGAACAGCACTGAAAAATAAGAAGCCCCTCTACAGGAGCAAAGGACCTCCTGGAAGTTGCAGAGTTATGTGCCACTGGGCTGTGCAGCATTGGGAGATGCTGATAAACTTTGCAGCCAATACACCCAGGAGTACCAGTGGGAACATTTTCTTTCCACAATAGCCTCTGAAGTCTTTAACACAGAATATAATATTTTTAGCCTACTCAATGTCTCGCCACCCTCCTCTCCAAGGCAAGCCATACTGATGACATCTTCCTTATCATCAATAAAAATGATGTACAACAGACTGTGGAGTTATTCAACAAGCAATTTCCAAAGATCACCTTTACTACAGCGTATAAAACAGATCTAGGACTCCCTTTCCAGGATGTCAGAATTTTATGAAGCATCAACGTTACTCTTGCAGCTTACCTGTTATGAAAAGAAAAGCGCTTCGCGGAGACATACAGTGTTTTGCTTGCCTCAGCACATTCCCATGACCATGCAGGAAGGTTGCCTGTGACGAGGATTGTTATCGAAAGCATCACAGAGGTGATGCAAGAGATGGAAAACCATTTGCAAAACACACCTAAAAGGAGCGGAGCAGATGTTGCTGTCTACCTGCTCATCCTGCCTGAGCCTGAAGGCCACCCTCAATGCGAATGGCCCCACCAAGCTCCATGAACACAGATAAGCTCTGCTATTGATGTGTTTTTTTCCTAATTAATGTTGTTAGAAGTGAAAAGATGCCCCCAGAAATCGATTATGTAAATCCCTCAGATGGATGGAAGTTTCTTTCCAACAAAACTGAGCATCACAGATGATTATTTCTGCCATCCACGCAGCAGTGAGGGCAAGCTGAGGGCTAAGCACATGCTTAGAGCTAAACACAGACTGTTCAAGGAACTTCTGAATCAAGGACTGAATCTCTTCTTGAGACTGCAGTGCTGATTTCTGACTGTACAGAGCAGTCATGAAGAGTCAAAAGGCAGACCAGAAACACATCTGTCACTCTGTTGCTATACCACCTTTGTATTTCACACCCATCTTCACTGTTTCCTATCAGCACCTCCTCTCCCATAGCTATGTTTTCAAACCCAGGGACATCACCATTGTCCGGGAACAGGCCCTCTAGCAAAGATGAAATAAAAGTAAAATTGCCATCACAGCACTGACCAAGGATGGTGACTTCTACTCTAACTGGAACAAACAACTGTCTTTCTGTGATTTCTCTACCCTGCAATTTGCATCATGCTTGGAAAGAGTAAGTACAAGAAAATTAGCCCAAAAGAGTCAAAATTAGATTAAAAAACACGGTACCATAACAGTTATCTTCTGCATTTTAGAGCACAGGTAGAATTTACTGCAGGGAAGAAAAGGTGAATGGATTTGCATTTAAGTTTCATAATTTTTAAGGTTCCCAGTATCCAAATCTCCCTTTAAAAGAGCCCTAGTGGACAATAAACTCTTTTAGAAAATATACAGCAAAGCAGCAGTGCCCAATAAAGAGACATAAAATGAGACTGCTGTAATGTTTCAGCTGTTCACTTCCTTTGATGCAGGCAGCTGGCAGCAAGACATCTGAAAAGATGGAAGAACAAGTAACTTCTAATGGATAAATATGTATTTTTCCATACCATATGTGTTTTAAACACCCATAAATGCACACACTCACACATGTGTACTAATAGGATAAACTTACAGGGCAAACAGAAGTGAATAGTCACCGATATAGATAGTGAGCTACCATTAAGCATTTAAAATAATTACAGCTTTTAAACCATGGAAACAAGAATTTTAAAAGAATATTTTCGGTACATTTTCCTCTAGAATGAACATTTCTCAGCCATTTCCTCCTGAGTGAGATCAGAATTCACCAATGCTATTATATTGTAAAAGCAAAAGCTTTCTGCTGGAGATTTGCAACACAGGTGTCCCCAAATTGACCCCCCAGAAATGGCCCAAGAAAGTGATTGCTGATAATATCTCAGCACACAATTAGATTTTTTTATTTCCTATTAATCAGAGGATGCTTTTCCACATGCTACTTTCATGTGAAGCCATGGAAAGACATTCTCTTTTACATACAGACAGCCTTGACCTGCAGAGGGGAGGTGGCAGCTGCCCCCTCTCTCTGCACTCCCCATTTCTTGTGCAGGTCTGTGCTTCCAGGTCTGTCCCCATAAAACTCCACTCTCTCAAAGGGAAACAATTGGATGTACAGCTCTTCACAATGACCTTCTCAGCACAGGAATCAAAGGATATTCATTCTCCACAAAAGCCAGTTTCCACTGTAAGCCTTCCATTCAACAGACCAAGCTGACCTGTCTTTATGCAAAATAGCCCTCAACCTGTGAATTGCTAAAAAAAAAAAAAAAAAAACTACCAAAAGATAGTTTGAAAAAGGAATCATTGACTTATTTGCATTTAAAAAAACCTCCCAAGTGTTCACCATAAGAAACCAAAAAGCCATTATGCTTTATGCAATAGATCTTTGGCCTTGCTTTCCTCCTCCTCCTCCCTTCAGCTCAAGAGCCCTGAGAGGTCTGTGCATCCTGGACCATCCCATCCCCATCCCCAACATCGCTGAGTGCTGCAGGATGGGAGGGGTTTTCGGTGGTCCCAGGAAGCCCATGTCTTCCAGGCCTTCCTGCAGAAGCAGGGGAAGGTTTTTTCTGAAGTTACTCAGCAATGATGTGCTCTGCTTTCCTTGTGGATGTAACGTATTCATTTTCCTGAGTGTTTGCAGCACCCTTCCACCTTGCAGCAACTGGCTTTGTGGGCCAGGCAAAAATTTCAGTGTTATCAGGCACCAGGTGTGTCAATCCCTACCTGTATCTGGGTACAAACCCAGCCCAGAGCAACCAAAACAGAGAATCATTTCTAGAAAAAACCCCTAGACATTAGCTATATTTGGCTTGAAGATACAGTCAAATGTTTTTGTGGTTCTTTCGGCACCTGGACATATGCAATAGGTAAAAAACCAAACTACTTTCTCATGCATATGTCTCTTCCCCTCTCTGAAACACTGAATATATTTTTATCCGATTTATGCCATAAAGGTACAAGTCCTTGAGGTCTTTCCCCATTTACAGCAGGTATCCAGCTCTTATTTTTGCACTTGTGTATTCAAACAAAAAATAAACAAACCCCATGTATTTTCAGGTGTATATTCAGCAGGATGGGGAGTGACTAATCAAGTGCTGCTGTCCCACTGCAGAAGGAGTTCATTCTGGTGCTTCAGTTAGCAATTCCTGCCTGGACACTTCCTACTTCATGGAGGTGCTGTGAGGCTGGAAAGGACCTCAGAGGCTTTGAGCAATGGTGACTAGTGAATTCACTGGGGCCAACTAACAGATTCAATATTGAATTTCCTCATTCTGAGATGATATTTGCCTCAATAGCTTTTAATGGCAGGGCAAGCCTAAGGCATGGACAGAATACACAAAAAACCCACAAAATCCTTGCAACTCATGTTATGATAAAAAAATATAAAATTATGAAAGCAACCTAAAGAACAAAATATTTTTGTCCTTTGGCCATTGATTTCTGTACGAAAAAGTGTTTCCCTTGCAGTGTTTAACATCTTATGGGTTTGAACTGCCAGGAGGTAAGGTTCAGGACAGTAAGACACAGGGGACTGCACTACCTTGGAGGTTCTGATGATGCTCTGAGAGAGCAGGCAGGACCGCGGGGGTCAGAGAGGGCTCTGTGTGACCATGTGTGACCCCCAGCTCCACGAAGAGGAGACTTGAGGACCTTGCAGGTAGACCTGGGAGTTAACCAGGACAGCAGAGGCTCTTTCACATGTTTGGAAAACGTGCAGGGCAGCATTGCTGCTTCCTGCAAGGAACATGCAGGACTCTGTACATTCCTTATGTGCTGCTGTAATTATTACTGCTCTCTTAATCACGTTATGCAAATAGGCTGAGAGGGAAGGAGGGAGAGGAGGCAGACAGAATAACTGAGGAGTAAAGGGCGATACTTCTGGGTGGTTACGACTTTGCTCCCTGATTAAAATTCCTGGAATTCTCAATTGTTTCTTATCAAAAGGCTTAAAAGGAAGATTTTTCTTTTAATAAAAGTAAACGAAGAAAAATGGATCTCTCATTTCCAAGGGATACAATGGAGATCACCTTGTAGTCTGGCAGCAGAATTGATATGATTTGCATTACCAAGGATGACTAAATGGAGTGTTAAATTATCTCAAAAAAAAGAAAGATGTAAATTGATATTCATGACATCAACAAGGTTAGAAAGGAAAAAAAAAAAAGATAGCAAGCCTTTACATGTCTTCTTGTACTATACAAGCATTAATCTTATATTCCATGGGCGCTACACTACTCCAAAAGGCATCTTCTGCTTTTGTGTGACACCTCTAGGAAATGATTTGCAATTATATACACCAGCACTGAAATCTGATGCTGCAGCAATCAGCGTCGGCTATAAAAACACTAATTATTTCTGATAAATTCATTCACTGGATGCATTCTGAACACACAAAGAAAGTTTAGCAAGCTGTAAATTTAATTTTGGAATAAATGCATTGCATTTTAAAGTTTTCTGGTGGGAAAGAGGTAGTGGAGGAGATGGGGAAGCTGCCTCTTGTACATTAGCAATAGAATCTCCCAAAAATATTGGCGAGCAATACTTAAACTGGTTTATTCCTTTTAAAATGTTTCACTGACTCTTCATACAGTTTCCATAGCCATTCATGTGTTTACCTATACACATACGCATATACATGGAATGTTGCAGGAATATACGGTGGAGTTCTAAAAGATATGTGCAATTCCATGAGTATAAATCCATATTTGGCTCCAATATGGGTATTATTACGTTGCATTGATGCTAGGCTAATGCTGCTTCCTAACCTATAGTCTTCTTGGAGCATGGAGAACAGAATTCGTGTGCACCATTCTTGCCACTGCTCAGAAATTTACTTGGCATCACACTTTAAAGACTTGTGAGTTTAACCAAAAAATAAAAGATTATTACCTGTAACTAGTTGCTTAGTAACTAACTAGTAACTAGTAACTTTTGGGACTTTATTTTGAGCCCTGTCATAGGTAAAGCTTTTCTAGGAAGTCTTTGCCCTTGGAGTCATGGGATTATAGCTTAATCTTGCCTATTTATGATTTTATGGCTGCAGAAAAGCACGATTTTTAATAGTTCAGAGGAGACTGTTTAGAGCTATATTAATATAAAAATATTAGGTTTAACTATTTTCCAAATACTTAGGACTTACAATAAGGCTTAACCTTTGCACATACAAGCCAGTGCTAAACATTCCTCAAGGACTGCAAAACCAGAAATCTATTGTTGTATTTAGGCACCAGTTCCTACCAAAAGAGTTATTTATTGCCATGGTGCTGACACTAAATGCTTGTAAAATCATCATGCACATGTCATTCACCTTCTACACCGAGACATGGTGGTGACACAGTGTTGTCACTGTAGCTCTAGTGCTCTGTGGCCTGGACACAGCAAGGGTTTCCCCTGGAGCACATAAATCCCTTCCCAACAGCACAAACAGTCCCTATGTCAAGTACATCCGTGGCCTGTGCTCTGTCCTTCATGATTTGTGAAGTATTTTTCCCTAGTTGCAATTTTCACATTTCCCTATAGGTCTGCAATTTTACCAGCTTTCTGGTACTAGCATACACATATCTGACAATTTTGGAGCTGTTTTCCTCTTCACTGTCTAATACTATGAAAAATTAGGAAAGAACATCAGAATGAGGAAAGGATGTCAGCATTTGGTTAATACCACAGGAAGGTGAGAGGTGGAGGGAATGTAACCCTGAAGTGTCAAGATTGCCTAGTTCTTTTTATTCTTTATTAAAACAAGTTGCAAATGTTTTCTTTAGATTTAAATATAAATCTTTGAGTACATGAGGGTGGCAATACTGACTCATAGTCAGACACTTCCTTCCTCATACCCAAACTTGCTGTGTCTCCATTGAAATACACCAAGCCTGTTAAATTTGTTCCTCACCTCACTGCCAGGACACCGAGTTATGAGAGCCTATTGAAAAATGTGTTTTTAATTCAGAATATCAGTGAAAAGATTTCAGCTCTTTATCCTCCAATACTTCTTTATAGGTGTTTATTATTATACTTTATGTAGATGCTAACTTTAGATTTGCAGATGTGCATATATGAATAAAATATTTGGTAGATGAGATCACAGATTAGGGCTAACAAATGCAGTAGCGATTTTTTCATTTGTAGTAACACAATGACCTTCTTTGCATTGCAAATTTCGCTATACTTGGGTTGGGGTGAGGATATGAAATATGTAATATCAAATAAGGATCTATAATAAACAAAAGTAGATATCTGAGGAACAAGACATCTGAAATTCCCCTTGACTTGGATTTGACAATTTTTGATGTTTCAGTGTCGTACTGCCCTTGCTTGGCTCTTAGTGAACCTCAGGATTCACCCTCTGCTGTCCTCAGATGACCTCTGCATGATGGATTTGATGGAAGCACTACTTCACACAGATTTACACCCCTCGTCTCATGTCGGGAAGAGCATCATTTTCTGCAGAGCCCTTTCATACTGGTGGGCATTAGTGGCAATCAGCCCTGGAAAGTGCCCAGCAGCACAGTGTGGTTTGCAGGGAGATGTAAAATGCTGTATTTAACAACCTGTCCATTAGTGGACCCCAGATGAAAGCTGAATTAAACACCTGCATTCAGATGCTTCTAAACAGTGTTTCCTGCTGCCCTGACAAGTCATACCTAGTTATTTCCCATGAAGGATATTATCTCTTTAGAGAAAATCTGTCAGAGACAGATCAGTTCAATGTTCTCCATCCGTGAACAGTAACATGAAGATACCAACTGAGTGCTCTGTGCAGGCTTGGGAGTGTCTTTGCACATTCCTGTCCTCAAATGTCACCCTTTCAGAAAAGAAATGGAGCCTCTAATGTCCTCTTAACCCCCTATCATGAGACAATAACAGGAGGGATTCAGAGAAGTGCAAACACTCAGAAAGATGCAAGAAAAAGTGAAACGATTGCTTTGCATCTGGAGTGAGAAATGTTTGTTGTCAACCAAAATACATTTTACCTGCTGTCCACAAGTATATATCCAATTAATTTCTATGGAATAACTGAAACCAGAAAAGGAAGAGTCCCCCTAGACAGTGCTACATTCTAATCTCATATACTGGGTTCACTGTATTTTAAAACCTAGCACTTCTTTTTGATGAATAGTCCTTGGCTGCCCTTCATCCTGGCAAAGGACTTTGAATTTCAACCTTTATTTCACATAGTGGTTTTTCACTCCAGATGTTCCCCCTTTAGACATTCCTGATCCACGTTTAGCACCTCAGTTTTGGGTGCTACCCACAGATAACCGATGCTAAGGCCGTTATCGAGCCAAACATCCGCGCAGCCAACATGTAGTCAATTATTTTAATATTGTCTTTTAAATGAATCACTCTAATCGTTCTGGCTGCTTACCTCGAAGGCCAAATTAACTTGTCAGCGTCTTTTGTATTTTAAGGGTCAATTTTAGAAAGGTCTCAGCGATGGCCCAAATCTGCTCCCATTGAAATCAATGGCAAAACTCCCGGGATCCTCACTGGAAGCAGGTTTTGGCAAGTACAGAGCATTTATGAAAATTCTAGCCTTCAGGACAAAATGTCCTCAATATTTCAATGGTGCCCTTCTCTGTGGCATTAAAGAGACATCTACTCATGACACACACACAGAGCCCTAACCCAGGGTGCCTTCTCTGTGCTCCTGCTCTGCATGGCAACATCATTCTCATTTTGCTTTCCACAGCTGCCTGAAGTCATTGCTGCTTCCTAATTCCCTTTTCCTTCCCCAACTGATGGCCTAATTCTTAGATTATTTCTTTTTCTGTTATTTTAACTGCACATTACAACAGCCTGAATTTTAACACATTGGTAAAAGCGGAGGTTTCCCTTTTATTTATTCTCCCTTTATTCATCTTTCCAAAGTGATGCAACCCTTCCCAAACTAGAAAAACCGTGCATTTACCTGCTGTTTACCCCATCTTTCACTTCATTAAATAAAACAAGGCTTAACACCAATCCCCAAAGCACCCCTAAGGACTATTTCCCTCCAAACTGATCCACCAGTGCTTTTCCTTTAGCCGGCATGGACTCCATGCAAACATGTGCACCACCAGCTTCCTTCACATTTCTCTTCCAAGCAGGACTTTGTGGTGTTCTGGAGCTGGCCTGTTACAAAACGTAGATGGATTATAAATGCTGCCTTTCCTCTAATGGCAGGTTTTGTAATTTTAATAAAGAGGCAATCAAGCTCACAGTCGTTTGGCAAATATCCTCCCTGAGGGATCCAAATTTCAACCTTGGGTGCCCAAGGGTGGAAGAACAGAGATACTTCCTTTGTTTTTGAGGAAAGTAAAGTGTTCATTTCACCCATCTATTCCTGTTACATATTTTATAGCAGCAGTTAGGAGCCCCAAACTGGAATGTTGTGCTATGTGCCAGGATCAAGAGGGGAGATCTTGCCCAATGGTAATTTTGATAGATTACTTAAAAGTCTAAATTAAATACAGGGATACACAAACTAAAAGCAAGATCAGGGTTTGTTTATTAAGGAAAAAAGAACTTGGAATACTTATCACACAAAACTACTTAACATGGCAACTCTTCTAAGAAAGCATTGCTGGTTTACATGTAAACCATGTAAATTCAGATTTTGGACTGATGCAAAGTCACAGCAGAAAAGCTGTTCCTGAGCAAATCCTCAGCTGTGGATGTTCCTCTGTTTTTGTTCCGCCCCCCCCCCCCACCAATTTAACTTCTGACTTTCTTAGTTGACTCTGGAAACAGATGAATTTAAACAAAGAGGTGCTCAGTGCACAACTGTGCATGCAGAAAGTTACTGCAGGACATTAGAATGTCAGCTGATACCTCTGGAGTTGATATCGTGAATTATTTTGGAGCTGCCCAACCAGGTAAACAAGCTAAAAGGTGACAAAAATTAGAAATTCAGGCTCTGAGTGCAAGCCTTGTAAAAACTATCCTAAATATGAGAGTTTAGGTTTTCTACCCTTTATTTCAAGGGACTTACAAATTTTCTCATCTCCATTTCTCATGTTACTTTATCAGGGCATAAAGGTGGAGGATTACTGGTCACTGTTAGCCGCTTGTTCAAAACATTGTTATCCCATTTGTTCTCATATTTCTCCATTCTTTATGAATTAAAATAATAGCCAGGGTGGGCAAATCAATCTTTAGGGAGTTTGTGGAGCATCTGCCCAAGGCATCCCCAGGGCCCTTTGCCCAAGGTGGTCTCTGCTACAGAGGGCAAAGGCAGTGGATGACTCTTCCTTGACCTTGGCTCTGGAGCGAGGAGCTGCACCTCGTGGTTCTCCATCAGCTCTTTGCTGTGGTTAAAGCCCTGGAAGATCTGGATATGGATCTGGTTCTTTCCCAATTAGCAGGAAGGCTTCTTGGTTTTCCTGGTAAGAAACCGCTATTCTTAATCTGTGGGCAACTGCACTCATTTCCTGATAGATATCTGAGCCGGGAAATCCCCCTCCTTCCCTCTGGAGCACGGTATCCCCTGGTTTCCAGTTTCTCCACAGTGGCTCCATGCATACCTCACCCTCCTGCTGCTGTAAATGCCAGGAAAACTATGGGGCTGTGCTGCAAAATGCAGCTGACAACATTTAAATCAATGTGTCAAGCGAGCCAGAAGCAGTTTGCCTTTCCCAAGAGCTGGAACATCCAGGAGGCAGAGAAGAAATATCACATTGATTAAAAATAAATAGGAAAAAAAAATCCCATAATTTTAAATTTTTGTTATATTTAATACAGATATGGCAATCATCCATTTAATTTATTTTTCATTACTAAAGAGACCATCCCCTACCACCACACACAGAGAGAAAAGGCAGGCGATTTATTCTTAAACATATTTCTCCTGAACTGACCATGACCTCACTAGGTGTATATTTCTCTCCACTTGACATTATCACAGAGTGAAAGAGTAGTTTTACCTTGCACATAAGACTTAAAAAGAGTAAGTCATTGATCTTGGTTTTCATTTCTGCCACAAAGGAATGCACAGGCATTTTTTCTTCCACAAATGCGGATTTGGGTAAAAGCCAGCTGTACTTCCCTGGTAATATACACCACCAGTTTGTGTGTGACTGGCAACTGATGCTCTTGCCTCTGAAACAGGAGAGCAGTGGCATTTGTCATGGCATGCCTCTGACATTTTCCACAGCAAGGGGCAGATAATATCAAAGTCTTGCTCATTCATTCAACTTCCTGGGGAGAAACAGGCTTCAGAAAATAAACCCAAGGAAAAATAGGCTGTTAGACACTTGTCCTAAATGCTGCAAGAAAAGAAAAAAGTGTTTATAAATGTATCAAACTGCAGGAACAGAGTTTATCTTTGATTTGTCCTTGGTGGTTTTTGTCTGTGCAAGTACACACTCTCCTCTCCGAGGGCAGGGTTTGGCTCCAGGGTCCTGGGGGAGCCACAGGAGGTTTGGGTTTAGTCCTGCAACAGACACCCCCAACAAATTCTCCACACCGAGGACAAGACATGGCATTTGAAAGCTCTAATGTGTCGTCACCTATTGGCAATGAAAAGAAGCATCAGCAAAATCAAGGCTGAGCATCCCATGGGGTCCATCTATTACAAACTCGCCATGCACCAAATCCCCTGGGCAATTGGAAGGACAAGAGGCTTCACTGTTGCTTTTTTAAGCGTCCCCAAATCCATGGGGCAGCACAATGACTGCAAGCCGTGCTACAGAGGGACACTGCTGAGAGAAGTACCTTGAAATAGGTTAATAGTTTAATCTTGAAGTTTAATTCCTAAAAATACATCAATTTGCCACAAGACTGAACGTTCAGTCTGTCTAATACCCCGTACTCAGGATGTCCAGGTGGACAAGCACCATTTTGTGTTAAACATTTGCAGTGTTAGCCCCTTTAACTAAGCGGGGGCTTGATTGCAATTCACTGTGGAGCTGCAGCTCCTGCTGCTGAAGGGAAGGGAGCCAAAGGCCAGGAATGCCAGTGGCAGGGCTTGGCGTGCCTTGGGTAGAGTCCACTGTCACAGCAGGATCTGTCCGGTTCTCTCTTGACCATCCAAATAATATTTCTTTCCAAAAACATGACACTTGGAAGCAGCTCCGTAGTACCAGCCAGCAGCAGAGTTGGTTTCGCAGCTGAGGCACCATTCTTCATATTGAATCTCCTACCGTTCACTTCCTAATAAAGTACATTTTACTCTGGGTAGTTTCCATGAGTTTGTATGCTTACTTGACAACCCACAACACTTGCAACCTGAAGCCATAATTCAGCCATATAAACTCATATTGAAATGATAAATCCAGAGTCTCTTAAGCTTTGCCCTAACCCTCTGTGAGTTCAGGATGTATTTTTTAATTCTCTCATTACGATCACCTCCTTCTTTAATTTAGTGCATTTAGTCTGCACACTCATAAAGGTTTTTACCACACATCCTGGAAGCCGTTTCACTGAAGTCTACAGCAGGCAAAACTAGCCTTACTTTGTAAAGTCACTGCCACAGAGATTAAATTTCTGAGGATATGTGGCCATTGATGCCTATGAGCATGTTTTTAACCTGCAAATATGTAATTATAAGATAGTAATAGTAATAATCCCACATAATCTGCATTTTTGGTGCATGTTCATGTATAGAATATGCACATATGATTTAGTTGCAGTTTTTAAAGTGGAGAACCCAAGATTTAAACAGGAATCTAACACTAGAGATAGATGTCAAGAAAAGGGAGATGCAGACAAATGACCAAGAGCTGAACCTCAATGACCTCCCATCTATCAATATTAGAACAATAAATATGAGAGCACCCAATGACAGAATTTCTGCATAACAAGCACAATAAAATGCCACAATAACAAGAAAATAATAGAGTGCTAACTTGTGGTAAATCAAATTAAGCCTTTTCCACTTGAATGTTTTTGCATGGATGTGTGTTTTGCAGATAGTTACTTTACTTAGCATTACAAATTGGAGTTAGAGTATGGTGCATATAAGCACATTCATATTTCATGAGCCTCTATGTAGCTTCATAGGATTATCATATAAGTGGTATAGATTCCTTCCCTGGCTGTAATGCCAGAGTGTTTTCATTTTAATGATCCTTAATGTTATGCAGACTGCAAGAATTCACGGGATCATCAGGACTTGTGCCTTGGAAATTTCCACTGCATTTTTTCCCTCACTGGACGTTCTGTGTGGTTTTGCCTTGATTTTTCCCATGGGGCAACATCCCTCAGCTAAACTCTTATTCTGATTTTGGCCAACCCTGTAGCACCTTTGCGCCACTGAAGGATGAATTGTAGGTAGGTGTGGTGCCATGGGGCAGAGCACTGGGTTTTGGCCAGGTTATAGAGGGTGGCCTTCAGAGACTCGGCATTGTGTGATTTACCCCATCTGCCTCTCAGATGTCTGAGCTTTCTGAGGGAGAATAAAAGGAGCCTTGGCTGAATGTAAATGGTGTTTTCATATGGTAATATATTACTTGGCTTGGACTGAGCGTGCAGTGGCACGAGGTGCATTGGGGACATAAAAGAAAACAAAAATCCTTGCGCTGAAGAATTTATAGCCTAAAAGAAAGAGCCCTGCATTCTCTCCAAGGTAAAAAAAAACTCTTGGGAATATATCCCAAGATGTATTTGTGAGAAAGATTTTCAGGATATTATGCCTCATAACACTAACATCTAAGAAGCTCTCAGGCTCCCACCACATCATCTGGATGCAGGGGGACCCTGCTCCTGGTGCTCACCTTGCAACAGCCCTGCAGCACAGGCTTTGCAGATTAGGTTGGGTAGGGGGAAAATGTACAGCTGTACAACTTAGAAAGTGTTGTATGTGGAAGACAGTGCTGAAGTTTCTGGGCTTCCTTCTCTGTATCGTCCCAATGGGAGATGGGTCAGAAAAAGGGACCCTGAAATGTGCCTCACATTGGGTGACACTCATTACTCAGTACAGGTGCTTAAATTGCTCCTAAAAGGGAAAAAACCTCACAAATCAACCAAACCCCCCCCCCCCCACTCCTTTACTTCTAGGGCCTTTAAGTCAATGCAGCATTTGGCTTTTGCACTGCAGTCTCCTGGGTGCAAAGATATCTGCATCCATGTTTCTGAAGGAATTTGCCTCATGCTGAGCATTTGTTCTGCTCAAATGCAAGAAGCAGTTTTGCTTGTAGCCTTTACCAGGCTCTGATTGCATTTGTGGCATTGCTGGGTTAAACTGCCTACAGCAGGGTGGCTGCTGCTGTGGTCCCACATCTGGGCATTGCCATGTCTTCATGACCCACTTCCACATACAGATTCCAGCAGAGTCCACCTCTGCGTTAAAAAAGGGAAGAATTTGGCCACAATATCTCTAACATTGTGTGTTACCTGCACGGAACACAAATCCAGCTCAGTGGAGTATGCATTATTGCTAATGGGATATTACATGCCATCTATTTGCTTTTACCATCTTTTAAAGCAACATGACTGTGCCAAATGCACAGGTAGGGTGGGATTTACAGGAACGTTCAGCCTGATGCCTCCCTGCGAGCAAAATCCCTACCTGCAAGATTTCAGTGGAAACAGCAATACCCCAAAATCAGGATTGCTGAATAGGACAGGCTGTTGAGAGGATGCCTTCTTTATTACCTGCATGCTGAGCATGTGCTGTCAGTGTTTTGTATGTGACTACATTGGTTTAAACAAACAAGAGTGTGGTGAAGAGCAAAAAAGCTGACAGAAAGAATGATTTAAGATAAATCATCCTTCAGCAGCCACTTAAGGACTCTTTGGAGGCAAAGCCTGGGTAATTGGATTGCAGACTCCACCTCGAGTGCCCGCGGAGTGGCAGAACGAGCTCTGGCCAAGCTCACAGTCAGGGAACTCAAAGACAAAAACACATCGTCAAGGCTTCACAGGAGACAGGTGGCCTTGGTGGTAGATGAGCTGGGTATGAACACAAGTGACTTATCTGAGGCAGAGAGAAGGTTTTAGGTGAGATGGATGCATACGCACTGTGGGTTGTTTTAAAAGCACTCTCTGAGCTTTGTTCCTGCTGCAAAATACAGAGTGCCTCTTTGTTAGGGTTTGATTGCAGAGCAGCAGTGCACCACTGAACTGCACCTCTCCATCATCCCCACTCTCATTTGGCTCACATGACAGAGCAGTCCCCACGGATGTAAGCACTGGGATGAAACAACCCTGCAAGATGTGCTCCAGAGGCACGCAGTGTTCTCCCAGCGCTAATGGACATTCAGTCATTAGACTTACCCATGAGAAAAATTCCCTAAAACTAGTACTGTCCCCAGCAGCAACTGCTTTATGCTGTAAACCTGCACTATTTTCCAAAGTAACCAAGCTACACTTTTGCAAGAATCTGTCTGGTGATCACAGATGTCCCCCAAATGGACTCCTGAAGGGAAGCAGCTCACTCGCCCTGTCCCAGTCAGACACAGATATAAGACCGGTGCATTACCAGAGTAAAAAAGCCCCCTCTCTAATCTTAAGCACAAGTGAATGATCAGAGAGAGGACACAAATGTCACCTCTTTAATCCTCTTAGGTGCAGTTTACCCAACAACAGGATTACCCCTGCTTACCCTCCTTGGAAGAAACTCACTCCCACAAAAGCCAGCTCTATTCAACAGAAGAGCGACAGTGATGGTAACCATGGGGTGGGCTCAGCCATAGCTACTGAGAGGCTGCAAAGCCCTGTGAAGCCCAGGATCTTTTTGGCAGCCTGAAGTTATATGTCTCCACTCTGACAGTTCCCAGTTTCACTTTTCACAGTAAGCACAACTTTCCGTGAGAAACAAACGTATTGTTTGGTCAACAGTGAAATTGTTTAGTGGAAAGCAACTGACTCTGATAAATGCTGCCAACTCTGCCTGCCCTGTAGCAGAGAAGCTAAAAAAGGTGAAATAATAAAATATGACTATATATATCCTGCGAGCATAAGAATGATGAAAAGGAGGAATGCATAAACAGCAACAGATTATTCTTATGCGCTTTGTGGTGAGCCTGCTTATTACTTTAGATTAGTAATAATGCTACATTAACTGATCCTACTATCCAGGGATGTATCTCTAAAACAGAGGTAAAAATTATATTAAATACCTTGCAGGTCCTTTATTCTTGAATAAAGCTGCCTTACTTAAGCAGCTGTCCTTCAATAATAAACCAGAGCTAAAGATGAAGCATTACAGGTGTAAAAACCATGAAGTAGAACCAAGAGTCCACTACAGATCCAAGGAGACTCTCAGAAACACCAGTAATGTCTTGATTTAAACAAATACCATCACCCTCTTTCCACCACCAGAAAAAAAAAACCCAAACAAACCAACCAGGAGACAACTTTTGTCTCTATTGGTTTTCATCTTCCTTTTATTCTCCTAAGAGGAACATGACACATGGCACTAAAGTAGGAATCACTGAGCTGCTGAGGCACCATGAGTCGGCTCCATCCCTCCTTTCCCCAGGGGCAGAAACCCAGGGACACCTTTCACAGCCTCTTACAGCCACATGAGCCCAAAGCAGCATTGAACACGAGGCCCAATCTGCAGTAAAACTTCCCCAAAGCCACCAAACATCATAAAGAGGAGCAAATATCAAATGATGAAACCACTCACGACACACACACACACAACCAAGTTTAACCACGGCACCAGGAAGGTAATATTTGAAGTTTACAGAAAGCAAACTCAAGTAAGCTCTAAGTCAATCAAAAGTGACTGAAAACTTCTTTGGTCCAAATATGTGTTCAAAAAGGTCACAGCTGGTGTAATTATCCTTGCTAGACATAGCACGTGTTCAGCTGTACTCTTTGACTGCCAAGAGCTGAAGTACACTCCGGATGCCTAAGTAACTGTCACTTTGTGAAAATAAAAAAAGTAACTAAAAAAATTATAGTGTAATGATGCTTCAAGTTAGAGTACAGGAAATAATTTCTTTGGGAAAGTAGTTGGAAGATTTTTTAAAAGCAAATCTCTCTCTCTCCTCCACGGAAGTTTCTGTCTGCAGTGACAATCCCTGTCAGAGACATAAACCAGGATTCACGTTGAATGGGATCACATGTGAATGACATTATGATGGAAAGGGACTAAGAAACAAAACCTCAAAGATGCTAATTATATCTCAAAGGGAAAGTCAAATCAATAAATGCTATTTCTAAAACAGCATAGTATCCATCAGCAAAGATATCTGCTTAACACAAATGAGCAAAAGTACTGTGTTATGAAAATGGTAATTTCAGTGTCCTTTTGTTGGTTATGGGATTCGGTTCCTTGTATTTATTATCATCAGCACATCACTCTTTACCTGTCTCTCTGCAAATAATACACCTGGTGATGGTCTGCCCCAGTTCCACTCTGTGCTAAGGACAGGCAGCCCCAGAAACTGCAGCGACACGACCGTGCATGACTCCAAAGGCAAAACCATAAAGGTTTTACTGGCGACCTGCAGTACTCCTAAAACAGGCAGTAATGAACTCACAATCTATAGGGGTAGAGATTACTTTGGACAGAGTAAAAGGCAAGGGGAGAGGTTAGTCTGAAATGTCAGAAATATTAGCTGCAGAGAAATACAGTCAGTGAATCAATGAGAACAGAGCTACTGAGTAAAAGGATTAAATGGCTAATAGAAGGGATACTCCACTGACCTCCAACATGGGAAGGAGTTGATAATGAGATAAGTAAAGCTTATGAAGATAATAACAGTGTAATTATGGTCGAGTTCAAACTACTAAGTGTATATTAGGAAACCCCTGAGATATATATAGATATAAAATTCTGGGTAGCCAGTAGTAAATGATTACCTTTTAGTCCGAAGTGTAAGAGGCTCAAAAAATACGTCTGGATTTGAGTTTAACCTATAACCCAACACTGGGACTACATAAAACATTTTATGCTTCGTTTTCAAGAAACACACAGGAAGGCACAGAGATTATGTAGTGATCTGTCCATTGCAATTTCTGCTGTAACCAGCCTGCAATGAGATGGGCTATAAACTCACGGAGATATCCTGGGAGACAATCTTTGCCTGATGAACACATCCTTCAAAGACCCAAACATGCTGAGGGAAGGAAGGGCAATGAGGCAGGGTGAATTTCTTCCCCAGTTCTTGTCCCAGCACCCATGAATCCACTCTTGAAATTGATATTTACTCTAAGGGAACAGCATCTGTGGGGCTGAATCCTATAAAATCACCCCTTAGCTTCCTGCAAGCAACTTCTCTGCATCCTCACAGCTTTATGTTTAGTTTCCCCATTTTTAAATTTATTAAAAAAGCAAAACATAAAGCAAAGGATACCATCAACTGCTGAAGATGCCAAATCAGACAGATTAACCAACAGTGCATGACAGATTCTACATTTATTGGAAAAGCACAAGGAAGCTTGAAGGATCACATTTTTAGAGGGACTTACTTCATCTGTCTCCCACATCAATCCTGCAATCAACTGACACTGCGAATAGCAGGATTTGATTTCTTATCATCTAATTTGCGGGTGCAAACAGCAGCATTACACTGAGAAACTGAGCACTTACAGATCGACTTCGTTTATACTTGCTATTTGTGCTTACAAATCAGGGCAAGGTTTGATCTTTAAGTTCCATAATTTCCTCCTGCAATTGGTTGTACTCGCAAAATTGCACCTGCAGTTGATTGCTAGAGCAGATTTAAGGGTTGGTTCTGAAGATGCAGTCTGTGATTTCTGAAAAGCTAAATGTTGCAAGAAAGAGGAAAGAGGAAAAACAGCCCCCCAAAAAATGGGAATCAGGTTTTAGCTAAAAGAACAGGAACATTATTGAGTAAAATGAAAGTGACAGACATCAGAAGATGTTAATAGATACAGTATACACTTGTACATGGAGAATACACAGTCCAGAGAAACACTCTTCTGAATAGTTGTCAATCAGAAAGTGGCAATAAAAATCCAAACTAAATAAATGCAGATCTCAAATATTAACATCTAAACTCTATTTCTCCTAGGCAGAGCATAAACAACTGTGCATTACATCACATATGTGCCCCTGCGAATGCAAGTGAGGAGCTTGTAAGGACAAATGGCTGTTCAAGTGCATAAGTTGTAATTGGGTCATTTGTGTGTAGTCCCCAACATTTCATGATCAAATTAAGTGTATCACCAAGTGCATGATTCTGCATTTGTACTGCTAAAAAAGAGTATTTGCTGTGGCTAAAAAACACTGAGAGGTGCATAACAAAGATTAAGCAAGATTTTTTTTTCCAGAGTACTTCTTAGGTCACAAAAAATACAGGAAAAGTAGAAGAGGCAGTTGGTGGCAAAATGACTAAACAAACATAATGCCATTTATTAATACAGTACAAGTGTCTGCTGTGAGAGGGACAAGTGGGAGCTCATGGGGAACACAGGGCAGTGAATTATTTAAGTCAAGTGCATTTCAGGGCCATGAGAACCACAGCTGAAAAAAAGGCTCTTAGGCCACTTTGTCCATACTCTGTCTCTAAGCCATCAAAACCCCCTTAGTGCTGAGCCAGGTCATTAATTTTTAATGCTTTATTCACTGTTCTTAAATATTCCAAATGGTAGAGATTTTCCCACTTTGGGAAACAATTCTGCTCTCTAGAAGAAAACCCCTAAAACATAGAAATTGCCAACAGAAGGAACCTGAACCGCAGCTCTTTTGGCACCATCACGTGGCTGCTCTTCTATTCAGTTTGAAGTGTCACACTGCAGAGGTACCTTCAAAGGGGCACGGTGAGGAACTACATCAAACTGTAAGAAATCCCTGTGTCTAAGAACAATCCTTCAGCTCGTCTTCCATGTAACTTATTTTTCCAGGCAGCGGCAAATAGAGGAGAAACAAAAGCTTGAAGGAAAAATCCTTCAGGAAAGGTGAACTCCAGCTTACTGCAAAACATGAATGTGGAACCGACACGCAAGAGATCAGTATTAATTCTCTGAAACCTTGATACCAGATGTGTCCCATTTCCAACTCAAAAGCATCTTCACCTGCTGGATCTGCAGGCCCCATTTGGGATCTCAAGCTCGCATTCACATTCTCCCATTTTCTCTTTTATTCACACTTACAAATAGCAAAGGAATTTTAAGTCAGTTTGGGCTCTCAAATCATCAATTCACCATTTTTAGTGGACTCCTACAGATTTAACTCATTTGAGCTTGTGTGTGTGGGAGAGCAAACGTGCCTAAAGCTGAGGTCCAGCACTTGCCCTGTACCTGTGCCTGGTTCCCATCAATGGCTGAGCAATAAGAGAGAAAAATGCATTTGTTGCTGACATAGATGGACAGAGCCCAGAGCACAAAGAGGGCCTGACCTCCCAAGAGTTTGACTTTTCAGAGGAAGACTGTGCCTTAAATAAAAATATCAATGAGGAAAAAAAAAAAGAAATCACCATGCAATGGACTTTTTGGGTCATTAATCAAGAATGAGTTGAACTTCTAAAGGCTATGCCCTATGGGAGGTCTGGGAAGATGATCCAGTGGTGGGTGATTTGAGTTCAGAAATCTGATGAATTGCTTTGGCCCAGATTTTGTCCTTGTGCAGAAGGCACTGCCCCATTTTCCTTGTGAGATCCTCCCTCATGGGGAACATGTTGCTTGCTTGTTCATTTGGGTGTGTGATAAATTTTGCAATCTGGGCCCTAACTAAATTTCCTTAGGTAACTGAGTATTCTTTTAGGGGAAAAAAATCCAGGAAAAACATCTAAATAACAAAGAAAATCATCCCAGAATGTTTTTATGTTTGTGATTTCAAGAAATGAATAATTAAATGTGGCTGGAAGAACTCGGATGAAAACTGTGGGTTTATTTTATTTTTTAAACTAGCCATAATGCTGAGGTTTCTCGTCAAGTAACACCAGGGTGAGGAGATCAGCCAAGGTTTTTCTGGGCCTTTATGCCATTTACACAGCTTAGGCTGCTTATTTCAAGAAGGAAGTGAGACAGCAAGCAAAGCTCTTGGCCCTGTGAAGACCCAGCCCTGAGGTTGAGAACACAGAGGGTTCTTAATCACCTGCTTACAAACAGCTGGTTCAAAGTCTGAGCTTAAATAGTTGAGCTTAGAAATTCTTTATTTTGCCACACCAATTAAAAAAATCCCTCAAACAACAAAATAAAACAGAGATGTGGATTTTTCACGAGACTTAAAAATGCTGTTCTTGGCATCTCTTTATGGGCACGAAAGGAGAAACAAGCTTCTTAGTCTTTACTTGTCTCCATATTTTGCCTTGCACTTTTGAACGCTGCACAGTAAACCCCCAGGGCTGAATTTTCTTTGCTCTGCATGATGGATCATCAGACATACAATTCCCATTATTGTTAATGGCAGTTGTGCATCAAATTACTGCATGTGGCATTTAGATCTTAGTCCTCTGAGCTACCTACTTTCCTCTGGCAGTACAAGCACGTAGGAAATACACCAGGATACTGCTGCTTTTGAAGGTTGTTAGCTTTGAAAATTTGTGCAATAAAAAATTTGCTGTAAGTTGTCATTATCTTAATACCAAAAAACTACACACAATTTTCACTTTTTACTGCAGAGCCACCTGTACTTTATATTGTGAAGAAGTCCACAAAATGCTAGGTAACAAAATTTACAGTTGATCCACAGGCCACCATCAATGATAATTCTGGGGAACTCTGCTAGAGGTTAACACCAAAATGCAACATAAAATGGTATTGAGAAATACTTTGGATTATTTTTTTTTCATTTTATTCCAGTAATATCCTTCAGAGAAACAGCCTGGACTGAAACTGCTGAGTAAATGAAATGGGAAGAGTCACAGAAAGGGCAATCACTGTTAGAGGCACATGTTACCCTTGCCTTTGACGTGGTGGAATCAAAGCTGCTTGTTTGTATATCCTAAGCAGCACACGGGGACAGCTCTTGTCCTCCAGCATCACCTGGCAGTGGTGCCTCCTGCAGTGGGACATCACAGGACCACTCCCGCCACCACAGTGAGCACTTCCCAGGTACAAGGCACAGGCAGCAGATAAGATTTGTTATCAGGGTTTTGATTATGTACTTTCCTCTCATTTGAAAGGAGCACAAGAAAAATGCTGCTAGACCCTCGAGGTCTCTTTTGTTTCCTTCTTCCTTTACACCCTACAATGTTTTCACACTCTGCCTGTGCAATTTCAGTCATCTTACTGATGTACAAAGGAAAATTTAAACAAATGTACATCTGCTTATAGCTACACTCTGCATTTTGTTTAAAGCATAACTAGGCGTCTGTAAAGGAACAGACAGGTAACTGCTCTAAGCCATGAAATATTCATAAAAACACCCATGTGATGCCTCACCTTTGCTCCTTCAAATAGACGATGCTCTGGCTGCCTCCCCAGAGCCAAGTTCCAGTGTCAGAGAGGAGAATAAGCAGTTTATGGTGTCCCTAATATATGATTATGTCATCTTTCTTAGCACTCCCCCATTAGAGAGACTGAAGCCTACATGTCTGCAAATCCCTAAGCTGAAACGAAGCCGGGGGATTTCTCCCCCTGTTTGCAGAGCAGCTCAGCTGTAAGATGAGCTGAATAGAGACTCACAGGGAAAAGACTCTGTGGGGTTTTTTTAAACAAGGATCCTCTTTAAAAGGCTTCGGAACTGGAAGTCTGCAACACATAGTTTATGGCCATGCAGAGGGATGGAAGAGACCCCACTGAGCTGTTGATATAAACAAAGGCAGTGGTTTGGGCAATACTTGTTCCTAAACTCATTGCTTCCTTCACTGGAGTCATACCCGAATGAGCCAGGAAACCTACCCCACTAAAGCCTCAAACCCACGAAATTTAAGACCTCTTTCCTCTTGAAATGGAAAAGAAACAGATCATTTTCTTGCACAACACTTTAATAAAACCTTTGCAGAATGTGTCTCCTCCTGTTACTTCCAAGACAAATTCCTGTTTGCAAGGATTACACCAGGTGCAAATCCCCTCCCACACGGTTTGCAGAGCTAGAAATTACAGATAGTAAGAACCCAGGCCAAACCACAGTAGGTTTTTGAGCTCTGTACATTGTCAAACACACAGGTCTTGAAAGATCTTCCTGCAGCAATAAATAGTGAGACACAGAACCTCTGGAGGGTGTAGATCATGCTGGCTTCTCAAAAGGATGGCTGACCTCATTGTTCACTGTCCAAAAGTCCTTGGGAGTTTATGGTTCTGCGTTAAAAGTCTAAATCCTTTCATTTGAAGACACACTTTTTGATGGATAGTGTAAATTAGTTTAAAGTAACATTTTGTCAGCCAGAAATCAAGATATAGATAAATTTAAGCAATGTCTTTTTAAATGCCTCCATAATTAACATTCCATAGTTCCCCCTTGGAACTTGGGGGAAATAAAGGTCTACTGGTGATTATTTTCCTACTTTTCATGGTCCCATGTGGACATTTTATTTTTAACATTAAGATCCAGGGTAGAAGATATCTGATTTATGTATCTGACATGTTAATGGCCACTAACCTGAGGCCATTTTCCTTTCTTATTTTACAAAATAGATATTCTGAAACCTGTCAACTCTTGTTTTAAGAACAGACAAAAAAAATCCTTCTGGAAGCTTTTTCAGATTTATGGAACTGTGGATTTGAGGAAGAAAAGACTAAAGAGACTTCTGTTTCAAAATTTTGGCCTAAAAAAGGTTCTAATAAGAAACCATCAAGTTTCTGGCTCTTGGGTGCTTCACACAGAATTTCTTGGGTCATATTTTTCATAGGAGTATCCAACATCAAATTTTAGCAAAGCAGCACTGAAATTATTGGCCACTGTTAATTTCCTGTATTTCAGATGAGTCACTTTTGACTTTTATTAGGAGGTGGGAAAATCTCTTTCATCTAATTCCCAGACTCTTCATTCATGCATGACAACTTGTCTCCATTCTCCGCCTCTGCAGTATATGTGAAACAAGATGTCTCAAAGTCTAATTCTAGAATTCAAGTACTGCACTGAAAAAATTGCTGAAGTTTCTCATATATTTTTGTAGCACAGGCTAGAATTATTAATAGTCATAAAACACAGGGCCCTTTGCCCACAGCTGCTCTGCAGGTGGAAAACCAGTGAACTTTACAAGAAATTGGCTTCCAACTATTTTATTTGAAGCAGTAGAGAAGAATAAGGGGTCTAATCTTTCAAGGACAGACATAACTTCAGCCTTGTGCCTGCCAGCAGACTTCAATAGGACAAGTTAGGATGATAGATTTAATTGTCTGTCTGGAATGTTGCTGAATCAAGGACTGGACTCCAGTGGTTGATAGATGATCTAAATAGTGAGACTTCATGGAACTGGCTAAATAGCTCTTCCCAAATGCAGCTTGACTTCTGCCTTGTAAGATGGTAATGGCAGTGTCAGTTGGTGTTCGTGTGCCCGGCAAAGAGAATTGGAACGCAAAAGAACACAGGGCTGAGCAGAGAATAAAAGCCACTGTACTGCAAAGAGGCTGAGGTTGTGTTTCCCTACCTCGACATTTCTGACTGCCCAAGTCCACCCAACACGTCTGACTGGGTCAGTCCCTGCAGTCTCCAGGGAGAAAGGGCAGCACTCAGGGAAGACCAGAGATGCTCAGGAAGTTTAAGGATGTAGGTAGATCAGTTCCACTAAGCACTCATTAAAGCTGGCTGAGGATCTTTGATGGAGCACCTTTCTGATGAGAAAGATTAGTATGCCAGAAAATACTTTTTACAGCAAATTCATCAAGATATTTGCTGGGAAAGGTTTTTTAACATCCAAGATGAAGTGTCTTGAGAGGAAGACAGCTAGTTGGACCATGCTCCTGAAAAGTGGAAAATACACAGTCCTGTCATCTTGGAAACAGAAAGTTGTTCTCCCACATCCCAGAGGCTTTTCCCTGCCACTGCCCTGGTGTAGATCTTCTCCAGTCTCTCTGTTGGGACTGCTCCATGTGGAGAGGCAGCTGGATGAGCACATGGTAGCTCATCCCAAGCCTGGCTTCAACTCTGATCTCCCACATCCTGGATGAGTGCCATCACAGAAATGCTCTTTTTACAATCATTTTCTTTCAGTTGTTATTTTGGGGGGAAAGGCAGAATATGCTGTAGTAGTTCCACTAACAAATAAAATCCATATAAATCCCTGATGGACCAGAGAAATTATTTCTCACCATGTCCACTGCACACAGAGCAATTACCTGAACACCTGCCCTGGAGCTTATGTTCAACAACTCCTCAGAGGCCATTTCTCCTCTGCAAAGATCTGTCCTATGTATTCAAAGTATGATCTCAAAGGGGTTTCCTCTGACTGCCTGTGCTGCCTGTCTGGTGTGTCATCCCCTGAGCAAACCACAGCCTCACCAGCCACTGCTGTATCTGCTGTGCACTCACATCTACACGTGTGCTCACACCTCTCATCAGGCAAGTGATTATTTTAAAGCTTCTCTTATGGCAGAGAAGGTAAAACAGCACATGGTAAGAAACAGCCCATCTTCATTTTTGCTTTCAATTAATTTTGTTTGCAGGAAAAGAGTCATGTTAAAAGCCTGGCTTAGTGGTGCAGCTGAAAAATGAGCAAGCCCAAATTCCTTTTTGGTGTGTTTTTGGTTTCAGTGAAGGCACATATCAGAAATGAAACTGGCTTCACTTTCTCTCTTCCTCACATGTGGTCTTACTTAGAAAATGTGCTTAAGTTCTGGAAAACCTCTGCAGTTTTGGTAAACCCTCAATTGTTCTCCTGGGGGACGTTTCTGTTAAATGACGTGTCTTTAATCACCTCAGTTAGAGTTTCTAAGAATACAATTAATTAGTTTTAGATATCCCACTACCAAAAAGGTTAAGTTCATCTTCATTAGGAATGACCTCATCTTGTCTCCAATCTCTCTCTGCTATCATCTGTAATGACACACCAGAGAGGCATCAGTCCTACCATGACTGAAAAGGCTGCTGGATGACTTGTTTATAACCAACGCTTTAATTCATTAAATACTGGAGAAAACAACTTTTTAATGCCAGTTGTTTTACTGCTTTGCCGGCTGAGTGCTTGTCTCATTGCTGCTGTCACATTTGGGGCTAATTTAATGAATAATTAAATAATTTAGCTTTTAACTAAATTAATCATTTAGTTAATTCATTAATAATAATCCATTGCACTTCTATGGTGCCTTCCAGGCTAAGATATCAAAGTGTTTCGTGAGCATTATGGGGAAGTTCACCCTTCTTCCTCCTGCATACAGCCTGAGTAAATGGATTTTATAGGAGAAACTACATCAGTGAGCTTCAAAGAGAGAAGGAATCCGGTTCTGATTATGTGGGTGGGGGCAAGGAGTGGCTCAAACCACCAGCTTGCCCTTTGCAGCAGATACAGACTTTTCATTCCAAGACCCTTTTCCCTTGCTAAAAGAGCCAGGAGAGAAGGAAGGGTGGTGTGACACTGAGACATGCTGTGATGCAGGTCTGATTCCTTGCGCTGCTAATGACTTTTTGGGAGATCCACAGTCCCCAAATGCCTTAACTGTCCACCAAAATAACAAGGTTTGTGCAAACAGCTTCTCATTTCACAAAAAACACACTTAAAGATCTGAAGCTGCACATCACGGTAAAGCAAACAAGCTGCAAATTTTGCAAGTGCCAGCTCAAAGTGATTAAACATCATCCCTGTGAGCCCAGAGTTCTGCAGCTCCTGGTTCCTTGCACCAGAGTCAATGAGGCAAAGGTCTGCTCAATTCAGACAGCAGGTTGATGGCAAAGGTCAGCACTTCTAGTCCTTTGTGTGCCCAGCTCATCCACGCTCAACTCACATCTGAGCCCAGCATCAACACTTCCCTACTCCAAGGCAAACTCTGTCTGGGAATGGTTAAATTTACAGGCCATGAGTAATAATTTTCTCATCAATACTCCACAGTTCCTCTTATTTTTCTCTCTTTGGTACCTGAGTACCTCTGAAGGTGGTTTCCACACATTTAATATCATCTTTCCACTTACAATAATTTTAGTGTCAATCTGGTTCAGCAAGGTGCTATTTTTAAGACAGAATGGAAATTAATTTTTCATACATATTGAAAGAGGCTGATAATGTAGACATTGTGGCCTCTAGTGCAGGAGCACAATCATGAATCCATTTGCTCTTATTTGTATTTATTTTTTAGGCTTAAGCATCACCAAAATTCTTACTGACACAACCTAGCAACTATTTAGCTAAAGGAAAAAAATAATTCAGTATTCAGAAAGAGTAAACTGAATCCAAATGGATTTCACTGTGTAATTCTGAAGGACAGAGAAATAGAACAGCTTAAAAGAGCTATTATGTGCTTAAGTGAGGATGTGGTGATGCACTGTTTAATGAGGGAAGAGTGGAGGCTGAGCTGGTATGAGGAGGGGGAGGTAACGTGATGCCCCAGTAGGCCCTGGGAGGGATACACAGATTAAACCTGTTCCCACTTTGCCAAGCAATGTGATGATCAAGTACACTATTCATGATCTGATGGTGCTGCGGAGCAAACACAAGGAAGGACTTCTGCCACCTCCTTGGGAAGAGGGTGAAGGGGGAGAACGACTCTGAGAAGTGGGCAGTGGCAGTGCTTCTCAACAGCCACAGCACTTATGGAGGTAAGAGCAGCACAAACACTTCTGACACTGCAAAAGATGTCTCTGAGAGCGCTCGGAAAGGCCTGAGGGTCTGTGATTGAAATTTTCATGCACATACTAAAAATTCAGCTGGGGATGCTTGAGGGTTGATGAAAGTGTTGTACAAAGAAGTGGAGAAACAAGAAGAATATCC
The DNA here is from genome assembly GCA_035583155.1 of Acropternis orthonyx. NCBI lineage: Eukaryota > Metazoa > Chordata > Aves > Passeriformes > Rhinocryptidae > Acropternis > Acropternis orthonyx. The sequence continues at coordinate 16,662,090 of JAWWEU010000020.1, forward strand.
CCAAGTGTCCTGAGCATCAGTCTGATTAAAGAGGAAACAACTCAGAGGTAGATTATGCTGATCCAGCGAGAGCCATTATGTACTGCATCGGGACTGGCAAAACTGCAGCTCCTAAGCACACACTGGAAGCAGAAACCTTCTGCCTCCCACATGCACAATCCTCATGTTCAACTCTAGATCCATATGGGCAGCCACATCTAGATTATTTTTTTTTGAGGAAATCTCCTGGGAAAGACAGGAATGGTATATACATCTTCAAGGATCTTGCAAAAGTTTGAAATAGCACCGATCCTGCTATTATATTCCCTGAAGGGAAGTGCAGGAGGAGTTGGGTGATCTACAGCTTGTAGCTGAGGAAGTCCTGGGAAAGAATATTGGCTTGTCTATTTAAAGACAAGCATCTACTTAATGCAAGGCTGTTGTTACCTTGAAATTTAAGCATTTGCTTAAGTGCTTTGCTGGATGGGAATGCCATCATCCTTGGGCTTCAAGCTGAACGTGTGTTGGAAGGGCTTTAGGTGAACAGAAGAGAGCGTTTATTGAAAACTTCAACCTTAACAAGCATCCAGTCTCCTTACACAGGACTCATAAAATGTTAGACCAGGTGTTTCCTTAAGTTAAAACTGTCAGTCAGAAGAGCTCTACATAAATAGGTTTACAAAAGGATGGTGATGCAGGTGCACTCACTGCATGCTTGGTCCCTGTAATCAATGGGCAAACCCATTGCTGGTACAAGTTCCCATAAGCCAAGGAGGAGAGATTTATTTTCTAGGCATTCACTTAGAATTCTCACCATACGGTTATATTTTTGCTGGCTGTTGCAAAATACAGATAATATTTACTAATTTGACAGCTAATGGTATTCAGTGGATTGAATATTTGACAGCTGCAGTCAGTGGATTGCTCCTTCCCTGAAAATAATTATAGAAGAAGCAGAAACAGAGTGAGAAGAAATTTAAAAGCACCTTTTTGAAGACATGCCATTGTACTGTCTTGCCCAAAAGATCAGTTTGCCCTTAATTAGGACAGAGGAAAGAAAAGGCTTCTGTGGCATATTAGGATGCTTTCATCACTGCACTCAGAGTAACAAATAATTAACAAAATGAACCTCGTGGAAGACTGGCTGGTCCTGTGAACCATCCCTTGTTAGTTATCTCCGACAACGGCCATGAGGGCCTGTCAAATTTCTGCTAATGTGTGTATTAATGGATTTTTTAGTAGCACAATTTGCTACTTCAAAGATCGTGTGTGTCGTCTATTTAACCTTGAAAAGCCCCCTGGCTAAAAGTGTTTGGGAATATGAGGTGCTTTTCTGCCTAATTTGTTCTGTAAGTATCAAATGGAAGATGTGTCATGGTAAATTGCATTTCTAAATGACAGCCAGTGTGACTGTCCAGCACAGGACTTTTCTAAGAGTTTTCTGAACTAATTTAATGTTATCAGCCACCTTATTTATTGGCCATCCAAATCAGAAATTAAAAAGAAAGTAAAAGTAGTTCTTTATTTTTATGCACTTTCAGGTTTTGTATTACTGCAATAACTTTTGAAAATCCAAGTTTAAAAGGTAAGTGAATGTACAAGCTCATTTAGCTGCTCAATTAACTTTACACCAAATTTCTCTGAAAAAAAATAAATCCTTTGTCACGGCAGCCAAATCTTTGTGAGGCTTGTATTCACACTATTTACACTTTAATATACATCACTTATTAAATTATTAATAAACCAGAGTTCATTAAGCTCTTTGAAAATAAAAAGCACTCAGTGTTAATCACTATTCTTCTCACCATCATGTCTTGTAATTTTCAGTATTCTAGCACACAAACTATGTTTCACTCAGATCTAGAGGATGCTTAAAATTAGTTTGTTTATACATTTTGAGGATGCAGTTAATTTACGTAGGTTAATGATTCCTGTGACATACTGAGGATGCTGCGTGGAGAATAAATAGGAGTTTTGCAAGCTGACTCAAGTTAAGTAAATTGAGACTTCAAGGATTCTGTCAATTCTCAGTGACAGTAAAAATCCTGCTCCTGAGGAGAAACCACAGCAAACCTCCCTCGGTCACACAACACCAGAATTCCACCCCTTCCCAGGATGGACATCTGTGCTTTTCTCAGAGGAACCAGCATTGCCAAAGCAAAGCTCTCTGACACAGACACCCTCTCCCAGCAAGGGAGAGCAACAAGACCACCCAGCCTCCACACCTCCTGTCCCATTCCAACAGGATTAACTGCACCCAATTAATTGCAACAGGATTAATTGCAGCTTCCACCCACCCCAGCTTCAGATTACCTGGATGGGCTCAGACAAAGAGGGGAGATGCACAGGAGCCTATTTGCTAGTTTCTGTGGAGGAGGGGGAGAAAACAAATCATCATTAAAGAAAGAGATTACCCTCCTCCCCAAAGGTTAAGAACAAATGGGAAAATTCTTGAAAAAGTGGTAAAAAGGCATTTGTAAGGACAACAAACTGCCTCAATTCCTGTTGACGGAGAAGAATCAATGCTTAAGTAGATTTACCAGGATCACCACAGACACTCCCATTTGTTCATGCGCAAAGGTGAAATAACATGTTCAAGTTTGAAACATGTAAGTAAATATCCTTAAACTAGAGCTTGGTAAAACTGTGAGCTTTTTGGGTCAGAAAGGACAAGCAGCCCTGCAGATGTTGAAAGCAGGACAGCAGCTGCCCTTTAGCCCAGGCCAGCTCACAGCCTGCTCTACTGGGAGCTGCCTTTGGAGACATAGAATGGAACTTCTCCAAGGCTGAGGGAGGGACAAAAGTGGACTTTCCATTTCCTTCCTAGTACTCAGATATTTAGAATACTATTAGCTGGGTTACATCCATTCTCTTGGTTAATTTCGTTAGGTTGTTAGGAAATTTCTCACCATACGTGTGCTACATAAACAACTCCCTTTCCTCATTGGTAAAGCTGTGGTTTAACTACAGCAGCCACCGCTGCCCAGTTCAGGTGCCACTGGATGTTAGTGAGGAAAGGTTGGTGGGGAGATCTGTCTTTAATTAGACCCTTATTTGGATAACTTGGATGTGCTGCAGAGTGGTTCATCTTTCCCATGTACCATGTTTCTTCTTGAGAACATAAGAGATAAAACACCACCTTCCAGACTTCCATAATATTTCCTTAAGCTTCAGCCATGCATAACATGCTGACAAACTTAATTAAAAGTACAATTCATTTCCCAGTATTCACCCTACACAGCTTAAAATTAAATCTCATTTGTCCTTCACTTTTTCTAGCAAGTGAAACCTCTGATTTTCACACCTTTTTCTCCTACCTTGACTGACTGAAAGATAAACTTTTGTTAACACAGGTGCATGCACATCTGTGATTCTATGTCTTTAAAAGGCATATTCCTGGCAGCAGGAAAAACAGGACCATGTTTTATGAAGGATGTATACAGCATTTAGAAAAGTTTTAACCAGCTTAAAAAAGTAAATGGAGAAATAATCCTTTTAAAACCATGTTTGGAAAAGAACATGAATACAATTAACCTCTGAAATTCTATGCTTGTTGGCTTTCTTAGTTCAGCTCTTCCCAGGGACCATTATCTCAACAGAAAAGCATAAATACTGTGTAGCACTGACTTATCAGTGTGACATTAACTGAGCAGTGTCCCTAGAGTCACTTAAGGGTTAATCCTTTGCATTTCATGAAAGGTAATGGATTTTGATTAAAGACAGCACCTTAGCGGCTTGGGAGCCTAAAGCAGATGCACACATCCCAGCTTTATATTTAATTTAAAACCAGCACCCTCAAAGAAGAACATAAGCCATTTATACCACCAGCAGCTAATCTAAAAAATGTAACGCAACTGACCTCAGTGAAATGGAAATTATGGCCAGGGCTTAGCTGCAATAATAATTTGCATAAGGTTTTAGTGGCCAGTACATTTCATAGAATAGTGTGTGGATTCTTAATGGAAATGAGCCCAGCTCTTGGGAGAAGAACTCAGGGCACTTTTTCCAGGTGTGTTTTGAGGTGATGGACCCTCCCCAAAAGCAGAGGCTTGTCACCATGCCTGGGTGGAGCAGGCAGGCAGCCAAACCATCTTTCCATGGGAGAAAACCATGCAGTGGAGCTACAACCATTTTACTGTAACTTTCTCTCCTGCCTTGCACTGCCCAGTGCAAACTGTAACTAAATTAGTCTTTACTTATTAGGGGGTTGGTGGGAACAGGATTCCTCACCTCCAGTTTCTCTGCCCAGCGCTTGTCCGCATCACAGAAGAGAAATTCACCCTTTCAGTGAAGAAATTTTTCATGGTATCCAATCTAAACGTGCCCTGGTGCAACCTGAGGCTATTTCTTCTCATCCTATTGGTTGTTAGTGGGAGAAGAGACCAACCTCACAGCTCTCCAGCCTCCTCTCAGGTAGTTGTAGAGTGTGACAAGGTCTTCCTTGAGCCTCGTTTTTGCCAGGCTAAACAACTCCAGCTCCCTCAGCTTAGGAGTGACACAAAACCCCCAAACTCAACACCAGACTGTGTCCAGAACAAAAACCAACCACAAGAGAAGAAAATATGTGGTTGGCAAGCAAAAGGCCACCCTTAGTTTGGATTTTAATTATGAAATTTTTTCTCTTCTGACAAGTGAAATGAATTTAGGCACTCATGCATGGTGTGAAAGTTGAATTGTCTGAAAATTAAATCAAAATAAAAAATGAAAACTGCAAACCAGGGTTTCACTGCTGCCAACAAGGGAGCCATCCTTTAGAGGTGACATTTCACAGCAGTCCCTGAGAAATGTGATTGTTCATAGCATTAAGTAAATTATGGTCTCTGAACAGTGTGGAAATAATTGAAAATGTTTGCTGTTTTTAAGTAAATGTTATAAATCCCTGAAGGCTGTTTGAGTCTGGAAGTAGAAAATAATAGAATGTTTCAAACAGGAAAGCATATGTGTAAACTGCCTGATGGTTTGGCTGACAATCGTAAAACTTCACCCGAAATACCAGCTCGAGCAGTTTTCCCTTTTCTGCCAACGGGCTCACTTTCAGAAAGTTCTCCTTTTTTCCCTCCTCCCCAGCCAACACTCACACCTGAAATGGCAATACTTAACTAGATGTGCCTTTTGCAGAAAGAAAAATGTCAGTGCATGAGCCCAAATGTAGATGCAAATAAAGGCCACGCACCATGTAATGCCACTTGTGTCAAAGACCAAACATGCAACTCCATGATTGCTGCCCAGTGGCCTCAAGGGCTTCTCTCCATCACTCCAGGAGTGGGGCCCCTGTGAGGTTTGTTTGCAAAGAGCTTACACCTTTGGCAATGGGATTTTGCAGCCATCCTGAGGCAGCTCCTTCTGTTCGTACATAACCTGCTGCATTTCATGGCTGATCAGGATCTTCTGATACTCCTCTTGAAATGCTTTTTTACCCTCGTTATACTGTATCTGCCATTTCTTCTTCTAACTCCCTGATTATTGTGAGTGAAAAAAAAGCTTTTACATTTTTGTTGAGAAGATGTAAGATTGTTGCTTAGAGCACACTTGTCATTTTGTCTTATCACAACAGTGTAAGACTCCAGCCCCAACACAGATATATTTACTACATCCAGACTATGACACATTCTTACAGAAAGGAGTCTCTAACACATCCACCCAGCACTTCTCCTGACACAGCCCTGAACTAACCAAGCTGGCTGGTACACAGCCACCACGAGCTACAATCCTGAATTTAATGATCCATACTTAGAAATCCAGGCTCCTATTCCCAGGTGCCAAACATAGGTGAGCTCCAGCAGATGTGCTTGTTCCCTCTGTACATTCAATGCACTTTTGGCCTTTTTCCAAGCAGCAGCAAGAGAAGAAGGAGTATTAACTCACTTGACTCAACACCAGCCATGACCCCACCTGCACGGAGCAGCTGCAAGATATGGCATTAGATCCTGACAAGTGGATTACTCACAGCAAGGAGACAATTCTATTACTCAGAGGAAGGAACAAAATATGTCACTGAAAGGTTTAAGGATCATGGAGCAAACATATAAACACTGCTCAGGCACCTATTTATGTACATATGAGCCTAGTGGGATTCACTAAAGCACCTGCATAAGTTAGTCACCTAATTTGTACCAGTCATAAAGGTATTCAGAGCCTAATTGCTAAAGTGTTTTTGAAACTCCCTGTAGGCATCAAAAGACCTTTGTAAATCTGCTCCCCTGTGCAATCAGATTTTTATGGACAGAGACTATAAACACCGATGTATGAATGCCTATTCATGAAGGCACACAATTTTGGTCAGTTTTTAAGGACTATTTGCATTGTTAGAGGTTTATGTAGTCCTTGACAGATGTGGGTTCAAACAAGTCCAGTCACAAATTTGTTATTAATCTGGCTGCAGGTTGTATCATTACATGCACAGTTATGGTTTAAACATAATTTTGCCAGAATACAAATATTACTATATCCTTCAACTCCAAACATGAAGGCATCCACTGAGACAGTGTGACTGCTCCTGTGTACTTGTAGTTGAGTTTTGATTTAAAAAGCAGGCTTTCCTCTTCACTGGTTACAGCTTTTTATCCCTTACGTGAACTAAATTCCTTTACAAACAACATACATCTTGTACGCAACTCACTGAAAAAAAAAAGAATCTCTCCTTTTTCATTGCAGAGATTTGTGTGGAGAGCCTGACTCCATTAATTTCAACTGGATTGACTCTGTGCCATCTGTTTTCTGTGCAGCTGCTTTATTGTGGGGAGAGAGGAAGACAAGAAAGCACCCTTCTAAGCTCTACCCGATGACATCCAGATATAAGACTATAATTGGTGGAAAACCTTCTGAAGTCTGCTGTAATCACAACAGTCAAAGGGATTAGAGTGTGATCTAAAAGAAGACATGCAGATTAGGGTTTTTTCAAAAGGGTTTGAAACCTGCCTTCAGACCCTTTCCAGACCTTCAATCCTTAGAAGTAAAATAAATAAGGCCACCAGTGTGAGAGGCAATTAAACTTGAATTTATACAAACTTGTGTTTCTCACCTTTGCAGCACAGAGTGGACAGGTAACAGCCCATCCAGCAGCCATGACAGTGCACATAACAAGAGGGTGACACTCTAACATATGCCCACAGACATCAGAAGGGCAGCACATTAATTTGAGAACATGACCCTGGTTTTGTGTAATCTTAATCCCTGCTCTTACACAAATGATTTTATTGATATGTCTGCACAGAAGCAAAACAGACAGAGTTCCATGTAACCATCTACAGAAGGGAATACAGCCTCCCAATTTCTAGAGGGTGAATCATTTCTAAACAAGAGCTGGGAAAACAGTCCCCCAAAGCAGTTATACAACTGCAGTGCAAAGATGTGTTCCACTCCTGACATGTAATGCGTCACTACCAAGCAACATACACTTTGGTCTGGTTTTCATTTGTGCCCTTGTGTTGCATTTCTGGCACACTACTTCTGTTAAATGTACTTAGCACTACTAATAAAAATGTCTGTTTCAGGATTATCCTCAGTATCACTCATTTCATGATCTAAACCCCGCTGCATCTTCATCTTAATACTGCCAGTAGCTTCAGTCACATTTGTAAATGTGTTCTTGGTCCCAGAAACAATTTATTTGTGCTTGAACTTCTTGTGATAAGACCGCTGCCTTTGCAGGATTAACCGATGCTCCCCATGTATTTATGACTCGGGTAACATGTTTTTCCCAGCTTTAATAAATAATGAAGTCCGGATGGTTTTTCAAGTGGGTTTTCACCCTCCTGGAGCCGCGACGTGAGCCGGAACAGAGCACTGATGCCAGGCAGAGGTAGGAGCTCATTCCTCTGCCTAAGTAATTCTCAGCAGAACGCACATAATAGAGCCCTGCTGCTATAAATACAGCGGCAGCCTGGTGAGGAGCGGTGTGGGAAACGCGGGCTGTGGTGCCGCATCTCCAACCATGCTCAGTGCCTTTGGGGGCTGCCGTCTCCTCCGAGATCTGGGCACCCTCTGCTCCTGCCTACGTCAAACCCTGCGGGAAGGCACGCTGGGGCCCTTAAGTGAAACGAAGCTTGACGTGTAGATAATACCTTCATAAACCAGACAGCAGCAATTAACTAAGGACGCACCCTTCCCATACAGGGCTGTCAGATCTGCCGCTCGCAGCGGAGTTGAGGATGGATTTTGCTGCTGTTAGGGAGCAATGATTACAATCTTTGTCTAAGACACGTTCTGAGGGAAGCAATCCTTTTCTTCTGAGCAGGATATTCTTTGTGACTTATATCAACAGATCAATAGAGAGGTGGGAAATGTCCTCCGAGAACCTACATGTTCACAAAGATGTTTTCCAAAGGTTCTCAGTTTCACGCTTACATTTTCTTTGCTTATTGTCTCCACAACTTTGTGGTCAATAAGCTTATGCCAGTGATGGCCTAACAACCATCCTGCTCCCCCAAGACAGACATCTGTATGGCACTGTTGGAGCTCTTTACACAATTTTGTTTGATTTTCAGCTGCAGAGACTGTTGATGAAAAACCAAAACTCTTTCCTGAAACTTTCTCCCTGAGGTGCATGTAGTCCTGTGTGACCCTGTCATGCTCATTCAGCTTAAAAGCTCTCTCCTCTCTGCACACTTCAGCAGCAAGCGATTAGCAGAACAGAATATACCTGTGCTGACATGGCCGTGCTACCTCCCATTTCAGACTTTCACAGTTTTCAGTGCATTTATCTCAACTTTCATCAGGAATGGTGAAGTCCTTTAGGCTCAGTGGAGGCACACACAGAATTAAAGCGGACTGGAGCAGAGAGAAGAATTCAACCTGAGTCTTCCCAAGGCTCTTGCTCACACCATCCCCAGCAAACACCCACTGCAATGAAGCAGCACAGCACCTGAACACAGCCCACCTGGGCATTAACAAAATCTGGGCACACTTAAACTGCTGCCTTGGGAGAAGGGAATTTTTACTTTCCCCTGCTCATTTATGCAGCCATTTTAGACTTCATCCTGTGTTGAAAACAACACATATTTGTGTGAATGGGGCTTCATCTCTGAGTGCTTTAAAATGCTTATGCAGTAGATATTTACACGTTGTACATGCCAGAGTAATACTATATTTACCTCAAACATTACAAACCCAAAGTGTTTCAGATACTTAAATAGATGCTTTAAAGCAAACAATGTAAACACCTCATAAAAGCAAAACTTCCAGTGTTGGCAAATAAACAAGCTGCAGGGAGAAGACAAAGAAAACACACAGAAGAATCATTGCAAGATAACAGCAAATGAATAAAACACAACTAAAATTGTACCATAAAAATTCAGGGGCCTCTTTTAATGGGTCGTGTCTTCCTTGCCTGCTTACCACAGAGGACCACGTTCCACTCTTAATTACATCAATATAAATCCAGAGAAACTCTATTGAAAGGCTGAGCTCACAAAACCACGTCTGAGAGCCAACCTAACTGCTCTTCCCATCTATCTCCTCCTTTTTCTGGTTACATACAGCCCACATATTGATAGGTCAGGCTCAAGCTTTCAGAATCTCTGAGGCTAGATTACTCCAGAAGGAATAATGAAATTAAATCAGCAGCTTGAGGAATACAAGGGCTGCCTATTTACTGCAGTGATTGGACCAAAGCACAGTCAATGCCATCAAGAAAAGAAAAGCCAGACTCTTGTCCCACCTGCTGTCCCAACACCCATCATTACCTGTGAACTGCTTTGCCAAATTCAGGTCGTTTTGCTCCAAATCTTCCTCCAATACAGATGTGGATAATTGGATGGTGAAGGCTCAGTGTCCTGCCACAGTCGGAGGGAGGAAAACTGCGTCCCTGTGAGAAGGAGGAAACCAGTTTGAGCAGGGAAAGCTGCAGGTGTAGGAGGTGGTCAGAGCTGAAGCACAGCTGGGGACAAAGCTGGAGATGCCCCACAGGCTGCAACAATCACAGACCTGCAGAGCCTCCTCCTAAGTGTGAGATCTAATCCAGGCCCACCCAAACTGGTTGCAGGGAGAGAAACCTGGGGGACAGGTCACACTTTTGGAGGATGCAGTGGTCAAGGAGGAGATGGGTTTACATTTCCTGAATCCTGGGAGCTCCTGCAGGAGAGATGTTTCCATTTGGAATTGTCAGTGTCTGTTTTATGCCAAACTGACTTGATCCAAAACATTTGCTTAGTAAGTCTAGCTTCAGAGGCTGTACTGTGCATATTAAAAAGGCCACTTTATTATTACAGTGGCAATAAAAGCAATGAAGAGACTTTATGAGCAACAAGAAATACATAAAGACTGGGTGCATCTGGACTTTGAATAATGTATGAAATCCAAATTTTAAGGCTGGCTTGTAAGATAAATGCAGTCCCCAGAAATAAGTGGAATTGTCTGATCATTCTCGCTTGTTGATCTTCAAGGGTTTTAGTGCAAATACTCTGGTCCAAGATACTGCCTTTCTCCACCAAACCTCCTCTGAAGGAGTCAATATTTCAATGAATTTCAAGCTACAGTGAGAATACCACAGGCGACCCAGGCAGCTTTAAATCCTTCCACACAGCTTTCAGAGTGACGCATAAGCAAAAGCGAGAAGCCCCTTTTTGGTCATGCAGCCAAGCACCACAGATTCCCAGAATCCCAGGCCAAATCTAGGATGCTCTGGCCTTGCTCCAGGCTGCCAGACACCTGTCCCTGCCTCAGAGGTAGCTCCATATTTCATCTGATGACACACAAAATGCAGAAATAGTCTCGATTTGGGACATGTCACTCTCTTAGCCACCTTGAATCCTGACTGCCACTGTGGAGGAAGACAGGATCCCTGGTTTCCAGCAGGATGCTCCAGCTCAAGGTTATTGCTCAGAAAGGGGTGATACTGCCTTTTACCCACTGGATACTCTTCTGTGGGTAGCAGAATGGAGCAATCCTAGAGCTGACCAAGCCTCAGCTTGGAGTCAGGACTACAACCAGCTGTTGTGACTGCTGTGTTGGGGTTTAAAACCAAATCCTTTCACACAGTTCATGCCTCTATGCCAGTGGTGAATGGATAGAAGGAAACAACGGGTATAGGAAGAGTCAAGCAGCTAAAATTCAGTGCTTGGGATCCTCCCTGCAGCTCCATTACACTGTGCACAAAGGCTGTAAGCTTACACAGGGCAATGGCAAACCTTTCCAATCCTGAGCCTTTCCATGCTGCCGGTCTCTGTGTTAGCTTTTTGGACTTGTGACTCCACAATTTTCTCATCACCATGCCTGGAGGGTACAACAGCAGCATTTTCCTGCCAAACTTGCATTAACTGATACCACTCCCATGCTGTGAATTGCGTGTTTACCGGGATTAGACATCCATGCATGTCCATTCCTTAGGCTTTCATAAGTGGTGTTCGAAATGCTTAAGTCCACACCAAAAAATGAAAAACAGTAATTAATGGAGAAACTCTGTATAACTCTTATTTGCTGTGGCCAAAGAATGAGGATTATAAATTTACTTTAGAATCAAGTATTTAACAGGGGGAAACTTCACAGCCAGTAATTGCCAAAAGGAATCTCTTCATCCTCTAACCTGTGCTGCTCACTGAGTCAAAGAGCTAAGTGATTGCCTCAGTAATGGGCAATCAAGCCATGGTCAGGCACTAAAACCAAACCAGGAATGGACTTTAAACAGTTGGTCATAAATGTAAAAATCAGAGGCCCGTGGGTCACCAGGGATGCAAACGGTGCTGTCTGCATTAGAAGGGTTTAACTCCTTGAAGCCCTTGCTTCTAATAAGAGAGTAAGAGGAGTGTAGTGGTACTGGGCACGTGGCAGACAATGATTACTTTTTCCAGATCAGTCAGATGAAAACAGTCATCAATTATCTTTCCCTCCCTGTTACCAGCCTGTTGCCAGCTGGAAGCTGCAATCCTGCGATGCACCTGAGGCCTTTCTGGCAGATACATGGATTAATCTGTGCACTTCATGGGTCTGATATCGAGGTCCCAGACATCAGGAGAAGCACTTCTGGAAAGGTTTGTTTGCAGCTCCAGGTCCTGAGCAAAGGGCTGTCATTGTGCTCCCCTGGATGCTACATATGCTTACATGGAGCCCTCACAGTGTGGGAGAACGCATGACATATGAAGAACGCAGAGAGTACTTCAGAAAACGGACCTACCAGGATGACGGCAATGCAAACCTCCCGGACTCAGGCAGATCTGCCAGATTAGGGACTTTTTGCAGTTCAAGTTTAAAGTTCTGCATTTTTGCATGTTCATTGTCAACGGTTAAAAGCGTTATTGTCACCTCCTTCTCGGTTTCTCCCCTCATGGTTGTACCTCTTGTAGTTTCATACCCGGTTCTCCTCCATCTTGTCTTCTTCCCCTCACGGGTTTCCCGCCTTTTGCCCTCACCCTGGTTTCCTATTGGCCCTCAGTTCCCGCCGCTCACCCATTGGTCAATCCTCACCCTGTTTTGCATACTCCACCCCTTCCCTGCCCAATCACGGCCCAGTTCTAGAACCTTCCCTCACAGCCCTATATAAACCCCCCGCCGCCCCTCAGGAAAGGCCTTTTCGCCATTTCGCCCCCACGCGGCATGGAGCTGTTCCGGGGAGGATTCCAAGGTGCGTTGAAACTGAAACTCGAACAACGTTGTAAACTTAACTTAAACAGTACTTTATTACAAGAGGTAGCCAAGTATGATGGGACCCCGAGTGAGAGGGAGGGGGGGAGAGAGAGAGAGGGAAAAAACCAAGCCCGTGTAAGGACCCACTGGGTGTTATTAGCACAGGTTGTCTTACCAACTTTAGAACGCCCAGACTTCCCGAAGCAGAGGCAGCACCCTCAAAGGCCGGCAGGCTCACTGGTGGGCGTCCCCGCCGAGACAACGTGGGTTTTTCAGGTGTAGCGAGCCCCACAGCGAATGAGCCATCCACCTTTTATCTATTTGCCAAGAACAACATATAACTAGAGAGGTGTGGCCATCACCCTCCAGGTAGAGGCCCCTGGCCTCTCCCCCCGGTTATATAAATGGTCCTCCTCTGTGCATGTGCGAAAGCATTGGAATTTCCTTGTGCCTGTGTGGTCCATTCCAGAGGGTCTTAATGAAATGGGTCTGGGGGTGTACTTCATCATCCTCTTCCTCCCTTTCTCCTTCAAGTGCCCTTGGACACTTGTTAACCAATTGTGTGAGCCCAATTAATTTTACTTTATACTCAATGTTTCCCTCAAGGACAAAGTCCTCACTTATCAGCGTGCGTTTTCCCATAACTTGGCAGGGAAAGAATAATTTCTCACAGGGGGCTGGGCAAAACACAGACCGAAAATACCAGTATCTAAACCAACATGGATACAGGAGTGTGCTAAGAATCATCATTTTTGGTCAACCACCGTCATCACAGTATTTCTGATCACCCACGTGGTGCTACAAGTGCCCGAGAAGCGCTGAGGGAGTGCACCAAGGTGCTGCTCGCTGTGATGCCAACACCTGGTCTCTTGGGGAGTGAGGGGTGGAGAGGCACAGAAGTGGTGAGATTGCTTTATAAATTATTGCCTGTGTTCAGTTGACACATTTCAAGCTTCAAGAGAGGGATAAGCACTACTCATAGGGTTTAAACTGTAAATCCTTAAAAATAAATCCTTGAAAACCAAAGAAAGGCAACGCCAGAACCAAAACTTCCCTCACTTCATTTATATTTTACAATAGTTCAGCTTGTCAGTAGGGTATAATTTGTGATTCTCACTCAGAAGATGCTCAGAACTGCCACAAAACTGCCAAAAGACACCAACTTTTGTTTTATTTTGTCCTTGCTGCTCTATACCTTTAGAATGGGCCAACAATAAACTATATTTAATGTAAAGTATTAAAAGTGAAGCTCTCCCCAGGCTGAAACCCAGTGCATGGACTTTCAGGTCTTCATGGACATATTATAAATCAACTGTGAATTAAACCTCTGTCAAAACATAGGATAAAATGGCTCTTCTGGCTGCTGCTATTGTTATATATTGTACAGTATAACGTGACTGGTTTCAGAATTGAATTTCCTGCATTGCTAACAAGTGTTTCCCATTTGGGAATGATGTCCATTAACAGAGATACTTTTATGCAACAGCTCACATAAACAGCTGCCTGGTACTGGGTTTTCTATTGTTCACAGTTTAATAGATTTGCAGGTTTTAGGTTCGTTAGATCATTGTTGCTGATTTCCTCTGTATTTCACATCTTAGAGTCACTTTAGAGAGCAAACACTTTGTAGCTGTGCAGTTGTGAGTGCTTTTTGTAAATTTTATGTCCATTTCAAACACAAAAAGCCCCCAGAAATAAAAAGAATTAAAAAAATACAATTGGCTAGGGGTTTAACACAAAATGTCAGGGGAACATCATAGTTTATTTGTTGCCAAACGTGAAGACCCCAGTATTTGGGAACACTGGATGTGTGGTAAGTTGCCACATGTCTGCACATACATATGTGAGATGTGTTTCCTTCCAGCCACTGCTTGCTTATATTTTTGCTGAAAATATCTGGGGCAAAACTTTCATTAAAAATTCCAAAAATCTAAGAGAAAACTTTGAGGAAACCTGCATTTTGATATGGAAACAATGTTTATTTTAATAACTGCTGCTATCTCCTCTCTACATCAAAGATTATATTTTGCAAGGTGAATGTGTAACTTCCACCTGAAAAAGATGTATGTGCAGATAAGTACAAATAGATTTAATTACCCAGCTGCAAATATTCTCTATTCACAAGCCAAAATGCTGAGCAAAATGCAGGTGGCCAGATTTGGCTCGGGAATTGCCTATGGAAAGAGCAGTCCAGCATATGGCTGTTTACCTGAGCACTGCACTCCTCCCTTTGCTGTTTCTCAGCATCCTGGGATGTGCTTCAGAACATCCAGGACATCCAAATTAAACCCTAGGGAAGGAAAACAGCTTCTTCCATGTGTTTTCTCCCTGTGAGGCTGAGTGCATAACCTCAGCTCACACTGCTGAGTACTCAGTCAGGGAAGACTTCCACTGGTATCAATACAGAAATCATCAAAGCTGTTCGTAGCATGGACATGAGAAACTGAATTACAGCTGTGATTTGTTAGTGTTTGGGGGAATTTTACTCAGATTTCTTGCATATGGATATCAGAGGTCATGCACAGGTATGTGCTTATGCAGATAGAGAAACAAATCAAGCTCCCTTTTAACAACTGCCCCTTTAGTATAATTAAATTCTTCCAGATCACAGGTACACACACAGGTTACTAAGGTTAGCAGAGAGAACTGACATGTCAGAGTCCTGTGTTTGCATTAAACTCATTCTCTACTACTTGATGTCTGAAGGTAAAAAATTCCTCAAATGTAGCCCATTATATTTTCATGACATAAGAAAATGCAGTGCAGTAATTTTTATGGTCTGGAGACAGTGAGGAGCAGCTTCCCATATCACCTCATCCTGTCTCATGTTCTCTTATTCTGCTGCAGCAGTGCACTGCTCTGAATAAAGCAAATAGGTGAAGTGAAGATTTTGACTGGAAACTGTTTTCATATCAGAAAATGTCCCTTTGCCAAAATGAAGGAGTTTTCATTTAAATCCAAGTGGGTTTGGTTCTTTTCTGTCAGGTTTCCCCTGGCTGCCAAGGTGCTGCTGTGCCCAGTGGAAGCAGCTCCCCATCTGCAGAAAGCTCTGTCCAGGCATTCCTGCTCACCTGGCACCCTGGAGGTCTCATCTCCAGGAGGTTACCTGTGACACACATCCTGAAGGAGCCTGAAATTTTGAGTATCCAAAACCTGGGTGCCTTGAGGGTTGTCAGACTTTGGGGTCCATCCCTCGTGTGCTAGCCCAGATCACTCCCTACAGCTGCTCCCTACTGCTCTGGAAGATCAAACTAACACAGTTTGATCTATTCAAATTAATTTCTACAGGATTTTTCTTCTACTAGGAATTCTCATTGGTATGCTCATTGGTACTATTTTGATTTTGACCAGAGTTTTTTTCAACTGCCAGAAATGGAGAGAAAGGGATTTTCCAAGCTTACACCAGCTCTGCCTTTGATTTTTAAAAGAACTTGCTCATGTCTCTTCATACTTAGCCTGGCCAGTCTTTTGTTGTGTTGTATCCTCATTGTCTGCTTTTCCTAGTTGCATCCTGCTTCCAATTATCATTTAAATTAAGCTCAAAACTCTATCCCAAACACAGACTCCCCTTGCCCTCTACAGGGCTCTCATTTCCCTCCACCCCCAACTTTTCTTTTGTTTCTTTAGCTGCGAAATAGTCTCAGAAATCAGTCTGCAGCTGAAATTCAATTCTTTTGGATGTCTCCTCTTCTGATCTGGGGACTCTTGGATCCCCTACTTCCCTCTTGCTCCCAGTGTCAAATCTCCAAACTTTCTTGTAAGCCCTTATTTCTTAGAGTGGGAAAGAAAAGAAAGTCAAGCAAAGGAACATGCTCTTGAATAGGTCATTCTGTTAGCAGAAACTGATGGCAAGAATAAAAATAAATCTCATAGCTCTGACACTTACTCATTTTAAAAGGACTGATGGGAGACAAGCATAAAAAACAAAAGCCTGAAAGCAGATTTGAACAACAGGGTGAGCAGCATAGATCTAAAAACCTAATAAAGTCTCAATCAAACCAATTTTAGAGAGGAAAAAGTTCCAGTAGAAGGGAGCATCAGCCTGATTAGAAGAAATAAATACAGGTGTAGCCATCCCATGAAAGGAAAACTTCCCGACTCAGCACACACAGACCAACCCGGGGGTGAGACCATGAAAGAAGAGTGCAAGGCTCTCAGTAACCTCGTAAATGGTGTGTGCTTAATCTGGGCATTCTTGTTTCAAAAAAAGAAACTGCAAAAATAGATGGAATCCAGGGAAATGCCAAAAAAAGGAAAAAGATGAAAATAGGTGGAGCTTCAGTAAAAGGAGGCATTCAAGATTTATTAATTTCTGTAACAGAAAAAGAAAAACAAGAGGAGTTTTCTTATCAAATAAAAGATGCTGCAGTCTAGGCCAGTCAGGTGATCCTCTTCACCATTTCCCATAACAAGATGATAGTGAAAATAATGAAGAATAAGAGGATCTTTTCTTCCATAATATGCAATTAGTCTATATAATGTATTGCAACTGGATTTAAAGAGAATTGTATGTTGAGATGAACCAGCACCAGGAGTTACACTCACACATCGATTTCAGTCCTACAAAATGAGCATTCTTGTGTGTTTGCAGGCTTTTTCCCCCCATTTGCAAACAAGACCTGAATGACCATCTTCTGCTAAAACCCCACCTAAAGATGAAATTCCCTATTCTTTTTAAAGTCAGCTTCAGCTAGCCCTTAAAGCTTCTATAAAGCACAATTCAGGGTTTTTCTGAGATGTTAAATTATAATTTCAAAATATTTAAAATTCATTTCCTATTAAGTGCCAAACTACATCTCAGGAAAAAAGATGTAAATTCATAGTGGGAATTTAAGTAATGTATTCCATGAGGCAACAGCAGAGTGCTACATTTCTTTTATAGTGACACATTAACCTCCTCATATCAGTATGTTTAAAGGGAAAAAAAATCCCTTCACTCGAGAAGACCAAAAAGCCTTATTTTTCCCATTACTGTTTGTTTCCATTTTTAAGATTCCTTCAAAGAAGAAAGCTTAATGCACCCATGGGAGGGGTCTAGATAATTTCCATCCCAGACTTCTGAGGGAACTGGCAAAACAACCTGCAGGTCTGGCAATAAACTGCTAAAACTGGTATGAGATTGATGAGACTGGAGAAGGGCACATAAAATATCATGGGAGCAACAGTAGGTGTTTTCATTTAACCCAGGAGAGCAAACCATTGGTCCTTCAGTCACATTTGGCATCCAGAGTAATTTTGGATCCTACCAAGAAGAAAGAATTACTGTGCTTAGAAAATATATTCTTTTGCCACAGCAAACCAGAAAGGTTCCCCCTTACTGGTACAGCCTCTGTGTGAGGCTCAGAGCTAATCAAGGTGGGAAAAAACATTTTGTTGAGTGAAAAACAAAATGCAACGAAGATTTACTAAATATAGCTCATGCCAGACTATCCTGATATTTTGTTTGGAAACAAATCCCCAAAAGCAATAGATTAAGGTAAAGCAATGAAATGTAGCTGATCTGATTTATCCCAGTGTCTCTGAAGCAGCAGGTATAAGGTGTTCTGGATGCTGGGGAAAGTGGGGAGCTTTGAAGTGGTGCTGATTTGACTGAGTAAAGGCAGACACAGGAGGAGGGAGACTAAAAATCATGCCTGCCATGGGTCCTGCTGAATTTTCCTATTAATGATACAGACACAAGGAGGAGAAGTGTGTGGATTATATTCCCTAGAGACACATGTTGGATAGTCCTGCCAACACGAAATATAGGAAGAGGGCTGGAGGACACTGGGGCTGAAGGAGATAGAAAGAAATTCAACCTTCTGCAAGGGCACATACATGGAAATTAATAAAATCTTTGGCTAATAGCTAGAGGCTGCTCTTTTAAGTGTTTCATCCAAAGGCTTTCCTAGTGCAAGATGAGAGCTTGGTAACGAGAGCACATTCACGGTGCCTGCAGCTGCCATGGCTGGCTCCTCTCCACCACCTTCTCCCTCTGGCCCTATGGCCTCTCTCCTCTCGTGTGGCCCGAAATAAATTTTGTTCATGATCAAAGCAGAGTTTTCTCTTACCATTACACCTGCTGTACCCCCCCCTACATGTCAGAGGTGAGTGAAGCATAAAACTGCATGTCCTTAGGAGCAGCCAAGGCTCCTCACTTTGCAGGTCTCTGAGGAAGGAATCATGATGCTGGCACTCCTCACCTTGTTTCCCTTCTCCGTCTCTGTCCCCACTGATATTTGCTGTACTGTTAGTCCAAAAAGAGAAAGGCAAAGTGGCCCCTGAGATTAATGTGTACCCTTCTGGAAAGGAAACGATGTGGTTTTACCTCTCAGACTCGAGATGGAACTCAGACGCAGGTTTCCAGCTTCCCAGGCATGTGTTTTTGCTGTTCTAAAGACTGTGGTTACAGCCTCCACTTCCTGCTCCATCTGCTTTCTAACCTTAGCATTAACAGCAAGCAGGAGTCTGTTACTCAAAGGTGACAAATTAATTCTGGAAAGGGGTTATGGGCTCTGAATCCCATTTTCACAGCATCTCCTATCTCATGGACGTGGGTCAATGCTAAACCCTGGATATATGGAGGATTTCAAATACACCCATCTCTTTAGTATTTCCTAAGGCAGGCTTAAGTGTTCCCTGCTTTACTTGCTGCCTGCTTTGAATGTCATTCTGAGGCACTAAATCCTCTCCATTCACCCCGGAGGGAATTCAGGCATCTGGCTCAACTCTGTGAACTCTGCTCCTGGAACAAGGCCTGCAACTGGCAGGCATCGCCCTGCTCCAAAATGCCCCTTCCTATTTATGAGGCCAAGTTTTGGAATCCAACAGCACTAATCATCTGAGAGGGTTTGTACCAACCACTTGCATGACACTGCTCCACTGTTGCCTTGGAACCTTGAATTCTGCTCCTGATACAGAACTGTGGGATAAGTACTTTGCTCCATTGGAAGCTGCTCATCAAATCATTTAACCCACGAAACATTCCTAAAGCAGCAACATCCTAAGAGGGAGAGGAGGAACAGGAGAGTTTATCTGTGCTAGAAACAGGTTTTACAGCCCTGAAATGATGAGGCTTTTTTATTTTCCTCTCATAATTTCAAGTCTAAATACTGTGTAAACAAGGAATTCCTTGTAAATAATTTTAAGGAGTGGGTAGTGATTCTGCAGGTGTCTGAGAGAAGATTGTCTGTAAGCAGGAAAAGGAGGTTATTCTCCTTAAGATAATTTAGATCCTGGCATGGTTTCTGAATTCAGACAGGCAAACCACAGCAACATGAGACACAGTCAGACAGGTCAGCAATCTTAGCAATACTTAAAGCAGTTCCTTCCCCACAGAAAGACAAGCATATACGTTTCAAAAAGCATAAAATTTAAAGAGGAAAACCATCACCAGCCTTGGAGAGGAGTCTCAGATGACCCTACAGTATCACCCTATCCACCTGAAATACTGTTCAACACACATGGATCATGCTTTCCCTGTCTGAGACCTGGTAGCAAGATGACCAAGTGCCCCTGCCTGTTCCCCCATCTTCCCCACAGCAGCCTTCCTCTTCACATCCCTTTTACTGGGCTTCTTCAAGGATATGTAATTTTTTAAATGATTGTTTTCTTTTCTGGAATCTTTCAGCTCTCATGAAGGCTTAAATTCTTACACCTTTCCAGAGCAGGTATTCAACAAGCACCTGGCTTCATGTGGCACCAGTGCTCTGCCAGGTGAGAAGGGGGAACGTTGTCCTTCCCTGTGCTCCTTCCCACTGCCCTGGCTTTGGGTCCTGGCTGCGCACCAGTGGTTTTCTGGCAGTGCACTTGGTAGTGTCTGTCAGCTTATGAGCCCTAAGAATCATCCCGTTTTCATGGCTTCTGAATGTTGTAATAATTGCTTCTCCACCTTCCATAACATCTCCTTGTCCCTCAGTTAAATGAGCTAAGTGCAAGTGCCAAGGACCCATCTGGGTAAACAGAGCAGGACTGAGGTTGAATGGAGAAAATCCTGGGAGCTGTTGATCCAGTTGATTTCCCAGCATATTTCACCATGCAGCCTTTTAACACCTCCCAGGAACTGACTGATGCCCACTGAAATTCAGCACTGAAGTTTTGAAAAGGTTTATTTAAACCAATTTTCCTTGGCATTTACTTCACAAGTTATAAAAAGCCTCTCTTGCTTCAGTAGTTATACTGTGTATATTCTGTTGGACTTTCATACTCATTCTCTCTTGTTTGGATGCCAAACAAATTTATCTCCAGCTTTCATCTACTTCAAAAAGGGTTTTTTGTTTGCTTCTCTTAGGTCTGCAGTACATATCAAAACTGCAGAGGCTTATCAAGTGTTAACAGTATTTATCTCCAAATTTTACAGTTGTTTTCAGAAACACTGAAATGTGTTTTTCTCATGTTCAGCCATATTTCATTAAGAGAATGTTATGGCTTTTATAAGCTTTGAGTGCTAGTTTTAAGATAGATGTATACGAAGATCTGTCACATTTAATTATCTCCTCCATCAAATTCAGTAAGTGGCCTATTAAGAGCGAAATGACTGGTTCATATACTCATTAGAAAAGGGAGATTTCATGGTACAACAAAGAGGAAGTGAATTTTTTATTTCTGACTCTACAAGAAAGAAAAAAGAAATCAAAATGCTTAAAAAGGAATGTTTAATCTCTTCTATGAGCTAAAAGAATCCAGAATGTTTGCTTTATGCTGTTGGTATGAGTTGTAGATCCTTTGATTACTGGTTCAAATCCAACTCTATATGGAGGGTGAAACTTATAATTAAATAACTGATCAGTGGCCTATATAAGTGAGTTGTTTTCAGTCTAGTTTTCAATGGAGAGGCCACAAAACCCCACTTGGGCCCACTCCTCCTGACACAGACCAGACATGGTTCTGCACTATGATTACTGATTGGAGACGGCTGAACTCGGTGACAAGGCACCAAAGTAATTTTTCCTTTTGCAGTGCAGTCAAGACCAGCATTATATTCCCTGTCTGGACTTGACACCATTGCCTCCTCTCCTTCACCTCTCCTTGCAGTGCCATTTCTCTGGCTCCACATTGCCTCTGGAATTTAAGGTCTGGACCAGCAGTGGCTGGGTCTTTTTTCCTTCCAACACTTGCTCTGCCTCACCTCAGAATCTGTCCATGCATTTGAAAAAAGAGGAGATTATGTCCTTTTAATGGATAATGTTCATTTTAGAGAAGCCATAACTGAAGTTATTAGCATTTTCCACTCCAGGTAATCTCAGCTTCAGCCCACAGCTTCTTATGACTGATCCCAAAGAAGAGCAGTTGGCTTATCACTTTAATATTTTTGTAATTTGATGCTTTGTTTTCCTACACTACACTTCCACTTCTGCTTTCCTTACATCTGGTACATCTCTGGAAATACCCTGGGTTCCTCCAAACTCCTCTCTTGCCTCTGCCAAATGGGATTCAGTTCAAGGACAGATCAGGGAACCCATGGCTTGAGAAGAGAGGCATGGTGAGATCTGCAGTTCTGAGGTTGGTGGGAGGAAAATGGACACCTTTAGCCTTATTTATGACAATGATGCCACTCCCCTCCTTTCTTTACTTTTAAGACCTCTGAAAGCTTAGATGTAAAACTTCCATTTTGGCCTGTCTAGTCCCTACACCCCCCAAATATTCCTTTATTGTGGGAATGGTTTTGTGAATTACATGGTGACACCTGCCCACCATTTTTTTTTTTCTCTGATCTCCATATCTGAGCTGTGACAAAATTACAGCTAAAGATAGGTATTTGCATCCATATCCTTCTTTTATACTTTATTTTTCTTCTCTTCCTCCTGATCCCATGGCCCAGTAATCCCCATCTGTCCTTCTGTTCAGTCCCTCGGCAATATTTTGCAAGTATTTCTGCAGGCAAAAAAACTCCCTTTACAATTTGGGCACCTAGGCTAACTGGATCAAGCAGCAGTTCTGCTGCTGAAAACAGTGAATACTATTTTTCATCATCATCAACAGTAAAGTGTGTTTTCAAGTATTAGATTTGCTGCTGAGTGTTGGATTTATAACCTTAGAAAATCAGGATCTGAGGATGTACATATATTATCTACAAAGAGCACAGCTATCTGTAGTAATAGGGAGATTTTTCTACAGATAGCTCATAGTGTGAGACTAATAAAGGTTTCATATAACAAAGCTACATGAGGCTTTAAAGCCAGATCTGAATACAAGTCCTAATTTATATTTCACATTTAAATAAATGGCCAGATTTGCAGAAGTGTTAGTGAAAAAGTTTGCCTTTTTTGGGCTCATGAGCTGGGTTCAGATGTGGGAATATGAAAGATGTGCACATTTCCTGGGAAGGAGAGCTTGCTTGCCAGAGCAGAGGGGCTGTACCAGGCAAGTACACCCCAGCTCCTTCCCATATCCCTTTGCTCTCCTGGATATACAAACCCCTCAGCACTTCGTTGGTGAACATTAAAAAGTGGGTGGAAAGGTTTAAGGTTCTAAAAAATCTGTTCTACTGTGTCCTCTATAATTTTTTCTTTTTTTGTAAAAAGCCCCCAACCAAACAACATCACAACCCCCCTTCCCAAAACCTAATAACCCCCCCCACCAAAAACCTTCAAGCTGTCTTGACATCTTTAGTTCTAAAACTGCTTCTAACTGTTTAAAAGAAATCAGACTATAATGGTTTGTATAGAAAATCTACCTGCTGCTTACTCTGATAAAGCAATACCTCTGTGCCTGTAGGTGTTCCACAATCTGCTTGGAAAATCCGTAGAACAAGCATCACGTGCTGTATTTATCTAATAAGAGGGAGAAACAGCTACATTCTTTGATTTCTTTATTGTTTGATCATTTGATTACTTTGCAAGCTTTACACCATATGTTGCTAATTGACATACAACGGATGTGTGCTCTGTTGTCCTCATTAATTTGTGGAAACTAAATATTTTGTCTTCCACTTAAACTCGCTAAGATCCAGTTTGAAAAATCCATAATTAGGCTCATACTGTTTGTGGAGTGCATCAAGGGCGTCCTGGCACTGTCAGCTGGGGAGGAGGAGGAGGAGGAGGAGAAGGGAGAGAAGAATAAACTGTGTGAGTGAAATCTTCAGGCAAAAGAGATACTGGCACCAGCAATTACTCTTTGCAGTGTCCCTCAGCTAACTGTGCTTTGGAAAAGGGAAAATCACATAAACTGTTAATATACCCTTTCTGTTGCTGAAAACAAATCATCCCAGCTCAGAGGAGTGCAAAGGACTGGAGTTCTTGGGAGCTGGGACCTGCAGCCTCCAACCCCTCTGGCACTGGTTTGTGCTGGAAGGACCTCACAAAACTTATGCCAACCAGCCCAGCACTTCTTTCTAGTTTGTGTTAACTCTGGTACTGCAGAGCAGAAACCCTGAAACAGGTAGGACTTCCCAGTCCCTTCAGAAGACTAATTAGAGCGAGGTTGAACAGACATGGAGCCTTCCCCACTAATTCTGCCTGATCCTCAGTGCAGAGAGGAGGCTGGCAGGCACAGCACTGCTGTGGAGCCTCAGGAAGCTGCTCTTTTTCTTGCCTTAAATCATGTTGATTTAGTGGCTAGTTTAGAAGATCACAAGTCTGGGCTGCCAAACTGCTACCTGAGCTCCACTTTTGCCCTCAGCACTGTGACTTTCCCCCACACATCTCTGGAAAGCCTGAATTCGTCCTCCATAAGAAATTCAATATCACTGTGATGTTACAAGGCCTCGTTAACATGAGTAAAATCCCCTCATGAAAGACACCATAGAGCAACAGAATTTTATCTTTTCCCTTTCTAAGAGTGATTACTTTTCCGTTCCTGTCACTCAGTGGAACGAACTTGATATTTATTTAGAACCTGGAAATTCAGATTTACTATGCAGAAAACTCTGCGGAGTTGGCAGCCCACTTTTCTTCTAGGGGAACTCAGATGAATGCTTGGAGACACTCCACCATCTTTTCCAATACACATTCTGGATCGTGTCCAATGTCCTTGTAAATTATCATCATCTTTTTATGCCTTAAAAGCAGGAAGTAATCAGTGGTCTAAAAAAAAAAGGAGAAAATTGACCGCCTATCTCACTGACCAGATATATATCCAGAAAAAGAACTGAACACAGCAAAGCAATAAGAGAAGTTGATCAATCTTATGTGCTGTGGCACCCACAGATGTATCCTCCCAAAGATGAATTTTCTGTCACAAGTCCAAACCACTAAACCGTGAGGAATAGCAGTAGCAGATACCACTGATTATAAGAAGCAGGAGTCTCTGATAGTTATCTAAATATCTCATAAAAAATGATTATTTTCTGTCTCTAGGCTTGCCTTCCAGGTAGAAATGGAATATTGCCTCTAAATGTTATTAAGGAACAGATGGGTCTGTACTCCAGATCAGCTTTCCTTCCAATAGCAGCAATGCTCTTCATCATTGAAATGCTGAACATTTGCCTGAAACTCATGAATTGCTAACCAGTGCTCTGCTCAGGACAGGCTTTGTCAGTAGATCTCCAAGAAATAAAACAAAAAACACCAAGCCTTGTAAAGCCACCCAGACAGATTTTTTGATAGTGGCATGAAAATACAGTTAGTGATCTTAATTATTTCTCTACAGGAAAGCCAAGCCAGCTCAAGTTTGTGTCAGCTAAAGGACACTGACTTACTTAGTAGCAATAACACACAAACAAAAGCAACAACTGTTGTAGCTGGCACTTTTGCAGAAGTTTCAGCTGTGGCTCTGCAGCGTGACTGCCACATCTCTCAGATGTGTTTGGCCTGGCAGAGAAACCAAAGGCTGTTTTCTCTTGGCACTGCCTCCAGCTGGTTATGTGTGGCACGTGGAAGGAGGAAGGTGCCTTGCCAGGTGTCCTGGACCGTGGTGGCCGTGCTGCCACTGCATCACTGGAGGCACTGCTGAGGCTCCCATAGGCTGTGCTTCATCATCACTAATCAATATCCAAATCAGAGAAGAGGCGCAGGTTCTCTGAGTTCCCTGAGGTGTTGATTACCCAAAACCCCCTAGGTTTGGCTTAAAAAATGACTAAAGTCTTTGCAAAGAAATAAGGCAAATAATGTCCTTTAAGATAGATGACTTTATACCTGCTTCAGAGCAGGTGCAGAAGCACACTTAGTTCCTGTTCTAAAGTCTGTGGAGATTAATGGACAAACTCCAGTTAGAATAAGTAAGTGTCACTCACACCTTTTCCCCATTTTATGATCTTTCAATTAGCCCATTCTAAATCTGTATATTGCTGAATCAGGTTTCTGTAAATTCTTGTAATGACTGTAGCTCCTCCATCATTGGACAGATCAGGTCAGCTCTCAGACACTTCTCTCAGAAGATGCAGAGAACAGAATTTGGTGTGTTGTAACAAGGTGCTGCATCTTTGGATGTTGCCCCCCTGTACTTTAACCCTGCTGTCTTGTTCATGACAGCTCCTGTGACTTTCTTTCCCATCCTCTGTATAAGCACCAGTACTAGTACTAGTACTACTTTGCCAGTACTGTACAGCAGAACACATTAAATTTACTGGTTTCTCAGTGCACCTCATTTTCCAAACACACAAACAAACAAACAAACAAAAACCCAAATAGATCCCCTCTCCCCTTTATAAATATCCCTGAAATCCAAAGGGTACGTTATCCTCCATGCTTTGAAATCCAGTTTTGAAATCAATGGGACAATTGATTTAGAGTTCAAATTGAAAGCAAAGTCCTGAAACTACTCAAAAGCCTGGCAGTATTTCAGCCCAAGCCATGATGTTTTAAGGGCCTCATTCATCCCATGGACATTTTGTGCTGGACAATCCATTATGATTTTTGCTGTTCTGTTCTTCTCATAAAGCTATCAGGACTCCCTCCTTCTGTCTGTCTTTAAAAAAATAAAATAAAAAAAAAAATCTAATTCTTCCAGTTAAGTCATTCTTTGGCACTGGGAACACAGGAAGTAATTTCTCACTGTCAGCTGGGAAACCATAAGTTTGACTGGGTCAAGCCCTTAATCCCTCCTCGGCATCACCGATCGCATTACCACCATTACAGCACTGCTATATATAGGGAGAGGACAGGGAAGATGCTGCTAACACAGTCTTTCTCTCCTGAAAAGTGGCCTTAGACAACTTTGCTTTCAGCTCTTAGAGACGAGGACAAGAATACATCTTTTTGTCCCCAATAACTGGTAAGAAGAGCTTGGGAGAAAAAAAAAATACAATTTTCAAGTCCTAAGACCAAATGTTATTCCCTGAAATACAGTGTCAGGTAAATAAATGAGCTGTACAGTCTGCAGTATAGACAAATAAAGTTGAAGAGCTGCAAAAAAAATAAACATTTTGACTTGTAGGGTCCATTTCAGGTCCTGTTTTTTCTGTAGTTTCTTTTCCAGTAACTCGGATCCCACCAGCTGAGACTGACAGTGTTTTACACACCACAGATTTTAAATATCAAAATGACAGTTTCTCACATGTTGTTGTCCATCAGTATGAGCCATGATTGCTGTTTGGAGAAGATGTGATTGCCAACCTGTGGCTGGCATGATTGCTCTTTGCAATCTGCTGTTCCTGAATGATTTTTTGGGGAGTGTGGGGGAGGTGAGCGGCTGGGCTGGAGTGCACTTCCCATATTAATATTTCTGTCCTGGTTTCTCCCTGTGGTGCTTATGCAATTACAGTGTGCTCTGTGTGCATTTTGTGCTATTGGTCTCTTTTAAACGTGTTCATACCCACGTTACACCCATTGGCTAATCTGATAGCTGTTAAGGTCCTGTAAGGTGAACAGGGAAAACAGACTCTATTAACATTCCCATTGAGATAAAAGTTAGTGTGTTACCAATGGCCAAAAATGTTTTCCCTGAGATGTTTAGCTTTTTGGAGAAACAAACATCAAAAATCCTTTTGTACTTAATGAGAAAAGCGGCATTTAAAGCGAATTCATATAGCAGCTCTGATTTAAGACAGTTGCAAGAAGCTTCACTGTTTCTACTATGCACAGACCTATTTTTTCCCAGACACTGTCTTGTGTATTGGGTATATATGCAAACGTTGTTCCACCCTCTGACATAACTATATATCTGCAGTGAAAAGCTTGCCTGTAATTGCTGGAAGAACACAGAAGTTATTGGCTCTTTAGTCTGCCTAGTCCAGAAGAAAATGATCCTAGGGAAAATTCTAAACCTTATTAGTGGCAGTTGACTTATGACCTATATCACAGTAATTTTTACTTGATATGAATAAAATCAATTGTGTTTCTCTGTAGTGTAACTATCCACTTTCACATTATTTGCATATCTAATCTGGTTTTGGATTGAATTTAGCTTTTTTCCTCGGTGATATTTCATTTTGGTTAGTGCTGCTATGGATCATGCTGTGTTTTCTTTTATTTTGTATCAGCTTTTAATTTGCTGCCTTTCAGATCAATTGATTGTGACTTCATTAAATGAAAGGGCAAATATTAACAAGAGATGTGTTTTCTCCTCTCCCCCAATTTACTTGACTCATCTGTCCCTTCCATGAAGTTTCTCTTTGTCTCCACATTACACAGTCTGTTCTGTTTCTGTCTCCCTTTAAAGGAAAGCCTCTCCAGGCTCCTAGTCACTTTTACTGCCTGCATCTGCACATTGTGTCTTCTCCGAAACAGGGTGGCCTAGTTCATAAAATTTTGCAGAGGAGAGCAGGGAAGGATGTTGTTGCACTGACATTAATGAAGGATCTCATAGGCCAGTGGTTCCAATTCAAGCTGCAATGTCACAGCTGAAACAATGTCAGGACCCATTTCACAATCTATTACAAAAGAAAAACCACACAACAACAAAAGCTCATAACCCTTTGGATGTTGCCCTGAGACCCATTCACACTGACAGGTTCTGCAGGATATTAGATGTTCTCATCCCACTGAGCAGAAATCATTTGGTGTTTCACAGGGAGGGTTGGGCTTCTTGGAAGCTTAAGCCCCTTTCTGCTGCTGTAAAAACCATTTGAAAAGGAGGTCCAAGTCTTGGCTAAGTGCCAGGTAAATAGAATGAAAACAGCAGAAGGAACTATAAAACTTACTGCATTCAAGAAGTCGATTTGGGCCATGCCAGAAAATGAATGTCAATACACACGTATGGAAAGGAATGTAAGATATACTTTATAGCAATTTATAGTAATCCTTTATCAGATGTTTTGGTTTACCACTGAAAATAACAGATATACGAATAACAAAAACCTTCTTCTTTCAAGGGGTGAAAAAAAAGTCTTAATTGCATTGAATTTCCAACACTTTTTGTCCATTTGGTGGACAAGATCACTTGTCTGAGAAGGTAACTGGCAGGGCTGCAGTGCCACCAGTTGCTTTTCTGTGCACATTCACATATTGATTAATGTCCATCTTGATTTATTTTCAGAGGGCATAAGCAATGTCCTATAACAAGCACACACTTGCACTAAGTAACTGTTGATTCGTTTTGGACATATGATCAAAACAATTCAGAAGCTTCAAAGGACTTGCTGTTACATTTCTACACTTTTTTCCCCTCATCTTGTCCTTGGGGGGGAAAAAAAGCAGCAAAGGCATGCAAATGCAATCAGACTGGCCTCAGATGATGAATATTAAAACTTTGATAGGTTGCAGCTTTCTTCTGCTTGATGTTGATGTATATTTGTTGCCATGGGTATGTGTGGGCAATGTGTAGGTGGCTTTTCTAATGCTTTGCATCTCATCAAAAAGTTTATTTGTTTGAAGCCAACAATGATTATTGGGCTTGTCCATGTGATATTTACTCTTATGTCTTAGGTTGCACACTAATTAAACTGATGTAAGAGTGAAGACTGTAGAAGTTGGTGGATCTCCTCTTTAGAACTGCAGATGTTTTTAGGGTCACAATTATGATATTAATTTTGAATGTCAGGCTGTTTGACCCTGCCGAGTGCACTGTTCAGGTGCACATCAAAGCAGCATCTTCCCTGCAAATCTAGAATATTCCCTCTTGTCTACAAATAAAATCCACCACACAAAGCAGGGTAAATTAGGACAGAGTTAATTCTTGAGATGCTCCCAGTGACTCTGGTGTTCTGAATTAAAATCAGAATCTGTACAATGTTAACACTGTAATTCAATTTCATTAGATTTAAAGCTCAATCTTTTCATGGTCAGTTAAAGAACCTTCCTGTATTGTTTTACTGATCATTGCAGTAAATTGCTTGAGAAAGTAAGACTTGAAGGCCAAGATCCTCAAAGAATACTGAGACCTGAAGGGATCTCCGGCAGAATTTAGGTGTTTAAGGCTGCTAGCAGCTCTCCATCCTCCTACCTCTCTCCTTACCTACATGTCTAGAGATGCGGAGGGGGAAAGGACAAAGAGAGCTGGATCTCCCACTCAGCATGACTCCATGAGTATGACCTGGAGTTACTCTGGCTGCAATTCACCTCCTCAAAAAGAATCTTGTGTGGTTGGACTCATGGCATGGCCTCTGGAGGGCTTGGAGTGCGTATCAGCAGCCACCACCCCTTGGATGACAAGAAACACTGTGGCATTAGTACAGAGCTGCACACAGGATAACCTGCTCTTATTCCTGGCAGCCTCTGACCTAATACAAGGCTGTGTGGATTCCTGAGGGTCCCCTGAAGCCAGGCTTTGTGTTGGTGTTGCAGTGCCTATATCCTGTTGCCTCTCTTGTGCTTAGTTAACCGCTGTTTAGACTCTCACTGAACAAGCCCTCTCTTGACACCGGCTGTCTCATCGGCTATTAGCCTGTCTCTAACCTTTGTGTTTACCGGAAAAAATTACGGAGACAAAGCTAACAAGGCAATTTGGGCATCATCTGACAGGTTCTGATTTCTGCCAGCTCTCTGGGTGAGGCTGTTGTAGCCCAAGCAGTGAGCAGGGGTGAGGAGTCCGCACTGATTGGAGTTTTATGACTGTCTGTACTGCCCTCAGAGCACTGAGGTAACTTGCAGATCAGAAAGAAAGATGGGCTCATAACCAGCCAAGTCCAAAGGCTTCTGAAGTCAGTTGAAATCTTCTCATGGAATTCAGTGAGTTGTGGATCAGGGCAATTAAAAAGCTCTGACAAGTGGGCATGTAGAGACACTGAAGATTACACCCCCCAACACGCTGAATGGAGATGGAAGGGGAGAACTTAATACAGAATTCTCTCACCTGTATAGCACATGCTATATTTCTACCTAAAGAAAACAGGTCTAAATTCTGTATATGCTCTGTTGACCTCATAAACCAAATCCTGCAGCTCTTTCCCTTGCACTCTTTAATATCTTACTGTACCTTGTAGGTGAATTCTCAGGAAAAAAACCCACTGTACTTGCAATTAATCAATTGCACTGTGTTGTAATTAAATGACTATATCAAAGAGGAAGAAATTAAAACTGGATCCCTTAAAACAACTACTCAGTGATATAATTACAGCATACCCTATGAGCAAATTACCTTCTGCCTATGAGAGATCTCACAAACTAATAAACACCTTGCTGTGTAAATTGAGACCAGGTATATTTTCAGACTCTTAATCACTGAAGCTTACCAAAGAGTGAAATAGAAAATAATTCTTTCTCCTTTCTGAAACACTAAGTCAGTGCTAGTCTTCTTCATATTAGTTTATTCCATTTGACTTCCTAATATTATCTATTCTTTCTTTTTGTCATCAGGATATTTGCCATAGAAGGAAATGTCAAGTTCACCTGTTCACTGCTTGTTGATGAATAGAATTGATTAATAAAACCCCAGCATTTGGCAATGGTAAAGGTTATGAACCTCCTGGTCCAGATAATTCATTTATGCTGTTTAGAAAAGAAAAAGAATTCTGTTAAGGCATGAGAAATCTTGTTGATTGACAATATGCACAAAGCAGAGAATATTCAAGAGGTAACCTCACATTTTTTTCTTAATATAATCTCAAAGGTCTTAATATATGTGAATCATTCTACTAGAGAAAAAAAAATCAAGAAAATGATGAAAAGTAATTATGTTAGGAGTGAAGGCAAAAAGAGAAAGCCAGAGTTCAACAGATCATTTTAATTTACTGTCACAAGAGACATAAAGCTAACAAACGAGAAGACATCATATTCATGTTGAAATGTGCAGTAAATATGACAGTGTATCGTAAGAAATGTTCTGATATGATTCACTTAAAGCTTGTTCAAATTAATATACTACTTGTTGAAAATGTGTAGGAGCTGTTAAGTTTATTTTAAGGAAATATATTGACTTTAAGGAAGGAAGAGTCATTGTGACAGACATTAAAACACTTGAGTGAATTAAGGAACATTATCCTGAGTGTATAGCAAATGAAGGCATGATAACTCTGGAAGGGTTTTACAGTGTCAGAAATCTTTAATGAGGTATTTGAACTGCATGGGAGAACAGCTCTCATAGCCTTTGGAACATGACTACAAAGAAGATATCGATCTGTAGATGTTATCCAATCGTATCCCAGATTAAAAGATGACAAAATCTTCGGGTGGTAACTGAGAAGATTAACCTGTCAAGGAGATACCCCATAATGAGATTATCCCAATGTGAGACTTTTCACAAAGGGGAGAGATTATTAAGAGGGAGAACAGTGTTTAAAGGGGTTTTTAATGTGAGCTGGTTTGTGTGTGTGTGTGCGCACATGGGTGCATGTGTATGTGCTTCACTTTGACATCAAGGATTGAAATACACGGAGAGAAAACGCTGATCTGTGTGTCAGGACATACAGATGAGAACCCTTCTATTTTTAAGGCTCTTAACAAAGCCCACTGTTCACTCTCCCCATGACCCCAAGCTCCACCATCGCTGTATTAAGCAAAATACATTTTACAACCCCAGAGAGCATTTCTGAGAAATAATCAGCTCTGTGCTTCTTTGCCTCGCTGCAGGGGCTACAGGTCAGTAGACTACAATTACCCCTTGTAGTTGACTACTCTTCCAGATTTATAGGGACTAAATGGTATATTTAATGCATTCTTAAGTATATCTTTATAGCTATATAGCTATATCTATTCATGTATCAGTCCTTATCTAGGGGTGCTTGGCGAGCCTGTCCCCTTGTCTACTAATCTATTTATGTCATTTGTTATTTGTGTTTACTGCACATGCAGATTTCACTCTGATCCTGTAAACTTCTGTGCAGGTGTTTATGTCACATTAACTTTTACAGATTTTCAGGCTGCTGTTCCAATAGCTCCTGCCCTGCCTCCCCTCTTCTAGAGAGGCACAACTACACCAAGCTAGTTGCATTTTAATGGTTGCCATTAAAAAGTTATCAATCACTAAATTCAGACTAAATGTTGCCTTCTGTGTTATGCTCTAGCACGGCATCAGTTTATTAATAAAGGCTGATGGACTGATTAGGTAAGTTCATTTTCCTGGTGTGTCGGGGCATCTTGTCGTCTTGACTCATGACTTTCTAAGCCAGAGCTATAATATAGATCACTCAGCCTTCCTGATGTCTGTGTGCTGTGGGAGCTGTTCAAATGTTTGTTGTTGAAACAGCACGAAGGTGCTAGAGAAAGTCTGTTTTAACAACCAGGGCATGTCAAGGAAGTTCCATCAAGGATTAATCAGATCTCTTTGCTGATTTCCTGCCCTGTAATGAAGCAATATAGTGCTGAGTTAACTTTGAAGTTGGAATGATTACAACTCTGTATCTGCCCTCTTGCTCCTGGCCATCATTTATACTCTCAAGGCTGAAGTCTATAATTCACACACTGAACGAGCTTGTGCTGCCTGGGGAGTCCTGACCGCTCGTAGATGGCAGTGCTTCCAAAGACACTGCCACGGAGATGGACCTGGAGCAAATCCAGGAGAGTTTATTAATTGATTCTCTCTTTAGAAAGATTAACACCTTTCTTTGTTCCAGTTTTCCCCTGTGAAAACTCTGTATTTCTACTGGAGGAAGCTCAGAAGGCCAGACCTGATAGCACCAAAGAATAAAGATGCTCAAGCTTAATTTTATGGATGCAAAAAAGGTCTGTCAATCTCAAGAGCTACCTGAGATATCTGATGCACTCATGAGGTGTCAGGCCCTTCTGCTTCAGAACTCTTAAGCAACATGGGAAGGTCAACCTGCTGTGGCATCTTGACAAATGTGCAGCCAGTGCAGTGATGAAATTCCTCACAAATTATCTTTAAAATACTCCATTTGAAAGTCTGCTTTTCTTTGGAGCAATATTTGTGCCAGCCTTATTTTTTTTCATTTAATGATCACAGCGCTGTTAATCTTCCCTTTTCCTCCCTCTCTGAAAAGGAAGCAAACCCTTCCCCCACATATTGGGTATCCCTGTTTTGGATATTTTTGCGCTTTCTCTGGTGACGAGGTGCAGTGATGTTCTCGCTCTCTCTTATTTCCTGGTGGAATTTAGGGCCTCCCCACAGCACAGCCATGGGGATGTGCAGCTGAGCTCACAGCACACAGCAGTTCTCCCCCCACGCTCCCATGAGCGGTGCGTGTGTTATTGCCAAGCACGTTACCAAATTAACAGAGAGAGGTCAAGTAGATGACATAGATTATGCAAATTTAAAAGCCATACCACACAAAAGGTTAATCTACAAAGTCAGCATACCTGGTAAGTGGGGAAAATGCTATTCATTTGGCTCCAAAAAAGGCTGCTGATTGACAAGGAATAAGTCATCGGCAACGTTTCAAAAGGGTGACTGAGGCAATAGGATTGGTCCCATCAAGGATGATTTAGGGACTGCTTTTCATATTACATATGTAAACTTGGCAGCAGGTGTATTTTGAAAAGAGAATAAATTTATTAGCATTAGAGAAGAAGGGCAACAAATGTGATGGAACAAAGCCAACAAATTAAAAATAATTTGACAAAATTAATTAGGCTTATGTGGGAGCAAATGTGGGATACACTTTTCAGTGGGAAAGTATAAGGTAATGCAGCAGGGGACAGACAATAATTATAAGGCTATACTCTTAGGAGACATCGATCACAGTGGGAGCTTAAAGATTATTTTAGATGATATATAGATATATAAGAGTAGAGAAAGTCCAGCAATAATTTCAAGAGCATATTGACTGAAACATATGAAATGTAAAAGGTGAAAAGCAAAGTAGGCTGATGCTCATTTATTAATATTGATTTGCATTGTAGTAGCAACTTTGTACACCAGCCAAGTTCAGGATCCCATTCTGCTCGGCACTGGATCAACACACAGTAAGAGGTATTTTATAATCTAAAGAGACGGGAGGAAAAAAAGATAGAAAACAATTATAATCCCAAATGACAGACAGAGAACTGAAGCAGAGAGATGGTAAAGCTTGAGCTGTTTGGAAAATGTGACCTTTTAATTAAAAATACAGCTGAAAATGAAAAATATTTAAATTTTGTCACAATTCTCATGGGAAATTTTTAGCTGCAGCTAAAAACCTCAGTGTTTTGGGTAACAACAACAAACAATGAAAATATTCCTGCATGTCTTTTCCTTTACTGCCCTCACAAAAAAAAAAAAAAAAAAGCATTTTCAAGGGAAGCAGAAGAATGAATTCATTAATATGCGCATTAGTTCTCTGCAAACCAAGCTTCCAGTTTAAAGAAACACTAATTTGAAAGAAAATTCTCAACCATTCATATTATTTGACATCTACCCAACAGGAGATGCACAGGCCACCTGAACACAACTCTTTTCCACGCTGCTATAACCACAAGAAAATCCTTCTTAGAGACAGGGAAGAAGCTGCTTAAGGATATAGGACTTCTCTTCTACAGGAGGTAGAGAGCTGTTAGAGATTTTTCTCTGCCCTAGTTGCTACTTTCTAAAGCCCCATGAACATTTAAGTTCACGGTGGCTTACTCCACATTTAATAGTGTAAGAAGTCATCTGCTGCTCAGCGTGCCCTTAAAATGTCTGTGTGAGGAGTGAGGGGCCATAAATTCAACCCTCGCTTTGCTGTGCGCTGGTTTCCTGGGGTAGACAAGCCCAGAGAACACCACAGTTATTTTAGCATTATGGGGAAATAAGATAGACACCATTAACATTTTATGAGCAGTTTTGGTCCTTGAAATATAAGACACTCAGCAGAGATTGAATAGGTAGGGCTGTAGCAACAACAAAAAAGGGTTCGAAGGTTCCTGGGTTGTGGGTCAAAAGGAAAGATTAGTTAGTCATAGGGGATCATCAGAGAAAAGAGGTAGATAAACTCCTGACAAGGGTGACATATTCGTGGCAATAAGTTATCTGTGCTGCTAAATAATTCAAGAGAAAGAGAACAGGGATTGAAGCTGAGGGAAATGCTCATGCAAAAGGAGTTTCAGAAGAGTCTCATATAAAACTTTGGGTGCTGCGAGTCATCAGCAGAGCTGAGGGTTAGGAAGTGATGTTACACAAAGCAAAAGAGAGATTCAATTTTTTCATAAGAAACAATTTAAAACCAGTTAGAGATATCCTCAAAAACCAACTCTCAAATTTTCCTGCTTGTATGAGGAAAGTAACCCATGTCACTGCACTGGGTATTTCAGGCAGAGCCCATCCATTATTTCTACTCTAATCTGTCTTAGGTATTAATTATTTCATATTAATTATTTCATTGCATCCCAGTGCAGTGACATTTTCCTTCTTGCAAGCTCTTCATCAATAAGAAAATACTACAGGAAATATTTTGTTTCTGTTTTTCAAATACAGCATTCTATTCCGGAAAAAACAAACCATCAAAGGGATAATATTTTTACGAGAGGATATATCAGAAAGCAAAATCAGTGGAACTGTTGGCTGAATTATTCCTTTGCCTTTCAAAGATGTTTTAGTAGCATCCATCAGTGTCTGTCAAATGCTAATAATACTTCAGAGGAAGCAAGTTTAAATTGCAGCCCCCCTTCAATAAACTTCTGACTTTCAGTGAATGGCTTATAAGCCTGAGAAACTCAGTGTGTGATAGGTTTCTGTCTCTGGCCACAGAGAAACCCTCATTTTTAAGGATTTGGGATATGACAAGAAAACTATACCCAGAATAAACTGATTTCTGCTACTTCACTTTCCCACCCCCCAACACTTAAAATTCTGTTCATTAAAATATACCTAGCAAAAAACTGATTTACAATTTGACTGCAAAACTAAAATAAGCTGGAACATATATTAATTGAGGGCCCTATTTTTAATTGTAGATGTTAACACCTTCCAAGAACCATTGGAACATGGCATTGTCATGCTTGTGCACATTTGAGGGCACTGCACAGCTCGTGCAGCAGAGCAGCTACATGTCCATACAGAAGCTTATTAAAGCTCCCCATATGAGCATCTTAGCAGGCACAGCTTTCTCTCCTGATGTTCAAAGCACTAAAAACTGTGAGGTTGCTTCTCCCTCCAATCATAAGCATGGTTAGGATTCCCAAGGACGTCAACACACTACTTAAAAGTGACAGAAAATACAATGAGGTTCACAAGCAGAGGGAACAAAACTCTCTTGGGAACTATAGCCAGGGTCTGTTTAAATATTTAAGTATCTAAAGATGCAAGCTGAGTCAGGAGGGGACTTTCAAAAGGCTTCTAGAAGAAAAATAAAGACAAAAATGGCATCAGAAGTAACCACCGCAGCACTGCCAGGCCTGTCTTGGGCTCTGAATGGGAGGAGCAGCAATTTGCTGGCTGTGAATCTCCATTCCAACACCCCAACACTCCGGGTGCCAACGTGACTTTGTGAGTATGTCCTGGGGGAAGAAGGCAATAACGAAGGGCTGCTGCTTTGTATTCACATGTACTTCCTGTATTTCCTCCTAAAACCTTACAATTTGTTAAAGAGAACTAAATAATGCTCATTCTCTCCCTATAGTAAGATGTGGGAAATACTGCAAATCATTCTGTCAGACCTCGCTCTCAGCTTAACAAATAAATAATACATATTTACACCTACACACTTATTCCCCTGTGTATTTAGCAAAGGAACACGAGGGGTAGCAGCACACATGGGACCAGAAAGAAAATGGTAACCAGAATATATTCCTCTGCTTGTGCCAATTGTTTTGATGTAATAAATCATCCTGCAATGACTCTCTGTAGTCAAAATGATGTTTCATGGATCCCAGACAAGAAGTCAAGAGCTCAGCAGAGGGTGACATTATGGAATAAAAACAAAGCTCTGTCTCCCTTGAAGGAGTCTTCTCCATCTGCACAAGCATTTTTTGTCTGCCTTTCCCTGCAAAAGAGGAAACTGGCACAGCCCAAAAGATTGGGATGGTTCAGAGGATGTAATGATGTGCAAAACTTCTTTCACACACACAGATCTATCAGTCAAACAGAGCACATTAAGCCAAGGTCAACCTCTGGAATTCATATTTCTCATGACAAGCAACATCTGTGCTGCCCAAGAAAGGGAAAAATCAGCAGGAAGGGCCAATCACAAGTGGAGCATTAAAAGTTCCATAGTTGCTGCAGCCAGTTTGTGAAACAGCTGGTTTATTTTTATCATCATATCATTAACTTGGCTGCAGCTGACAGGCACAACAAGGATTATTAGTTCTTTATCTTGATTTGGAAAGATGTTTGGCATTCAGTCTATAGTTTCCTATCCCGTGCTCTGGACATTTCCAACTTATCCTCACTAAAAATATATACATAAACATATAGTAAAAGAGCAGATCAGATATGAGTAAAAGAGCAGATCCTGAATAAAGAAAAGTGGGGCATGTTATGTTATAATGAAAGTCTGAGCTCCTGCAGGCTGCGGGTCATTGCAATACTAGGTACATATATAATAAATCAAAAGGACAATAATTTATTCTTAACCACAGAAGACAGCTCAAAATGGTTTCTTTAGAGTTTTGAGACATACCTAAATGAAAAATCTGCAGCAAGATTGTCCCTTCATATGCATCCTTCAACTAGACTGAATATAAAAATGAGCACCTGAAGAGACTGTTTCTAGCCAATGTAAAATCATGTGGTGCTGTCAGTGAGGAATTCATGGCACAGAACCAAACCCATGTCCCAGCTGACATAAATGGAGTAATGGAAATCTTTTGGGATCCATGTGCAGCACAAAAATGCATTAAGGGTATCATTCAGACCCCTGAGACATACAATGACCCTGCAATTACTGGCTTCACTCTCCAGTGACTTCTCATCAGCTCCAGGACTGCTACTTAAATTCCCAAGCCTTCTCCTTTGGCTTTAGCCCTGCAGAAAATTTTATTGTGCTCAACTGTTCCAGATTTTTTTTTAGAAAAAGATATACACGGCTGTAGTCACAGCAAGTTGAACCTTTTTCTTTAACATTTCTCCTGCAACTCTTTTTAAAGTGATAACCAATCACACAACCATGTAAAGAAGCTCCTTGACTTTTCAGGCATCTCCTGTGCTCCACAGAAACCTTTCAGTCTTTTCTGTTTCAGAAGACAGACTGACCCAACCATCAGCTCGCTTGCCCAGATGTTTTCTGTAATCACATCGCATTCATAGCAGAAAACTGGGGTTTGGGTGTTTACAAAATTCAGCTCATAGCTCGAGCTACGCCAGCAAGGAAATAAATGAAGCTAAAGAATTTGGAAATTCTCTTAAATCCTATAAAGATATCTTTCCTGGTGATGCTCAGAAGGAAATAGTTCTTGTATTATTTCACCAATACTTACGATTGCATCACTGTCTCCCAGAGACCCCTCAGAACACTGTACCCAGATCATCCCCTTCCACCAGAGGCTGCAGATTCATCTACAGGACACAATCTTCAGCCCAAAGAAGTTACAATGAGAGCATAAAGATGACCCAATTCATTTGAGTTGCACAGGTGCACAATGCTTGGTTATTAAATACTAGCCAAGTATATTTTTCCTGGGGCTTGGATTATTTTTTGAATATTTTGTTAAGTGCTGGAATTTGCTAGAAAAGGGATGGAAACTGACTAAAAGCAAATTCCCCAATTCCTTTATGAACTGTCTCGTTTGCTATTACCACTTCACTGAATATGAAAATTGCACATATATGGAGGTGACTGGCTTTTTAACTTAAAATGATTTCTTACTGACGCCTGCTCCTTTTTACAAGTGTGTATATACTTTTTTTCCCCCCTTAGTTTTTGTAGTGGATCCTGTCTTTGGGGATTGGGGGCAACAGTAAGATTATTGGGAGTCACCAGATGGTGCTATTGTACATGGTCTGTCTGGTTCAGTTCATCTGGCTATCAAGGGAATCTTCTCAAGAAATGCAAAGCATCAGCTGTGGTGCAGCTCCTACCAGAATCTCCAGCAAACCTTGTCTCTTGCCTGAACATTCCTGATGAAGAATTATGTTTATAAGTGCAAAATCCATGAACCCTTTTAGTTTCTCTGTAAAAGGAAACAAAATATTCTGTGAAACTGGGTCACCTGCATTACTCACACAAGTAATGGTCAACGCTGTAAATGGACCATTTATGCCAAAGTTATGAATTGCCTGAAGCAAATTCAGAAAGCTAGAAAGAACTCCTGGAGAAGAGGTAACCGAATGCAAATAACTCCTTCTCCAGTTCTCTGGTGGGGAATAGAAACATTTTTGCCTGCTAGCCCAGGATGGAGATAAAGATGTGATGTTTAGAAGCTTTATAATACTTGGATAGTTCTGTCAGCTGAAGCAGCTGCGTACATATTGTAAAAGGCCTGAAAAATACATCAGCCTAAATGTGTTTTCATGCTGCTTGCTTTGCAGCAAAGAGTAAGGAACAAGACAACCTGTCGTCTCTAACAGCATCTTACTTGCTGGCTGAGGTTAATGCATTTCTTGGTGTGGAAGAAATGTTTTGGGATGAATTCCCTACAAACTGGAGGAGTGAGGAGCCAAGCTTGACTGAACTCACTGCTGCTAAAACCCATGAAACCACACAAACTCGGGTGAAACTCATGTTCAGCAGTGGGTGTTTGGAGGAGCAATGTCTCACCAGGCTTTTGTGCAACCACACAACCGTAAAATAAGAGATATGCCAAGAAACAAAATCTGGCATAAATATGTGACAGCATCGATTCCTTTAATCAATGCCCTCAGGATGTATTAGCACTCTGCCTCCTTACTGCTCCGTGATTAATCAATAGAAACGCAGTTTCCAGTTAGGGCAAGTGTCACCAGCAGGCACAGTTGGACCTCCAGGGCTTTTCCCTCAGTGTACAAATCGGTTTTGTCTGTTCTTGCTATGAGGTTTATGGTCTGCAAGTGTTTTGCATAAAAGCAGAAGCAGGCAGTGCACAGCCAGGGATGGCAGCAGGACACGGTGGTTCTGGATGGTGTCACGTCAGCTCACACGGAGTTGGGAGGTTATTCCAATGCTCCACTGGAAAAACTGACTCCCCAAACCCCAATATTTTAAATCTGTTCAATGTGCCAGCAATATCAGGTCAGAACTGAAGGCTCTGGTTGAAAGAGTAAAGTATCAGTCATTTTTCTGTCTCTGTTTTTGCATCATCATTCAAGTAATGACACTGTGCAAGGGAGTTCACAGTGAGGCAGAGTTTCTAGAGAGGAATTATGCTCTATTTTCCTAACCAGTTGGAAAAAGAGGCTCTAAGAAGCCAGGGTTCATTCCCATTTTCATTAATGCCTGGTCAGTGCACAGATTTCTCTCTTCCACTTCAGCTTAAAGCTACAAAAAGCCTGAACTCCCATGTCAGCTGGCTATACACCTGAACAGAGACAACACCCACCTGAAGTTGCCTGGAAGTTACTGATCAACAAATACCTCTCTTGTCACTCCTGTTAATTAAGCAGGAAATACTACTGATGTTTTCTTTTTCTGTGTTAGTGATGCAATGTCCTGTCATTGCAGAATAGGGCTCCTAATTTATGTGCTGACATCTTTTGAACAAAGTATAAAGCTGAAAGGTCTGCAGCTATTCTTTGCAACTATTTTTAAATGTTGAAACAGCATTCTGTCTACATTGGAATTCTGTTTCATTATTTTCTTCCTTCTTAGCTTAATTTATGATTAAACCTATCTCTTCTCAGCTTTCCAGGCTTAAAAGCTGGTTTATAGGAAGTTCTTCAGCAACTGTTGTTTTCTACTTTCAGGTTGATGGCACCCTGGCAATAACTACATGCTTTAAAATGGTGTTACATATATATATATATATATATATATATATATATATATATATATGCAT
>JAWWEU010000020.1:16703717-16730325 GCA_035583155.1 Acropternis orthonyx
TATATATAGGCATTTCCCAATCTGATTACTTGCTTCAGAGACCAGTTTTATCATTTTTAGTCAACTTATTTATTTAGTAAACTCCATTAGATCTTGACATAAGTAGGTATCCTGAGGATTTTTTTCTGCTAAGTAATTCCTTTTGCATACGGTTTTGACTTGGATCTAATCACAAATAAATTTTATTTCTTATTATTATTGAAGCTTGATTGTATGTGATTACCTGTTAAGACACTTGGCATGTTTAATAACATTTGATTGCTATTACTTTAGATCTCTGTCTTTCAGGGCTCACTAGACTGAAAGAGTTAATTATTAAAAATTATTAGTAATAATTGCTTCCATTGAGCCACTTTTCCTCTCTCAGGTGCACCTCCTACCCACTGGCTAGCAAACTCATCTGCACTCTTCATGTCGTTGCATGTCACTTCTTAAATTCTGTTCTCAAAGTGAGGGCAATCAGGGAAGTGATGATTCTGGGAGCTGAGTCAGCATTCCCAAAATCTCCTTTCCAAAAATAAAGCAGTATTTTAGTTTGTACATTCTGGTCTGAAGTTTTATTTTAATCCGTCTTTACTTAAAGGGAAGAAATTAGTGGGGAAAAAAAAAGATGAAAAGGGCTTAAAAAAACAATTTCTCCTGGGCCTTGGCACAATAACTTAATGTCTCTCTCGAGCAGGGTGGGTGTCAGGCACAGAACCGATACCTTAAGGTGATGTTTTGTGATGAGATGTCCTTGCAGGACCCTGCATGTGCTGGGCTCCCAGAAAGCGTGGGACAAACAGCTCACACCTGAACTTTCTAAGAGGTCTTGTTGCCTTGGTGTTATTGCATCTCTGAAATACAGAAAACTGGCACCTCTCAGCATCTCAGTATCTTTGCTGCATCCCCAGACTGTGGTGCAGAGAAACTGCTTTCCCCGAGGCTGAATCTTGCTGTGCAGGACTTGTACATGGGTTTTAGGAGCTCATGTTGGTCATTTTTTGGAACTAGATATTGATCATAGTGAGGAATCTCTCAGAAAACATTTGGCTTCACCCGATTTAAAGTGCTCTCAGCAAAAGATATTACTTTTATTCTTTAAGTGAGGAAAAAATAAATTCTTAGAAAATACCTCTATTTTTATAGAATACTTCTAATACTACAGAATAAATTTTATTTATTTGGCTTTTAATTTTTCCTTATTAAGCTGTGTTCAGTACCTAACACAAGAACAGCTGTAGTGGCTCCATCCATCTCACCTGCATTGCTTGGACTAACAGCCCCTTTTAGGAATGCATTAACACTTGTGTCTCAGAGACCAACAGCACCAGTGGCCATAAACAGACACCTAAGGAAGAGCAGGAACAAGCCATTCTCATGATCTTTCCCTTGAGTGCTTTTCGTGCTCTCAACTGTTTGCAGCCCAGGGGATTTCCTGATCTCATGTTGTTAACCACAGCATAATGCAAAAAGGTATTGTGGAGCTGACTGTGACTTCTTTGATCTGCTGGGCTCAGCTTGAAGTAGAACGGGCTGCTGAAGCAGCCCAAAGCTGCTCTGATACGTGGCAGGTCCCGGGAGGCCAAAGACCTGCTGATACTGGCTGTGTGGCAGGCAGGAGACTATGCAGGACCAGTTTTTTTATCAAGCATGGCCAGTAGGAGTTCTTACATTTACCAAAGTTCTATTTTGTTTTAAAACATATTAAACAAAACAAAACAAAACAAAACAAAAAGAAAAAAAAAGAAAAAAGGAATTAAATACCCAGATGTGGGTTATTCTTACAGCATTCCAGTCCATCCCTTCAAGTTACATGCTTTCTTCCTATGTCAACAAAAACAAATTTCCAACTCTATTGCATGAGCAGCTGACAAGGGACCTCAGTACAAGAGCTAAGTGATGCCTCAGAGCCCCAGAACAACCCACTGCAATCTGTTTTCCCCTCCTCTGAGAGATCCATTCAGCAAAAAGCAGGTAATTTTATGGTCACAACCTGACCAAGGACAGATAATACAAGAATATTTTGTTCTAGTGGTAGGGGATCCAGTTCCACCAATTCAAAACACCCTAGACTGCCCCTTTCTTGGAATACTGCATGCATTAAAAACTAAACCCAAGAGAGAGATTATAGACCAGCATGAGGCAAGGTAACCTTCTAGAATCCCAACGGAGAAAGCAAAAGGAACAGGTTTTTTCCTCATATTTACAAAGGCTTAATGAATTTTACATAAGCAAGATACAAAATTGAAGACAAACAATGAAATACAAAGAGATCTCAAGATACATGATGAATCAAGAATTCATGCATAATATACAGTATTTCAAAGGCATGTAAAGAAGCAGTGTAAGAATCAGATGATTCTGGTGTACACAGAGTGCTTTCTTTGAGAGATATTCCTCATCAAGGAGCCAAAACTTGAGGATGCATCAGGCCCAGTGCACCTGGATGCAGGAGGGCAGGAAGGATCCCCTGGTTTAGGTTGAGTTCTATATGGACGTACATTGACATAATTTCAATGTGCTTACTTGTAATTGTCTCTAGAAATACTTGCATACACTGTTACAACAGCACACTCAGGTGATTTAAGGGTAACTAATGACCTATTAAAGCTGAACCCAGATGGTTTTAGCTGCTCCTTGAGATGTTACTGTCTTAGGTCTAAAGTAATTGCACAGTTGTATAGTGGTACATTTTATCCAGCCTGATCACAAGTTGACTAAGGGCCAGATTATTTTCAGATGTAAAAAACTCAAACAAAACACCTTTCTGATTATTTAAAGAACATTCAATTTTCAAATATTTTTTTTTATCCCTTGCATCACAATGACTTTTTTTTCCTTAAGACATTTCTGTATGTTCAGATACAAATTTCTTCTAAGGCTACATAATATCAGAGAGCTTTGTCATAAATGGTTTGATAAGTGTAGAAAATTCCCCGAGAAAGGGAAACCCAG
Organism: Acropternis orthonyx; assembly: GCA_035583155.1. NCBI lineage: Eukaryota > Metazoa > Chordata > Aves > Passeriformes > Rhinocryptidae > Acropternis > Acropternis orthonyx. Next base: position 16,706,655 of record JAWWEU010000020.1, read on the forward strand.
AAAATTTCCCAATGCAATTCCTACTTTTCAAGACTGAGAAAACTTATCACTGAAGAGGACATCACTGAGTTGGCAAATCTGCCAATGATAAGGAGATGTATCCTAAAATCAATTTTTGAAGACAAACATGTAAGACTAATCACTTTATTTCCATGCTTAACAGGTGCTGATACCAGAGGGAAAATACTAAATAGCGTATGACACCCTTGAGAAGCATGTAAGATATTTATCTGCCTAAAAGCCATGACAGTTGCATAGAGAAAAGGTTGTGAATGTAAATGGGAAGAAGGAGTTTATGGATGGAGGGTGAAATCTTGATGCTGCTGAAATCTCTGGCAATTTGAATTCAGGGGGACAAGGATATCCCTGAGCTCAGCCTTAGCCTGGCCCTGTTACAGAGCTCAGACTGCCCAGCCTGTTCTTTAGGTCAGGTCATAAATCATAGAACCATAGAATGGTTTGGGTTGGAAGGGACTTTAAAGTTCCACCTTTTTCCAACCCCCTGCCATGAGCAGGGCCACCTTCCACTAGAGCAGGTTGCTCAGATGTGCCTTTTCATTTTATGAAGGAGGTTTTGCTCAGGTCCCTTTTCCTACAACTGTGTCTTCCTGCTGGAGCGGCCCCCTGGTATCTGACCCACTTTTTAACCCGAGATGGGGTATTTGCTGCCTTGCCCAGAGCAAATACAATTGCAATTCTCATGGAGGGGCTTTGAAGCCATATTTTTATGATAATGGCATGTGAAACACAGAGCTGCACCAGCCAGGGCAGAGGCAGTAGCTGAAAATAACACGAAAGAGAGCAGTGCCCCACTCTCCTAACACATCCAGCGCAAGCAGCTATGCCCAAATTCAGGAGGTTTAACAGCTCTGGGCTGACCTGTCAGCTCAAGTCCTGATAAAAGAGACAATCAAAGACTGACACATTCTCCCTCTCTCAACTACTTTATTCCCCCTAAAATATACTTATGTATCTGCTGTTCCTCTGTGAAAAGATGAAAGATTAAGTTGGCTTGTAGCTGGGTAAGAATGGTGAGATGTTCTACCCATAAGTAAGCTGTATATTCATGGTAGAATATATTAAATGACCCTTATATCATAAGAAGGGATTTTTTTAAAAAATCCGTAACTGTGAGATTTAAGAGCATATCTCTCACATTTGAATTTCCTAGCTGATATTTGGTTGGGCTTTAGAAATTGTCACACAATAAAGCCATTAAAATTCTGCAGTTAATTTATTTCTGCAGCATTAACTTTCCCATTACTCATGATGAATATCTTGAGTTTGGATATGTCTTAGAAGAACTTCTGACAGTGATAACTTGCTTTTTCTCCCATTTCCTGTGGAAATGTTATTTTTTAATATATAGGAGAGTAACTTTTCTAATAAACTTGCCCAGTGAATTTTAAATAATGACTTTGAGTTGGTATCGTTGCTACCAAAATAGGGAATGACAAGCTCTTTTGTGCATTTGTTTGGTTAATTATTCTGATTTGTATTTCTGGGCAGAATTCAATATAACCGAGCCTTGGAAAATACAGATCCCATTGCCAAAACAAATTTTCTCACTCTTATATCCATTCATTTCCTAGACAATAGGTGAGGTCAGAAGGGAAACTAGGAGTCATTCCCATAACACAGGCAAACCACTAATGAGCTACCATGCATCATATTCTCCTCCAACCAAGCTGTAATTGCTTCCAGAACACCTGTATTTAGGCCAGATACAATCATGGGGAGGGCAAAGGAGTGCTGGTGCTGAAACAAGGAGGGAGAGGCAGATGTGGGGAATGGAAACAGACAGTCCAGCCAACCAAGAGTTGTTGAACTAAACTGTGCTCCAGCTCTGGTTTTGTACAATAACAGAGGAAGCTCCCAGGTCCCCCAGGAAGACCCGACAGGTTCTTTGAATAGACGGAAGGGCCAGTGCCTAAGGCAATTAGCAAGCACGCCAACTTTTTGCTCAGTGTTTGACCACCTTTATGTTCTTAATCAGGTCCCTTTGCATCCTGTGCCTCAGTTTTCCTTCTGTAACACTGCAGGAATGATTTGCTATATCCCTATGTTTTTTTTTGGGACAAATATGTTAATGCCTGTGAGATAACTTTGTATTACTGAAGAGGGAGTGAATAGAGGGCCAGAATTCAACTACCTGCCCATGGGGATGGGTGTAGGATTGCAAGGGACTGAATTACTGGGAGTTGGGGCAAGCTCACAGGGCAGGCTCAATTGCTATGATTCAGCTGAAAGGCACAAGGTCATAACAGACACAGGAAAAGACCTGCACTACTCCAGAAAACAATTAGAAGTTGGAGGTCAGCTGAGGAGCAGGAGCTCCTTCTACAAAGGGGCCCAGTGGGAGAAAAGGAATAAAAACAAACTCATTTCCATGAAGCACATGCTGTGGAACACTCAATCCACCACATACTTAAGGCTCATCTTGTTCCTCCCCCAGCTTAATACAGATGAGGTTTGAATTAAGGAAGAGTTTGCTTCTGATCCAAGTAAGGATTAGAAAAGTACCTGTACAGCACTGCAAATTGTTACTCTAGAATGCTTCACAATAGCTCAGTTTTTGAAGTTGAACATATTTTTTTTATGCTTAAGGGGCTCAGGGATGCAAAGACACGCAAAAATCAAATGATAGTAGGGTTTATTCCTTCAAGAACTGAAAAAAATGGGCCTTGTGATCATAATAACAGGGATTTTATGATTATTATTATTAGTTGGAGGGAAAGGGGTGTGATGGTCTCTTAAGGATTTTTCTAAAATATAAGAATCCTGTTTGACTTACTGTTTTTAGTCCTCCTCTGACAATGAAACACACCCTATTTCTTTCCACTGAATTATCAGTTAGTTCTAGTTGCCTGTGACTTGTCTGTTAGCAGGTATGAAAACAAAACCCTTTTCCTATCCTAGAGCTTGGGCTGGGATGTAGTGGAACAGCAGACAAAGCATCCAGCAGTACCACAGATTTTAGAGAAAGCTGAACTAATGCCAAACTCTCTGTTGCCAGTAAGCCCTTCATGTAAGAAATACTGGTAGGGGTTTGAGGTATTATGGAGGCCCTGGGTTGGTACATAATGAAAAGCTATGGGCTCAGTTTCAAACTCCAAAACCCTTTCTTCGGTGTTTTTGTGAATCTTTCTTAAAGCAACTTCAGCTGCATTAAGACTGAGAATCCCTACCCCAGACCTGTTTTGGCAGAACTGCCAAGCAGAAAACTGGAGTGCCTGGAAATGCATCCCACTACATCAGCTCTACTGCAGTCTTCTGAATTTCTGTCCTCCAGCATCAAACATTATTGCAGCTGGTTGCTTCACTCATTTCTACTGGAGAACTTGAGGCAGGGAGAAGGGTTTTCACTCCTACTACAGACTCCAGCTCTAGCCAGGTCCATTTACTACAACTTCTTATCCTTGGGAAGGTGGTGGCTCTGAGGTACAGCAGAAGGGCAAGGTGCCAAACCTGATGGACACAGCAGGTCAGGTTTGCTTTCTTCTGTTCTCTGGCCATTCCTGAAGTGAAAAAATGAAGTTGAGAAAGCCATAACCAGGACAGATTTTGCTAATCACAGAATATTCTGAGTTGGAAGGGACCCACAAGGGTCATTGAGTCCAGCTCTTCAGTGAATGACCTGTACAGGAACTGAACCCACAACCCTTGTGTCTTTAGCACCGTGCTCTATTAACAAGGACAATATCAAATCACAGAATCATTTAGGTTGGAAGAGACCTTCAAGACCATCTAGTCCAGCTGTAATCCAAGCACCACCATAATCACTCTTAAACCAACAAGTGCTACATCCAGACACCTCTTGAACACAAATATGGTGCATCTAAACTTACTGTTTGCATTATTATGTTTGCCTGAGTTTCTGTTTCACTACATACTTGGCCCATCTGCCCCCAGAGAAATTCAGCTATACCTGTTCTTTAGGGACAGATGCTGATCTGACGAGGATTGTGTTGTCTTGGACAGCATTATGCTCCCACATCAAGGTGTGCTCTTTTTGTCCCTTCTGTCCTAAAGATGCTCCACTCAAGCTTACACAACCCTAGTTGCTGTCTAGGGCTAAAACCTTTTTCCAGGCTTAAAGAAACTGCAGTGTGGTGAGGCAACCAGGGGTGTATGGATTGCCAGTACTATGGCAGGGCAAAATAGTCCTTCTCTCTTTCATCCAGGTTGCTTATGTGACTTTAATGGGAAATTAAACTTTCCTTGTCCTGATAGATTCATAGCAGCTGATCCTGAGCTTTTACAAAATAGTCAGGGCAAGTCTTGTGAAGGTCAAAAGGCATTTCTGGCAGCATACAGTCACTCCCTCATCTGTTAATAGGTCTATCTGTGACAACACCTTACATGTTGAAGGCAATTAACACTGTCCACATCAGCCTCCGCTCAGCATTGGCCTCTGTGGCCAGAGAATGTCGTGGAGAGGGACTGAGCTGAGGTGTCAAGTTGTTCCAGACTTTATAAGTGAAAATGATGGCATCTAAGGACTGCAGAGCATGTTACATGCATTGGTTAACATGGATTTTGATCTAGAAAAAGTCTTGGTGGGGAGCTTTCTTTGCTCACAAACCAGGATCCTCTCAGTCACTGCCTAAACTTACCACACACTTTGCATCAGCAGGGAAGAGAAGCACAGCTTGACCTAACAGGGAAGGTTTGGACTAAACTGTGCCCTAAATCTGAGGCTGTTATTCCTGTTGCTGTTGCTTCATGGCCCCACAACTTCGTGATTCATTTGTACAGCAAAAATTGCCGCAAGAGGGTGTTTAGAGAGAGACCACCCTCCATCACCTGCAGTCCTGCCTCCTGCCTGGCACCTCAGTGAGGTTTTACAGAGTCTGAAAGTCTTCCTGTCACCTGAGGCTGAGACAGACTGAGCAACAACTATTAATTTCTAATTAATAACCTAACAGACGTTCATTAATAAGATAATTAGAAGAGAAGAATCTGCTCCTGACTCCAGAAGACACAGCTGGGCTGGGAGCCCCCCTACAAGGGGCCTTCTCCTGGGTCCCAGGGGCTGATTGCAGCAGCTGCCCACCTCTCACTTTTGGGTTCCCCAGTTCACCCCAGTAACCCCCCCAGCACCCAGGGCTGTAGTGAGCTGGAATTCACCTCAGGGATGCAACGGCAAACCTTCCCCAGTGTGGCCAGACCCTGTGGGTCAGCACTGGGGTGGATGCAGCCACCCTCATACAGCCTGCAAAGGGTTAACCCCTGGATGCTGCTAATTAACCCCTCCAGGATTGGTTGCTCACCCCTCCAGGAACCATTAATTACCCCTTGTGGTGGACAAGTAGGAACAGCTGGGAGTAGAGAGCAAGGTAGGAGAGAATGGGCTGGAGCAGGAGGGGAGAGACTTTGTGGTACTGGTGATAAAAGGTTAGTGAATAATTTTTTATGTTTTTTTTAACATAATGCTCTTTTTCATCCTTGTTAAGGGGTTATTGCTGTTTCTGGAGGCAAAGGGCTGTGGTATGTGGCTGTGTTTGGCTGGAAGGGCCACTCAGGGAGGCAGGTTGTGCTGCCTGGTCCTTCAGCAGTGAGGAGGGATGCCATGGCAGAGGGATGGACACACTCCTGGTGCCTGGGGGAGCATTGGGACTACCCCAAACTCCTCATTCCCCTCTCTGCCCCCGAGGTGGGGTGGCCCCAATAGCCATTCTGTGTCTTGTACATAAATTATTTGCTCTTGTTGCTTCACATCTCATATTGTTACATGCATTATCTTGGAGTGAATCATCTACCCCATGACTTGGCTTTTATTTTTTTTTAAATTAGTCTGTTTCCTGTGAAACAGGATGCAGATATGCCTTTGTTTCTTTCAGCTACCACCTATTTCTGGTTGTTCTGGTAACTCACTCAGCTGTTTGGCCCCTGTTTGTGGGGTTAAGAGACTGTCCAAGTCCCAGTGCCCCCATACAAAGACAGACTGGGCACACTGTGCTGCAGCTGGTGCTGTTTTCTGGGGATAAGCCCTGTGACCCCCCCATAGCCTGGTTTCTACACTTCCTAAGTGGTCCTCTTGAGGCTGGACTTATGCTTGGTGGGAAGCTGGCTTCCTGAAGAAGCAATGGGAAGTGGTCACTCACTTATTTTTAATCATAAAGAGCTCTAAGCCTTTTCTTTTTAATGCTGCTAATCTGACTTTCTGCCTCAAAAAAAAAAAAAAAAGGGGATGAAAAAAAAAGCAACCTACCTGCTTTATTTTTTATGTGTCTAAGTGGTGAACCTTTTGTGGCTATATAGAAAATTATTATTGCTGCTGGTAGTTCCTGCTGGGTTTTGTTTGGATTTTAATCCATTTTGAGTATTAATTTATACTCACGTGTAATGAACGTACTGGAATAGAGTTACTGCTGCATGTGAGGGCTTGGATTTGGACAGTGTTTTCCCTCAGTTTGGGTCCAGTACAGGAAGATGTAAGCTGTGAGAGTAGACTAGCAGTGGTGTATCAAACAACATTACTCACAGCTGGAAGCTCCTGCTGATGCTGAGGAACTCAAAGTGGTTGGCAGCCCCTTTGAATGCTTATCCGTCAGTATCTACCTACCTGCTTTTCCCTCCCTGGCTTTCTTCTCATCTCCACCAGCACAGCAGCCACCTGTGGTGGGACAGAGTAGAAAGTGGTCGCAGCTGGTTCTGCTGGATGAACAAGCAAGGCAAAAACATAAGTCATGAGAGCTGACGAGACTTTTAATCCTTCTAAAAATGGGGGAAGGGTACTGCCAAGTAACCCTGGTGACTACCAGAAGACAACTCAAAACAAGACTGGGGTGTTGTGATAATGGGGAGTGGCCAGAGAGGTGGAGTTGGAAATGCAGACAGGGGAATTCATTCCCAATCTTTGGTCCATCTGCCTGTGCTGTTTGCTGGGTTGCAACATAACCAATCCAGAGAAAGCAGGTCCTTGAGCCATCAGGTGCCCTCTTTCAAATCGGAAAAGTTTTTGTAATTGAAGGGCGTGCACCCTCCAAACTTCGTCCCAGATTCAAGTCCATTGAATGAAAAGCCGGTTCTGCCATTATCTGAGCAGTTAATAAAATCTATGGCCTTATGATGGATTTTTTTCTGCAGGCTAGAATGGATCTGTCTTCATTGTGATTTGTGAGATTGAGAGGCAAACACAAAATATAATCTGTATTTCTACTGCACTGAAAAATTTCACTGTGTTCTCCTTCTAAGGCTTGGAAGTAACCTAGACTGCAGCAGTCTGGTTTTTTTTTTTTTTTTTTTTTGTTTTTTTTTTTTTTTTTTGATTTATTGAAAACAAAGCTACCTTATTAACATTTTAATAAAGAGAATCTCTTTGCAGTGGTGCTCAGAGTTGCTCTTATTTCTCTCTGTGCAATTCCATTCTCTGAAAGGGAAAATGCTATCTAGATCTGTAAGGCATGATGTGTTAGACTGAAACTAAACACACAAATACACCAAAGCAAAATGCTTTCTAAAGGTGCTGTGTTTGTGAGAGGTGCTTGCCCAATATGTGTGATGCAAAATGGGGATGCTTAGTGAAGAAATCATCCTTGTAAAGCCATTGGTTCTGGTCATCAGACTCTATCCAATGCTTTAGTGATGATGCTGCTGATCTATTTGGGAAGTTGGCTGGCTCTCAAGGCAGAGTCTCTTCTCAAAGGCTGTTTCACAGTGAAAATATGCTCAGTGCAGCCGAGTGCATGAATGAAAAAGCCTCTGGTACCTTCTAGTCTGGCAAAATGCAGCACAAAACTCAACTTACTCTGTCTTTTCTGCTGTCCCAGGTAAGAAATGTGTGTTTTTTCCTTGCTTTCTTTCACCTTTCTGCTTTTGTGCATTTGGATTTGAAAGTATTTGTAATTCAGGTCTGATTTCTGAGTAATTATACATTGCCTGAATTACTGTTTAAAGATGCAGGATCTCTGCTCTAAGCCAGTTGCTAGGAACATAGAATCTCATAGTTCCTTGATTTACATTTATAACCAATTTGCCGTGTGATATATAGCATTTTTTTGTTTCCCTTCAGGAAAGGTGGTGGGGGGAATCTTTCAAGTGTCTCTGTTGCAGCTGCAGCAGCAATATTTTCTGTCATATCAAATGCTGCAACTTTGATTTGCCTCTTTCCTCCGTGGCTTTTGCCGGCTCAAAGGCTCTTATAGGCAGCTCACGTTATTTATTGCTTTTTTTTATAAAAGAAGAGGAGGGGGGAATATGGAGGAAAAATAAAATCAGACCTTGCAAAAGGTTCCTTTCCCCGTAGTCTCCTGATAGATGTGGAATACTCTGTTAGTGACTTGCTATGTAGCTGTTCTCTTATTAAATGTAATAGATCCCCCTCTGCCAGAAAGCAGAGGCAAAAACACCAGCCTTAAAAACACGGAGCTGTTACAGCCCCGCTGCTGCTGCCTGTCAAAGCACAGGGACTCGCTGGGCTTTGACTTCTCAACACCTCCTGCTTGCTCTTTTCCTCTTGCTGCTCTTACAGGGCTCACTTTTTTGGGAGCTCAGAGGAGGTTTGGAAATCCTTTGTTGTTGTCCAGCTTAAGTGCATCCTTACCTCTTTTGTCTTAGGAGCTCTGTAAACTCTTGCCTTTAGTGACAGTGGTGCTGGTATCCTGAGCAGGAAAAAACTGAATTCCTTTTTGACTTGTGATGGAGTGGTTTTGTTAACCCTTAGGGGGTTGGTGGGTTTGGAGTGTCGAACTAGTGTTTGGGACAGAGCCTGAGCCCCTGTGTCTGGAACTGCAATCTCCAGCAGGCATTTGCTCTGCTTTTCCAAAATAGGATGGTAAGGAGGAAAATGGTGAGGGATCACCACTGGGAGAGCTTTATTGCTGAGAGGAGCCACGCAGTGTGTGAGTAGGAGGCAGTAGGGTGAACTGGCTGGACACATGCTGTGATTCAAGGTGAGGCTATTTAGGTCCTGGTTTAACCTGATAAGGAGTGAACACATGAAAGTGGGTGGCTGAAGTTATGGGACAGCGGGAGACTTGGTGACTGGGATTTGCTGTGAGCAAGCACAAAGGCATTTGGGTGGGTTCAGGATAAACATCCTGCTCCAGGGAGTGTAACAAATGAAAGCAGCTGCCTTGGGCCATGGATGTGGTGCAGGGCAGCATGTGCTGGTGACATACACTGAGTTCCTTGCAGGGCCACTCTGCCTGCCTGGGCTGGGGCTCTGGGGCTCTGTCCCAGGGCTGGCCAGGGGGCAGCTCGCCAGCTTTGCTGGAACTGGCTGAGCTGCAGCTCCTGGGAGGGTTGGGGAGACCCAGAGGGCTCCTGGGGAGGAGAAGTTATCACCAGTGGGCTGAGATCCAACCTGGGCAGGCAGCTGGGCTGGCACTGCTCAGGGAGCAGAGGGGCTGGGGGAGAGGGCACAGACAGTGCAAAGGTAACCTGTGGATATACTGGACTGGTGCTCTCTCATCCTGGCCTGGAGCCCTCCCACCTGGTTTCTCTCTGCTTTCAGTCCTTTTTAAATTTTTTTGCACACTTCTCTAGCACACAACTGAATTAATCAGCTTGAGTTTGGATTTTCTTTAGCGGCCCCTTGTAGGGAAAGCAATAGGTATGTGACAGAACAGGACAGGTTTTTAAGGCCTATTGAACATAGCTGCATTTTTTTAACACTGATACCTACTTAAAATTTGACAAGGTGCAGACACTTGATTCTGAGAACAGCTGTGCACTTAACTGATAACTTTTAGCCATGCTTCAGAGTTTCTTCCCTTGCTGGGTTGAGTTCTAAAGCAATGCAGAGCTGAGCTTGTGGTGCTTTAGCACTGCTCTAGGTTTAAGTCCACTCTACCTTCTTTTTTAACATGTACAGCTCTATCTGGTAATGTCTCTACCTTGTGACTTAATGCATCTCCAAGTTTACTTTATAGATCATGTCTAAGAGTTAATGAATTGGGGAATGAATCAGACTATAATATGGAAGGGCATGTAAATCTGTCTTCAGGTGTAGGTTGTTGGGTATTGGCAGGTTAAAGTCTGAGCTGAATCTGATCCCAGAAACGGGAATTACTGAAAGGCTGGTTGGCTTCTCTCGATGCACCACATGCACATCTTTCATGTGACAGGAAAAGTAAACAGAAGAATGTGAGAAACAACATATTAAACAAATGCAGCCATCTGGCTGTGTAGTGGTTGTAACACATTTGGGGATCTTTTTCTGCAAGTCTTTTTTTCTCCCTTAGGAGTAGCAAGCATGTCTCATAATACAATGCTAGTGGTGCCAGTAAAGCTCAAGTTTGATAGCATTCTTTGTAAACAGTAGCAATCCAGTAATGCAATACTTATGTGGAAACAGAGGGTGGGACTAACTTAATGACAGGCAAGTTTAGTGTAGAAAAAAGTTGAAGGAAATTCTTGTTAGTAAGGTCATGAACAGTAAAAGGTTTATTTTTTATTTATAGATCGTTTCTAAAATGAGGACCTTTTGGTTTATGTCTTCTTGTTCTGTATCTAATTCAATTGCCTTTTTTAAGTTTAAAAAAAATTCCTTTTGAGGCATTAAAGGATGAGGATGGGAAATCACTTTTTCATCTCAAGAAAGCAGCCCATTAATTATGCTTGTGAAAGTTGTGGTAGAGGTGAGCAATAAATTATTGTTTCCATTTGCAAAGATTTAATATACAGTACTACTACCAGCTGTTGTCCTTATTTCACCAAGAGGAAAACTGAGCATGGGGTGGAGTAACTGAGGAAGAGGTTTCAGGTAATCCTTTAGTTCAGACTCACCTTTAAAACTCCAAACCATAACTATAATATACAGCTTTATTGATCTGAAGCTGACAATAAAACCTAAATGTACTCTGGTAGCTTATGCAGTTCACTGTACAGGGTACAGTAAGCAGTAAATACATACTCTGGTCTGACAGATTTAAAAATCTGTGTGTTTTACTTTTCCCCCAAAAGATATTTTCTAAAGCCTATATACAAAATATTTGTTTAAAACCAAGTTTTCACAGCCTTTCTTTAGTATTATATGCATTTCATGCAGACAGATGAATCAAAATAAAATCTGTAAGTAAAGCTTACAAGATGAGGAAGAAACCCCATATTTTTGATAGCTTTAACAATAACTGTCATGTTTCACTGGGTTGCAACTGAGTCAATTGGAAAAACGTATAGATTTTACAGCTTGTCATTAGAGTGAATACAGAAAATTAGTCCTCAAACTCTCCCCTAATGCAGAGCCCACACTGCTGCATTCCTAAGCTTCTATTTTTTCAGGTTTCTCCAGAAGAGGGCTCCATGAACAGCTTGAAAGGCAGTGCCCAGGTATTGAAAGCAGAAGAAATTTATCAGCTTCAGGAAAAAAAAAGAAACATCTTGTTCACACAAAGTCTGTTGGCATAACACTGCAGGCTATGCTCTAATTTTGACCAAGTATTTCCCTCTTCTATCATGTTGCTGTAGGTCTTATTTTGTTTAAGAGTGCTTATTTGCAAGTTCTAGAGAAGTCTTATGTCTCTTGTGCTAAATAAGGGTTCTAAAATGCTTTAAAATATTAGAAAAACTCAATTGCCAATTACTCTGTATAATTATTTGTACTGTTTGGCATTTTGTGAGCAGGCTGACACTTGCTCCTTGCAGTTTCAGGCCATCATTTTTGGTTATGTTGTCAAAAAAGTTCTTCCCCTTGCACATCTCATTCAAAAGATGGTGCCTCCCAAAACACAGAACCATTCAAGCAGTTGTGCTGTGCTATTTGTCAAGTATTACCTTGGAGAGAAGGTTGGCACCTCATGAATTAGTGTGACTTTTGGCAACAGCTCCAACATCCAAAAATGTCCTTACATAGGACTTGACCACAATCCTTACTGATAAGTGAGGAAGTTTGTTAGAGATGAGTGGAAGCTGGTCATGAAAATCCTCCTGGAGTTACGGCATTACAGTTAAAACCCACCCTGTGCACCCCTTGAGACGCAATCTCTCAATTTAAGATGTAACTCAGGCCTTATGTTGGGACCTGCTCTCTTTCTGATGATCAAAAATTGAAAAAAGGTTGTTGTAGCACATGTAATATTTGTGCTGTGATCCACTGGAGGTTATTGACTTGAATTATTGATTTTTAGTGACTTGGCAGATAGGAAATTAGTATTCCTAAACGCAACAGGAACTGCTAGAACTACATAGATGGCAACAGTGGTAGCCCTTCAAGGAGACATCAAGTTGTGCCGTTCCTTTTCTTCCTGTTTGCCGCTGGATAAGTAGGCTCCTCCCATTCTATTAATATGTAAGAACAAGGCAGACAGCTGAGCTCTGTGTTACTCTTCCTGCATTGCTGCTGGAGTCACACCTCTAATCTTCAGCTGCTGGGTTGTACCACTGTGCTGCGTGCCAGGATTTCGGCCTCAGGTTTCAGAGTTTCTATGTCAGCACAGCCTTTTGGGAGGAGGGGAGGCTTCATTTGGGACTTGAAGCAGAAAGGCCAGATTAGTGTTTTAAATTTTTTCATGAAAATAGAGAGGGATTTATCATCCTTAGGAGAGTAAGTGGGCTATAGCACTTCCCAGTTAACTCTGGGTGATATTAGTGGGTTCTTGATCATGGCCATATGGTTGCACTGTGCTCTGCCCCAGTCAGCAGATGGAGGGCACCAGCCCAGAAGGGAGGCTGTGCTTCTCTGGCACTCCACGTGTCCTGCAGCTGGCACAATGGGAGGGTGTGCAAATCAGTAGGGTATTAAATGCCAAAGAAGAGAGAGAAATAAGACTTCCTTTATTAACTGTTTCACTGTTCAGAAGTCTTAGGAATTTGCACACTGCTTTCTTTTTTTGTGTGGTCTGGACTGTATTCTCTGTCAAATGGAAGAATCTAATTCTTTGACAGTCTTACTGTTTTGTATGAGGGGAACTCACTCCACTGGTATCTTATCCAATATTCTACTATTTTGCACCATTAATTTTCTTGGCTAAAGAGGGATTTTAAGATTTGGTTTTATGGAGCTGATTAAAATAGTTCTATGAACAGACTAAAATAAATATGCGCTCTGAAAAGTGGGGTGAATCTTCTTAGCACACAGTGGTTATCAGTATCTCTAACCACTTGGAAAAGCTGATTAAGGTGTTTAAATAACTTCTGATATCTATGAATATCCTTGTATGGATGTCTAATTTGGTATCATTATGGGCTTTGTTTTTAGAAAGCTGAACATCCTTTCAAGCTTTTGAAATATCTACAAATTGGACGCCCATATGCAGCTGTCAGAATGAATAAGTTTTTGTTGCCTGAAGTTCCTTAAACTCCATTTGATAAAAGTTCTACTCCCCAAACTACCACTAAAACCCACCCCAAAACAAACACTAATAGCTGTCTATTAGCCATCTATTTCAGTCTAAACTCCTTTGTTCTTTTGCTGTGAACAACTAATGCTTAATTCCTTATTAGTAATGGCAGTGTATATTTCTAAAAGCTAATATTTAATTCCCAAGGACTTTGCAGCCTGGTCTGTAATGAAGAGCAAATAATTCTTGTGTGTATGAAGGTTGTATTAACAGTATAGACAGCAAGTGTGTTTCTAAAAGCTTCAAGATGTTTTTGGCTTATGAGTAATCATGGCAGATGGACCCTGTGGAACTTGTGTGTAACTACGGCTCGAAATGCTGAAAACCAGAGGTTCTAAGCCAATGTCACAGCACTGTTATGTGGCTGTACACAAAGAAAGATGTATACATGCAACTTGAATTTCAGATAAGACATGCTCATTTGCAAATACCTGTATGCTCAGGGGTCCTCAGCTGGTACTACCTGTGTGCTGAAGGCTCCTCTTTGTTACCCCCTTCCTCCCCTGAGCTGTGAAAAGTCTGAGAGCTCCTTACCTGCTCCAAGACAAGGCTGACAAACTTGGCTGGAAACACAGCTGAAGGAGTGCTGGTTCTATACATGAATGGCTGTCTATACATTAATGGCAGCAGCAGAAAGAGAATGAACAACTCAGGTTGCTTCAAATCAATCCTCAAAACTGTTGGCGCATTGAGTTTTGTTCAAATTGCTATGGAGCAAAAACCCCAACATTTTACAATGTGTTTATCGTGCTGATAATTGGCTCATGTATTTTATAAACACTTAATCTATTTCTTTTCATTTTCTTGGCATAACTTGGAATTTCTAGAAGGATTTCTGTGCAAATTTTCTTTAGAGTCCTGGAGTCAAATGTAGGGGGTTTTTGAACCCATAAGAACCAAATAAAACCTGGCAGCTGTCCATGGGGTCACTACATAAAGACAAATTCCAAGCTGATGTAAATTCACCTGGGTTGACTAGGGAGGTATCCCAGTGATGCTTGTATAGACAACACATGGGGATGGAGGCAGGGGGGCATCATGTAAAGTTACCCCTTCCTTAGCCTATTACAGTTTTTTTTGCTGTACGATGTCTTTGAAATGTCTTTGAGATGGTGTTTTATCTATGAGCCAACTGTTGGTAACTGCTTGGGAACAGAGAAAACCCTGGGAACAGTGTTCCCAAGCCCTTGCATTTTCCCATAGACAAACTTGCTTGCTTTGAATTCCTCTGCTACCAAATAAGGTGTGTTTATACATTTCCCCAGAGACAGCCCTGTGTTTTCCCCGAGGACCAACGTTTTATCAGACAACAAACAGCTATATCAAAATGTGGGAGCTGAACACAGCACTGCTCTGTAGCTGACAAAGGAGGAAATCCAGAGCATCTGGTGCTTTGCTCTTGAAGTGAAAGGAGATGGAATTAGCCATTAGAATTGGATGGGCATATCCTTCCCCATTACAGCCGTTGTTTCAGAGCTGTGTCAGAGGAAGCTGAGCAACTCCAGCTACGCTCTGCAGCAGGAATGGATATCTCAGCTGCAGGCTGGAGCTGCTCAGTATGGTGAGATAACTGGCCAAATTAAAAGGTGTTTTGCTTGACCTTCTGCCAAGAGAAGAAAAATGGTCTTGCAAGTGCCAGGAAGTCCTGGGTATTGTCTACCATCCTTATTCAGGTGAAATGTGAAATGAAAAACTTGTGGGTAAAGATAACACGAGAATGAAATTAAAATAGAACAATACATAAATATCAGTTCTGATTTCTGGGCATTTGTATTAGCCTGCTACCCGAAGGTTGTATTGTGTGTCAGGCAAAGTGGGTTTATTGTTTTCCAAGATGTTTGTTTTCATAATTCATGATCTGATTGAACTAATAAGACTCTGAACTCTATAAATCTTGATTTATGAATATCGATATTCCTGTCAATTTACTGATACACATCTCTGACCTGAACACTAAAGTAGTTAGATGCATATTTGATCATCTTGCTTTAATACAGAATCATAAAATTGTTGGTTGCAAGAGACCTTAAAGATACTCTTGTTCCAACTCCCCTGCCATGGACAGGGGCACCTCCCACTACATCAGGTTGCTTCAAGCCCTGTCCAACCTGTCCTTGAACGCGCTCTCTCAATTCATTCTCCTTCCAACCTGTATTTGAGCTTGGGATTGCCCTGAGCCACATGCAGGACCTTGCCCTTGTAGAATTCTGTTTGGTATATTATTGCAGGAGTCATTATTCATGGGACAAAGCTGTAGGGATGGTCAGTAAAGCCTGGCAGCAATGGGAAGCACACCTTCCTGCACCCACATTCACTAATGTTCAGGAGGAGATAAGGTTCTGACATCTGCTTCCACTTTTGGAATAATTTTATTCTAATGCTTTAAACTGAAATATCTCATTAAAAAATGATAAACAAGAATACAGTCTCCAGTTTTAAATGTCATCAATAGTTTTCTCTAATTGTTGATCTATGCAGTTTAGTTATCGATATAGAAGTGTGGCATCCTGTGCAGTGAGGTTATTACTTATTGCAATCTGATAAGAGAGCAGCTGATACATTTGGGTACAAGGAAGTAAGCTAAGGATGCTGGGAATAAATGGTGTAGTTTTGTCTCTTGTGGAAATTACTTCTGGTCTTGCACATCTCAACTTCAGTTTTCTGTGTTTGCAGTAGCAAAGCATTGTTGCTCAGACTAATATGGGAGCAGGTCTCCGGTGGATGTGGATTGATTGCACTGCCCTGCTCTGTTATCCAAGTGAAGGATGCTTAATGTCAATGCCAGGTGCATTCCCGCTGTGTACACACTGCAATTCTTACACTGCTGCTATTACTGTGGTATCTGAGCACCCTACAAATGGTAATGAATTTATCCTTGCTTCCCTAAAATAACTGCTCCGGTACGACAGGAACATTATTCTGAAATGGGAGACAGCCTCCAACATCTGCCTGTTTCAATGACTCGAGGTCTGTTATCTTAGTTGAGTAATGATGTCTGCTGCTGTCACTTTGGCTGCTGATGTTGATTCAGTGGTGACACTTCATTGTACTCTAGAAAGATTAATTCTGATTGGAGGGAGCCCAGAATAAATCCAGTGTTTAGGCCAATCAGAAGCTGGTGTGTTTGGTACTATTTTAATAATCCTGCTCAACTTTCAATAATATAATTAGTTATGATTTGCCAAAGAATTGCCTGTCTCTATACAACTAGTTATTTGCATGTAGAGGAAACTAAGAATTGAAAATATTTAGCTGATCATAACAGTACAGAGTTCTTTTAGGCAGAGGAAATGGAGTGTACTTTTCTGTAACTGGTGTTTATGCGATGGCTGCTGGCAGAATGATCAGCTGGAGCAGAGGAAGAGGATGAGGCTGGCAGTGCTATTTACACTCATTTGAGACCAAAATGACTTGAGGTAGAAAACAGGGACAGGCAACTGTGTCTCCAGTGCTTGGGTGGGGGAGAGGTGTTGGATATTTCCACTGCAATGTGAGGCATCATCTCAGTGGTAGAATATTCCCCCCACTGACTGCTCACAGACAGTTCCTGTCTTCCTCTCTTCCCTCAATTTCGAGGAGACAGAGCTCCAAAGCTTGGGCTCCTCTGGCAGAAAGTGAGCTGCCTGGTCATGGCTGTCCCACTCCGATGTCCAGCTCCTGAAAATGGTGACCTAAAGTGTCACTTTAGTGAGGTACACCTAAATGTTTGAATTCCTGGGAGGACTAGGGCACATGGATGGACTGTTTGTTACAAGCCCAAAATGTGAGAATCTGTAGACTTGTATGGACTACTGAAAACCCGTGTGTGACTTTGTGGAACAGCTGCCTCTCCCTGTGTGTTTATGCCTCTCTGAAAGGAGGATTCAGCTTTCTTACACTTGCTTCCCAAGAATACGGCTTTCAAAGCTTTTGCTCCTTCAGGAATCAGGCACACAAGCACAGAACCTGTTTCCTGCTGTGCATGGGAGCTAAACACTGATCATGGGTAGCTGAAGGAGTTTGGGCAAAACAAACTGACTTGGAATAACTCATGTTGAACCTGAACAAAATTGTTTCACCGACTTGTTCTCGACTTCTGATTTCTGCATGCTGTGTGTTTGTGGAGTCTAGCTGGGATACGTAGGAATAAAAAGCCATCATGCACAGCATGAATGGTTCTCCCTGCCTTACCTCCAGGCTGACTAGAAGCATCAGCATTCCTGTAATTTCCTTGTTCAAATTACTTTTTCTCTTTTCTCCTCCATCTGCTTAAAATAATTCAGATAGTCTGAGTGCTTTTAGTTTTTATATTCCAAACTTTCTTCCAGAACTCCTAGTGCTAGGGAAAGGGCTAATAATTTTTGCTCCTGTGGTTTAACTTCTGTTAGATTGGTTTCAGCAGGCTCTGCTGTAAAGTCTTTCCCTGGTCTTGGTACTTACAGATGTTTTGGTGATAGATGAGATGATGATGGGGATTTTCCTGCGCCGTGGGGAGAACCAGACACACCCAAGGAGCTGCTTTCCTTTAATGTTTTATGCAGGTCCTGGTTATTTTCACTGAGTAATCTGCAGATTCCCCAGGGTTGGTAGAGTGTTAAGTGATAGCCTTTAGCTAATGTGGTAGGAAAATATAAGCGTAGTACTGTTAATACTTGTGCACTGGCCCAAAACTTGTGCATTTCTTGGTATATTCATGTTACCCTGCTCGTTTCTCCCTCAGTCCCTTAAGGCAGTCTGGTTCTAGCTGCATATGTGCAAAAGAGAATTTAATTTATCTTCCCCAATAATGGTGTTAAGTTGGTGATCTCTTGGAGCCAAAAGTGCTGAGATAGTTATTTGATAATAAACATGCTGACATAAACATGCCCCTTTCCTTGGCTGACTAAGGAATACAAGAAAGAAGACCAAACCTTAAAGCACAAAAATGGAAGGGAAAGCAAAACCAAGAGAAAAGGAAAAACAAAGTGGTATTTAATGTGCTGTAACTTTTTGCAGCTGTTAGCATTTGGAAAGCAGCCTTTTATATTTGTGATACAGTTAACAGATGTATACAGGAATGGAGCAGCATCCAGTCTGATTTTGCCTGATTTTCACATCTTCATTTATACACAATCTTGCCTGATAGCTTAGGCTGACACCCATATCCAGAGCTCTTGCTCATATCTGGATCTGAAGCTGTTGGCATCAGGAAATGCTAATACTGTTTTATGCACATTTGTGTCTATCAGCATCTGCTTTCTGAGAGGCAGGAAATTTAATCCTTTGTAGAACTCAAATCTGTTTCCAGCATTCATTAACTGCCCAGCCAGAGAACTCTCCTCTCTTCTGTGTTTTATGTTTTGCTGGGACTTTATCATCATTTGTTCTATGTCTGGATGGAGAACATTTATCCCGACTGCTTTGACATTGTTGTGTTTGTGATGATTAGATCCATTCTACTGATGCTTTGGGAAACCTGTTATCACACAGATGAAACAAAACTTGGGACATAATTTTCTCCAATTGACTAGTTGGAATGGCAGTGGGGAGAACTGAGGACACACTGGGTGTAAGGTGGGAGGCCAAACCAGCCTTCATGGCAGGACAGAACACTGCAGTTGCTTTTGAAACTGTTGGCACATCACTTCTTTAACTGTCTGAAACTATTTTGTGTCTATCAGAAAGGTGACTTGCCACGTTCCCCTGGGTAACCTGAGCATGCTTTTTAACTGCTTACTGGTGGAAGTGGGCACGTCCCAGAGGAAATGGAAAGGTGGGAAAGGGCCAGAGACCCTCAGAGGGGAAGTACAACCCTCTTACAGCTTTCTAGCAGTAACTGCAAAGCAAGCCAGAGACCAGGGAAAGCTGGGCAATGTCTTGCTGAAAGGGGGCAACTGTTATGAGAGAGAAATGCTCCAAAGTTTTGTTAGATACTATATGACTTCTCTCCTACCACTTTTGCTAATATATAATTTCACAGCCTTACCTCCTTTCTCTTATGTTCTGACAGCTCTTAGAGGCCTGCTGAAGAGCAAAGATTAAAGGGAAGAAAACCTGGCTTCAGGCACACTTGCAAACTAGCTGTTAGTTTTCTGCAGGTTCTTCCATGCTTAAAAAGGAAACAGTCCTCCCCTGACAACTGAGCTTACAATTGCTGTACAATGGATTTGCTTCTGACACTGTATTTCTGGGGTGTTTGTATGACTTGTGATTCATCTGGCAGTGCTTGAGTTCAAGCACTGATAAAGGCAACACAGCAGAGTGCAAATATATTTGACCTTTCAAAACACTGAATAGAAAACAAAAATAGAAAAGTAGTTACTTTGCAGTTTTTCTTCGTAAAAGTCTAATGACTGAGAGCAAAGTAGCATTCTTATTTCTGCCTTGGGAGCCTGGATAGCACAGAGGCTTCCTGGCCTGAGACCCACTGTTATACCTGCTGTTTCCAGGACAGTGTGTCTGAGCTGGCCTGACACTGGAGTGGAGCTACAAGTCAGCTTTGATTTTCCCCAGTTCAGGCACTGGCCTGTAGCTCATGCCTGCTGCATCCCAAAATCTTTGCTGTTTGATAAGCTATGCTTGCATAAATGGCATGCTGGTCTTGGCATAGTTGCGGGATAGGCAGGAGTCTGTATTTCAAGTGTAAATTTTCACTGCAAGTGTCACTTTATATCAGTAGCACTGATGGAGAAGGCTCAGGGACCTGGGGGAAGGTTCTGCCAAAATTCTCAGCTGGATGCTCAGTTGGCTAGGATGCAGCCACCCCATAACAGTGCTGTGAGGGGCTTTAAAAAGGGCGTAACAACTCCAGGGGTGCGCTGTGGTGTAAGCACCCGTTTGGTTTGTGCTGCACAGCTCAGTCTTGCTGGAACCCCTCCTGGAAGGGCTGGGCATTTGAACAGCAGCAGGGCTGAGTCAAGGCTGTGACACTGCCGCTCCCCATGGCAGGGCTGCTCCTGGGGAGTATGTGTAGGTCTGAATAAGGCTCCAAATATGATGAGAACTGAACATCCTCCCTTCTTTTCCTCATAAAACTGTGGTTGATTTGTGAGCACATTCCTTTGCTTTACAAGCAGAGGAAGTACATGCAGTACATTTCTCCCAACCTACAAGCTGGAGCAGTGCAGGGTGTGCAGAATTTTGTGCCAGGTTCCGGGGGTAGGACTAGGTTTTGAATGAGGTGATCAGGCTAAACTTTCATCTTAAGCCCCTTTGGGGAAGGGAGGGAAGGCTATGCAGCAACTGGGTAGGGCTCTGGTCTGGAGTTGCTACAGCTATTTTTGGCATTTCTAAAACTACTTTGCAGTAGCTGCACTGGAATTTGAATGCTTTCCGGGTCTGAAGCTTCTTAGCTGCAAACCATAGTCCCTCCTTGAATTATTTGTACTACTCTGCTGTCATACGCTGATCAAGCCCATTGCAACAGAAAGTAACTTTTTTCCCCTTCTCACTCTCCTATTCCTTAGTTCACTGTGTACTCACCTGCTGTGGCTGTATGAATTTCATTAACAACAAACCTTGAGCAATCTGCTTCAATAATAATCAATTTGTCTTTTAATTTGTCCCTTTTCCATATATTTGTTGTGAGGGGATAAGCTCTCTGATCAGCTTCCTTGGCATCTGTAAAGAAACAAACCTCTCTGGTTTTGCTCAGTTCTGTTTGTGAGGCCTCTTGCTGAAACAGGGCTGCTGGCCTGGGAGGTGTGTGTATTACTGGACCTAAAAAGAGAGGAGAAAAAGTGTGATTGCAGTTTAAAGGGCAGAGAGCATCCTTCATGGAAGGGATTCCTTGGTATTCTGTCTTACTTAGTAAGTCTTTGCTGTAAAATATGTAATTAATCCCTGGGTAAACAGCACTAGTGTTTCAAACTTATTGTCTTTTCCAGTCAAAGTCTTAAGTGTTCCCTTCAAAGTTATTCTCCTTTTTACATACTTTTTTGGACTACCCTTCTGGCCCAAGGCATCTTATTTGTGTAACAGCCCAGCTTTGGCTGGTCAAAAGTAGGGCAAGAATCTTTCTTAAAAAAAAGATGTGGTTTTAAATTGTCCTTGAGTTGAGGAAGGTTTTAAGCTTTGGTCTTCCCCTTGCCCATCCAACTCTGTGGGGACTTTGATTTTTTTTATTTATTTTTTTTTTTTTAATTTTAGTTTCTTTCTTCAGACTGTGCTGTTTCACTAAGAATCTGAATTATAAAGCAGTGCCTTTTCCCACCATGCATAAAGCTGACCTTTGGCTTGAATGCAAAATTTGGTGTCAAGCTTGTCCTATTACCAAATATAATATAAATCATATTGACAAGGTTTCCAGGGATCTGTGTCTGGGGGGAGGTTGGCAGTGAGCGTGTGTGAATGACAGAAGTAATTTCCAATCTCTGTGCTTAGGATTGAAGGACAATGCACCCGAACAGGGTTGGTTCTTGCCCTGTTTCCAGTGGATGCCCTCCCTTGAGCTGTGCCTTGCCTTGCTTGGCTAATGTGCCTGGGGGTCAGAGCCCACCCCTGGCACCAGGGAATGGCTGCTGGTCCTGGGAGGGATAACTGCACTCACAGCACTTGGCGCTTTGCTTCTCTCTTACCAGCCTCATCCTTCTTGAGCATCTTGATTTCGAGTGCCTGTTGAAGCACCATAAACAGATTTCCTCCGGCTCTGCAGCACTACATGCTGTGTTGCAATACATTCTGTCTACTTTAAAGCTGTTAGTGATTCATTAGTTTACTGTTCCAAAAAACAATTCCAAAGGGATCACTCATCTCCCTAGAGCACTGAAGGTATTTTCAAGCTGGCTACACAGTGCTGCGGCAGTTTTTTGAGACTTGCCTGGTTCCAATCATGTGGCAGTGATACTGCCAAAGGCTGCCAGTTCAATGGAGGATTGCACACAGATTCCATGGGTGGGAACCTGCAATATTATTAGACACGGCTAATAATAGTTCCTCTTGACTTCCGAAATGTCAGAGTGGTCTTGTGAGGAACTGCACTTTGCACAGCTTTAACGTTTTGTTTGCGACCAAGAGTAGTTCCTGACATATTCAATGTTGCATTATACTTGTAATACAGAAAGGAAGTATATTGGAATTGGGGGATCTCAATTTATCTGTCTGTGAACTGCTGAGTGTCAAGGTCTCAGTTGCAGCATCTGTCTGGGGATCCAGGACTCTGTCCTCTGTGTGCACAATGACTAGAAAGATGAGCTTCTCCTCTCTGGAGGTTCCCAAGATCCAATGAACATGCCTCTGCCTCTGTTTCCTTATCTGCAAGGGGCTTTGAAACCTAATAGTGAGAAACTCAAGTGTACTATTCAAAAAGAAAGTATGCTAACATAAAGAACTCTGTTTTCTCAGAGAGGGGGTGGTAATTGTGTGACAGACTGTCTATGAGTCAGGTCTCCAGGGTTTCTGGACTTTCTGAGTGTGTCTCCCAGACCAATTGCTCTAGAATTGGGTCTTCTGCAAGGAACAGTAACTCTGATTTGCAGAGAACTTTAAAAGCTTTCAATTGTTTTATGAAATAAGTGAAACCAAAGTGTATATATATATATATATATATAATATCTCTAAATGCTCTGTGGAACTAAGTTAATACTCTTTCTTACACTAGCCATTTATTTCCTTTTGGTGTCTAGTGCACTCACCAAGGTACCAGCAGTATGACTCCAGCTGCAGGATTTACTGTAAGATTGTTATGGACTGCTGGAGGCCAGGCAGTAAGGGATTTTGATATGCTGGCTCCAGAGTGGCAGAAACTGGTAAATAAAAAACTACAAAAATAAGTTCTCAGTCAAAAGATGCTAACATTTAGAAGAGTGAGAAATTAAGCCAGGAGCTTTTGCTCCTTTTGAAGTTATAACTAAAAGCACAGCTTGGAGCAGATGCGCTGAGTTTCAAGAGATGCCAGATCCTTGTCTCCTGTGATTTGACATGAGCTGGGGCACTTTGCCTCTTGCAAGTACAGAACTGCATGGGAACTGCATAAAACCAAGCAATGGAGAGTAATACAAATCCAGGGACACAGAGATGACCTGTATTGCAAGTGACTCTCCTTAATTGCCTTTTACAGCTGTTTATTATGGTTACAAACACCTGGATGTACTTTTCAATGCAGAATGACATCACTGGGGGCTGTGATTAACATGACTTCACGAGGGACCTCACCTTCTTTGTGCTACTATGTCTGTAATTTTTATTTTCCTGACTTCTATTAGAAGTTAGAATATAATATCTCTGAAGAGCAGGCAAAACTAAAGTACAAAGCAAGGAAAGTAGCTTGTGCGAAGTCCTGTGAGAAATCTTTAACAAACAGGTTGCACTCAGAGCTCAGGAGCCCCAAATCACCCATCCGTACCTACTGAGCCAGAGCAACTTGCCTTGTTGGGGGGATCTTGGAAAGAGTCTTTCACTCTTTCTGTTTACTTGAACTAAAACCTTAA
>JAWWEU010000020.1:16730425-16867453 GCA_035583155.1 Acropternis orthonyx
AGGAAAGTAGCTTGTGCGAAGTCCTGTGAGAAATCTTTAACAAACAGGTTGCACTCAGAGCTCAGGAGCCCCAAATCTACTGACCCAGAGCAACTTGCCTTGTTGGGGGGATCTTGGAAAGAGTCTTTCACTCTTTCTGTTTACTTGAACTAAAACCTTAATTACAGTAACTATTTTGTATCTTAATGAGCAATGCATCCCTCTATTTCTGCAGTGCGTCCAGCTGCCAGCATTTAGTCCTTGTCCTAAAGATACACTGCAAACTCCTTGTGACAATGAAGATGTATTTTTAGTGTGCTTGGGGAATTGTGGTTCACGGAATGACTTTACCCAAAAGGGAAGCTTGACTGTTGTCATTTTGTTCTTGTTCAATAATCCGAAATACATTGTCAGCATCAATGTTTTACTAAAAGAAAAATAAGGTTAGAATCAATTGGTTTTTAGGAATATTTTCTTTTTATCATGTCTGAGTTTACTTTTTTTCTTTTCCTGGAGTACTGTCATTTTCCAGGCTTGGTAACTTAAATTAAATCTTGCTTGTGAGCATTTAAAGCAAGTTGTGTGCTTACAAATCTGGGAATAAAAGCAGAAAAGGTTTATCTTGTAATGAACTTTTATTTCTCCTGTACTTATTGTACCTCATCCCCTCCACCCTCTAAGTCCTGATAATCAGGCACTGAAAAATGTGTTTTCTGTGAGGATCCATGTGAGTCCTGGCAGATGGACAACAGAGTACTCTCACTGCTCTTTGCCATTGCTGGATAAAGCCCATCTTGCACAGACTCACAGAAATCGTCAGGTTGTCCTTATTTCAAGTTCATCCTTCTTTGTCATCCTGATAGGCCTTAATGGGCAAAGGCATTTGGGGAATTTTGAAATGAAATTCTTAGAGATGCAAGGTCAAACAACTCAGTAGCACAAGTGACAGTTGCTGGATCTGTGTGTGTCGTGCTTTAAAGTTGCTGAAAGAATCAGGTTCCTCTTCTCTCTGTGCTGTCTGCAGTCAGCTGTGATCAAAGTAAAAAGTGGAGGTGGTCTACCAGGAATGCTTCTCTCCTCCTGCATGAAAGAACAAATTACTACAGTTTTCTCCTTCATTGGAATAATGTGCTCATCTACCCACTTTTGAGCACAGTCAACAACTCTTAGTGAAATATTAATGCAGGCATTAATGTTTCTCAGGTGACTCAAACTGCCACATAAGTCACTCTTCCCCATTGTTTGTGGTTTTACTCTGAGCTGGTCCAAGGAGGGAAATAGTGACAAAAACTTCCCCACGTGACCAAGTTGCTGATCTTTCTGTGTGTAGAACCCTGTGCAGCCCAGAAGGATCATATTTATCATATTTTATGACAATCTTTAGTGTCCGCAGTGAAATACTTGCTAGAAGTCTTGCATCAAACAACATGCACCTGACTACTGCAAATGGATTTTTTTCCCCTTATAATGCTATTCAAACTGGAGGTTAAACCTAATAGCTAAGAATTAGTTATGGAATTCATCAGACTCCTGTAAGTTAAACACTTGGTAAGAAGGAAAGTAATGATGGCCAATATGAGTGCTACAATTTAAATGAAAATTTGCATTTATGGCAGCCATATGTGTATATTAGTTCAATAATAGCTCTCTTTTTTTTTTTTAAGACTGGTAATTCAAATGTTGTATTCCACCTAAAACGTACAAGACCTTGAAAAGAAATGCTTGATTTTTAAAGTTCATCATCGTTTTGGCATTATACTTGAGAGCAATAATTTTGATGTCATTTCTAAACATTCAAGATGCTTATCTGTCAAGTATCAATAACAGATAAGCATTTTGTTTACTTTCTGGTATATTAACTGAAGATAAAAATCTGATTTTCTTTCTCTGTCAGGTCCTTAAATTCAATTAAGCCAGGATTTGGTAAACAACACTGATTTGAGAGGGTAAACCTCCCTGAGCTTTTAGGGAATGTGTATATATCTGAATGTCCTTGCTATTATCATAACTCTAATCATTGTAAGCTGCAAGCCCATTCAAAATATTATCTAAGCCTTGACAGCATCCTCAGTGTTAGTACAGTGCATTAAAAAAAGAGTCTTTTGTGCAATCCCTGTCTCAAGGACAAACCACCTAATTAACAGACCTGCCTGAAACACAAACTGTTCTCTTTGTCTTTATTAAGACATAATGAATTGCAGAATTCAGATTTGGTGTGTTTTTCTGAGTCAGAGTGATCCGGAGAAAAGCATTTCATGATAGAGAGTGAAGAAATGTGCGTGCATTAGGTACTGTAGTTAAGTGTATGAATGTACATGTGTGTGTATCCACTCATAGGTGAAGGGTTTGTGTGTTTGTCGTACTACAATGGGTTTTTTTCTCCCAATGATAATACTTTGTAACTCATTATTCTTTTAACTTCTATTCATGCCCTAAGCTTGAAGTTTCTGAACTTGTGGGATTTACCTCAAGTTCCCCTAATTGAGTCTGAGATATTCATACAGAATCCAGTCAGAGCACAGTCAGGACTCTTGCTTTTAGTTTTTGAACACACTGGACTTGCATTAATGGTATGACAGCAAGTACTCAAATAAGCTGTTCTGAAGAGCAAGGATTGAGTGTCTTTAGAGCTTCAAAGGAACCTGGCCCAGCTGTGTACTAGACTTGTGGGTTAATGCTTGCTAAGTTCCTACAACGAAAGCAGTGATAAAGCAACAGCAGCTGCAGCCCAGAAATGTGCATGGAGTAGTTTGAAGGACTGGTCTATTAGAAGTACAAATAAGAACTCACCAGGTTTGATAGCCTTTCAAATGTCTGGTTGTTATCCTCAAGAGTGTCATTCAGGACCATGTGGATCCTTTCCTTCCTGTGCAGCTTTAGCAGGCTGGATCTGATAATTTTTAACCACAAGTGGTCCCTGCCTAAACATGCAGCTTTACAGAAGGAATTTCTGCTCTGGACAAGCATAACTCATGTATTACAGCCACAAGGATTTGGGCCTCTGTAAGTAATAGTCACTTTAAGATTCTGGAAATACTCTTTCACAAGAGAATGCTGATGTGATGTTTTAAAAGAACCTGAGAGCAAAGTATCAAAATATGTGCAGGCCGTAGAGATACATCAGGTATAACTGTATGCAGGGCAACTTAGAGCAGACCACAAACGGTGTTTTTATTTTCCCCTGTGGTGCAATGTTATCTCAGAGAACGGAGTATAAAGGAGAAAGTGGAATGTGCTCCCTTTCCCCCCCTCCCTGCTTTTAAGTACAGTGACATGTCCTAATTTAGACCTAATTTTAATTCCTGTAACATTACTTGTAATAACGTCTAAAGTCCTCAGAATTAATTTGACTGGAAAAATTCCAGAAGGACTTTCAATTTTTCTCATTAAAAACATTATAGATGTCTTAATTAGGGACTGTTATTAATGGCAATATTACTCAATTTAGAACTACATACTTAAGATGTGGTTACCTCTAGCGTGATTAGTCAGAGGAGCTCTGCTACGCAAGGATGCACACTAGAATTTTGAACAGTTAAATATTTAGAGCCAGATGCTCAGCTGTGTAAATTGTGCGGCTACTGCAGCCTCAGTGGAGCTAGACTAATATACATTAACTGGGGATTTGGTATCTAAAGTTATAAACAATCACTTCTGGCTCATCTCCCTTACTATTTCCCCCCTTTTCCTCCCCAGTGTTAGCTTGTTTTTCCTCTCCATGGTAGAATAAGTTGGTGAAGTAATACATGCCTATGTTCTTGTCTCCAGTATAAGCTCTCCAACTGCTCTAACTAAGCTGGAGCCACTCTGCATTTTTTTTTCTCTTTCCCCATGTTGTCCCGGGGGGATTTCAATGACTTAAGTGAACCTACTTGTGACTTGGAACCCAGCTGAAGGACCCTTTCGCAGTGCCTTTGACTCTAATGGGCTCTGTTACATGCCTGGAGTTGTGGTAATGTGCTTGCCTTGGTGAGGACCTGCTGCTGCTACTTGTGAGTGTAGGAGGAGGCGGAATGTTTTATTTACTTGCCTAGACACAGGTTTATACAAACTTTTAAAGTACTCTGTGGACCAGTTAATGTCTGTAATTTCCTGTTAGAAGATTGAAAGGAGCTATTTAGATTTACTGTATTTGTGCCTGACTTCATTATCACATAGGAATCCTCAACAGTTTTCAGATCTATAATTACTGGCTGTTGCTCCTGTTTGGTGTTACTTATGTTTATTGTGGCTGTGGATAGGAAAGGCTGTGGGCTACATGGGCTGTTGCATGCTGCTCTGTGACTTCAGCTGGGGAGCTTGGACAGAACAACCTGGCCTTTGATTATCATCAAAAACCACCCCCTGTAAAATGCCAAACAAGTGTTTCAACCTTTTAATTATTTGGAAAATGAGATGTCTAAATTAAATTGACTGCAACACAGCAAATGTTTGTATGTTCTGTTGCTCAAGAATTCCAGGGTTTGGATTCCACGTGTAAAATATTGCCTTAGCTGTGTATGAGCTCATTTGTGTGGCAGAAAAAGCTGGTCCTTATGTGAACTGTGTGAAACCCAGACTTGTGTCATCCTGCAGGTAGTTTAACCATGAAATGAACAGTCATCATGCATTCAGGCTCAGATGGACAGATGTGCATGAGGCTGTTAAAGCAAAAGGCATCTGGATGTATAATTGGTGTATGGGATGGTACTGAAATCTCAGAATGGTACAGACATTTGCATCTGTTCACTGATGTATATAATGACGAGTTATTTGGGGGAGTGGGGTGTGAAGCTTAAAAGGAGCTTAATGGCTTTTCCTTTAATAAATCATGTGACTACAGCAATGTCATCTTTTATTAGCTTGTAATTTTGTAAAAGTTAAAATTGAGCATAATGTTGCATATAATTCTAGAACATCTGGTAGCAATATCTAGCAGCAGCTGTTTAGTACCTGAAATATAAACAAAACCTGATTTTATCCATCGTTGTTACAGTTGATTTTCCTGGAAGTACTAGTTTTGGAGTAGGTGCACTAGGAAATAGCTCTGTTCAGAAGAAAGAGTGAATGAAGATCAAGATATTGTTCAAAACTTGAGCAAATAGAATAGGACTGCATAAAATGTGGACTAGAACTCTGTTGTGTTTATAAAAGGATTTTGTTTTCTACTGAAATGAGATAAAAAACTCTAAAGGAAATCCTAAAATGAATTATAGTCCTTGACTACACTGTGCGTTGGTACAGAAGTGCATCCTATTAAAAGTTTATGATCTGTTATAATTGCATTCATATTGGCTTTTTTCACAACCTATTCCTATAAGGGAAGTTATACTGTGTTGATATGCATATAACTGCATTACTGGTGCTTGAGCATTAGAAAGGGGAAAAAAAAACCCAACCCTACAAACAAAGCCAAGTGAAAATGAGGTGACAGCAGTGTTTTATCCCTTCTGCTGTTCACTTGCTGCTTTTACCCTCTTGCTCTACCTTGGCACTCAAAGGAAACGTGTGGGCTGTGTTGTCACGCAGATCGGAGAGGGGGCAGACCCGAGGTGCCTTTGGGCTGCTGCAGTTTGTGCTGCACCTGCGGCACCACCCGGGTGCCTACTCTGAAGTTTCATCTTTCAGACTTTCTCTTTGGGTCCCAGGGCTCAGACGGGTTTGCTCATTGAGTGTGAGAGCACCAGCTGGATCTGCTGAGGCTGCCCTTGACATGGGGAATTTAACTTGTGTGTTTAACAGGGGTATTGCTCATCCAGTGTATTTCAGGCAACACCTAGCAATGGGAATGTGGTTTATGGTGGAACTGGAAGTGCACAGTCAAGCAGTTTTTCATGTGGTATGTCTCTATAAACTGTTCCTTTTAAATCTTGCCCCTGTAAGAAGCAGAGATGTTAGCCAAGTAATCTGACCTCAGTGTTGCTGCAGCAGATTCTGGTCATTCTGGAGTCAGCAGTGGGATTTATACAGAAGCAGAATAAGATCTCTCAGAGTACTACAGAGCTTCAAAAGCCATCCATGTGGCACTAGCAACTATTCCTTCTCTTTTGATGTGCCTTTCTAGGTACCTCTGTGGTGTTCATCCTGTTTGGGACACCAATATTGTAACAGTCCATTTATGCAAGAGGACTCTTTTAGAACATGAGTACAATAAAGTTTATTTCTGTCTTGGAATGTTGGTCTTCCTTTGATGTTTGCTTATATCTAGCACTCATGAAAAGTCACCCATTCAGCATCTTGACCTGTGCCTACCATGAGTCTGTGTATCCGTTGCAGAACAAGGAGGCACAATTTTGTTTCATTCTAAGCACATTTAACTAGAAAAATTCCTCATTTTGTGGTACAGTGAAATGACACTTTTAATGAATGATTCAGGTTCTTTACCTATAAGTTGATTTTAAAAACCTTATTCAGTATGGATGTTCAAGTGTAAATAATTTATAATCATAGCCTCATGGTAGAAGATGCTAAATATCAGTAATTTTGTATTATAACTCATTAGGGATGACATTCGGGCTCCCAGTGGGCTGATTGTAAAACTCCCCTGGCCTTGGTAATGTCAGGATTTCACCATAAGTATTACCTGGAAAAAAAAAAAAAAGACATTTCACTTCTTACTAAATCTAATTAATCTCAATTAATTGCCTAATAATTTTGAATGTAATCTTATTCTAAAGGCTTGGAAGTGCACCAAACTGTGACCTAGACCCTGCAGTTTTTAGCTCAGCTATGAAATAGAAGTTTTTGCTTGTGCATACTTGGGGTGCTTATTTTCTTCATTTCTAAGTGCTTGCAGGGTCTTGGCTTGACTGTGGGTACAGTGCATTCCCTTGCAGCTATACCCAAGCTGTTGCTGTCTGGAATATGATACCCTTTCAAACAGCAAAACACAACAAATCCTCACCAGGTTGCAGCTTGAACAGGAGAGTTTTCAGTCTGTATTAACAAATTAAAATCTGAGAATTGTTTAGGTTAGAAAGACCTTTGATATCAAGTCCAACCATCAATGCAGCACTGTCAAGACCAACACTAGACCATGTCCTTGAGAATTCACCCAACTTCTGCAGGATTGCTGTGCCATGGCCTGTTTGCCTGACCTGCTGGAGGTGCTCCTGGTCCCTGGGACTCCCCAGGGGCTTCTTCTATATGGGTGGGGGGCCTTGGCCACCAATGCTCCTTGTCCTGTGAGCTGCAGGCTCCTGAAAGTTCTCTCTGCATCCCTGGACATTCCCCCGGTTTGGGACACTCCTGGACACTTGGCTGAAATGTTCCTCTGCAGATTGTGCTGGCACTGGGGCTGCTCTGGCAAATGAGGCACCTTTCTTGGCAAAGAGGAAAGTGTGGACTTGAGTCATCCTTGGATGGAGAACAAAATGGACTGAGAGTGAAGGCTCTTGGCATTAGACAAGACAATAAAGAAGGTACAAACCTGTTATCTTGTCATCTTCCTCTGTCACTTGAAAAGACAGATCACCTGAATGAGAAGGAGTGGGTCACAATGAAAGGAAAAAAATCAGGTCTTCAAATAGCAGGAGCTTCATCCTGCCACTGTTGAGGTGGCACAAGGTGTTGTCATGTGCTTAGAACTGCTCTTGCTGCTGTGTCTACACTACTAAATTCTCTGTGTGGAGATGGTTTCTGCCCTATGTTAATTTCCACGTGGGCCAGGGTACTGTTCATGGGAATTAGCTGGGATAACATGAGTTTTGCACAGAGCCAGCTGCCTCCAAATGTTTGCATGTCATATAGACTTTGTTTATGCTCTTTGTGCTGGGTCTTGCAGACTATACTTGTGCCCAATGCTCCCTGCATGGGGAATAGAGACCACAGACACCTCTGGGGCTCCTGGTTTCTGGAGCTGTGGATCTGAAAGTTAATGTGACTGACCTTTTCAGTTCTTTTTAGCCAATAAACCCATAAAAGGTTTCACCTTAGGTTATTTTATCTTGAACTGGTTAGGGTGGCAAAGATTGATTTTATTTAGATCATGCATGCCAAGTATAATCACATCAAGAACTTTCTTTGTAGCTACTTTTCTAATCTACTTTATCCAAAGCAAGGAAAGATTTTAATTCGCTTCATTTGGGAGAGCTTTGGTGCAGATATTGTTAGAGAGAGACAGAGATTTTTGAGGCTTCAGAACTCAACTGGAGGAGGCCCTGAACAGTGTGGTCTGACTGAAGCTCTGAGCAAGGAAGTTGGACTAATTGACCTCCAGAGTCCTCTTCCAACCTCGAGTATTCTGTGACTCTGTGGTGATCTTGCTATTTGTAATACTCTTCTTGCCAAATGCTCTCCTTTCTCCTTATGGACATATTTATCTTACAAACTGAAATTGGCTTGTGGTGTGACCGTAGCTTTTAAAAATGGGAAGAAGAAAACCTATATATTACAAGGGAAATGACTCCCTGGTACAACCACAAACTGAAAGTAGATTTTTAAGATCTGATAAACAGGTGGGAAAATTTCTTATACTGTATTTCTGCTTATGCCTTTCATTCCCTGTAATTCATTCTGGCTTTTTGATTGCAAAATGTACCCACTGCAACTTCAATAATTTCCCAGGTGCTGCTGGTAGCTTGTGTCATGATGCAGCTCACAGTTGATGGGCTTTGAATTTGGCTTTCTGTTCCTAGGAAACTAATACAGGTTTTCTATTTTACTGCATCTGTGCCCTAGTAAGTGGGCTGCTGCTGTGGAGGGCATTCTACTGTGCTTATGATTGTCATGATATACAATTTTTGGAAAAAAGAATTCTTTCAGTGTTGAAGTGTAACAGGGAAGGGGACCTTTTTGATCTCACCATTAAACCAATTTTAAACTTGATGTAGCAAGTAAGTTGTGCTTGAATTGTGCCTGTGTTCTCAAGAGATTCAATGGCTTTGTTAAATAAAAGTTTTAATATCACTAAGTCAGGTGTGGAAATCCCTACAATTCCAGCATTTGGTTATCTTGTTTTCTTGCATTGCAGCAGAATCTAGAGATTTTGTATCAGAGACTCAGTATATTGCTTTATCTTTTTTAAACAGTTCTTGTGTTTCTCATTGGGAGGAAAAGGCAAGATACCGATGGGGAGAGCACAAAGTAAGCACTGTCACGAGTGTAACTTGGTCTTTTCACCTTCTTAGCAGCCCTTGGTAGTTGCCTGCTCCTGCAAGCAGAAGCAAATTTTAAGGAGACTTTGATTGAATAACACAGTGACTTTGTGTAATTTTATTTTCAGATTTTTCTGGGGAGGGACAGTGTGAATCCTCATTGGGTATGGGCACTTTTGTGACCCTTCACAATCTCTGCTCCTATTCACTGAAATGTCAGCTCTCTCTTCTACCTGTGATGTGAATACTGATGCAAATACTTTCTTCCCTGCTGCCACTGACCTGGGAGGAACTACCTGCCACCATTTACGAGACCAATTATTTGTCCTCATTTGACTGTTCCCTAATATTGTCCTCTGTTGTAATGAATCAGTAACTGCTCTGTGGAGTCACTGGCAAGGAACACTAATCAGCGCAATCTTCCACTCCTCTCTGAATTATTTGTTGTGTCCTGGGCTGGGTGCCTGGGACATGTGATTTCTTTTTTTTTTCTTGTGCATTTTTGTGTGGACAGGCCCTGACTGGGGAATCCTGCACTGTGTGCATAAATAACAAATGCTGATGTAGATCCCAGAGAACTTGTTGAGGCATTGGATCAACCTGAGCAAGCTTAGGATGAAACACTCATGGTATTGACTCTGCACCTGAATCTCTTGAATGTGCTTGTGACTCCTGTATGAATTCACAGGCAGATTTCCTAACAGTATTTTCTGTTTTGCTCCTTTCTGACACTTACCAATTAGTCAATAAAAGGGAGCTTTGAGAGCGAGATAGCAGGAGGAAATGTATTCACACCGAGATTTAAGAGCCCAAGCTAGATACCTAGGCTTTCCAATGGTAATTCAGCCTTTAGCAGGCAAATGAAAGCATCTAAATTAGGAGCCTGCTTCTTTCTTCTGGCAGTATCATGAAGCTGTGTGCCTGATTTTTGACAAGTAATGGGAATAATCTAAGCTACTGTCTCATTTGTTTTTCAAGGCCCTGTGAGCATCAAATGTGAAGACTGGGCTGTAACAGACCTCTAAATTCCTTCTCTGGGGGCTTTAGAGTGTCCCCATCTGCATGCAAGTTGTGCAAGTGAAGGGATTAGTCTGCAGTGCAAGACCCAGGAGACTGGTTATGCTGGATGTGAATGTTAGCAGAAGCTCTCTACGCTCTGTTTTGTTTCCCTTTTTGTGAGAACTGAGCAAACACCTAATGGAAGAATTCAGTTAATGAATAGAGAAGTAAGAGCCTAACTAATTGGTTTGCAGGCCTCTGAACTGCCTGAGGAGAGACCTAGCGAGTGTAATTAAACTTTCCCCTCCTTGTAATCATTAGAAAAATGCCCCATGCGTTTTTGTGATTTCGCTAGATAAACCTCTGCAATGTGCCATCTCTTAGGGTGCAGATAAGCAGGTTTTGATGTGACATTTGAAATCTACTGCAAAAATGAGATGCGTGAGGGTTGTTTTTGTGGTTTGCATGTTATGCCATCACACTTAGAGGCATGACCCTTTATTCTGTTGTATGACATGGGATGCAACTCTGACTGATACAGTGGGGGTCATACTGTTTTAGTGCTGTCAGCCTGCATAGCTTGCAACTTTAATGAACAAGTGACATTGTATGAATAACTCAAGTAGCAAAATGATGTAAAATTCCATGGCTTCTCTCCTACAAGCTGCAGTTATTTCTTAACAATTTGATCCAGATGTGTTATTCAGATGCAACAATATGCTTTGCGAGCAAGGAAAGTGGAGGCAACTACTGTTAGTTCTTTGCTGGACAGATTTCTTACAGATCAGAAGTCTATGTCTTTTTAAGGAACTTCAATGAAATCTTTCAGAATGTTTGGGTAGTCCTTGCAGGGAAGTGCTGAAATCCACATGTGAACTACAAGCTGTAGGTGAACTTGTAGAGGTCTGAATTTGTGGCAGCAGTATTATATCATATATATTATATTATATTATATTTAGCTAGGGTATCAGTTTATATGTGTTTGATTAGTGCTGGGATCAGGCAGCATCTAGCTCTGAGGAGAGTTGTATCTGCAGAAAGGGGTTAAGCAAAATGTTATGACCACCATCCTTAGTGCAGTTGTGCATTCTACATCCTTTCCTCAGTGAAAGAAGGACCAGCAACACCCTTTAGAACCTGGCTTATGAAAGGGTCTTGTTTTCTCAGAATATACTTAATTTAGACTAATTAGATTTTTCATATGCCTGTTTCTTGCCATACAAAGTGCAAGATTTTACTATCAGTCCTAAAAGTCTAGTCTATTTTCAGTCTCTGTTGGGCTGTTACTCCAGTGAGCTGTGTTCTAGCATAGGAAGGAGGAGCGGGGGGAGGAGAGCATGTATGCAATAAAAATATCATTGATACAACAAAAAGGGGCTCATGCTGGACTGAATAAAGATTCAGAGGCAGCTCCCTGGCATGGGTTTATTCCAGTGCTTCCTTTACAGTACAAAGATGAATACCATGCCCTCTCTGCTTTTGTGTCACCCCCTTACCTTGGCCGAAGTGGGAATGCAGTTGTCCAGGACCAGCTCTGGGCACTGGAGGAACAGGGGAGTTTTTGTGCTCAGTGCAGGGAGTAACCCCATCACAGCAGAGCTGGGAGCCTGTGCCCCTGTGTGCGGTTGCCTGGCTCTGGAGGGAACAGCGTGGCATCCATTAACAAACGTTGACAAACCACATGCTTTGCAAATCCTTTTACAGGATGCTCGCGCTAGGAACACTCAGCTCTGCTGTGCTTTCACCAGCAAGAACTTTAATAGGCTTTTCCCCCTGTCTGACTGCTCATTTGACAATTTATCTCAATGGTTTCTTGGCATCTTTGCTCAGTTCTCATGCCAAATCAACTAATACCTGCTCAAACTTGGCTTTTGACCCTGCTGCCACAAATCCAGCATCTATGAATGACTAATTCAGTGCTGGCTACCAGGTGTGAATGTCAGTGAATGCCACAGTGAGTCTGTGGCAGTCAAGCTGGTATCATTTTGCTTGTCATGGATGGAAAAGTAGGGGGGTATGGCAGCTCGGGAGGACATGTTGCTGTGTTCTGTTCTGCTTGCTTGGCTGAGATGGAGCAAGATGTTGCTTATGTAAGCATCAGCTGTTTTAACAACTGAAGTATAAAAAAAAAAAAAAAAAACCACTAAAAAAAAATCCAGACAGTGGCTCCTGTTGTTGGAGTTTTGAGATGTTTTGTTCAAAAGCTTTAAAGGGAAATTGAAATCTTGTACTTGCTTTTAATTAGCAGTTTCATTGCACTGTCTTTAGAAGTTGGTGTAAGCTGGTGAAGAATTTATCCTAGGAGTTAGAGATGACTGCCCCTGGTGTTTGCTGGCAGGCTCTGTTACCTTATATTCCCACATATGAAGATGTGGAGAGTGATACTGAGATCTCTTGTAAATCATATTAAATTCTAGCAAGGCACTATTGAAGCTCTACATAAGGGCTTGCTGTTACAGTTTTATAACCTTAACTTTTAAAACAAAAGATCTGGGGTGTTGCTGTTACTAGAGAGGGTGACAGGGTAATAGTTGCTCTCAAGTTAGTTGGCTATTTGCAGTGTTTTATACTAAAAGCTTTCTACAAATGGAGCCTCCTGGAAACATCCAGCTCTGACAACTGTAAATGGGACAACTACAGATCCATCAGCTTCGGGGCTTGGATATGATAGAGAAGTAGGAATTACTCCAGCCTTTCACATGATTCCAAATGCTTCCACTTTCAGGCTGGGTATATCCACAGGAGGATTATTTCTGAAGGAATTTGAATATCTGTTGTGATTCCTGGGTTTTACATGCAGTGTTGCACACAACTGATAAATTTTGATAGCGGTTCTAACAGATGTGACCAGCTGGAATCAGCACAGTGTAAGATTAGTCCTTATTTTTGTAATTAAATTTCATAAAGCTTGGCATTGTAACAAGCTTAGTTTCTGTTTCTTCACTGTCTCTGTGTATGACACTGACCACTTGCTGCATGTTCTCTGTAGTTTTGTCCTCTGAAAAATGTTTCTATGTAGCTAAGAATTCTTTTAATGAGAGCAAGGAAGTCGTAAGGATAGAGGAAGATCAGTAGTCATTCCCAGACTGACATGAGTGTTGAAAGCATTGACAGAAACAATCTTTGATCTAGTTTTTGATCATGCTGAGCATGTTAGTCTGACTTGTCTGTTCCTGGTTTAAGCAGTTTGTAGTCCATCCCATTACTCCTTTAATAGCTTAATGCTTTATAGAAACCATAATTCATTTCTTCTTAAAACTTCATATACCTTTTGCCAAACTTTTCAACAACTTGGAAAGATGCCTGTCAGGTCTTGTTAAATTTTAGTCTCGAATCTGTGCCATTCATCTGAAGGCATTGTTAGGTTTCTTCTTGCTGTAAACCTCTAGTTTTAAATTGTAAACCTTTCTCTAGGAATCCATAAATACAAGTGTGCTATGTTAAATCCAGACATTTGAAGTCTGTAGGGAGAAGGGAACAGGAAGAGATGTTGAGCTCCTGTACCTTTGCAGTGAGCTCTAGGAGCCAACTCCCAGTGTTAGGATAAGGGAACAGAGCGTGGGAGGATCTGAGACATTCTCTTTCTATCCGCTGTCTCCTCCAGGAAGGTCAGGCCTTTGTTATTTGCTGGCTTCCCATATCCACAGAATGAAATATTGGGAAATATTCCCTGTCATGGGCATAACCCCTGCTGGCAGGGGAAAGCTGGGAGTAAGAGTGGAGACTGTTGTTTTCCTTGCTGCTTGTAGTAGCTGTGATGCTGGTCCCAGCAGTTCATGCCAGTTTCTATTGACTCTCCAGCAAATTTGACTGTCAGTTCTCCTAACGAGGAGTACAAATTTAGTTGAGAAGGTAAAGAGATTGATCTGGACCTGATGTTTTATGTAGAAAGAGTGTATAAAGCCAGAGATGACTGTACATGACTTTGCTCTCACGTTGGGAGCTTCAAGTGATGATGTTCAAGGACTGGTGAAAATAGGGACGCACATGTGCACAATCATTCCTCTGGTCTTCAGGATGCTACAGTGACTGTAAAAGAATTAAAAAAAAAAAAAAAGGAAATAAAAATACCGATGCAGAGTTGAGCTATTTGAGTCTTGCACGACTAAAAGTTGCCTGATTGACTGAGCACAAGTTGCCCAGAGAGGTAACAGACCATCCCCAAATAAATAACATCCAGTGGTCCCTTCTCACCTTTAACCATTCTGGGTTGGTTTTTTTTTGTTTGTTTTGTTTGTTTGTTTGTTTTGTTGTTGTTTGTTTGGTTTTTTGTTTGTTTGTTTTTTTCCCCAGAGGCTTGTAGAAGCGCTCTGTGCTCACAAAAGGTTTCTCCTATCCCAGAATCCAGTATGATTTGTTCCATAAATGTGTTACTAGCTGTAGGTTAATATTTTGCTGTGCATAATGAAAGGAGATGGCCAGAATGTGTTTAGATAAACTAAGCAAGTAATGAAAATACATGGAATGTGCACAAGGTTTATTTGACAAATAATTAAGAGGCTAAACATGAATTAAGTAAAAGAAGTCTCTAACAGGAGAAATTCCTTACCAGGCAGTTTATTAGAGTCCCTACAAACAGGAAAATCAAATTCCCTTCCTTTGTGCAAGCAGGTGGGAGTTCTGAAAAACTAGTTCAAGGAGAAGAATTCTAGGATTTTTAGGTCTGTCCTGATTAGATAAATGTTTAGGGAATATTGGACCATGTTCTTTCTTTGCATAAGTCACTAGATCCACCCATGCTGGTGTGACTTGGTGTTATTTTATGTGAGATAATGAAAAATGGGTAGTTTATGGTATTTGGAACCTTTTTGATTAAGGCTGCTCAGTTTTAGCTGCTCTAGGTATTTACTAGGGTCTGAGAGATTGCAAGATCAAAGCAGTTAAACCTGATTTTTTTAATTAGAAAATAATAAATTCAAGATGAAGAAATCTGGCAAACTTTTAAATTATGCTCTTGTTGAAAGACTGTCAGAAGTTGAAAGCTGGTTCTGCTGCTTTCTCTTTTTCTGTTTTCATCTTTTGGTTTCAGAGAGGATGGGCCTGGTTTTGCCCTTCTTCCTTGCCTTGCTTACTCTCTTGATGCTGTTTTTCCTAGCCCGCTTTTCTATATGCGGGTCACCTGGTTGTATAGTGAAAAAAGGCTGCTTCTTTAGCATGAAAATGAAATCTGAACTTCTACTGTAAAATGTAAGTATTGCTCCTACATCTGAATCAAATGCCAACATAACTGAAGTGAAGAAACACCACTGCTATGAAATGATAGGAACTTCCTCAGTGGCCATTTGCTCAGATTGTTGAATATGATTAATTAAAGGAAGTTTCCTCCTTATTCCCCGAAACTCTATCATCTATGTAGTGCTTTTTTATTTCTTACAGAATGGAGGTATGATGAGACAGTCATGTAGCAATTTAAAATTAAGATACTTTAAACAGTGTTCAGCAATGCTACAAAATGTGGTTTTTCAGAATCAACAGGGAAACTTCCAGCGTCTTCCACAGCAGGGACTGACAGACCATGTCAAACCTTGCTCTGTGACTGTTTCTGACTCTAAGCAACGAGATCACTCAGGATACACCCAGTGGGAGTTAAGTTGGTATATCGTTTATAAAAAGACTAACTGAATTGCTTATGGTCTCCCTGTTGTCTGCAGTGTAGTGTGCATGATGGTTATATTGGCACTGGGTAGTTATGAAAGAGCTGGACCAAACCAACTGTGAAACTGTTATTTAGATGCAATCTCATAAATCATCAGCCACTGTAAACTACCTTGTATTTTTGTTATTTAAAAAAAAAGTTTCAAAAGGAAAACTTGTCATATATTAACTTGAAATAATTGAAAGTACTAGAGACTATTTGGAAAGGCTTTTCTGCTCATTTAATTAAAGCTCACTTTTCTCATGGAAGAAGAATTTATTAAAACAAGCTTGATTTAGCCAAGAATAACTCCTTGGTAGTACCACTTATAACTTTTGAGATGGCACAACTTGTATATTTTAATAGTCTGGACAATAAATTTATATATATTTATGTGCACAAAACTTACTAGGATTAGTCTTTTCAATAATTGCCTACAACGAAAGTACTTGACTAGTTCCTCTACTGCTGTGCTGGATTATTTGAATTGAAATGTTTTGTCCAAGCTCTTGTAAAATGTGACAGATTTCACAGCTCGCAGGTTAGGAGCAGCAGTGTTCCAGCCATGCCTGAGTCCTAGGGATGCCACTCGGAAGCTCCATGAAAATGGAGTTGGAATAAATGAATGCCAAGTGGACTATGGGATGAGTGAATAATACAGGATATTTGGGGTGCTGGAGTACAAATCATACAGCCATACATCAAACTTTACTGTAGCCCATGCAAAGAGAAGTTTACAGAGAGATTTGTTATGCAAATAAAGTGTCTTGTGTAGTAAGTGTTGATACTTCAAAGGCCTCTGGATGCATTTGCCATATAAGAAATGCCTGAAGAAACAGAATGTTTTGGATGTTGAGCCTTTATTTGCATTTGAAGGATTAACAGACTGTTTATTTTACTACCCTTAGCCTTTAAGTGCTCTTAAGCTGTTTTTCCAACTGATCTGAATTTATTCAGTTCTAACTTCTTGATTGACATAGCGCGAGGAGCATATCAACCAAAGGTACTGGCCCTTGCAGCAAACAGCTCAGTTCCCTGGTGACCTTGGAATGTGCAATGGGAACCAGTGCATGTGAATTTAAAAAACAATAAATACAGATTATTATTAACATTACAGATATCCCAAGGAAAAAATGTACATAGATGAGGATAAAGATTAGAGCTGACAGAATAACATTTTTTACCCTGTTAAATTTAACATATCTTAAAAAAGCTCGGTGCATATAATTTATTTTCATTATTTTACTAGCTTAGGTAGGTGACATGCTCAACTTCCAGAGAAGTTAATGGAAATCTCAGTGCTGACTTGAGAGGACCTTAGATCAGGTTCTAAATGACAAAGAATGAGCACCAAATATGTATGCATATTTATGAATTGAATGAAAATTTGATAATGAGATGTTCATACACGCTTCGTTCTAGCCTGGTTGTACATTCCTCTAAAGAAGTCCATAAGGGCTTTTCTTTCAGCGTTCTGGTAAATGCTGACCAAAAAGTCAATGAGATTTTGCTGGAATGAGGCGTTTGGGATTTGGTCAGTATTTGTGTACACAAATCTTTAATATTTATTGCTAAGGATTGATGCTTACATGATGAACAGGCACTTTATGCATGGAAACAGATGTATAACTTCCAGCTTGATCACAGCCATGCTCTCCATTTCTGATGCCATAAACTCTGACCAGCCGTGGCTTTGTTCCTTAACAGGAACTCCAGGATGTCCTTATTGCTTCCACCCTGCCAATTTTTCCTACTTGAGTTAAAAAGAGACACTTGACTCTGTCATTTTAACAACAGATTGGCTTATTTACACTAATGCAAAGCTCTTGCATATGAGAAGGAAGCACAGGCAGCTGGTAGGGAAGCTAAATCCTTGCTCTCCAGGAGGCCACATCTTCCAGACTGAGCAGCTGCTGTCAGGTTATATCAATCGTTGTGCCAAAATACCTTGACAGTGCCCTCTTGACTGTCTTTTTCAGAAGCAAAAATTGGATTAGATATGACAAATGGATCTTTCCTATGGAAAGACTAGTGTCCTTTAGCCTGTGTGAGTGCAGTTCTTTTGTCTGTATGATACATGGCCAGATGACAATGGATTATGAATTCCCCCCTTCATCTAACATGGGAACAAATGAGCTTTTTCCCTCCCGTGTCCTTCTAGAGTTACTCACTAAACATTTAATGAAATTACTTATATTTGCATCTTTCCACTTTTCTGACTTTGAGACTGCTTTGAACTGTCCCTTGGCATCAGGACTCAATTTCACACTCCTCTCTGCTTTTATAGTGAACACTGCAAAAACGAATGTATCTGTATTGCAGATATAAGGTGCCTTATACAGGTGAGGAAACATTTTCACACAATACTTAATTGAGGTTGACTGGGATGGAGAAGGTCACTTCTCAACCTTGCTATTGCCTGAGGTAGATTATGTCTAAATTATCAGTACCTGGCTGTGGAATTCACTATTGCATTGGCAAATTACTTTTAAAAATAGAGATAAGCAATTGCTCTCAGACACTGAGCTTAGTTCCCTCTGTGCACACACTTCATCATACCTGAACCATGTACTGATGCTGTGCTAATTTGGGCCCTCTTAAAAAGACAGGACACATGATCTGTGCAATTTTGCTGAGGGTTTGACTGCTGTGGTAAGGTTAAGAGGTAGAGCTATTTTGGCTTCATAGCAGGGCATTCACCTGAGAGATGGTGACTATTAATTTTGTGCTCTTCAATATGAACTTTTATTATGTTAACTTAGTTAATTGGTTGTATGTGGCTCTTTGCCCTAAAGGCTTCTCTCTGCCAGTCTTCAACTAAATGCTTTCTTGCTAAAATTTGCACTGTTCCTTTCTACTGACCTGAAGGAAAAACCCATCGGATTAGGCTTGTGAGAGAGAACCGTTCTGTTTGAACAGCCCTTATTGAAACATGGCCAAAATTGTTCCATTCATAACCTCTTCTGATGTTCCTTGCATGTGAATATTGGTGGTACTATTACCTTATACTTGTAGCTTTCTGCTTTCAGCATAAGGACCAGTAGGGCAAATGACTTCTCTGATTGCTGTAATTTAACAGGTTCCAGATAGATGAAGCAGCTGCTTGTTTATGCATCAAATCTGTACTTTTACTGGTCATTAAGTGTGCAATTAAGAACATGCTCTGGGAAAGGCTGGTGGTGCATTGATGCTTGTGCCTTTTGTATACCCTGAACATCTCAGAATAGACATCTGTTGCCTAACAGAAGTGGATGTTTTGTTTAAATATAAACTGAAGGTGTTGCAAGCAGAACAGATTTGAGAAATGAAAAAAGCAACCCTAGCTTTAAAACAAGCCTTTTATTATCCTGTGGTCAAGAAGGAAAGAGCTCATGAGAAAAGGGACAGGTTTTATAGCCTGGTATCTTCCCATGTGCTGTTGTAGTGGGCAGGTTCCCCCAACACGGAGAGCAA
This sequence comes from Acropternis orthonyx, assembly GCA_035583155.1. Classification (NCBI taxonomy): domain Eukaryota; kingdom Metazoa; phylum Chordata; class Aves; order Passeriformes; family Rhinocryptidae; genus Acropternis; species Acropternis orthonyx. The sequence continues at coordinate 16,749,566 of JAWWEU010000020.1, forward strand.
GTTGGGTTTTGGGCCCAGGCAGGCATGTGCCTGTGGGAATTGTGTTCTGTGCATGCAGAATAGTGGCCCTTTAGCAGGTACTGTCGTCTGGAAATCCCACTGCAATCCTGCATAAAGGTGTCATGCAAAGCCAGAGGGAATGTGCCCCAAAGGGTAACCCCAAGGCTATACCTGCTATGGTTAGAGAATAGCCAGTGCATTGAAGTTTTTGCTTCTAGCTTCGGGAAATGAACCTTGAGTAGGTTTCTGTTCAAACCAAGAGCATCTCAGCTGAACTGCAATGACAATACCCAGTAACAACTGCAACAACCTTGTTGCCAAAGTCTAAATAGGATCCACCTCTCTCTGAAAGGTGGTAGAGCATCCTGACTCTGTTCCCAATGACTGGATGCAATTACTTCACCTTTCCAACAACCTAGGAGTTACTCTTGGTCTGGCTGTTGCCACCATCTGCGCTCTGCTTTGGGCACATTATTAAGGTGTATATTCAGCAGTTATCAAACCATGGCCAACAGTACATACAATGAGATGTTCGTTGCTTTGGCAACCTGCTGAATCTCCTACAAACAGAGGCATAGTCATCCTCAGAAGGTTATCCCTGCTTCTTCAACAGGCAAAGTGGGACACCATGGCACATTCTGTGAATTGATTAATGTGAATAGCACTGTATGACTTATGGTAACATCTACATTATCTTGCTCGAAAATTACCTTCTGCTGATGTAGAAGGGCAATGTTTCCCCATGTAGTTTATGGCTCTCATAAACAACTTCTACCAGCGTTGCTGTCGTGTCCTGTCTCTCACCTTCCCTTCATGCCTGTTTGCAATAGGGGATGTGAAACTGTTTCTGCAAGGCTTCAGTGTGGACTAAGTTGCAAAATCCCAGGGCTCTGCAGCGAGGGCATCAATCCTCTGCTGAGTCATCAGTGATGACAGATACTGGAGTTTTACAGACACGCAGGGTCACTTTTGCTGACTTATTCACTTTAATTTAGCTGAGTTTTATTTGTTCTGGTCACTGTTATTCAAGGTGCTAATATTTCTTGGATGTGAAGGGAAATAAGAGCAAGAGCATCTCTCCAGGCTTAGCCTTATTAAAAATAGCAAAGGTGAACTTCAGAGAAATGTGTCTCTTTGACTCGCCTGTGCCTGTACTGAGTTCAGAACAATCAGGATTCTATGTGGTTGTGGTGCTTAAAATGTAATGCAGTTTGTGAACATATCACTGTGGTGCTTTTGAAAACCAAAACAGACACCAACAGTCCTTTCTTTTCGGAGTATGAATAGATTGGAAATGTTTAGATGCCTCTTGTAAGAGGCAACATAGCAATGTTTTTTCTCTTTGGTTACATTTTCATTGATACCCGTGTTTGTAGTTACTCAGCTTATTTCAAAGCCTGTCAAACAGCTGAGTTGAAAAAAAAACTAGTTGAGGTGATACGTGCTGACATGAAATTCCTTTTGCACACCCTTTTGTTGTCGTTATCCGCTTTTGTTCAGCAGATGCATTCGGAGTTGAGACAGGCTTTGAGTTTTCTCACTGTGTCTGTCAAGTTTTCTTTCTGCTCTTCCCTTTTTACGGTCTCCTTGCCTTCCAGAGTTTGGCGATGACTTGTACTGATGTGATGGGGGTTGGAATGTGTAAATTCCACTAGTGCCACTGGCATTTATTGCCATGAATTTCCTGTGCATCAGTACACTTCTTGGCCACAGCTGGGCTTCCAAATTTCCATTATCATGGTGTATTACTAGTTTTTATATTCTACATACTCCTTCAGCAATTAAGCCAAGACCTCAAGTTTACTGTGACTGGAAAAGCACATTCTGGCAATGGGATACTTTTTTTGGTCAAGTTTAACTGATAATTTGAAGCTGGCAGTGTGTGCCATGAACACACCTTATATGTGACACAAAATGCTCTAATTTTTAGGGCAAAGGACAGGAATACAGGAAGTTCTGTATTACAGTGAATTTACCTAGGATTGCACCTGACTAAAAACTGTAAATACCCATATCTGTGGTCTTTCCCTATAGTTCTAGAAAAATGTTTAACTTCTTTCTTTTCACTCAAGAGTGGTGAAACTTCATTTTAACAGAATTTTTGTATCATGTTCTTTGTGCAATGTCTACTTTGCATGGATGTTGTTTCGGCTATTCGCATTCTGGCAACACTTTCTACAGCACGTCTGAATGCCAATTCAAGGCTTATTTTTTGAATTGCCTTTTACAATGTAGATAACATGATCATTCTGAAGAGCCTTTCTCCTCCACTGTTGTACAAATTAATCTGGGGGACAGACAAATTTTGTTTTAAAGAGCTGCAAAAATGGTGCATCATTGCATACAAAATGATTCAGAGGAGTGAGAAACACATTTAATGAAAAGGATGAACAAAGATAACTTTTTCCAAACACTCTGTCTCTGATTGGAAGAGTTTCTCTGCAGTTCTTCCTGCAGAAGGTGTGACCCCACCTTAGCACCAACACTGGATTTACCCTTAAGAAGAAGTCTGCTATTTTTAGTGATAAAATGAAAATGTAATTAGGTCTTACTAGATAGGAAACTGAGGTTTCTTTACTTAAATCAGAAGAATGTGAAATGCCCTGAAGGTATTGGAAATGTGGGAACTGTGAACAACAAAACTCTCCTCTTTCTATAAGACCCAATAGCACCTTTGCATAACTGCATGGCACAGTCCTAAAATGGGACTCTGCAGGGTTTGCTTCATGTCTTTCTCCCCAGAAAATACTGTGTCTTTGCAGGGTACTAAAATATCATAGAAGGTGAACAAAGGACTGTTGCACTTTCCCCCTGTTTCGGGATACGTTCTGGGATAAGTAAACAAACCTCTCTGGCTCTTCTGGCAAGGAAAACCAGTGTAGCAACATTTTCCTTGGTTTTTTACCCCCTAAACCCCTTCCATAACCTCCTGAATGCACATCCTTCCTTGTTCCAGTGTTATCTTCATCTGTTTTTTGAAGACAACTGCAAAGTAGCATTAAAAGTAGAACACAAGTGAGTGAGGGTTCACAAGGGCATATTTAAAACAGAAAATGCTCCTCGGATCATTCAGCCTGACCCTCTGGAATTAAAGGATTCTCTCACAATATCTCTGTTGTGACAAATTAGAATTAATAGTTCTAATGGACAGGTAAAAAAACACCAAAACTTGTTCTTGACTGACTGCTAGAAATTCAAAATTAGATTCCAGTTTTGGGATGATCAGAGATATTTTGCCAACTGAAACTTCCAGGTGGAGGATGGAATTTGTTATTTTAAATTGCATTCTGAGTGCAACTTGACTTCTGCTGTATAGCCTGATTTTGTCTTTTAAAATTTCTGTAGGTGTTCATCCTATACAATCTTAATGCATCATCCATGCTTGATATAGCAGTAAACAGGGCTGGCAATGCAACATATTTTGTAAAACCATAAATATTTTTATCTGCCTGGGGTTGGGAACATAGTTACAACTAAGACAGCAATGAATATTTTATTTACTCAACAGAAATGATGTCAGGCTTAAATGGAGTCCTAATCTTCAATTTCTGTGTTCATGACACATACTTAACCTTAAGGTTTAAATAAAACGAGCATATTTTAAGTTCTTCTCATAATTGCTGGCAGTGGGAAGTGTAACTTCTCACAAGATTCAGCAAAGAGCACTTGATCATAAATTGTAAAGCTCAGGTCAAAGCACTTTTAACGTGGGTTTCCATGGGAAATAATTTTCTTATGAAAATGTTTGAGGATTTAATGGTTTTGCTTTGGAATACTGTTATGACCTCAAGTTCTTTTAAAGTTTTTATTCCCCCCCCAACCCCCCCTTAAACAGTCAATATAGACACTTTTGAATAGCCAGCAGGGAAAGAAAACTCGAAGAGCTTAAAGTGATCTGCTCCAGGCTTTGATCTGTTGGCTGCCTGGCAATGCCCATCTGTACCTACCTAAGATGTACAGCTATGGAATGTTTTTCTCACAAAACCTTAATCAAATCAGCATATCCCCACAAAAGGGTTGAATTTTAACAGCTGTAGATCATTCAAAAGGAAATTAAAGCCTACTAGCAATTCTAATTGCCTGGTATATGATGGATGTGAATGGTTGCTTAGATGAATATAGCACAGATGGAGGATCCCCATGACCTTCCCTGTGGATTTGTTCAAAACATGTAATCCAAACCATCTCTTCCCTGAATTTAGATATCATCAGAAAATGCTAATATTGCTTGGCCAGCTGAGGAATTGGAGTCAACTTGAGCCAAACTTTGTCCATCATTTTTCATGTTGTGAGCCAATCATTCAGTGTAGTAGGAACACTACTATACTTTTATTCCAGAAGCCCTGCTCCTTGCTAATAGTCTTGTAGAAGGATTTAAATGCAAGGGAGAGAAGTTTGATGCTTTTACCCCAGCAGGAATTTTAACCCTTAGGCTGTGTGTTCTCTCTAGATTTTAGTGTTTTACTGAATGTGAATATGTGCAAATATTATGCAAGTAAAGGACAGAATGGAGCATTAAAATGTCAAGGGAATAGACTGAAACTGAACATAAAACATATTCCTATATTCAGTGTCCAGTTAATATCAGTGTGATGGCATTAGCACATAATACATGTTAATTCAGCTTCAGTTTTATCTTGCTGCTCTTCATTGAAGAGAGGAACAGAGCAACTGCCTGTAGTGAAAATCAAGTAGAGAATATGTCTGAATAGTTCAGCTTTTATCCAGTTTCAAATGGAGACAAAAGCTCCAGGATTGCCTCAACCATCACGAAATCTTGGTCCTGATTCAGAGGGCATGGAAATCAGTGTTGTGTTACAACTGGTGTTGCGGAAACCTTCATGTTATTCAGTAGGAAACTGGAATTTAAGACCAGATCATCTACAGCATCTCACTGTCATGAAGCCTCAGGTCATGGCTGAGAGTGCTCAACAAGAATTCTGGGATCTCTAAGTTGGGGCTTTAGTTTCTGTTACTTTTGTCATGTGGCTGTTTAATCTGGTTTGCTGCCTTGGCCATTATGTAGGAGATAAATTTGTGAATATTCACTTTTTGCTGTGGACCTGACTGCAGCAGAGGGTCCAGAAGAGCAAGGCAAGGATCATTAAAAATTCAAGACTCCCTTTTCATGCTTACTGTTTTAAAGTTACAGGTTGTATTTTTGGCATAGATTGAATCTAATTTAAAATAACAAGAACAGCAATAAATAATGTAGCATCAGTGAGGAGCAATCTTGAAGGAGAAACTAAAGTATCTTTGTTTCCTGATTTATACTTTTGAATTTTTGATTAATGTGGCTTTGTAACATCTAAGCAAATCCTCTGTATTTTACAGAAGGGCGAGTGGCTGTGGAAGCCTAAGAAATGAATTTTCTTCAACAGGAGTTACTCTGGTTGCCCTTCAAATCTGGTACATCAAAAGGCACAATGCCCCTCACAGATATGAGAAAAATCTCCGTGCTTTGCAGTGAGGAAATCCTCACAGTAAATTCAGTATGTGATTTGAATGAATTAGAGTGTGATAGTATCCTGTACATGTCTCATGAAAGAGTGACCTTCATCTGCTCCTTTCTCTGGATCCATGGAGGAATCACAGTCTTAGCGTTCCCTTTGATCTCCGGAATGTTTGCTTGTGGGAATCAAGCAGCTGATCGTGGTCCTGTGATAGAATCTGTTCTGTGTGGCACCACTTTCAAAGGCTTTTTGTCATCTCTCTTGTAATAAGATGGTTATGAACATTGCAGAACATGAGTGAGAGATTGTGAAAGGGGAGTGAAAGGAATATTAGACACCATACAGCTTATAATTAAAACCCTGTGAAGTGACTAAAGAAACATATAATAAAAGCAAGCAAACAAAAAAAACTCCACTTGATCCTGGAAAGCACAAAGCCAGGCTGAGTCATTTGCAAGGCTTTCTATTTCAAGTCACCTTATCGCCCAGACAGCTTTCAGGTTAAGATGACAAACAAAAAGCCCAAAGGAATTCTTTCCCCATTCTGAGGGAAAGACAAGCCTTCCACGCAGATGCTTGGCACGTTTGAGCTCTGTCCCACACTGAGTTTTATACCTCACTGCTATTTTATGATACTTCCAGGGGATTAACTTGACAGGGTGAAAAACAGCAAGATGTATATTTGAATAGAGATTAAAATTACAATGCAAAGCATTCTATTCTCCTGTCAACAATTTCAAGGTGAAAAGACCAACAACATATCAAGCAATAAAAACCACTTTGCAAGGTTAGCATAATGTAACCAAAAAGAAAAGGGGGGAGAGAATGAGGAAAAGAGTGAAACATCTTTGGTATGCTTCAAGCATTAGAGCTCTTAGCTGTGGTCTGAAGATCAATAAGGCAGAACATTCTATTCATTATATATTAATACTGTATGAGCAGAAAGCACAGTAAATACTGGATCACGTGACTGCTGCATATACATACTTTTCCACTTCGTCAAGATGAGTTGAGTTAAAATTTTGCTTTGTCAGTTGGTTATAGTTAAAACTTTCAAGTCAATGATGAGATTTATAAACGTTTTTTCACAACACCTTAGGAAGGAGTAGAGGGCTTCGTTGTGACTTTCTGTTGTCCAAACCAGCAGCTGAAACACTTCCCAGTGTAGGCTTGTGGGAGACTGATAGGGAGTTGTGAGATGTGCATGTAAAGGAGTTTCTGACAGCATAGTTTAGCAGGGTAGTTGTTTTACTGAAATTAGTCTGAAGCTGTACTGTTGCTCAGGTATTTTGAAGCGATAATAAAACTGGTGACCAAAGAATGAGAACTTCTATACAGCATTTTATGATAAACTTGAACAAAAGCCTGATGGTGACATTGCACTAAACTTGTGATACTGATCTTCCTGTGCAGCTGTGAAGCCCCTAACAAAGCTCCCAAATGCTTCTGTTGCAGCAGAATTAGGCTGATAGTAAATATAAGATGTAGGTTGGTGTGGAATGACCTCTTAAAGGACATTCTTTAATATGCTGTTCCTTAATTTCTTGTAGACTGTCCCAAAGCCCTTCCATTCAAACATGGGATGATGGAGTGTTGCATTAGCTGATGACTCCTACAGCACAAGCAGTTAAACTCTTTTATGTTGTTTCCCCATCTCTGCTGAAGCCACCTCTTTGTGCTGTGAGTGATTCAAGAGCCGATTAATTCATGTTTGCAATGCACTTGAAAGATTATCAAAGGGAAAGTGTGACAGAAGAAACAACTTTATTTTTATTCTAGACTGTTGGCAGAGCTTCTAAGCTATCAGTGTGCTGAGGCTTTGGTGCTGTTTGTTTTAAGCATAGCACTTCAGATGTCATCCTGCGTGCGTGCACCCAGAGCCTGCCCACTGTTTCACACAGCAAATGAGATTCAGGTGTGCTCCCCCACAGGAACAGAGACAGCAGCACACACCTCACAACAATGCTGATTTGATTCCTTTTTGCTGCTGCAAACAGCTAAGAGTTCAATCAATGTTTTTTATTTTAGTCGTGGCCTTGAGGGGTTTTCGGAGGAGAAGGAAGTGTTGCAGTTGGTGACCTCTGTGCTCATAGATCTGAAATGGCAATTTCTGTCTCAACTTTGTGATGGAAATACAGCTTATCTTTAAATCAATATTCAACATCTTACTAAAGACTGCACTGATGGTCTATCCACTATATATCTTGGGAAGCTGGAGAGCAACTCACTTGAGCTGTGATCCCATTTCCAGTCAGGCATTTCTAGTTTGAAATTCTAGCCTGTAGATCTTGTTAAGATTACAGATTAGGGGCTTGCACCTAAGCACAGGAGAGTTCAGGGGAGTATTTCTATTGAGTTTGACAAGCATGAAATCAGACCCGTTCAGAACATGACAAATCACACTTGTAAATCTTTGCAGATCGGTATCAATCAATCCTTATTTCTTGTGAATGTCTCCTCATTATTTCCATTGTCAAATCTTGAAGCTTTTCATTTGCAGCTCTCTTCTCTTGGGTTGTATCTTGACAAAACATATGTAATTTCATTAAACCAGTGTCATCTTCCTATTTCAGATAGTGAAAATAAAACCAGAGGGAGCTGACTGTTTTGCTACATTGAGTGTGTAGTGTCAGGATGAAAGATCCCTGTAAACTCTGTTTTTTTTGAATGTTGTACTTCTGTTTGTTAGCACAGTAAATTCTCAGTATGATAATCTCAACACTTGAGACCTGTGGGATAAAAGATGCACGTATTCTGGGGAATGATTTATCTTAAACCCCCAAAGCTGTAGATGATCTGTAAGTGCCACTAATGCATTTGAAAGCCACAATTGTACTGATTATATCGAAAGCAAATTCTTGTTACTCTCCAGTCACATCTGCTACCTGCTTTGAAGCTGTCATGTGGAAGTATGTGAGTACACCAGGCAGGTTCTGCTTTTTAGGTGGAACTGAGTGCAAGAGGCTTCTCAATGTTCATGTATCAGCTAAGAAGTGACTGCTCTCAGGATGGGCAGGGCAGATACACATCTCCAGCTCTGGGAAGGCGCACTCTAAAGTGTTGCTCCCATGTTTACTGAGTGTGTTAAGCCAAAATTATCAGCCAGAAATAAAAGGAATTCCTCAGTTTTATGGACTAATGTCCTCTTTCATCATCCCTCTTCACCTCTTTCAAATTCAGACCTGCGGTTTCATTACTAAATAATTTTCTACTCCCTCCCTATCTTTTGAAAGATCAGCAGATCAAGCCTAGCAGCAAAACTGAGCAGAAGCCTGGCCTTTGGAAAGGCTTGTCCTTGTTTTTTCCTCCTTGCTTTCTCAATTTCTGGGTGCTTCCTATCCAGGGTCAGCTACCTTTGTAATCTCCACAGTGCCCTGTTTTATCAGAGCATGAATTAAAACCACTGGGTAAAATTGAGTTAAGTATGTGATAATGCCACACTCGTGGTCATGTGACAAGCTATGTTGTTATTTTAGTCCCTGATATTTACACTTCATTCATGGTACTGTCCACTCAACCTGGGTGAGCAAGTGCAGTGTTAAAATCCTGAGTCAAAAATCATAAAAGGTTTGTCTGTCATCTGGCAGCACGAGGAGCTGCCCCAGTGTACTGGTTTAACTTGGAAATGCTATTGCTGTCCTTAACATTTAGATTTAGTGCAATTTAGAAATAGAAAGTATGTTACTCACTGTAAATGCCCCAAATTCCTGCAGAGGCAACTCCTGCTGAAGTAAAGTGATTGCTTTGCTGGAGTGGCACTTAAAGGTTTAGTAGGACAACACCAGAAACGTCACACTGGCTTGGAGTGTTTGAATGAGAATACAGAATTATACATGAATTTCACAATGTTATTCAGTGATGTAAACTATTCTGAGGAGAAAAGCAATCAGTTCTCTCACTTCCAGGATGGAATCTGGTTAAAATCTTGGTTTCTCTGTTATGTGAATTGTCTTAGGTGGTTTTCAGCCTGACTTGGAATGAAAATAAATCCATCTATTAATACGTATCTTAAAATACTTACATGACCACTTGAGTGTGACAATTTAGGGTGTGCAGAAAATCCCCAAACCTGTAATGTTGTTTCATAGTGTACGACACGAATTCCTGCTGACCTATTGTAGTGGGCTGAGCCAAAGAGATGATTTTAAATTTCAGATCTATCTTTATGCTTCAACTTGCCTTGTTAAAAATGCGTTGGAACTGATCACGCTGTCCTTCACTGCTTGTTAATAACCCCAGATAGCTCCGTGTCTTAAGCTTAATTCTCTCCTTTTAAATAGGCAACCCTGCTTAACCTCAGGCTCTGCTCTCAGGAGGTGTCGGGCTCACGGCTGGTGTAAGTGGCTATAGATGTCCTGCTGATGCTGGAGCTGTGTTTATTTACGACACCTTCCCGTTCCACCTCACAATTTACAATATTGCAGAACAGAGTGGAAACCAAACCAAAAATAAAGCAGCTTTTAAGAGACATCCTTCTAGGTAACTCTTGTTAAAGTAAATTTTTAACGACACCAAACACCTGAGGGAAAGGTGTGGAAGGCTCTTAGGCTTGAGAATATATACAATAAGATGAAGTGGGGGGTGGAGGTTTGTTTCTGTGGGAAAGGAAGGTAAATACTTGAGCTTTCATAGCTCAACACATAAAAATGTCTAGCACATAGCCTCTACCTCTTCAGAAATTCAAAACTAATTACATCTTAATTTGCATATCAAAGCAAATTACAACCTAATGAAACATTTGCCTGCCAAACATTTCTTTATCTTAATGAACAGAAAAAGAAGACCTATTACAGCCTGATTAAAATGTCTTTGTACTTGTCCAACAGGTTACACTCTGTATATATAAAAAAAGTGTTCCACCATCTTACTGGCATTGGGAACAAAACAGATTCTAATTTACAGCATAAATTTTATTGTTTGTATCCATAGATAGAATTACTGATGGGAGAGAATGCTTTGGATTTCCATTGGAAGGAGAAGAGAGAGAAGCAGTTGAACTCTAAAGAGATATTAACTGTGCTATTTGAAGTCTTACATTTTAACATAATGCGTAGAATCTGAGAAATTTGTGCTCTTAATTCACATATTACTACAAACATATAGCATGATTATTTTTTTCCCAAAAAATATTCATCTTGTGAAACTTGAGAGAACTCAGACATAAAACAGACTAATACTAAAAGCTAATCCTGTAGGGAAAAATTTCTTTAACCTGTGTTACAATGAATTTATGTAATACACAAAGGTTACTGTAACTTTGCCTATAAATACAGTGCCATAAATCTGTTTTACTGTGAGTACATGTATTGGGGGGAATGTGTTTTATTTACTTAATTTAAAAGTCTACATACTGTAGCTGTTTTGGATTATTCTCACTACTCTTTAGTAATTAACCAAAAGCTAAAATAAATTTGCTGAACAGAACTGTTCTTAATACAAATGTTAAATCATTTCCCCCCAGTGTAATTGTACCTGAATAGATGCAACTGTAACATGGGCCATAAAAGGAGATAAAGCAGCAACATAATGTACAATTTCCTACTGCATAATGGTAACTCTGAGTAACACATGCTCCAGGAAGAAAAGTAATTTAAACTGTATTACAACAAATGTCATATTTTAAAATGGAAACTATCCATCATGTGCTGAGAGAAAGTGTTGGTGAAATACAATAATTCTAAGGAATGTACTTAAAAATTCTTTTAGAAGTCCATTAAAAATAAATTGATGGAGTTAATTTCAGGACATTATAATAAATTGTAAGTGACAGATACACGTATGTCCCCTCCTCACTGTGTGTGAAACAAAGAATTGCAAACTTGGTGGACAGAAATTGTATGAAATAATCAAAAGTGATTGCTATTCTATACAAGGTAAAACCTTCGTTTTAGGAAATGATTAGTGCTTATAGGAATCATTTTGGTAAAAATGCCCAATACTCAGGTTTTTATTCCCATCAGTGTTAGATTTATAGCAGCATAGTAAGTTTTAACACTGAAAGGCAAAGCATGGTAAGTGGCAGTAGGAAACATATGTGTATCTAGGCTTAGTAGTGTTTTTCTAAACATAGAAAGTATGCTTATTAAATCCTTTTTAACTCATAGATAATTCAAAAGTGGATATGTATATTTTATGACTTTAAATGAAGACTTCTTGAAGAGCTGGAAAACCCTTCTTTTGTAGTGCCTTTTTCATACAAAAGTTTTCACAGAGGAAGGGTGCCTGGCATCCTGCTGACATGAGTTTGGAGTGATGTGAGCTGAGTGTTTTGGAGCTCTGCACTGTGCCCTGGGGGAATACCTCTCTGTAAGGGCACCGAAACACAAGGAAATAAAGGATTTTTCCCTTATGGAAATGTTGTTTCTCTACTCAAGGGTCCTTTTCTTTCCTACTGCAATTCTTTGGACTGGTTGAAAACATGCACAGACCTCTGCATCCTGTGGGAGAGGGAATGGAGGTATCCTGGAGTTTGCAGGAGTTTGCTGTTTTCCCTTCATCTCTAGATATGCTGAATATAAAACTGGGGGAAATTCTATGCCTCGGGTGCCTCACTCCCTGCATAGTTTGCTGTAATGGGGCAAGAGGTGTTTTCAGCAAGCTGGCTTTGACTGTTGTATCAAGAGTCCTTACTCCTTGTCTGTATGGGATATCTGGGACATAGCCTGTAATCTGGAACTAAGATTTGTGTATTTAAATGAAAATCTTGAGTCAATCTCTCAGTTGGTTCCCATCAACATTTTGCCCTTAAGTGACTTTGACTTCTGCTGTTTCTCTGGAAGCTGTTTTCTATTTTGTTACACTGCTTGAGGTATTTTTAATAGGGGCTTTGTAATACTGCTAAAGAAATACTTGATATAGCCAGTTTGAGTCCAAACTGTTGGAAGGAATGGAGGAGGAAAAAAGCTTCTAAAAACTCTTAGTATTTGGAAGATGGAAGGGGTGGGTACGAAAAGTGTGTGATTCCTGCTCCTTTACTCCTATTAACAAAGAGCACTTATAAAACCAGTGAGAAGCTCTGCAGAACTTTGTTTTGGTCCAGAGAAGAATGTAAGGAGAAAGTATTTGACCTTTAAATTGCCCGCAATGTTTTGGCGGACAGAATGCAGCCTGCAATATTTCAATGGGGTGTGAAATATTTCTATAATCTCCAGTCCCGGAAAAGACACAAATTGAAATCTACTGTCCCCCAAAGTGTCTGGATTAAAACCAAGACTCTGGGAAATGCAAACTTTTTGTTCTTGAAAGGTAGAAGATGATGGAAGAGGGTTTTCTCTTTGGGCTTCATCTATGCTGAAAGGAATTTAACAAGTTTCCTGACCTGCAGCTCACTTGATTATTTTAGTTCAGAAAGCTGGAGAGTGTAGCTACAGCCTTCAGAGACACAAACCCAACCCTACTATGGGCTGAAACTTCTGTATCCTTTCTGGGCCTTGGCTTTACCAAACAGTAAAGATTATTTGTTGAGATGGTTATTAATAACACCCATGAAACGCATCAATGTGCTGTGACTCAGTAGGAAAAAACTCGTGTTTACAACAAAGCTGAAAAAACTTGAGAAATACGAGACAGGAAGAAACCAGAGTTCAGATGAGGTGATTGGAAGGGTATGGAATCTTATTTTTCCCATGTGAAGTTTTGAAGAAGAAACAATTCTTCATTAGAATTGAATCCTGTGTCTTTGGCTGACTGTCCCTTATTTTTTGGCAGATGACTGCCAGAGCCTGAAACTTTGTTCTTCAACATACCTGTGTGCAATACATAAGGAATAGAGAATTGTCTCACATGAGAACCAGACTGTACAGCTCTAAAATGATTAGTTGAAAATTCAGACACTTCATAATATTTTTATACATGCTTAAGACTGCCTATTCATGGTTTATAGAGTGTGGAAAAGTGTAAATAAATTGTTGTTTATGCCCAATGGTATTGAGGAAATCAAAGTTGCATCCTTCTTTGCTTAATGTGGAGATAATTTGTACTCGTAGGTGTGAATTAGCAATTAGAGCCCTCACACCTGACCTCCCAAGCTTAACAATTGACATCTATTATCTGCCTCTGCTGTCCTGGAGGGGTGTGCAGAAGGGAGGGCAGCTTTGCTGCTGTAATTACAGTGCTAAGAGCATTAATGGAACGGGAATGATTTAGGGGACTTGTAACCAAGTGAGAGGTGAGAGCAGTTCTGTGGGGACAGTCCTGGCGTCACTTGCCACAGATTGAAGAGCTTTTTTGGGGAATAGTCCCTTTTGAGGTTATTGAGTTGACAGACTGAATTTATTTGGACTGTTACTTGTGACAATGAAATGTGTCTTATCTGATCCACACTTCCTCTGTCAGGCTCAGCAGGCCGTGGAGATCTGTGTCCCTGGTTTTCTTTCTTCATTCTCTCTTAAACAAAGTGGCAAACTTTCTGACCAGCTGCAATGAAGTGTTATGAGAATAAATTCATAAATTGAGAAGACTCACAGATTTTCCAGTGATTTAGTCTGTGTGGAAAAAGACCTGAATAGATGATGCTCATCGTTTCAGATGTTATTAACAATGTATTATGGAGGCAGATGCTCTGGTTGGAACTAACTTTAGAATGTGACTCCTTTTTTCCAGCATTGTTTCTTGCCTTACCTGTATTGGTACTTGAAATGCATTTTTTCTGAATAAATTTAATCCTATTTATTGGAAAGTCATTTATTTTTGCTGATGAGGTAGAAGTAAGCAAACTTGATCTCAAATGTAGGAATGGAAGCTAAAAATACATACAAAAATTCCAGAGCTTGAATTTTGGGAGCAAAGATAAATTTCCATCTTACAAAAAGTAGCTGGGGATGATAATATCTACATGGAGAACTGCATACCCAGGAAATTCAGTCTTCACACCTCCACTGTGTTCAAAGTCAGCATTTAATGCTGCATCAGGAGGTATTTTTTAAGAACAAAAGCCCTGTGCACACAGGGCTCTGTGGATGTGATACACAGCAGAGGTGCAGCACGTGGAGATGGATGAGAACAGCCACTCCCTGCATTGTGACATGAAGCTGCTCTGCTGCTGTAATCTTTCTGCTGTGACAACGAGGGGGGAAATCGTCCCTCTGTGCTCCCAGCGCTGAGGATCTCCTTATGCTGGTGGCTTTTCTCTATATTTGTCTTTCAGAGTAAACAGGAAGGCTCCCTTTTCTCTAAGCAGGAGCTGACTGTTTAATGAAAAAGAAACTGCGACTTTATGGATGATAGAATGATGTAATCTCCGGGGTGCCTCTGTCCAGTCACATTTTTATAGTCAAGAAAATAGACCTCCTCAGCTTCCTCATAGCAGAAACGAATGCAAGATTATCTGTGGAGAATGAATATTTGGGGCAGGTTTGCAGAGCTGTTGGGATGCTTGACAGATAGTTATTTTAAACAAGCCACACCAAATAAAGCAATTTATCTCCCATGTACAAGTTTTTCCAATACTCAGAATGTGACCACTTGGGTGCTTGTACAATGCATTTTGGGTATATTAATGGAATACAGGAATATTTTATAGCACATGATAGAAGAAGACTCAAGATTATGATGTGGTAACAATTTCAAATGTCTTTGGGTAACTGTAGTCTTTTTTTGACTAAGTTATGTGCAACATGCCAAAAACCATACTTGTAGATTCTGTTCTCAGGTATTTATATGACTTAGTCACAGATGACTTGAAAAACAGTTTTGTTATTTGTTATTATGTGCAATTCCTGGAGGAGAGAAGAGCCTCTAAACCCAACTTATTTAATCTTGCATGACTGCAAGGTGGCCCCTGGTTTTTCCTTTAAGAATAATTGCTGGGGTATATTTAACCAATTTAGAATACTGATCAATAGTTGTCTACTTACTTATTTCTTCACAATTGGTAACTGAATAATTAGCAACTGTAGGAATTACTTGTTTTAAGTTACTTAACCAATGAAACAGCATTACCTCAATTGTAAAGAGTAGGTGTTTTGTATTGTTTGTTTATTTGTTGTTGTTTTTTTTTAAATTCCTTCTGGCTACTTCTGTTAATCTGTGCATGAAACCTTCCTGAATTCCATAGTTCCTATTCCAGGTGCAGTATTATCTTATAGCTAATTCTCCTAGATGAAGTGAAGCCTGGTATTACACCTTGTAACAGGTACTCTTAAGGATGTTTTAGCTCCTCAGGCCTGCACGTCCCTGGCACGGCCTCCAAGTGCTAATCTTGAGTCTTCACGTCTTTCTCTTGAGTTACAAACTACCTTGCTAAGTAGGAGATCCAACTCTGCCTGTTTAGTCTTCAGCATAATTGAGATCCTTCAAACCAGAGCAAAGCAGAGTAACTTTACTTCTGTGGAATTCCTGATTTGGTGCTTGACCTTTAGTAATTACTTTAGTTGGAGACAGAGGATGAAATGTCATAGAAGGACAAAGAAACGGACATTTATTTCATCAGCAATGAATATTTGGGTGTCTGCAGGTGGTATGTGGTAGAGGTCAACTGCTGCCTACTGTGACAAGTGACTTGCTCTGCAGTTCTAGCCATGTGGCACCGCTCTGTTTTCCATGCTTACATAAGGCTGGGAGAATCTTCTTCAGTACCAAATTCAGGATACATCTATGTTTCAAGTGTCAGCAGAAAGGGCCTCAAGTACTCTGACTGATTAGGAAGGACTGGAAACCAGTGCAAAGTGCTTTGTTTATCAAATGAGTCTCTTTTTTTTGCTCATATTTGCATGCACATGACTATAAAATGTCATAATTCAAGTGGCAATTAAGGCAGCATGTGCAAATTGGGTGATTCTGCATGCAGCTGGCCAGTTGTGCATGCACAATTACCCAAATTACAAATGCAATCACAAATAAAGCCTATAAATGCTCCTCAGCAGTGTAAAAATTGTCTCCATTTTGTATCACAGGATGATTTCTGGGTAAAGCTGCAACAAACTTTAGGTTGTGGATTTTTTTGTCATGGTCAGGAAGTTACTTGGTAGAGAGGGTGTCATTTGCAATTGTAAGCTATTGGTGTCTTGTGTGTTTTTGAACAGGCTGAGATAGTTACAGATCAGAACTTTCCTTTTCTGGGATTGTGTGTTCCTTCCTGTGTTATCCCATCCAGCATTCCATCAACATTTTTAATGAAATGGATAAGGTGGGTGGGATATGTATTGAGCAAGTGAGTTACCTACTGAATTAATCTTTAACCTATTCCCTACTGATTCTGAATAGTTATGCCTGTCATTTTATTTGCCTTCTTAAGCTGGGAAAGGCCACTTTAAATGGGAGCATCTTGTGTGTCTTGTTCAATTGTTGCCTCAAAGAATCTGAGCTTGAGATGAGGACTGAAGCTGAAAAAGGCTTTTACAACAACCACAGTATTAAAAAGATGTATTTCCTGTGTTAATATAGCAACACTATTTCTTCATGTCAGTCTTAGAAGTAAAAAATAAGTGTATCCCCAAATGTTCCAAGCCCATAATACAACAAAACAAAAAATTGGAAAGGGCCTTTGGGAGGTGAGATACACGCTATAGAACAATGCAAAGTAGTCCTGGGGAAGTTGGAGTTTCTCCAAGGCAGAGAGGTGGCCAGAGGGAGCATTGTAGAGCTGGTGCTTGTGGTAAAAGTGTGACTAAGAGCTCAAGAATGCTGTCAGAATGTACTTGGTTTGGAAGCAGTTTCTCACCTTGCACTTCCAACAAAAGATAATTAAGTTTCGTGTATTGGAAAAGATGATTTTCTGGTAATGAACTAGCCACAATTCAGCAATTTTAAGTTATGTAGATATGAAATTTATATTGAACTTTAATGTTGCAAATTATTCACCTCTATCCCTAGTTTCCCTTACAGGAACAATAGAAAAAACATAGAACTGTAGTACATAAAACTGAACTAATAAGAACCATCTTCTTCTCTTCCATCAACACTCAGTTTCCTGATTGTTTACTTATCCCTGTGAAATATTTCACAAGATAACGAATGAGTTTGAAAATTATCCTCTCTAAACAGGCTGATCTTGAGATGAAAAACAAATGCTCATTGATGCAGGATGGCTGCAGGCTGTTGGTGGGGTTGGTGAGGAGGTGGGAGTAGCTGCACTGCAGGGGACTAACCAGGAGCTAATAACTGTGTGTAGGGATGGGTGTCACAACGATACCTTAATGCCCTACAACTCCTATCAGTGCTAGTGAAGGGGGAGGAAACAAGCTAATGGAATTTTCTCTTTGGGGCAAGCCTTCTCAGAATAAATGAACATCTCCTGGGGGAAGCACATCCCAACGCACAGATGCGCAACTTCAGAAATTATCAGCTCGAGCATCTCGTCTAAAATTAATTAGCTGAAACGATCATTGCTATGTGCACTAACAGAGTCCCCCCTGACTGACTGGAGAGGATCACGTTGCTAATGAAGACAGAATGCCTTGCAGTTTGCAGCCAGCAGGGCATGCCTTCCTGAGCTGTTCTGGAGTGCTAAATGTGATCTCGAAGATCTGGGACAGAGGCAAAGTGTCCCTCAAGGATCCGCCCTTGCTTGCCTGGACACATTCATATATAGGTCATCCTAACATTCAGGAAAAGGAAATCAAGCCAACTAAAGACTTATTTCTTTATGAAGTTGTTATAATTGTATCACATTTAGAGAAATTCTCCTTCTGCTCTATGTCAGATGTCAGTTTTAATTCTTCTTCTGTGCCTGGGCACAGTCTAACACACTTGCTACTTTGAAGCATTTATAATCCAAATGTTTCTGACTGAGTAGATGATTTATGTTTAAATAATTAAAAAGTTCTATGTGGGAGACCAAGGAATGGGAGAACGGGATATCTTGGCCTTGGGATGTGTAACTATCCATAGGGATGTTGGCTATCAACCCTTCCCTCCCTCTCAAATTTCTCATTTTTTTAGCACTCCAGCTTCATACATCAACCTTCTTTTACATTCAGATATCACCCAAAACCTCTTTTCTGTATTATTATATAATAATACATCTTATTATATGTTCTATATAATATTATATATATTACATTTTAAGTAATTTTGATAAGTCCACTGGCTTTAGTGTAAACAAAGACAGGACAACAAATAGCTTTTTGGGAAAATGTGCTCATGATGAAGTCAGAAATATGAACCTTAAATATTGTAACTCCAAGCAGTGTGGGGTTGAAATGGTGGAATGGGCGTCAATGAACAAATATGATATCTGGAGAGATTAGTTTATTCATCAGAAGGCTGATTTGAACCCCTCAGCCTGATGTGCACAAGGACAATGTCTGTCCCAACCGCAGTTCCTCGAGCAAGAGTAGCTCAGTAGCATTAGATTGATTGCCTCTAAGTGTTATCCGCTGTTCATAAAAGGGAAATTGCTCTTTCTCATTCTTTTTTGGCACCAGATTTAACCTTGTTCTGCCTAAAATATGATTCCTTAATGCATGCAATTTTAAAGTATTTGGGCTAACTCTAAAGTAGCTAAAAATGTATATTGGTGGTAAATGTGATTATAAAAGGTTCTTTAATAGACTCTAAATGATACTTTATGACCCCAAACTGACTCCAGCTCTGGAGTTTGGGGCTGGAACCCTGCAGCTCTTACTCCTGACTCTCCTGCAGTGATACCATGCCCTGATTTGCGAGCCCCTTCAATAACTCTGCTGCCTCTGATGGTTGCAGAACCTGCCCATGCTTATTTCATCCCCTGCAGTTAATCAATTCCAGGCTTTTTGGAACGATGGTAGGACAGGCAGTGGACTGGATCCTGGTCCATCAGTTCACCAGGTTTTGCCCCTTCCACAAATGGCAATAGCTGATGTAAGAGAAGACCTGGTGCTGCTCATAAAGCAACCAGTCTGACTCACACATGCTGGTATGGCCCCTGCAGACCTTCTCTGTTGATTTGTCGGGTTAAGCAGCCAGAGAGATGTTCTCTCTTAGTGGTTTGTCACTGTAACACAGGTGCTATTTCACCTTACAGCAGGCTCCTCTAAGACCAGCATGCTGTTCTTTAGTAGGTTATTCACTTTATAGCAATTTAAACATGATCTAAAAAGTAATGTGACTTTATTTCTTAAGCTGGACCTTTTTTGGCCGTTTCATTGACCTGAGCAATTCCCTCAGTAGAATAGTAATTTTCAAAAGCCGCTTGCAGCACAATGGTTTGCCAAATTATCACATCTCTAGCAAGACATTTGTCACTGACTAATAATAGCAACACAGCCTCATGCACACTGTTTTGTCACCCTTCCACATTAGATGTTATGGTTCCTGTGCAGATGGGAACTCCTGCTTGCTCTCCTGAGCCTCCAGATCTATGTAGTGACTGATTCTTCTGTGAGTTGGCTGGGTGCAAATCCCTGAGCAAGTTTTCATGGTGGCAAAATATTCCCTGTGTATGGTAGGTATATGTGGCCCAGCCAGTAAGTTTGCCTCATATTTTTTGGCTAAATCAGCATAATTATCATGGAAAAAGGGAAACTGTAGGTTTATAGGGAGTTGCTTTCAAGTGTATGAAGAAGCACAAGCTTGGGTGAGTCCAGTGCCCTGAATTAATCAGAGGCTAACATCAACCTCCCTGTGCCAGTGCAGAAAATAAAGGTTGCCTCTGGATGTCAAAAAATAAATTATATTAGTAAAACTGTTATGTTTCTGTTGTTTTGGCTAACTGTTGCAAATACAATTTCAAAGATAATTTCAGAGGTCTTATTGGATTTGCTTCTGAAGCAGTGTGTCATTGCAAAGACCAAACAAAAACCCCAACCACATTAGAGCTACTTTAATTGCCTCTTAATGTGTGGTGGTACCAGAAGCAGAAAGATGATGAGAATGATACAGGTTCTTTTAAATTAGTATCTTTTTTCATTGGTGTTATCCTGCTCCCTTGAATGGTTCTTGTATTCAGACAAAAATGTAACTGGCTCCTGATACAATCTTGTTAGGAGTCAAGTGACCTGGCAGTTCATAATAGACGTGTTTGTTCTCTTTGGTTTTTCTCCACCTCCAATGTTTAGTTGGCTTCTGAAGTGACCTCAAGTTTACTTAGGTTTGAAATTACCTTGGAGTCTTCAAATTGGAGTGTTGTGAGCTAGAAAAATTAGAAACACTTTGGTATAAATGTCTAAATAATATTAATGTTGTTAATAGTATGCAAATGAGTTCATGCAAAAACCACATAGACAGATGGTTTCCTTTTATCTGTGCTGCTAAGCAAGGAAATGATATGAAAGAATGATTTTGAAATGCTCTTTAGACTTCACCAGCTCTGAGAATAGTTCAGGCAATGTCTGAGCTGTCACAGGTGTTGAAACAGTGGTGCAGTTAATGACCACTGGGTCCATGGAGAAATAGCCAGAGCAATAAATCTGTGTCCTGCTTTGCTTTTCAGCTTATTTAAATGGCATCTTTTTGCTTAGTTTTCTTTTTTCTTTATACAAAACTACCTAAAGCTTCTGAACTTTTATACACTTGCAGAGGGTGTCGAAAGGGAACCGTCTTGGCTGTGATCCTGTCCTCCGTCTGCCCCAGTCCCCTTTGCACCCACCCTTAGTTACTTGGGAAGAGTTCGGGGGCAGAATTTAACCCTTTACAAGGATCTTTTTATAAAGAGAAGTACAGCCCATAACCTTACTTGGTGTTAGAGTGGCCTTGATTGAAGGCTCTTTCTTGACTAACTACAGGCATTAATTTTTTTAGTATTTAATTAACCAGAGTGACACTAAAGTGCTTATGCTGTTTCTTATTCCTGATACAGCTTCAGAAGTATTCCAGTAACTTTTTTTAATATCTCCTAATTTGATTAGGAATATAATTAGACTTCTATATAGTTGAATCTTGTACTTTACTTCCCGCAGGAATGAGGAATGGTTTCCACTACTAATGTGGAATGTTGGCTTCATTGCCTCTTGTTGCAACTTCAGCATTATTAAAAACTTGGAGGGGAAAGGTTTTCATTAGCTGTTTCTGAGTGCCAATACACAAATCAAGTGGTTAGACAAGCCTGGAGAAAAGCACATCTAATTCTAGTGACAAACAAGGATGCAGATGCTGAGCAGTGCTGTGTAGGCACTTTATGATGTCATCTGACATCACTTCTGTGTTGCCACTTAAATGCCAGGCTGTATGTTAAGACAGATGAAACTAATTGTTCATACGAAAGTAGTTTGGCTCAGTCCTTCAGTGATGCTGACAGTGAACTGCTCAGCTTTCATTTAAGTGGAATTATGCTCAGTTACAGAATTACATGGAAAAGTTTTTAAAATGAACTCTTTAGCAATCAGCAGTGCAAGAGAAACATCCCCTGATCTTTATGCTCTGGAGGAACAGAAAGGTTAGATGGGCAGAGGCTCTTCTTCCCAAACACAGATTAATTCTGTTTCTTCTACATCTTTCCTTTGCCTATTGTCTCTTTACATCTATTTTTTTTGGCAGGTTGCTTGTGACAGGAAAAGGTTGTACGTAGTGGGCAGCTGGATGTAAACATTGTCCTGTTATCCCTAGGGTTGAAGTTTTTGCAGTCCTTTGGACTTCTGTTTTACCTCCTACCTCTTCAACACCCTGTAAACCTTTGGCCCTTTCTCAATCCAGTGGGAGCAAACTGTGAGGGATATTGGCCTCTGCTGCTGTGGCCTCCCTGCCTTCTGTTGCCCGTGCCTGCCCTGAATCTTCCTGTATCTGAAACAATCTTCCTGTATCTACACCTTCATAGGAAAAAACCTCCTCAAAACTCTAATTCTCCCCATCTAGTCTGCTGCTTGCTTCCCCTTTCCCTGTTCCAATGTTTCCTTTGGGTTTGTCAGGGCTACTTTTTTCCATGTTAAATGAGATGTCCCACACTGAAACTTCCCAGTGAGGTCTGAGACAGCAGAGCAGCAGCTCATTTGTATAAACTGTGAATGAATAAACAAAAATCTGTCCGGGACCAACCTTTTCCAAGTCTGATCAATTCTTATGTCAAATACCACTCACCAAGTGCAATTCTAAGTCTGTTGTAGATGAATGATAATTCTTTCCATAGTATCTGCTATTATGTGGCATGAAGTTGATTCTCTTGTATGGAACTACAACATATGGAGACTTCTCTGATATTTTGAGCAAAAAACGCCCTGTATCTTTGCAGCATGTGATTCCAGAGCAGTGATGTTTAAAGTCACAGGTCACAGTGTAACTGGGTACAGATGCTAACCATGAGTGTTGCAAGAGGAATGGTGGCTTTTAGCCTTTGAGTAAACTGAAAGTATGCACTATTTATTTCAAGCAAGACCCCATCCTTTGGAGCTGACTCACTGGCATTTCTGCCCAGCCCCAGCACACTGGCAGAATTAGTTGCATTGTCTTGAATGGAAAGGAAAACATTTTCAGATTTAAAGGATAAATGGTTATGTGCAGCAGTAAGCAGTTGTTGCAAACATTATTCTAAATCAGACTGATTAATGATTACATTCTGATGGGTTCTATTTGGACACAAATCTGGATGTTATGATTTTGGCAGCAAGCAAAGACCATGTGTTTTGACTGCTTGGTTTGGTTCAGAAATCGATGTTCCCTTTTGATCAGTTCCTGTAAAAAGCTGACTTTTCTTTCTGACTGCCTGAACAACAGATGCAAAGCAACTTTATATGGCCTGGATATGAAAATTGATGAGACCTGAGATTTATGTCCATAGGAGAGGAGGCCTCTTTAGACTACTGAGAGTTTTGTGGGGGGTTCTTAATCTCGGAGATGCTTGTGCTGTTTTATCTGGATATTCTTCTCCTGAATGAGTTTATTCAGACTCCAGTCAAAAATAATTGGAAGAGTAAGTATTTATATGCAATGTGGACATTACCGGATGGCAAACTCCTTTTCCATACTCGTGCAATTCAAGCGGAGTCCCCTGAGGGCCAAGAAGAACTGAAATGTAAAATAACCTTCTGAACATTTTACTAGTAAGTAGGAAAGTTTTCTGTCCTGCTTCATGAGTCGGAGTGATGCATGTTGATAAATCCAGCAGAATGAAGTGTAGGTGTTCTGGGTTGAAAGGGTTGATTTCCTTTGATTCTATATATTATTTTTTTTAACCTTTTGATGTTTCTCTTCTCCAGAGCTGGTGTCATAGAAAGGATTGGGTTTTACTTAGTTTTATTATTTTGATTCATCTTTATGTAATTTAATACTTGCAGTGGTATCTTCTGCACTGCAGTTTAGTACTTTTAGTATGAGATGCTTGTAAAAATTTTTTGTTACCTTCTTATCTTTTCTCTTTTGTTGACCAGATGAATCACAGCAGACGAGCATCCAAATTTGGTTTTCTATATATATAAATAATTTATTTCCTTTGCATCTCTTAAAGAATTTGGATTGATTCTGAGGAATATGGGCAACTGTAAATTATCTGTTTCTCAGCCAAAACAAACTTGCATCTCCCACGTACTTACACTTCAGATATTAATGAACACTTCCATTCCACCAGCTTTCCAGCAGTGATTTTATCTTGACTGTGTTGCTGTTGGAAATAAAGCTTTTAAGAAACTAGTTGCGTTTCATTATGACTGTTTTCAGTAAATAAGGAAGGATAAAAATATATACCTTTTAAAAGCAGTTGTCACTTTTGTGGCTGCAATAAGAACTGAGAGATTGGATTTCCCTGAATAAAAGAATGTGGCTTTTATCAATTACAGGAGCAGCTGGGTCAGACTAAGTCTCTTCATACATATGGAAAGACAACCACATATTCAGATATGCCCCTTTTTGGTGCTTCATTACATACATCTCATCTTATTTTAGTCTTTGGCTGTCTGTGTCTGTATCTGACCTAGTTTTCCTGGCTATTTTAATAGTCAATGAAGGAGATTAGGTATTTTTTAGACTCTGCCTTATATATAATCTTAAAATAGGTCTGAATATTCACATTAAAGAAACATCTCGCTTTCCGTGGATCAGAAGACTAACAATGTGTAACTCACCCTTAGGATGTGAATTTTTGGACAACTGTTGGATCATGGAATATCAAACAGATGTTTGTGAGTTCAGTACTGAGATCCAGCACCCACTGGAGGCCAGTGGTGCTTTCCAGGAAGTACCCACGTGGTTTCATATTGAACTCCTGCAGAGTTTTACCACTGTGTTTATCTGTACAGAGGAACCATTAACCAGTGTGCAAGACTGATCTCTATCTCAGGAACACAGCTTGGATATCAAAACTACACCAAACCAAAGACCTTCTTGATAAAATCCAGGCTGGATTTCCATGAAAACCTTTCTTAGCAGGTTGTTATTTCTGTGGAGAATTAGCTCTTGGATAGTCTCACTTCAGTCTTTATTCATCAGGAATAGATGTTATTGTATCAGATATCATGAATTTTCACTAACAGTTTTTTCTATGTTGATTCAAGAAACAAACTTCCTTCAGCCCTCCTTGAAGGAAAAATTAAATACTGTAACTAAAAGTGTGATTTGGTTTTCACAGGTGACTGCTGACTATGCCTATCTTGGAACAGTTCTCTTTCAGTCTATTTTATTCTTTAGACATATTGCAGTTAAATTCTCTAATGAACTATTCAGCTGTGTATGAGAGCACAGCTGTTAATGCAGAATTTTTTAGTAATTAATCAGGACTATTTCTGTTACATAAACGTGACTGTACGGTGTAGCCAACCCCATGAATCAAAGTGACCTGTACAAATGTGCTCTTCAGCAGTTGGAAGTATGGGCAAAACCACCGCTCACCTTGTACACACAGAATTTCACCTTCAAAAGCAATCTCTGAATGGGCTTTTTAAACATTTTCTCTGAGAAAATTAGATGGTATGTGTTTGAAACAATCTACCCCTCAATGTAAGTCAAAGTTAAGCCTACCTGCATTAACAATTGTGTTTCTTTTTTCCTCTCTGTATTCGCAACCTCCCCCCCCCCCCCCTTTTTTTTTTCCCCCCTCCTTCTTTTTAACATATACCATTATCTACTACACCAGGGAGTAAAAATAAGTTAAGTAAAAGGAAATCATGGTTAAAATCAAAACTCAAGAATTAGCTTTCACTTTGGGGGGGAAATTATTGAGCACAATGCAAAATACATTTTAGTGAACAAAATAATGAGAGACTTACTTATGAAAAATGCAATCATTTTAGAAAACCTTGTATACAGTGAGTAATAATCAGTTCTCCATAATATTAACCAGAAGGAGCACTTAAATTTTTTGACATCCCTAATCATGGAGCCTGGGGAGTGCTACAGAACATTTGCATTAAATTACTCCTCATTTTGCCAGCCCTGTCTGCCCCTTCCATAGGTTTTGCTGCCAGTATTTGTGAATTTGGCAAGTGCCTACAGATTTCATAGCTAATACTGTTGTATCCTGCCAGGAATATCAGGGTAAGGTGCATTAGATGCTGCATGACAATTAAGGGTTGAGGGAAATCTTGCTGATTTTCATATGTGGCCACCCAGGTGTTTTGGTTTGTATCAGATTACTGGGAAGATGCTCATGTGCATCCCTTCTGGTGTCCTGTGTGTTTCTGCTGGAGCTCAGGTGAGCTCTCCCAGGAAGGAGGTGAGCCTGCAGTTTGCACAATGGCAGTGGCAGGAGGGATAGAGCAGTTCTGCCTCTGGAAGGTGTGTGTGACTTCATTGTGCTGCTTTTCCTTGGATTATCCTGTGGGGAAGGCTGCCTGATGTGTGCTGTGGCCTCGGATTGCCTTCCTGGGTGCCACTGTTTGGGCTCTCTCCTTAGGAGTGACAAGTGGGCTCTTTCAGAACTGTTCATCCTTGGCCTAATTCTGTTTTCATTTAGTGCTTTCCAATACACCAGAATTTGTGCCAGCTCGGCTCTGTCAGCAGAACATCTCTCTCCTGGGGCAGATCCAGCCCTGTAGGATTACACTACACACATGCAAGTGTTGCCCATTAAAAGCAGGCTTTTTTATCTATGAACCACGAGGAGAAGAAACCAATGTGGTCAGCGTTGAAGCCTAATTTGGGGGAATATGCTATTGTTGTGAAATGTGTTAGCACAAGGGCATGTAGTGATGGGACAAGGGGGAATAGTCTTTAGCTGAAGGAGGGCAGGTTTAGATTAGATATTAAGAAGGAATCCTTCCCTGGGAGGGTGGGCAGGCCCTGGCACAGGGTGCCCAGAGAAGCTGTGGCTGCCCCATCCTTGGGAGTGCCCAAGGCTAGGTTGGACGGGGCTTGGAGCAACCTGGGCTAGTGGAAGGTGTCCCTGACCATGGCAGGGGGTGGAATGAGATGAGCTTTAAGGTCCCCTTCAACCCAAACCATTCTAAGATTCTGTGAGCATGTCTGAGCATGACTCATTTAGAGCTGATTATAAAAAATCCCAGTGATTTTAGAGAAATGGAGTGGCTGCTTTTGAAAATCAGAAGAAAACATGCCTGAGAACTGTGTAGGAAACTCAAACAGCAGTTCAGGTACAGGTGTGTGCATTTAAAAAGAACCTGTGAGGCTTATAAGCCAGGTTTGTTTTGTTGGCCTTGATGCTACAAGCTGAGGAACCTTCCCCTGCTACTGAACGAACAGGTAATGCAGGTTTCTTCCCAGGGTTACAGAAGATGACACCCTTAGGAAAAAGGCAAGTCCCGAGCATCTGAGTTGGGATTTCTGAGAGGAAGTGGAGCAAAATTGCAGTTATGTGGATTGGATTAACACTGGCTGGGAAGTGGAACTGATGTTTTGAGGCAAAGGGAAATGTTTGAATACTTCCTGAGTAGAAATAACTACAGAACTTAAATGCCAAAACAAACAATCCCCTGGAATTGTCTAAATGCTGTATTTTCTCATTACTGAAACAATGTATTTTGATATTAAATATTAAATACTTTGGCATTATGTAACTCAATATTATGCAGGTCAAAATATTAATTTCTTTTGGCATTTCTGAAATCAGGTTTAAGCAGAAATAAATGCCCTTGAACTGTTTTCTTCTTGGTAAAACTGCCTTTTCTAATAAAAAAGTGCTGTGTTGAAAACTAACTGGTCAGCTCTGTGTTTCAGCAAGAATCATCTCATTTGTGTATTACTGGCCCTCTTCCAAGCAGTTTCTGCTGCCAGACTTGGGTTTCTATTTTCTGATCTGCAGAGTGGGTAAAAGTCAGTTTTGGGTGTTATTTTCATGCATTGTGTAAAAAGAAATAATATCATCCATTATGGGCTCTGTTTATTGCTTCCTCTGTTGATATAGCTTCATGTGGTATAGATTAAAATTGTTAAAATTAAGATTATCTTTGTTAAAATACCCAGTACGGCTTCTTTTGAGTTGCTGGAGGCCACCTAAAGCCCCACACCATGGAAAGGCTCTCTGGGCTGGGGTAGGTGACTCTCATTTCCAGTGAGTGGGAAGAAGGTGTTAATATTTTAGTTGCTCGTGTTCACTGGCCCTGCTCCATATTTAGGGTTTCCATCACATGAGGGTTCTGATCTAATACTTTTACATCCCTTGCTGACATAAGTCCCTAAGTAGGCTATTTCAATGAGCAAAAACCCATCACCTTGTCCTTGGTGCACCCAGCTAAAGTTGTAGAACCTAAAGCAAGAATTGCTGAGGGGAAATTTTTGGCATTTGCTATGCAGTAATTTGGACCTGGGTGATTGTTGTGTTTCTTTTTGCCTCTATGTCACCTTAGGAACTGTAGGACTGTAAGAAGATTTATAATTGCTTCTTTGGAAATAGTCCCAGTGATAGTATCACTGTAGCTTTACAAGGAGATCCAAAGTAGTCTTGGAAGCCACAAGCTTTATATGTCACAGAGGACTTGAGTCTATTTGAAGAGCCCCCTACGTAGCAATTTCAGGGGAGGGAAATTAAAAATGCAGTCTGAAGCTTCAGTTTTCAGCTATAATACTCCTGTGATTTGCCACTGAGTTCACAAAAGCAACAGGACTTCTAAAGTATGCCTTCTCTTGCTGTATCTTTGTCATTTATCACAGCCCGTCAAGGAGTTCCTCTTTGGCAGAACCCAATTCCTACCTAGCTATTATGTCATCTTATTGTGATCGTGAATCCAAAGCAGAGAAGCTCTACTGGTTGGGATTCTCTTCTGAAAGGCTGGAAAAGCTGCCTCAGGAGTAAAGTTACCAGTCTGATGAATTTTTTCATCCACATTTCCTATCTGCTTTCACTAAAGACGCAGGTAGTGCAAGGGGATCACTGCTGTGCCCAATATGTGGCACTGAGATCTCTGCTGGCAAAGGCAGCTCTTCCCTTGGACACGTGGCTTTTGTTTTACATAGAGAGACTTTGGACTGAAACGGCTTGTGAAAGTGAGCTAGGAAAAGAAAACTCCCTTGCTGCTTGCAAGTGGGCAACAGGAGTCCTGGATTAGTGAGCAAACCTGGCTAAAGCATCTTGGGAAGAAGCCCAGGGGCATGAAAGGAGTGGATCTACGTGATGGTGGCTATTTCATGTATGTGCTCACTGTATGTCATCTCGGAGTGGTGTGTGGGTGGGTGTGCTCTGAACTGAGAGGAAAGCTTTGGGCAACTGGGTATCTTCCTGATGTGGTTGCTGTGTCTCTCCAGGGAATATTTTTAAAGCAGTGAGGAAAGGAGGAAGGAAGTTATCATCAAATTATATTGATACAGAGCATTTTCAGAACACAGTGCTTGATAGAAAGGTGGGTCAATTGAGAAGAAAATGTTTAGAACTGAAGTAAAGAATGCTCTTGGTGTGGTTTTTTTTTTTTTTTTCTTTTTTTCCTAATTAAATTCTCTAAATGAGAAACTCCTGTATTCTTTATAGAATTGAAAAATACTGCCTGTGGAGCTGCTGGTAGTTCATTATTCAATTTAATACAGCACCCTATTTTGAAGCCTGTTCTTGCAAATGATTGTTCTCTGCTTCTGTCAGCCTGTCCTCACACTTGGGGTACCCTCACTGAGCCAAGTAATTTAAAAGTCAAAAACCCAGTAAGTGTGTTGTGTTTTGGGCTTTTTTTTGTTTGTTTGTTTGTTTTTTAACACTGACTATAGTAGCAAACACATCTGACATCTTTGCTTTATTCCTTAAGAGCTCCAGTTTCTTTTTTTGGATTGATTATTATCCTAGTGCATGGAAATTAATAAAGACTTTCTCTCAAACCCTGGTTTTAAGGCCTTGAATGGAAACTGAGAGGACTGGGACAGAAGAGAGCTTAGGACACTTTTAGGAAGGGAATTGTTGGATGTAAATGTGCTGGCAATGGGAAGATTCTTAAGGTTCTTGTCTGTGACATGATCCAAGGAGATCCAGTAATGTTACAAACATTGGATCAAGTCAGTTGTGGTTAGTGGGACTTTGGCATAAGTAACCTGAAGAAGAAGATAATTTGAAGGGCTTATATTGCCTGGATCATTGGCATGTGTCATTAATGTGCAAATACATTCTAGGTATGAGAAGCTCAGTTAGATCCCCTAGTTCTCATAGTTTGGATCCTCCCTGTCTCTTGTAAAATTGTACCATCATTATTAAAACCTGTTCCATGGTGAAATAGGAATTTTGAAGCATCTGCTGTTGATTTAGGGAGTAGGTAAGTAAAAGAGAAAAAGGAAGGACACAAACCAATGTCACTGTGAGTTAAAGAAGTTTACAAAGTCTCAGAGAGAGAACAGGATGATACAATTTATGCTGTAGGTTCTGACCTGCTAAGGTGAAACACATCAAGAAATATTCATATGAGTATAAAAAATAATATATATCTGATAGTCTTTTCAGCATATTGTCTATGACCCATTTTAAGACACTGCCTTTTTTCTCTTTGCGTTATTTTTCTATTGTCAGGTCCTACAATATTTTCTATTCATTTATTCTTTTTTCTTTGTATTTAGAAGGAACCATAAACCTTCATTTTGATTGTGCATTGATGTAAAATTGAACAGTGTATGTTGTGTATGTACTGCTGTCCCCTGGCAAACACTGACAGATGTTGGAATACTTATTACTCTCATTTCATGATCTTATAAATGTGATCTCTTATGATGACATCTTTCATTGCTTTTCTGGTCCAAACCCCATTATAATTTCTGGACAGATTCCCATTGATCTCCATTAGTTTTGGAACATTTCTTAAGATCTTTCCATTCCAAAGCAGCTTGTGACAGTGTGGAAAAGGTAAGATCATAGGGACCTTGGCAGCTTACTCCATGTGTTCCCTAAGAGAGTCTCTCCCTTCCCAGAGTCAAGTCACAGCCTCCTTTGCTGCTCCTGCCATCCAGAAGTGCTTTCCTGTATCTCTCTGCCTCATTGATTCTCCATCTGTTTCAATCTGAACATCTTTCTGGTGACCTATGTTCACATCTGGTGTAAATATGCTACTATTCAAAGTGTTTTTACTCTGTCAGTCACCATTCCAGACAATGATTTATTGTAACAGGAGCTGTGTGCTCTGTGCTGTGTACAAAGCAATTCTGCCTCGAGAATTTCTCGTGTCCTGCTTGACTGAGATTGGGAAGCACGAGGCGATGTGCTGCCAGGAGGCATGACTGATAACCTGTCCCCCCAAATTAGGGGGTTAAGACAGGAGATGGGGATCAGACAGGCAGAGAAGGCAGCTGTTTAGACTCATTTCCTCAAAGTTCTGAAGGACCCAAGGCAAATCCCATGGATGTCAGTCAGAAGTCTGCCAGCCACTCTGACAGACATCTGAAAACAAATGCTGGAAGCTTAACCCACTTTTCTAAGTTAGAGGGCAGTGCTTTAATTACAAGCCACTTCTTCTGCAGCTAGAAAAACAATATACTTCATAGAGATGGGGCCACCACATTGCTATCTAATAGGAATTTATATTCCAAGGTTGTACAGATTTCCCCCCCCCGCCCTCTTATTTCAATGCTAGATTAACTGGGGAAGGAATTGCAAGAGAATTGCTGTTTGAAAAGGAATTTGAATACAGAACAGGTGGTTAATTTGCTCACATTAGTTAGTATGTTTAACAAGGGAGGGTGCAGTCTGCAGTCAAGTCTCTGGAAGAACATCTCTATTGCTATTTAGCATTACTGCGCAGCTTTGTATTTTTGCCCACATTCCTTTGTGCTCTAGCCTTTTTCCCCAAAACACTAGGCAGAGAAAATGGTATTTGGATGAGAAGTGGCATATCTGAACAGCCATGTATGTCTGTTACGTGAATTGGTAGAGAACAAAAGCATGCATCATCATGCTTTGATAACAAGCAGATCAGGAGCAATTACTTTTCCCTTTCAGAGACAAGGGGATCACTTACAGTACTTCAAAATAAGATTTTTTTTTTTCCCCTGGAGAATAATAATCGTTCTCTCTGTAAGCTGAGACACTATCATTTCTCACTCTCACTGAGTGTGGTGTGTGAATGCATCTCAGGAAATGGATTGCTGCCGTTGAATTGGATAAGCTGTGGTGATGTCAGCTCTTAAATATCACTGACTCCTCATCCAGTTGGATCAGATTTTGATCTTTATAACACATCCTCTATTCTGAAGCAGAAAATGAGTAGAACAGATTGTTTTCCATAAGGTTTTGGCAACTACAAAATATTTGTGAAGTGATGACATAGTGATTGCTCATGTCTGGGTAATTGTATGTAGAATGAAATTCTATAAGGAAAGCACTTTATTTCCTAGCAGCAGCTCGTGGCAAATAGGTACCTCTTGTATATCACAAGTCACAGGCTGGGGAAGAAACCACGTTGCTGTCGGACAATAAACAACATGTCAAATAATGTAGATTGAAATTAAGAAGCAAAGACAAATACAAATCTCAGTCTGTTAAAAATATTCTTCTCCACGCCTGGCTTTGTTCACATTTTTTTACTATTTTCCAATGGGATTAAAAAAACTTCAACAGTTTCATGACAAGCCTTATTTCTTTAATACTTGAAGAGGCCACACAAAGAAAGCACGTTATGCTGATTATAAACACTAATACATTATTAATGAAATGAAACCAGCTAATTCATTAGCCAGTGTTAATACATTCAACAGGAAAAGCTAATGCCTGCTTTCTTAGCAGCATTTCTGTGTGTATTTTCTTTCCCTTAGCTTTGCTGCAGCGCAGCAGGCAACAGATACACTAGAACAGCTGCTTAGCCTCAAGTTAATAGTGCCTCTTGCCATGTGTTTTCCTCAGTTAGCTGTACACCCATGCTGGCCTGGCTGCTCCAGCCCCTCGCCCTGCTGTCCCTGCAGGTTGGCCCCGGCCCCAGTCAGTGCAGGTACAGCTCAACTGTGACACTGCAATTTGAGGTTTGTGTCCTGGAAACACGAACAGTCTACAATTTTCTTCAAGCCTTCATTCACTGAATCAATCTTTTTTTCATCTTTTAAGATGCTCCTGAGCTGTTGAAAGGCTGGTTAAGTTTACCACCTTGCTCAGTACAATTGCCCTCTTCCTGTTGCTATTATGACAGGGCCATAGAGGGGTAGCATTACACTGGCTTCTACTATGCCTGTCAGAATTACAGGAGTCAACAAAGCAGCTGTAAACCCTCTGCTAAGAGGAAGGTAATGATGGAAAAAGTGCTCATAAAGCCTGTCTTTTGGTGTCAGTCCTATAGCAGTTGTTGTCTGTGAGGCACAATAGAACATCTGGAAGTGAGAGCCCTTCTATTCATGTAGCTGAAATTGCATTAGCTGCTCTCACATAAAGAAGAGGATTAGAATGACAGACCTCCCCACTGAAATATTTGCTTTTGAATAAACTTGTCAAATGCAACAAGGAGTGTCATGGCAAAACTTCCCTGTTTCTGCTGCGAGGAGAGCTCCTGTTTATATGATGACAAGAGGGCTGTGTTTAATTGAGCTGCATTTTGCTGCCGTCTGCTGTAGGGAGATACAATGAGAGGGGGCAAAGGCCAAGTTCAATTCCTTGCTATCAAGCTTCCCTTCTTCTAGGAGCAGGTAACAGCAAAATAATTACTTCAGGTTTAAAACAGGTATGTGGTAGCAAGAATAGGGGAAGCAAGAAACTGCTGCAATAGCTTCACATTAATTTATGCTCAAGAGATTCACCATTCTTTATGGCACAACAGGGGACCCTAAATATAATGGGGAATACAAACCAAGGAAGATAATGGAGAAGGAAGGCATCCTCCAATACCTTTAGAGTTGTTGCATTATTCCTGTTTGCCAGAGTCCACTTTGGTGAGCATTCACTTCAGCATAATGCAAGTGTAGCTTACAGGATGGCTTTGTGGAAACTAGGTCAGGTAAATTGGAGATGCTATTGTAGCTTTTTACACGCTCTTCAACTGTAGATCTAAAGTTCAAATAAAAAAACTTAAAAGGATACTTTTCATTAGTATCCATCACAAAGCTCTCATGTCATTCAGTACATTAAAACCAGACAAAGCACAAGTTTTGTTTGCATTACTTTAAAAAGTTATGCAACCATCTTTGTTGATACTTGAACGACTTCAGAACTCCATTCTGATTTGGAAATGCCTGTCTTTACACCTTAACATTACTATTTCTTCTTCCAGTTTCTTTGTTTGTTTTAGATTATGCTGTAAGAAAAAATAATACCAGTTTCACAGCCTTGGCTGGGCGTTGGAAAAGCATCTCCACAGGTGGGCAGTCCCTTTGTCTGCCTTTCTCAGAAAGCTGCAGTTTGGGCACTAGAAACAAATCTGTTGCCTTTGTGCAACTTTCTTTGTGGGATAAAGTTCCATCCTCCTTCCTGGGTTGTTCAGCCTGTGCTGGGATTCCTCCCTAATGTCCTGTTGCTTGTGCCACCTTGGTATGTGTACAGAATGCTCTGCTCAACTAATGAAGGTGTTATTAGCTACTAAAATGGTTTTAAACAGTGGCAAAATTAACTAGAAACTCATGCACCAGTGAGCCGGTGGAGCCATATAGGCAACAAAATATTTTACCTCTAAATTCTTTTTAACTGCTGAAGAATTTTGCCTTTCCTCCTCTCTTTGGAAAGGACAACTGGGACTATGTTTTAGGTTGTGTTCTCTCTGGCTGATACACTTTAGTTTGGAAAGATGAAGCAAGAAGTCCCTGTTTTGTGCCAGCTGAACAGTGATTTTGGGTTTGTTGGTGAGGCCTGTGGCCATCGAGACTACAACTCAGGTGCCTCCTTTGTGGACCCTGTTCTCCTGTGCAGCTGAATCACAGAAACATCCAGTGGTCCTTCAGAGGGAGACCCTGTCACACAGAGCAGGAGAGACACCATTCCTGCCTTCAGACCATCAAACAGCAGTCAAAGTGTAATGTTTAGCTAATGTGAATGAATTCATACAGTATGGCTCGTAAACCAAAAATGAACACGCTGATTTGGGAGTCTTTTAATTGCTCATTTAGTTCAAAAATGTAAAACAAAATGATTCAACACTTCCAGAGTGGTTTTTTTCCCCCTTACACTTCTAAATTTAAAACATGTTTTGTTGGTTTTTATGGTTCCAGTGTACCCCCATAAGCAGTGATATTGCCCAGAGGAGGTGAAAAGAATTACATTCCAAATTTTTTATAGAATATTTTATTTAAGTTATGCATAACAGATGACAACAAATGTCATTAGTATTAACAGAATGGGATAGTTCTATTTAATTTCTGCTTTGTGAAGTCTTATTCTCTATGCTTGGCTCTTGGTGGAAAAAAACAGTTTAATACAATTTCTGTTCCTAATTTACTGTTTGCCAGTCTCAGATGGTCTCCTGCTCTCCCATTGCAGTGCTTTAACAGGGACCTACCTTAAAGATATGGACTTTATTGTTTGTTCCCTAGGCTCTTCACAGGCAGAAAGGTGGATATCAATTATTCAGTAGGAATTTTCTCCCTGACAAGACTTTCCCTTGATATCTTATCTGAAGAGAGACCTCCTCACATACTGATTTCTTGCATCATGTACCCTTAAGCCTAGAAATGAGTGAGTTAACTAAGGAGTTAACTAAGCTAATAATTTCTAGCTCTTCAAATCTTGATATATTGATGTGTTAGACTTCAGCACGAGTTAATACTGTTGTGGAGGCAAAGGTTATGAAATATGTTAGTCTGGTCGTAGTCTGGCAGCTGCAGTGCAGTTTCCAGTGGAAACTTGAGCTGAATGTGGTTGTGTGTGTATTTATATGAAAATATTTCTGAAGATACTGGCTACAAGCACACAGACCACCTGTGGTTTTATAGCTGGCACCTGAACACCCCTTGGAGTGAGATGGATGCCCTTGTCTTTGTCGTAGCTCTGAAGGGAATCCAGGCACATGTGCCCCTTTCAGCTGCCCAGTAATCCTGGCAGCCTCTGGGATGGAGGATAAGGGAGCAGAAATGAAAGGCAAACCAGAGAGAACCCAAATGTCGGACATGGGAGCTAGCTAATGACAAGAAATAAATTGCTAAGTGAAAAGGCCTAGAGATTAAATAGAAATAAATGGGAGGGGATACTGGCTCTGTCACAGATGAGACTTTCCTGAGGGGTTAGCATGGATTTTGCCCTGGCTGGTTGATGGAATCCTCCATCCGCTAAGCTGACTGGAGCAAGATATGAAAAAAGAGCAATTATTTCTTCTTCCTTACCCTCTTTTAACAGTTTTTGGTAAGCATGGAAACAATATGAACTATGTTAGTGAAGCAAATGAGATGCCAAGAAACACTGATGTGCTTATATTGGATACAAAAGCAGGGAGGCGGAGATGTCTGTGAGCTGTTGGGGGTGAATGTGGAACCACCACACACACAACACTCGGTGTAACCTCCTCTGTGAGCTTCCAGAGCACACAAGAGACTTCTGCCACATCCTCCACCTCGTTTCTCCTCAAGTCCTCTCTTGTGTGGTGCTTCCCCCTTGGGCTCATTGATTTTTGCTGAGTTTTTCCTCTAGTTTTTTATGAGTTGATTAGAAAAAAAACCCAAAACCAACCTGCAAGTGCCTTCTTATCTCACTGTGAGAATAAATGTTGGCAGCCAACTCTTATTTTTCAGGAGCTTTTCTGGATTTCACCTTTTTTTTTTTTTTTTTAACCAAAAACTTTGCACCGGAGTGATTTCTGTCAGAGTTGGTCAATTTTTCACTCTCCATTTGCTTCATGTAATATTTGTTCTTGTTGCTACTTGGCATTTATTTCTGTGGCCAATGGATACAATAAGGCCTTGCAGTTTTATTGTTGGCAAAAGCTGAGATGACCCTCTCCTTTGCATTATGGCTTTGTATTTCAAAGTTCCTTTTGTCTCTTACAATGCAGATCACTACTTTAAATTAGGATTTTAAAATTATTTCCTGTGTGGATTGGAATCTACTATCACAGACAAGCATCTTTCAAGACCTTTATTCTTCAATCATGTGTATTAATCCTGATTTCATGTTGATTATTAATGAAACCTTTGCTGTTATGAAGGCATTAATGAATGGAAAAGGTAACATTGTAGTATATGTGAACTTACTGGAATGATTTCTGAATGATTAGTTGCAGTTCACCACATCTAAAACTATTCTGGAACCTATGGGATGGTGTGCTTGGTTTGACTGTTGCTTCTCCAGTAACAAAGTTGGACTCCATTACCATTTTCAATGGTTCTGAAATGATCATAATGCCTGGATGTTGGCCTTCAAATCTGTCTACAAATACACCCACTTAGGGTTTCGAATCTCAAACCATAGAACCTCCCTGCTCTGTGTGTTAATTGTACTGTTTTCATGTACAGATGGAACGTGGGGAGGTTAATGTTTGCCTGTGGTGTGGTCTGAGTTTGTCTCCTGGCGTGAGGAAGGGAAATCCTTATCACACCAACAGGAAACACTGGGAATAACCAACAGGTCTAGGACTGAAGCCTGGCCCTGCTTATACCTCTGACACTGAAATGGTAAAGCAAGTGAAATATAGGTGAAAGCATCCATAAATTAAAAGGAGGGTCCAAATGACCCAATTTGCTGTGCCTTCTGGTTTGCTTTTGGCCCAGTTCCTAATCTTGTTTCTCACAAGAGAAACTCCTACTGTGAAGAGCTGCTTCTTAATAATAGAATATTACTTTACTGATTAATATTTGTTGGACACTTAGTCTAATTATGGTTTCTCACAGCTACTTTAATTACTGTAATACAAGGTTTAACTTAAGCAAAACATTCCAGATGAGTTTAGCGATGCTTTACAAGTGAATTCTGTACGTGGAACACGGCAGCTGACTATTGGGAGAGAGGCAAACACTCCTTCCTGGAGCCAGGACACGTGTTTTTGAATGATAAGATATGTTGGTGTTTATGTTTCTGAATCAAAAGATGTAATACCAAGGATTTACAGGAGCCAGGAACTCCGAAACCTCAGCCTGGGGAATAGCTGCAGTGAGCATGATTAACTGGATAAAGGGGAGCTCTGTGCAGTGCAGTTGAGGATGTCAGTGTTTTCTCACTAATTGAAATTGGAGAGGCAGAATTAAAAGCCTGTGATTAGTAAGGAATGCCAATATCTTTAAGGACTAGCCCCTATCTTTTCAAACGTGCAGAGGAACACCGGGTTGTTTTTCTTGGTGAGAAATTATCCTGTTTCTTCTACCTGACTTGTTGGAAAGCAAAAGGTGAAATGGGAAGATAAGGGTTTTGGAGAAATTGGTCACTAATTCTGTCTTTCCAGGGTGCCTCATTTTAAACTAGAGGTTAGGACATGTTCATGTTTGTTGAATACCTCAGTGGGAAGTACAAAAGTACTTGGATTGGGTATTTGTTTAGTAGTAAATCAAAACATACTGGTGGAGTGTTAATGAAGGATAACAGGCCAGCCAGAAGGGGAGGATTCACTAATGATGTGACCTCTCCCCTGTAGCTCTCAGTTCTCTGGTTGTACATACCCAGTGCCATTTTCAAATGTCTCACATACATTTCCTCTCCTTTTATAGAAAAATGTTTAAAAGCAAAGTATGTTCTTTACTAATGAGAACAAAAACTTCATTAATCAATTAAAAAAAAAACACCAAACCCAAACCAGGTTTCTGTGTATCAGTCCTGTTAAATCAGGAATGATGTCCCTGACATCCAGCCTGAACTTCCTGCTTGATGTACTTCATATTTACCATAAACTTGAACCAGAAGCTGCTGAGCTTCTGTACATACACACCAGAAGACTTGAATGCTTGGTTGATAAGATGTCTGATAAGACAAATGTTGTGGGAATAAATCCTCCTCATTTTTTCATGGACTCAAAATTCATTAAGACTTTGTTCTCCTCCTTTGAAATTGTTTATTTGAGCTTAGGGAAGTAGAAGTCAGTGGTTTCTGAAATGCTCTTCTTCATAGGATGTGGGAAGATCTGGGAATTCGATTATGGAAAAAGGGTTTCTTGCAATATTTAAAACAGAAAAATTAGGTTTGTGGTTTTGCATAATGTCGATTTATTTTGAAGTGTAATGCTTTATGCTTTCACCCTTGCAAGCTGATTCTTATTTAGGAGATGAAAGACTGTGCAAAGTATAATATTCTTGTATAATTTAAACTGCCTGATAATGTGCTGTAGCCTCCCAAAATTCAGTCCCAAACACGAGGCATTGATTTGAAAAAAGGTATTTAAATAATTTGAAATTGTTCAATGCTGAGCATGATCAGCACCCCAATCATTTTCAAATAAAAGTACCTATAAAAAATTGAAGCAGTTGAATAATTTTAAATTGCTTTATACTGTGCAAGCACAGAACCCCAATCACTTCCAGGCTGAAGCACTTGCAAAAAAAGGCGGGTGGAGCGGGAAGAAAAAAAAAGAAAAAAAAGATTGAAGTGCTCCAGTAAATTTCAATTGCCATCTACAAGGAAAAGGGCCTTTAAATTATTGGAGACTTGATTTTTTTTTTTCCTCTAAGATTTCTTATTTTTATGTACAACTCAAACAGCTTCATCAAAATGAAAAAAATAATCTGATTGTATAAACTTGC
This sequence comes from Acropternis orthonyx, assembly GCA_035583155.1. Lineage (NCBI taxonomy): Eukaryota > Metazoa > Chordata > Aves > Passeriformes > Rhinocryptidae > Acropternis > Acropternis orthonyx. The sequence continues at coordinate 16,788,775 of JAWWEU010000020.1, forward strand.
AAAATATTAAATTAACTCCTGTTACATTTAGTAATGGTAGGGTATTTCACAGCCACACGTCATACACCCTGGTATAGGAATTCTCAGTACTTTCATTATTACATTTATCTCAGGCAAAATAGAAATAAAATATAATCTTATAAAATTTAAATACTAGAATTCTTTAGCCTTCTCTCTGACAAAAAAATATATATCTTCAGATGCCCCAAATCTGAATTGTGTTAGAGCTTTTTGCCTGGCCAGTCTAGACAAAGGCAAACCCTTGTCCTTCCATGCTTTCTGTCCAGGAGCTTCCCGCAACACAGGGATAATATTAATGTTGAGATGTGTATATATAAGCTGCAAAAGCAAGAGCTAAGGCAGAGATTCACATTTTTCACAACCTTTCATGTGTTTTATGTTTGTTGCTCGTGCCTGTTGCCTGTTGAGTGTCATTGGCCTTTGGTAAACACAGATAATTAAGGAGCTAATAAATGTACTGGAAGTGTTGTCTACAATGTTGAGTGAGGAGGCTACGGTGGTTTCCTGACCACTGCAGGAACTTAACTTGATTTAAACTATGAATTTCAAGAGCAAATTATAGTTTATTGTAGAGGTTCCATGATGGAGTTTGTTGGATACAACTGCACCTCTCTCCTTGTGCCTCAGGACTGACAGATGTTCCTTCACCCAAAGAAACAATTCAGTATGTTCTCATGGGCACAGGTGATTTTCTATCATGGTTGTTTCTACAATAAACAAAAAAAAAAATCCCTGAAATATTTAGTAATTATCATCCAGTATTTCCCAGATCCACTATTCCTTGATAGAGATGAAAGAAAGTTGTCCTGTAAAGGAAGAAGGAATAGTTATTCCCCAGGCTGTTACTGAAACCTCCTCCAGTACTCCTGAGATGTCATTCTCGACGTGGCTGGATTTTCTTTGACTGCCAAATACGTGTGGGGTCAATAGCTGTGTCTTTTGCATAAAAGATTTCATTCAGCTCTCAAATGGCAAGTAATTATAAGAGAGAGGGTTAGAGACCAGGGTCTTGGTTTCATACTATTTATGTTCAATTAACTTACCAGACTGATTTTTTTTTTCCCCTTCCTGCTTTGGCTACTAAGTGTTGATCTTTAATAGTTATCATGTTCCCAGCATTAATGGGTTTTATTTCCTTGGAAAGGTCATTCTTGATGTAATGTCACTGTTAACATGAGGGAGCCTGTAAGCTTTGGACATTTTGCTTTATTTTGATGTGCTCAAAAATGTTGAACCACTTGCTGTCTTTCCCTTGGGGTTTGCTTTCACTAAAATCAGAAGAGTTAGTCAAAAGCATAAAAGAACTGGTATTATGTTTTTGTCATTAGTTAAAAGTACTCCTCAACTAGCAGCTGGCACTGCTAAAAAGACCTGGGTCTTTCTTAAATACTTTTCTATTTAATTCTAGGTTACTGTAAGAGCTTGAAAATTACTATCTGTTGTAAACAAAGGCATAAGCCCTTGGCTAGTAAGATGAGCAGTGATGTAACAGCTTAGGTCATATCAGTTAAATTAATTAGAATTATGTATCGTTAGTAGCCTGCTCCTAGTAAGTTAGTGCTCTCCAGGGAAAGAAAGTAAAATCAGTCAAAACACAGCATTGAACAAGATTTCTAAGCTCAGTTCTCTCTCCTATAGGCATATATTATGTGCACATGACAATATTTTGACCTCTTAGGTAGCTAAAAAAGAGATGTGTTATATTTATTTTACATCTGAATTTACTCCCGTCCCTAAACTTTACCAGCTGGAATGAAAATTGACATTTACATCCCTGTTTCCTGGAGTTATTTAACAGGACAGGCAGGATTGGTGCTGCAGGTCAGGGTGTGGTGCCGTCTGGTTTTGTGAGATTGGTTAAGCTTTATTCTCTTATTCTCACCCTTGTTTTTCACCATTCCCTCTCATAACACTTGGAACCACTAAGCAGTTTCATTCTGAGCTGGGAGACTGAGCTGAAAGGGTCGCGTTCACAAGATTTCCAGGCCTTGTCCTTACCAAAAGCTGCTTCTCCTCTGAGCTTAGTCTCTTAAACAGAAATCACTACCCAGTCACACTGCTCTTGCTCTGTATGATCTGTTGTGTAGGAAAATAACCATGTGATCTGTGTTAACTTTGTGAAAAGTATCTTTTGTAGCTTGTTGTGCAGAACAGGTTGTCCTCTTCCAGTTGAAGACAAATAAAAGCATGGCAAAGCTGGTAGACAGGTTTGCATTGGACTTTTTGCACCACTTTCTCAGTTTTTATTGAGCCTTTGCATGTTAGGCTTGGTTTTTCCCCTCCAGTAACCTTGCTGGAATCAAGAGGGTTTTTCCCAAAGTATTAATATTTTAAAATTCCTGCCTTTGTGGGTGTTCAGGAGAAGGTCAGAAAACATTCAACAAATGGGTTTTTGAAGTTGAAACTCAGACATTTTCTCTTTTCCTTAGACTTTTATGAGTTCTGGGGGTTGATTCCTGATTTCATAACATTTCAAGGTCCTGACACTACATGTGTGCTGAATCCTCAAACCCAGGCTATTTTTGGAAAGATTGTTTTCAGCAGGCTCCTGTTCAGTTTAACTCACCAGTGCAAAAGACAGATGCTCAGTGTTACACCAAGTTCAGGGTTGGGGACCACTAATAATTGCTTTATGCTCCAACTTTGTGGAGTATAAAGAAAACAATAGGTGGAAGGTTGCAATTTTTGGTTTTTTTTTTGATAACGATCACACAGTTGGGAAATTAAACATGTATCATGTTCCTTATAGTTTTCAGCCATCCTACCCCAAAACCACTATCTGCTGTAAGAAATATGATTTTAATTTTTTCTCTAATGGCTTTTGCCACATCAGTGTTTTTCTGTGTGGAATAATGACTTTGCAACTGCATGTGAAGGGTTATAAATATTTTTAAACAATTTTTAATTTATTTCCTTTTTTGATAAGCAGAGATCCATATTTTTGTTCATCAAAGTGCTTCCCGGAGTTGTTACTGCTGGAAAATAAGATCAACCTGTTTTATTCCATTAGGCAATAAATAACTAAAATATTTGTTATAAGCAGATCTCTGAGCCAGGTTATTGCTGTAAGGCAGTTTAGGTGTCAGTAATTCCACACCTTGCAGTACAACCAGTTCAGAAGTCTGACTTGCAATGTTTTTTCTTTATGCCTCTTTCACTGGTACAGGAGTGCTATTGAATGGCTCATTTGCATTATTCTGTGCCCTGTAAAATGAATTTATCATGCAGCTTCTCTAAATAGGCTAACCAGTTGTAATCTCATTCCACTGGTGTATGGGCTTCAGGAAAACAGGATTACTTCTTTCATAATGCCTAAAAATAAACAAAAAATAACCTTGGAGCCCAACCTGTCCTTTTGCTGCAGTCTACTGTGTTAAATGGTGTTATTAATCACGATGGGTAGGTATTTACTTGTTAAATAGTTGAGTAATTTAAAATATTGCTTACTCTGAGCACAAGTAACATGTTTTGGCCTCTGCTATTAATCATTAAAACACATAATGAACCAGGATGATGGTTCTTCCCTGGATTACAAAAATCTGAACCCTGTTCATCCACCCAGATGAAACAGTAGGTTGATCCTGCACTCTGAGCCCTGAGGGGACAAAGTGATCCTGAGCTGGAATCTCAGACCTGGGGGCAGATCCTTAGTCTGAGCCAATAATCTCTATGGGGAGGGAAGGTTAAGCCTGGGCTCTGTGCTGTGAGAGCTCTGCCCACTGTGAGCAGAGCTGGTTCCCATCTGGTCAGAGAGGGCATAGATTTAGCAGTGCATGAGGATTTGCATCTGCTTTTATATTTCATGAAGATTAATCCTGACTCTGTTTGCAGAAGCTGTTTAATGTTGTTATGGGTAAATGGTGGCAACACCTCCATCCACGTCAAATTTTTCAGCTCTCTGTGTGCTATTTAATTTTAGAATGACTGTGAGCCATCGGCATGATGAGCCTTTAAGAAAGGTAAAGGGAGGGTCTTAAAAGCATTAAGCAACGTATTTTGGGCTTAAGGAAATGTCAGTCTCACTGACCAGACCCTAGAGAATGTTTATCTGGAATTCTTTGTGTATTTTGCACAGGTGTGAACTTAAGCAGGCACAATCAAATATCATTGAAATGATCACAGGGATGTGTCCATATAAGAGGAGATGGAAAGAGCTTGGTTTCTCTAACCTAATAAATGGAAGATTTAGAGAGGACAAAGGTTAATTAACTTATGAGACAAGACTTGTAAGAGAATAAAGGACTGTAAATTGACCATGAACAAATTTATTCAGGAAGCAACGAAAGGACCATCAGAATAAAGGTCGAGAATTGTGGAATGTAGCAAGAGTTATTTACAACTGGGATCAAGTGATCCAGACAGGAGACTGGAAGCTGTGCCTGTTCGGGACACCAGAGGAGGTTCCTTCCAGGCCTGTGTAAGGGTTTCACAGAATCGTTAGGGCTGGAAGGGACCACTGGAGATCATCCAGTCCAACCCCCTGCCAAGGCAGGGTCACCTGGAGCAGGTGACACAGGAGCACATCCAGGTGGGTTTGGAATGTCTCCAGGGTTTCCCTGGAGTTCCCAAGATTTTCCTGGGCTCACAAGTCAAGTGACCTCTAAGCTAACTCAAGTTCTGAAGCATGGAAAATGTGATAGTAAGAATTTATTAAAAAGCTTAATTTTAGGGTTCAGTTTCATGGATGGTGGCACAGACTGTGGTGGTCCTTTGCCCAGCTATGTTTTTCCAGCTCCACTCTCCTGTGGGCTCTGGGTTTCACAGCTACCTCGTGGCTGCACTCTGAGCAGGTTTAACTGGAAGAAGTGCTGAGAAAGTGGATTTCAGGCAGGTCAGTGCCTGGGGAGAGAGGAATCATCCCACCTGTGGCTTCGAATGGGATGTTGTCAAAGTGGTCCTGTACTTCCCTAGTGCATTTCTCATTTTATCCTTCTCCACCCTCAGTGTGCAGCCTCAGAGCTGCTCTGGGCTCTGAACAGACCTCAGGGTCGTGTCTTAGCACAAGGAGTGTGCCTCTTCCAGAGATCTTGAATTTCAGAAGGCAAGTATCTGTTCAGGCACAGCCGCTGGCAAATTGCTTCTGGAATAACTTCACAAGATTCCCAGTCATGGAAGACGCGCGCTTTTTACTGAATATGTGATAAAACTCTTAATAATAAACATAGATTCACCAGGGAAGGGCTCATAAAAAGGAAGTTCCTGTGGTAGATAGTCTCACAATGAGTTTGTCACATTTTGTTTCCAGTTAATGGATGCCTAGTGCAGTCACACAGCTTAGTGACAGGAGAACTGAATTCATTAGAGACAATAAAGTCATTCTAATTTGCATTTTCATAGCCCACTCTTCAGTACTCCAAGTGTGACTTTCCCTTTTAGGACAGAGCTGTGCAGTAAATGGATAGGTAGGCCCTTTAAAAGAATATTTATCATCCTTGAAGAATCTTAGTGCCAAATCTTAATAGTGTTTCTTACAAAAATGACTGGAATTCACTATCAGATATAGAGGTAGAGCTGTAGAGATTGTGAATAGTCTTTATTTTTAACTTCTTTCCTGATAAAAAGAAGAGAGCTTAAAGCCTGAAACAGTGAAAACTTCCCTCCAAAATGATAATATTGAATAGAAAAATGCCCCAGATCGTAGCACTCTAGAAATCAAATTAATTCAAAAGAACTCTGTGTTGTAATTCATTTAGTCACTTTCAGAGATAAATAATTCAACCTACCTTGTTGTAAAGTTAAAATACCTTTGTTAATTGTGCCAATCAGAGCATAAGTTATTGAGGCTTTTGAAGTTTGGGGCTTTTTCTGTATCAGTTGATGTTAAAAAGTACAGAAGACAAGGAGAACTTCACGCCCAGTCTGTGTGTGGTTTGAAACAATCACCTCAGGCTCTGCTGATTGGAGTCTCCATAAGGTAGGATCTGCCCCTTACTCAGAGCAGTGCTCTCGCTTTATTTTAAGTATCCCTCAATTAATTTAAATAACTCCTTCACTTAAATCAAGAGTAAAAACCTAAAATCAATTATTGGTGTTTACTGACTCAATCCCATTTCATCTCTCTGTGACTGGGTGCTGCTTAGAACTTGTTTTTCTCTCACAGCTTCCTCCCTCTCCATTTTTGTGGGTCTGGTGTTGCAGCACCTGAAGATGGAAACGAGTTTAAGATTCAAAGATCTCGATCTGCATGATAAAAATATTTTGTCATGTGCGATTTAATGCAGTGTTGGCAGTTCTCATTATTCTGATTACTTTTTTTCTCTCTGATGTTCTCAGCTTTAAGCATCACCATATTTTATACGAAAAATCTGAAGTTTTCATATGCAAAAAACTAAATTTCTAGTTCTCGTGTTTCCAGAGAAAAGCTCGGAAGCATAAATTTTCAATACTCACTTCCAAGTAAATGAGTCAAATGAATGAAAAAGAAACCCCAAAATCATACTTAAAAAACCCCAACCCCTACCTACAACTCAAAAAAAAAAAAAAAAAAAAAAAAAAAAAAAAAAAGTCACAGCTAAAAAACTGATTTCTTAGAAAGTGAGTCATAATTTTTGAACTTTTAGGATTATTACTCATTTTTAATAAGAGTGTGATTTCTATTTTAGCTCTCTCTTTGTGGGGTTTTAGGTTGGTTTGTTTTCATCTCAGATTGCTCACCCGCAGTCCAAGGCAGAATGTGGTCCTAGAGAATATTGCTCTATGAAATGAGATTTATTTGCATTTATTGTGTGTAAAATTCCTGTCTGGGCAGATGGCTTTCCCAGGTGTCTGCACCATCTACATCTCTAATTAAATAAAGCCTTGCACAAGGATGAATTTCACACCATAAGAATGTGTGTGAAACGCAATTAATATTCTGAAGGTTGTGTTTCTGTGATAGGTGATTTCCTACAGGTAGGGCTAATGAAGATATGAGGGTGTTTACAGCAAAAGGTGAGAAAATTCATTTTCAGAGCGAGGATGTGGCCAATCAAACCTGCAACTGTGCAAGCTGAAAAGGACATAAAGATCCTGAAATTCTTTGAAAGGTCATTTAGAGGCGGCCTTTCAGTCACCTGCAGAGGAGGCAGAAGAACCCTGGGTTTTGAGGTGTTGTCATACCCAGAGGTACTCAAACATCAGGGGCTTTATTAATTTCCTCTGCAGTGTGGAACAAAATTGCTGTCCTTTTCTGCTTTCCAACCATATTCTCTGTGAGCAGCTTTCAGTGCAAATGTTGGGGTCAGCAAAGGTCCACCAGCATGCATGTGCTGTTTTATTAACTAAAAAAAGCTGTTTCTTAGGCTTGGTGCCTCATCAGAAGTACAGTTCCCTCCCAGGGGCCAAACTAGCACAGGAGTTATCTGAGCTACTGACATCTCCTTATAGTGACTGGCAATAAACTCAGAAAGACAAATTGTCAGGAAATTAAAACTTGAGTCTTTGCTCTGCACGTTTCTGAAAAGCAGGAGGCTATGAAAAACTTGGATTTAGCCTGTCAGTGAACACGGGACCTGTAGGTCTGAGTGGTCACAATTCTCTGGTTTGCTTTTCGGGCTTCTAACCCTTCATGTTTTCATGAACAATTAATGTTTGCTGCATAATTGTTCAAGACTTTGGCTTCGTTCTTAGTAGCAGGTGAAGGATCCTTTTGTAGTAATTGCCCAACACTTACTCAACTAGATGGGTGAACAATATTTATATATTCTGTGTCCTGCATAGAACATTTAAATATTATTTTCAGTGTATTATCTGAAGTCTTTCTTCAGACGTCTCGCAGCCCATAAACCCTTTCATTGTATCCAAAACAAAGGAAATCTACATGGTGCTTAAATTCCAATGTGTTCTGCTTTGAACAAGTCTCTTTGCCTTCAACATATATCTTCTTGGCTTACTTTTTTCGAGGTATTTTTTAAGACTTTTTTCCCCCAGTGTGAAGAACCTTAACAGGAATTATTTTAATGAGATAGACATGTTGTTCAACAGAAGTTTCTTCATGAGAAAAATAAACTAAAAGTATAATTGTAGTTTAAAAATATAATTAATTAAAACTCTCCGTTGTGGTGACAAATACAACATTTTGTCTGACATGTTGAGACGAAGAAAGTGCCTGGAATTGCACAACTGGAATAAAATGTTCCATTTCACAGCAAGGCCAAGCCTGAGTCTTGTAATTATTTCAAGGGGAGTAAAGGTCATTTTCTATTTGCTGCATCTGTATTATGTGAGGCTTCTGTACCAGGCTTACAGAAGTTAACTCATGACCCATTTAGATTGCCCAGATTTCAAAGACAACTTATACTGTCACAAATCTGATAAAGTAGACATATTCTCTTCTCTAAGTACTGACATAAATGATGTCCAAAGAGGCTTTTTATTTATAGCTCTGTAAGACAAGAGTTTCAGCTTTAAGACTCCGGTAGCTGGGAGTTCAGAACATAATTTGCCTCTTACTCCTGTGTCAGTCCTTTAGGGGAAGAGCTGTTTGTAGATAAATTTCAGCATGGACTATTTTTCTGGTGTGTGGACTCATTACAAAACTTGGCTTCAGTTGTTGCTTTCATCTTGAGATTGGAAGAGTTTTCCTTCTGCTGTGACTGCATTTTTATGCATATTGATTCAGGAAGACTATGAGTCAGAGAGACAGGTACTTTAAAACTGCACCTGTGCACACAGAAGATGTGTGCAGAAAATGCATGTGTGTCTTTCTTCCTGTGCATGTGCCCATTTAAATGCATATAAGGCTGGGTGTTTTAACAATCAGTAATCAGTTCTATGCACAATTTTCAGGGCAGGCTCTAAATATGTCTGTTCACATTGGCAGATCTCTCATACTGGAAGACTTGAAGGGAACGTGCCCAATTGTCAATCCCTACAGAGTCCAAAATCTCCAATAAAATCAATATATCAATATCAGTAAGGGAATGGGGGATTAGGTGCTGGGTTTTTAAACCTGTTAAAAAAGGACAGCAAAAGTGTGAGTATACAGAAGTGTATTGCACCTTGCTCAGTGTATTACTTTAAGTCTTTCTCTTCTTTCTTCGTTAATCCTTCCAAGGGACAAACACAGAGCAGGTCAGGATGGAAGGCAAAGGTGTCCATCTGCTGCATTTGCCTTCCACCAGCTTAATTGCCATGAAATATTCTGGCTTTTTCCTGCAGTCTGCTAGCACTTCTAGCCAAGTTTTATAGCCAACGTCAGTGACAGGCAACAAACGATCCAGCAGTTGGTTTCAGTAAGAACAACTAATGCAGGCCAGGTGGGGTATTGCTGCCTTTGGTTTTATAAATGGGATGACACCGAATTTACAGTGAGTGTGAAGTGCATGAAAGGAGAGAGCAGGTGTATCACTGATTCAGCAAATGGTCTGTGAGTGGTGGAGAAGAGGCAAACAGGCAGATGTTAAAGTTCTGCAGGACATCTCTCCAGGCTCAGGATCAGCAGAACTACATGGTAGTGGAATAGAGGGTAGGACTGGGTGATGCTCCTGGTGTGTTGGGCGAAGTGAGAGTGCAGTTTGCCACCTGAAGGGATAAGGAGCCTTCAGCATTCACTGCTGTGGTATAGGTGAGAATTTGCCTTCACTTTACAGCGGAAGAACTTTGCAAAACTGTAATTGTGTTGAGGGTGTCTTGACTAAATAGACCCATTTGTGCATTTAAGGGTAAATGTCATTTCGAGCCCTGTGTTTGACTGTTTTCTTCTCGGTTGCTTTGTGTACCCTCTCTACTGGATTTTTGCTTTGGCTGCCCAACAAGCAGGAGATTGGCCATAATAACTCTGACATCAGAGTAGTCAGTGGACCACCTGAAAGTCAGGTGTTGAAAAGCACCTTTGGAGGTTCTGAAGCAGAAAACACTTCTGAAAATACAGTTATACCTATAGAGGCTGGAAAATATGATTTGGCTTTTCCTACTCCTAAACTCACCTCTTTTTGCCTCTCTCTTTAACCTTTTAAACTTTCCAGTAATTTTTTTTCTCACTGCTTCTTTCTTGAGCATTCTTACCTCCATGCTCTCATTGAACATCTGCCAAGGAAAAAATAACCCTTCAGGTTGTTTTCTCTATTCAGGGATAAAACGCTTCATAGACTGAGATGAGCATTGTACCTATTTCCAAGGAATTTTATTTTGCTTTTAAGTTCCCTCCTTTGTTAAGGTGTTCCTGTGGTGATGGGGAACCTGGGTGACCATGTGCTAACAGTGACACAAACTGTATTCAGCTTTAACCTTCAGATCCACTATGATGCACACGTTTCCTTTTCAGTCTTCCCTTGGTGTAAACAAAGTTTTGATTATAGTGAAAATGGACAAACTGTGGCTTGGAGGGAAGGGAAGGGAAAGAAAAGAAAAGCAGCAGTTTATATTTATTAGCAAAGAAGTTCTTTCTGCAGGTGAAACTTTACCCTTGAATAAAGAATTTATTCTGTAACTTAATGGTCAACTTTCTGAAACAGGTTTGCAGATCCTAATTGATCAGTTCTTCAAATCAACTTCCATGTGTTTAAGCATATATTTAAGTCCAGCTCTATTCAGCTGACTTAATACATTTTTAGGAGCAACATTGCATCCTCTGTTTTCAGGAGGACCAATAATATTCTTTATTGATATTCTGAACTGAACTTCACCTTGAAGGCTACTATTTTGTAATTTCCATTCCAGCCCACATATATAAAAACAAAAACCTTGTATAAAAAATTGTTTAGCAAGATCTGAAGGGGAAGTGTGATGTGATGGATATTTTGTTATATGAGTATGGAGCCCAATGTTTTGTTTTATGAGCACTGAGCCCAGACCCGCTATTGTTCCCAGAAGCCAACATGATGGATGAAGGAATGGATGTTAAAAGTCTATTTCTGTTTTTTTTTTCCCCCCTCAGGTTCTACTGCTTGCCTGTGCAGAAGATTTAGAATGTGTCCCTGGATTCCAACAGAAGGTTTTTTATATTGAAAAGCCATTTGAATTCATGGAGGACCAGCTGGTTCTGAACCGTATGTTATTTTCATATATTACTATTGTGCAAAAATCAGAATTGTTTATGTATTCTTTTGATTCCTACTATTTATCAGAAAAGGTTTTTTTATACCCAGGATTTTGAATGTCACCATGATTCAGCCTGGGTTCCCCTGCATTAATCCTATATCTTCACACACTTTACTCTGTTTCATGTATTAGAGATGGCACAATATATAATCATTTAGGACTATATAAATATTTTGAAAATTTAGAATAAGTCACTTTTTAAGAAGTAAGTTTACTCTGATTTTTTTTTTGTTGTTGTTGTCTTTCCTGGAAGCTTGGAAATCAGGACTTGCCTATCAGTGCTTCAGTCTTATATAATCTCTGCAACTCAGGTTTAGAAGTTTCTATCTTAGAAGTTCCATTCATGGCTGGTGCAAGGCCAAGTCGTTACCTGAAATTCAGGGGAGGCTTGATGAAGCTTGGGCTCCTCAGTGACAGCCAAGTGTTGCTGCAGGTCCCACCCACTGGGGTGTTCAGTACTATTTCCACTGGGCAGGGTCACATTATAAACCCCAATGCACTCAGAGCATTACGCTGAGGGACACTGAACTGTCTGTCAGTCCTTGGGTTAGTTCATTCCAAGACGTCAGTGTTACAACTTGCTCATTCAGTTCTGGGGCTTTGGGACTTCAACACTGTCAGACTGAGGGAGGCTCTTATCCAGTGCTTGATGCCTTTAAAGACTTAAAAGAAGATATTAAGTGCTGCCAGTTTCAGTTCTCTGCTACATATTGATGTGTTTTTACTGTTAGGCACGTTTGGATGAAGGTGCAATCTGTGCTCGTTCACTTGAAAATAGCACTAACTTTTCAAAACGAAATGTCAGAATTAGTTGCCAAAGTCTATTTAAATGACTCTCTTAAACTTAAGTTATTCAGCCTTTAACAGGTGCTAAAATAAACTTTTAGGATAACGTTTTTAGTCTCAGCATTTCAATAAGTTACTCAGTATGAGTTGCTTTTTCACAGGAGATGTAGATCATGAATAGTAATACCACTCTGAGATGTGAGATTGTTCTTTGGTTTAGAAAAGAGATTTCAAACTTCTAATTACTTTGGGCAACTGTTTTCTTTGGACTTCCTATTTTAAAGAGTTGTCAAACACATTATTTCTGCATGGCTTAAAGTAAAAATTCTCAGAATATAAGAAACATAGTAGATTTAATAAGCATGCAAAGTCGAAGACAGATGTTAAAAAAGCAATATTGACAAATGAATGTTGTATTGAATCAAAATGGCCTCTGTTGTATACTTTGTGTGCTTCAGAACTTGCATGCCTGGCCAGATCTCCTCTTGATTTGGAGAGGGCCACCTAAAGGATGAGTTGGTTGAGCCAAATTGACTGGACTGCTCGGTAGTGACCCAGCAATTTGCACTGGCATAAAACGAGCACAATAATTAAGATGCCATCATTAACGTGAGGAGGGGGGAAGAGCAGGAGGAGACTCAGAAATGCCTGGAAACAATCTTTGGAATTAAATTATTTTAATAAGCAGACACCAAATTGGCCTAGTACGCAGCGTTTGACAAAGGCAGCCCGTCAGCGCGTGATTCCTGTTAATTCAATCACTCCCGAGCAGCGTGTCCTTCGTGCAGCGGCATTAAACCTCAGCACAGTTTCTTCATTTCAGCTGTCAACAGAATGGATAATTTTAATTGTCTGTCTGAATACACTTTGCAAGCTCTTGCATGTTTTTATGCCGTTACCCAAGAGCGGTGTAATTCAGCGGTTGCATTGCGATGTGAGGCTTACGGGGCTGTGGAAATTAACAGAGCAAATATGCAAAGCAGGACTACAGCAGTGATTGGTTTTGTAGCCCTCAATAAGCCAAGGAGCTCCTTAATTCTTTTCTGAAGTGCAATAAAACAGGTTTTTTTTTCTTTTTCAATTTAAACAAAGACCTACTGTATGTTGAGTTGCTGGCATCTTCCTTGTAATTAAATATAGGTTATGGATGGTTCTTCTGTATTTATTACTTCTGCATACAGCAGTGGTAATTATATTTTATATTTACTGATGAGAAGAAGGAAGGGATGCCCAGACCGAGGGTACAGAATTGTCTCATATTTCTTGTTCTGATTTGTAGCAATTCTTATCAAACTCTACTTACAAGATGGCCATAAAAAGTCCAGTTGTGTGTGCATATCCTCCTTCCCATTGGTTTCACTGGAATTTAGTTGCTATCAGGTTTTCTCTCATTGGTCAGGCTGAACTGGCTTTTTAGTTATTACTTATTTATTTACCCTTGCATCTCATTTAAAAGCAACCTCCAGACTTGGTCCGTTTTATTCTGCCAATTTTTTTTCCACTTATTTTTTTCTAGTTTTGACTTCCTCTCCCTCCTTCCCGCCCTCCCCACCCCGCCCCCTCAGACTTTGTCTCCTTTATACCTTGTGTTTTCTATGACCACAAACAAAATCAGGTGCTCGTTTTCTAGTTTTGGTCTGCCCAATTTTTTTCTGAGTGTAGTTTTTTCAAACCAGATGCTCTTTTGATGTCATGGTAGAAGACCCATGAGGTCACTTTCTGGAAATAGTGGAGGGTCTGTCCATGTAATTACTACTTCAGCAAGCAATTGTGTTACTGTGTTTTTCTGTTTTCCTTTCTTATAGCTTTTTTTAATTTACACTTAGGACCATCTTTGCACTCAGAGAAGATCATCAAGATTGCCACGTTCTTGATGAAGTGCTAATTGACAGCATTTAATTACAGGTTTTACACCTGTCAGAAACACTTGTGGCCATGAAATGCTTCTCCATCACAAAGGTTGTGTTTGGCAAGGCTGGCAGGTCACTGGTAGTGACAGAGCTCTGTCATGCTGGGCTGATAGAAAGTTCCTAATCAGACTCATCAAATGTGGAAATGTAATTGTGTTACATTAATCATGTTTGTACTTAACATACATCGGTCTTGGCTTTTGGGAGTATTTTTAATTGACAATGAATCAAATAGTGCACTTGAAAAATGGAGGCAATTAACATAAAGCACAAGGTGATGTGTTGTGCATACTAAAGTGGGGAATACGTTGGCAGTGCTTTAAATGTCAACACAAAGGAAGTTTTGACCCTTACTTGAAAAGCTTTAATTTGGATGTTAATTAATGCCTGACCTCTTCTGTCTCTTACGTGATAGATTGCATGTTCAGAGCTTGGGCTGCTTCAGGATCAAGGCTTTGTCTGTCTGCATTTGGGTTCTTTTTTTGTTCTGTGGATTTTGACAAAGACTTTTCTGTTCAACCATATTGAGGATCACCGTTTTCTCATATGGTGTGAAATACTTTAGACTGCTTATTGGTGCTTAAAAGTAGTTCTGTTGTGGCCTCCAAGATTTCCTTTGTCCCAAGAGAATAAATCCTGTGGCAAGATCAGAGAAGACCATTCCTACTACGTCATGGATCACAGCACTTATCACGCTGACATCAAAACATTGCCTGTTGATTCTGACACGATGCCGTGTGAGATCTGTGATTTATCACATCCACTCTTCCCACTGATTCCACGCCATGTGACTGCACAGCTGGCCCCTTCCCATGACTCTTTCATGCCCCCAGTGGCACTGCTGCTACTCTTGCTCAGAGTGCGTTATCTCACGCTCTTCATTCCTCTCCCCCACTTCACTGTCTCCCCAGCTTGCAGAGAGCCAGCGTGGCAGCCTCGTTCAGCACTCTGCAATATGCCAAACCCTCCGTGCAGTTTTGACATGAGCTTTAGATGCGAGTGTTAACTCTTCGTGCTGAATATTGCAGGGTTTGGGTAACTGGAACAGCAGATTGTAGTTTTAGCTTGGAAAAGAACATGTTCAAGCAAGGGAAGAGTTTAAGCTCAGTAATTTCTTGCAGGGAAAACTGTCTGGAGTTCTGGGTAATAGCTAGAGGTAACTGGATTTTTCACCTCTTCAGGTGTGCACGTCTGCAGTGTGTCCGTGTTGAAACATAGCTGTGGCTGTTCCAAATAAAGAAGTCTTTAATGCATTTTGAATTTTACAAACATCTTAAAATTACTTTCAATCCACATAATCACTCACCATGTTAAGAATGTGCTTCAGAAAATGTTGAAAACTGACTTGGTTCCCGTTCCTTGGCATGTGGTAACAGGTTCTATAGAAAGGCATCTCAACTTTCCTACCCAGAGTTGGGGAATGCTTGTTATACTCTAAAATATATCTTAATAGGCTCATATGTATGCATAGAATTTGAATTTGAATACCAGAGCTTCAGTTCTGACACTTGAGTACATGATTAAGACCAGGCATCTGGGACTGTCTTATTCCATGTGGACAGAAATGTCGGTCAGGACGTGAAGCCACATATCTTAATCACACTGCTCCCATTTAAATGGCTGTGGGAAGCCAAACTCATGTTACTAAAATTCCAGGAAATACCTGGGGATATGCAAAATGGTTGCAAAATTGTGGAAGTAGGTTTTAAAGGGGGAGATTGAGAACTTTACAGCATGTTCCTGGAGGCAGAGCGAGGAAGATCCTTTTGCACTTGAATACCTAAGGCATTACCTTTTAATTGAAGTTTGATGCAGAACTGTTACAGGGAGGGAGAAAATTGTGTATTGGAAATACATATTGTGACTAAATAATGTCTTTGAATAGATGTAATTGATTGATGATGCAACATAACAATATCATATCAGCTGTTAAACTGCTTTCACACATGATTAGATCAAAACAAAATAGGAAAAATAGTTGTTAAGTTCCAGGTGGTCAGACTGTTCTGTTCCAAACTGTGTGTCAGCTTATTAACAGGACCCAGTGGGGAATGAGCCAAAAATAGACTGTTTGATTTTTATGCATATACATTTAATTAAACTAGTTTCTGAAAAGGTAGGATGTTCAACTGAGCAGAGTGAAAGAATTATTTAGTCTCTGAAGAACACCTTCAGGGCTAAGTCAAAATCTCCCAGGGATGCAGTTCAGCTCTTGCAGAGTAACAGGGGGAAAGGCATACGTGTTGGTGAAACCTCCTCCTGGCATTAGAATTCCAAGGTGGAGGAAACAAAGATCTAACCTTCATGTGCCTTGTCTGTTTCGTTGAGAAAAGCCGTGCAATCCTGTTTAAAAACCAAACCAAACTAACCCACAAATGAAAAGTGAGTGAGAATCTGTGCAGTGACAGTGAATGCTCTTTTGGTGGCTTGGTCTGGGTTTAGGAAGATAAAAGTGGCAGATTACTTGGTTTGAGATTTAATTTGTTTCTGGAGGCCTTCCAAGAGCCATAATGTCTCACAGATAATACTTTTTTGAAATACGTGTGGGCTTTGGTTGGCTGAAATGTGCCAGCTGTTCTCTTAATAATCTAAATCAAGGGCCAACTGCTCAGTATTAGCAGGTTGGGTCTCTTGCTCAGTGCAGTGCAAACCTTGTATTAATAATGTCCCAGGTGCTTCAGGGGGAGACTTCTCTGTTCGTTGGCAGTTGGCAAATTCAGAACAGAAAAAATCAGATTAACTAAGCTATTGCTTCTGAACTGATTACCAATGCAGGCCGTGATGCAGCTCCTTCTCTGCAGGTGTATGAACATGTTGGAAGGCCAAAAGCTGTCTCTTAGGAAAATGTAGGTGGCTTAATGTGGGACAAACCCCCAAATAAGTAACCTGACACTGCTTGTGGCTGACAAAAATTTAAGAGGGGAAAGGAGAGGTAGAGGCAGTATGGCTTGTGGTCACAGTTCAGTTGAGGTCAGGGCAAGAAGAAGCTGCAGCACAAGCCCAGCTTTGTCAAGAGGAGACTGTCCATGTCTGCCAAACAAGTGCAACACAGATTGCCACATGTTGAGACCTTAATGTGTTTCTGTAGCACATTGCTTGGGGTGTTCCCAGACGGCATTTCTGACAGAACTTTTAATTTGAGGATCTTAGAAAAGCACCATTCAAAAGAATCATGGCTAGCTAACCTTTTCCATTACGTTTCAAAGTGCAGTGTGGACATTTAGTGAGAATTAATGGGACTATGTGAGCTTAAATCTTCCTTTAAACATAGAATCTTATTTAAGTTAATGATATCTTAAAGGATGCAAGTATTCTTGAAAATAATTGTAGATGTAGTTCACAATTAATTCTGAGCTTTTAGGATTTCTCTCTGCTAATCCAAATAAAATTATAACTTTTCTAATGTAATTATAATCATGCTTCAAGTTGCAGTTTTTCTTTCCATGTGCTTATTTAAGTCAGTCTCTTTCAGACAGTCTGTCTGCTTTAATGGTCACATCTTTTTCACAGCTGTCTCGGGCATGTGATTTCTCAGTCTTGCCCTAAGAATAAGTAACCCTAGTTTATAAGTGAATAAGTTTACAGTAGTAAACTCATGAAGTCTTTCAGAAACTTCTCAGATTGAAGGATTTTTCTAGCTGGAGGCTAATGCCCCTGATTTTGTCTTATGCCTCTGTTCAGCTTCAGCTTATCCACCTGAACCTCCAGAGAAGGGAAAGAAAAATTAACTTTTAATGCCTTGATTCTGAAAAGCCTGGTCAGTTTGGAATGACTTTGTGCAGATTTGTGCCTTGTACCTACTGCTTCTTGGGCAGCCAAGTGAACCTGTAGATAGTGGAGGAAGTGCATGTCATGTCCTGGGATGTGAATGTTAACTAAAATGTTTGTGCTGTGTTTTTTTAACCCTGACAAAAAAATATCAACCCAGAAAAGGGGTAGGATTTACTAAGAGAAGAATCCTTGCCTCTTCAACAAGATTTGAAATTTCCTTACCAAAGAATTCTCTTTAAACAAGGTACAAATAAAACTAGGAGCTCTGGGAAGGTGTGAAAGATTCCTGTAGTGATCTGGGATGTTGCTTTTTAGACAGGAGCTCCACTTACAATACTAACTTTGATGTGTTTACTTTCTTTAAAAAAAGAAAAGTAATAAAAAACCTGGCACAACCTTCTTCTCTCAGCTGTGGAGAGAACTGAAGCAGAACTGAGGGGCCTTTAATAAGGCAGCAAAACAGAGTTAATACTGGAACAACTTACAGGTAGTCGATAGCAGGAGAGAAATCCCTCACTGAAGTTGGAGCCAGCACTGGTAAATCTCTGACACTTTTGAACCACTTGCTGGCAGGTCCCAGAACTTAAATGCAGGTTAGACTGAAGTAAATGATAATCTGCTTGATGCACAAGCCCATTCTGCTGCCAAGGTTTCAGGTTTGTTTTGCTGAAGGTAAAACTAATCAAAAGTGGTGTGAACACTCTCACTAGACCTGGGTTTAAACTGTAAACTGAGTTGTGCTGTCTTACAGTTTTTGCTAAAATGCTGATTGTGGAAAATGGGTGCTTTTTTTTATTTTGCTTATATTACATTCTATAACAAGAGTAAATATATATTCTCTGCTGATCACACTGCTAAGAAACATTGTGTAAATGCATTCAGGCATGTGGGGTTTGTTTACCTTCCTTTGTGTGGCACTGGACCAGCAGCAACCCAAAATGTGCTCTGGTCTGCTAAAAACCCAAATTGCCTGGTTACAAGTAGGACCCCTGCAGTCTTTATTTAGCTGGAATTTTAATTACAGTGCCAGCTCTCAACACTTACAATAAAACAGTGGGGACACAACTATAATTTGACCTTTATAAAACATTAACACCAAACTATACAAAAATATAACTTCAACTTTAATGAATAAATAAAGTAGGAGGCAGAACTCAAGAAGTTATGAAAATGGTGTACTCATAGTATTTTTACTTTTGGAAGAAGCATAAAAATATGCTCATGTGAACACCAAGATGATGGATGCAGTGAACCAAACACACCATCATCTCCTGGTCCTCACACAGAAATGCTGCCCTGTTGGCAGAGGAATCTTTCCGTGGTTTTATTGTGCCTTGGGAAAAGCAGGGCTGCTGAGAGTCCTCTGGGAAAGGATACTGCACAAACCACATGGGAAATGCTGCTGTGTAAAAACCAGCTTGTTGTTTTCCCCAGAAAAGCCAGTTCAGGAAACTTCAGGTTCCCACTTATTCCCTCTGAAATCTCATCTTGTCACTCCTGTGTATCCTTTTCCTTGCTGTGTTCCCTGGAGAGGGAAGTATTTGTGGAGTTGCACTCTGGGCCAAGTACTCCTTTCTCCTGTTGAGAGTCAGAGGAGAAGGAAGAGAAGGAGGAATGGAATGGGACAGTTGTGCTGGTGTTGGATGGGAATGTCGGTGCAACCCATGAAATGGGTGACAGTACTGGCTCCCAGCTGTACAAGCACCATAAATGGTCACAAACTCAAAGGTATTTTGGGTTAATTGTGGCTAAAATAGTCCCTGAGGTGTGGTGTGGCAGCTCACAGTGTCTTGCAGTTCTGTCATTATGGACAGACATTATGGACTATGGACAGGACTAGTGTGTCTCAAATCTTCTGTTGTTGTTAATATAATATATAATAGGCAGAGCTAATAAATTTTTACCCTTTTTTTGTGAAACTCACTTGAAGCTGTAAACAGAAGGGTGCGTTAAATGAGTTATTTTTTGTGTCCCATAATAAAAAGAAAATTTGGAGGTGTCTGAACGCCATGGTTGTAAGTTGCTTTTATGTGGCCTGAAATATTTATCCCAAATTTGTCGTTCCTGAACTTTACAGCTGATGTGACGTTTCACAGCACGTTATATTACAGATATTTATACGCTGCTGTTACTAAGATGCATCTGTTTCTGTGATGCAAAATGCTGTGTGCCAGATACACTGAAGAGAAAGGAAGGATGTATATCAGTGTCTGGCAATGGAACATTTCGGAACTCAAACTTTCACCAACCCAGTGGTTCACAAGCCCATTTAAGGTTCTGAGTTATTTCAAAGAGCTGTCACACACTGGTGGTGTCACTGCAGTGCTGTGGGGAGCAGCAGTATGGAATTGCTCTGTTTGCATCCAAGGAGAGGCTTCCCCAGCTGTCTGAGGAAGGAGGGATGGGATATTTTCAGCAGAATGGCTCCTCTCTTGGTGTGCAGTGCTCATCGTGCTGACCAGGGTTTCCTTAGTCCTGGAGACCAGGCAGGTGTGACAGAAGGGAATTTCTTTAATTTCTGTGTGTCTTTGTGTTCAAAGGCTGTGCTGGATGCAAACAAATGATCTGGAGGGTAGGAAGGCAGCTATTAAATATTTGTGATCTGGAGCTTCCCAGGGATTCCTTGTGGCTGAAGGAAAGGTCATGAGTTCAGTTGTCTAAGATGTGGTGTTTGGTTGTCCAGTTATGATGTTTCTGGTTTTGGTTTGTGGGGTTTTTTTGGTGTTTGTTTTTAACCAAGGCTCTCCTAGTCAGAATTTGTATTCAGCCTGGCTTCTATTTCTGGAGGAACCACTCAAGTGTGTCATAGAAAAAAGTAGGAAATAGTGATTTTTTATAATGTTTTTCTAGAGCAATGAAAGCAGTATTGTGGGAGTTATACAGTGTAATTTGCAACCAAAGAGCTCATTTCATTTAAATTTTTAAAAGTTACATTTGTGGCACAGGAAATAGTCTAAAATTATCTTTAATAACAGAGTGGATGAGTTCACTCTTCCGATTAATAAGAAAATGCAACTCTCCAAATGTGCTGTAAGATTTGGTGTTTCTTCAGAGAAATCAGTCAGATCTCGTGTGCAGGTAGGCAGAAGTTTTTTGGCATAATAGAATAGCAGCCTCTGCCAATTGTAAATCAAAATAAGCAACTTTATTTAAAATGCTATTATTACTTCTGGCACTTTGCTTTTATTCTCTGAGACACTGTCTTTAATAGCTTCTCCAATAAAGTTTGAAGAAATTGAAATATGGAAGCTTTAACACTTACATAATAAATCTATTAATCGAAATGCTTCTGAAAACATTAGACATTGACTACTTACTGCTGTTTTCATAAGTCAGCATCATTTCCCAGAACTGTATGATGCTAACTACAGTTAGCACTGGTAATTAATTGAAATGAAATTACCTGTATGATGAATGAGTGCTGGACATGTTTGACTTAACTCTTTTTGGTGCTGCAGCTTTGCTTTATATCCTGATTTAGCAAGGTATTTCAGCAGCACCCTAAATGAAGTTCCTTCCATACTCTACAGAACTTTGGGTTTATTTCAGTGTACCATAGGCCTAAAGTCTATTAACCTGAGCACAAGCATTGGCTTACACAAAATGCCCTTGGGGAGAGGCTGGGCTGTGGGGAGGCTGCTCCCTTCGCAGCCATGCGGAAGGAAAGGTGTATGAGCTTCCCAGCACAGGAGTTTGCTGTGCCCAAGCAGATGATTTGAAGTGATTGTGCTCAGAAACCACAAATACAACAAGAAGTTCAGTTTCCATGGGTGAGTGCTTTTCCTGCTGAAATTGGGTTTTTCTGCACAGGTCTGTGCTGAACTCTCATTCTTCCTGTCTGCAAGTGCTGCTGGATTTTAGGTAACTGAGCAAACAAATCTAGACTGGTCTTTTTTTATGTTCTCTTAATGACCTCTTAAGTATAATGGTCTCTGGATAGGGATGAGCACTGAAAATAGGCGCAGGAGGCTGGTGCTGCTCTCCTGCTGCCTTGGGAAGTTGGACTCCTGGTGAGGATGGCTAGGGCGGGGAACAGCCCTTGCTAGAACAGCTGCCCCCATGAGAACTGAGAGATTTAATAGTTTAATAAAGATATAAATATTTGCTAAGTAAGATTAAAGACTAAACTTAATGCAACCCGATTGGAAATGATAAGTTATGGATAAAGGTCATAAAATTGCTCTCTGTATAGCTTTTCTGGTCTCTAAAGCCAGCTCTGTAACACAGCCTTGCTGCTAGAGCTGGGGGGTTAGAAAACCCAGAGTCAGTCTCAGTTTTGACTCTGTGAAAGCATCTGCATGGGTTTAATAGAACCAGTCTAATTAAATAGAGTTTAATTGCCAGTTTAGTACTGGTGGGAGAGGGCCAGTTTCACTCCAGATGAAGCACTCTAGACTTGAGTGCTTCTTTTCATCAAGACAGAAATAGAGAGTGCCCACAAAGATCAGTTCAAGGGCCTATTTAGACCACAAGAAGATGATGAGGTACCCAGACAGTGCACACTTTGTGAGGGCCGTGCCCAGCAGGGAAGGTGTGAGATGTGTGAGGGAGGTGGCACACACAGCCAGCTCCAGACAGGGCTCCACTGGGTGGGTGGGGAAGGCTGTGAAGAAGTGAGAAAGGTCCCATTCTGGCTTGGTTAGGGACCAAAAACACACCACCAAAATATCAAAATCAACCAATCCTTACCAAAACAAATCTAAAAAATGAATAGGGCCCTCAAAGCAAGATTCAGGCAAACACAGCAACCTGGGATGTTCCCTGTGCTCCCTCCTCCTGCTGACAGTCCTTGAGGGTCTTTGTGGCAGTCCTTGAGATCTGATGTTCCACAGCGATTTGTTCTCTAGGTTTTCCTGAGGAGCAGAGCTTTTACTGGAATCTACATGTGGCATATACCCAGGAGATGGAAATCTTCACCGTGCACATGTGCTTTGCCCCTCAGTTACCTCTTCCTTCTGGTGAAACAGTTCTCCTTTAAATGGATTAATTACACATGGATTAGAGAGACTCCACAGCCTGGTAGTTTGCCCATTTCCACAAGGGAAAGTTGTTGTTTAAATCCCTACTCACTCACCTGAGTGCTTATATTTTTAATGCTTTAAATCAATCAAACAATAAATAAAACCACGGCAAGCACTAGTGTTTTTAAAGTAAATATTTTAACAGGTCCTTTACTAAGTATTAAAGGAGCTGGTACTGGAGGCTGTTTGTGATGTGTGCTCAAGAATGCTTGGATGTAATGTTTTAAAAGTGTGTAGGAACAGTTAAATGTTGCTTTCAGCAGGAAGCAGAGGAAAAAGTGCCTTGTTTTCTGGATATTCAAATCATGTGCTGGAATATCATTCCTGTGGTTTGCTTTTTTTTCTTTTTTTCTGCAATGATTAGCAGCTGAAATGGTTCCAACAAAAGGGGCTGATGCAGCTTGTTGGTGTAGGACAGTCTTCTAAAATCTAGAGAGGACAGTCCATGCTCCAGCAGCTCAGAGCAAGAGAGCCTTCCAGATCCTGGTGAGATAATGGAGCTACTCGGTACATGAAGAGCATCGTGGCCCTTTCCCCTCCAACATATAGCTTTGGAATTCTGAAACCTTATTTGTTTTTTCCTACATTTGTTAGAAATTCAATGTTTTTGGTTTTGTTTGTTTGTTTGTTTTCCGATGTGATCCTTTCTCTTGCATTTCCCTTGTTTACATTTTGGCAAGAAAAATGGTTTTTCTTTTGAATTTGATTCTGGTGGAATCCTTTTCCCCACCACCTTCTGCTTTGCAGCTGAACCAAAAATAAATTATTTGCGCAGCCCTAACGGTGTCAGTAAATTGATTTCCACAGAACACAAGACTGCATTTCCTCTCTGGAATGCCCTGAAGTGATCATTATTAATGATAAATGACAATAGATATTTTGCAGAGAAATTAATAACTTGGATGTCGCTCTGAAATGAGCAAAGCAACATGGATGCACTTGAAAGGATCCTGCACACATCTTCCTTTGTGCCTCATCTGCTCCTTGCTCAGGAATAGATTATGGAAAAGCCACACTGATTTATTTGCCATCTGGTTTCCTCTATGAGGAGCAGTGTTATCAAAAGCCAAGGGGATTATGGAGTGTGTTACCTGAGCCTCCTGTCCTGTGTGGCAGTGGGAGGCAGGAACGCTTGGTATTTCATTTGGTTTTTAGAACACAGCTTAAGATCTTAAGTCAGTGATAATGGTTGATTTCCATGAGATGGGTGGATTTAGCCGCCTTGTACTTCCTCAAGTGTATTTATTTTGGAGGCTTTAGATGGGAAAAATAGAGAAACCCTCTCTTGGAAGGAGGGAAGGAAACAAGGAAGAGTAAATCTTTATTTCTGATTAGCAGCATCTCATTTTCTTCTAATAAATTGTCCTGATCTCAAAGCTCCCTTTGTGCCATGCTGAAACTAATGACGGAGTTGGCCAGTTCTTCTGCTGGCCAACCTGAACTCTGCAAAGTCTCATGTGCAGTAATGATACAAACATTGTTCTGTGTACTCCCCTCCCAATTCTGTGCTATAAAAATATCCAATTAGAAGGATTACAGGAACTGGGGAAAAAAATGGGGAAAAACATACATTAATTTTCCTCCAAGAAAAAGATATTGATCTGAAGGTTTGAAGGCTTTGGTAGAAAACTCATGGGGGGTACTCATGAAATGTTACAGGAATTACAAGAAGTGCTGAAAGCTGATCTGTGAATGCCATTTGTAGCTGACTTCATGCACTCCTGTTTTAGCTTTTGAAGGTAAATTCAATTTCAGATTAACTTTGACAGGGAGGTGTTGAGGTGTGTGAGTCAGCACTTACTCAGATATTTCTGCCAGCGTGTTGGGAAGACAAAGAATTGTGATGGATATTATCAATAACAGTGCTAGCCTGAAAGGAAAATTGGCAAACTAAGTTAAGAAACACTTTCCTGCCTTGTTCTGGCACACTGCACAAAAAACTAAATTATAAGTTGTTATCAGTGTACAAAACTGAAATTTATCTTGAGATTTAGGAACTTTTTTGCCTTCTCTACCCCCCTTTTGCAAAAAAACCCTGCTGCTATTGCTTTTTTTTGTGTTAGTTTCCATTTGGAAAACTGGAAAAGCTTGTTTTTATTTGTTTGTCTGAAACAGTGTGTTTGGTAGAAGTCAGTACAGCATGATTGAAGCAATGAGGGATTTAATTCTTTTATCCACAATTGTGGAGCTATATTTAACAACCCTTTCTAATAATCTTTCCACTGTATTGAATTATGTATTGATTCTTTTCCTACAGTAGCTTCATTACAGATTTCCAGAAGGAAAATGGGCTTTTAGATGTCAACCTGAAACTCTTCCCAATTGTGGATATAGTATAACATTTAATTCTGTGAGGACCTAATCATACACCATTTGATTTCAATAAAACAACCCTCATTGACTTCACTGAGAGCTGGCTGAGACTCGGGTCGAACTATTGCCATGTTATTGAAAGTATAATAAGCATTTGATTTGATTTTCAATCTCTTTCATGGTCTTACATTTTAGCTCTGCTTTGCATGTGCTCCTGCTACACAGAATTATAGGATTTCTTAGGTTAGAGAAGCTCTCTGAGATTATCAAGACCAACTGTTGCCCCAGCACTCCCAAGCCCACTCCAAAATCAAGTCTTCAAGTGTCACATCTACACAGCTTTTAAATCCCTCCAGGGATGGTGACTCTACCAATGCCCTGGAAATCCTGTTTCTTAAATACTTAAAAACCCTTTCATTGAAGAAATTTTTCATTAATACCCAGTCTAAGCTTCCTCTGCTGCAACCTGAGGCCATTTCCTCTTGTTCCTTCTGAGAAGAGCTTGACCCCCACCTGTCTCCAACCTCCTTCCAGGTATTTGTAGAGAGCAATAAGGTCTCCCCTGAGCCTCCTTTTCTCCAGACAAAACATCCTTGGCATCTTCTCACCAGACCTGTGCTCCAGACCCTTCCCAGTGCCGTGACCCTTTGGCCACGCTCCAGCACCTCAGTGTCTGTCTGCAGCTTTCAGGGAGACACTTGCAGAAGAGACTTAGAAAGTAAAATTAGTCACCCTTTTTAAAACGTGAATTTTGTTGCCATGCTGTGTGTTGCAGACAGGACCGTGGGAGCTGTGCTTGTGGCTCTGGTTGCATGGGCTCCTCTGGCAGAAGTTCCAGAGGTTAACAGCTCTGGTGTGCGCAGGGGTCTCACACCATTGATTTTTAGTAGTTGCTGCTACAGAAGGTAAGAGTGGCATTTCAGAGAGACAAACCACGGTATTAAAATTAATGCCTTTGATTTGCTTCACATCATCTGTAATCCATGTGGACCTGTCATAATTTATACCTTGCTTGGCCACAGCGATAAGTCTAAAACTGTCACGTAATCAGCATCAACACTTGTACACGAGAGAAATGACACGTCCTGCTGCCTGCAGTCAGTGCCGGGGTATTTATCTCTCATTGCCTTGAAGGTTGGCCTCGGCTTAATTGGTGTTTCTCATTATTTCTATTGCGAGGAAAAATAGGATTAAATACCAGGAGAGAAAGATAACAGAGGTTTTGTTTCATAAGATAAATAAAAATCAATTTCTGTTTGTTTCTAAACATGATAAATGTGGCTGGGTTTTTCAGTGTTCCCTGCTGCCGCCAAAGTCTTGAGGGTCTCCTGAGGATAATATTAATAGGATAAAGTGGCCCTTGAAAGGCAATTAGCAAGATTCCTATGAACTGGGCCATGTGTAGGCCATGCTGAATACCCTCCTGATTAATTCTTGTCTTAATTCCATTTATTGGGCTTTATTTACTCATTTCACCTACAATATATTTCTGTCCTTTAACTCTGCTTTGTAGTTTGACATCATCCTGCTGCCTTTTGAGTTCGTGTACAGCTTCACTGCTGCCTGTTCCCCCCATGAGCCACATAAGGGCTGTGTGGCAATGGAAAGGGAGCTTAGGTGACAATCAATACAGCGTCTGATCAGTGCCAGGAATTAATACTGTCATGATGCATACTGAAAAGGGCATCAGCGAGGAAGACACTGGGCTTTTTGGGATGAAATTCAGCACCTTGTGTCAACTCTCCTGATTTTATTTAGAGGAATCATGTTTCCTGGGAGCCATGCAGCTCGCACTGGACCAGAGCTCAAGGGAAAGCTCTGCTCTCTTAGGGTAGGCCTTCTGTGCTACATCCACTAAAAGGATTTTCATTTCTTTATTTTTAAGCATCTTTTCTATGAAAGAAGTTCAACAGTTTATCCTTTCTTTCCAAGTCTCCATCCTTGGCCACGTTTTAAGAATTCCAGGGTCCTCTTAAGTGTCTTCCAGCAGATACTATTAAGGGTATGTTTAATTAATATTGAGGCTTTAGTACTGTAACTTCTCTGTTAGGAAGACTCTACCTCCAGGAAGCTTTTGAACTCATTTGAAGTGCTTCAACACCTTTTGTGAGCTGCATTTATTTCTTTTATGTTTATTTCAGTCTTTGGGAATTAGTGCAGCGGGGAAAGTGAGGTCCCTGCCACCCACCTGCTTCCTTGAGCTCAAACTCTCCAGCACCAGCCCACCTACAGACCAGAAATAAGCAAACAGCTCTGACCAGAAGGTCTCAGCAATCAGCATGTCCCTCTTGTTCTAAAATTAAATGAGATGCAGAACCTGTTCGAGGGGGAATAGAGAGAGGAGGTCCATTATTGAAGCTGCATCCTACTTCCACGACGTACAGCAGCATCATGTAGCTGGGAAATAGTTTTAACTGCTAGAAGTAATGTGACCTCTGAGGCCGGGAATAGCTTCCTCCATCTATTTTCAGTCAGTGGGAATCTTAGTAGACCACTGTTGGAAATAAAAGGAGATTAGTAAGTTTTCCTGGCTTTTCAGTACTTCGTAAAATGTTGAAAATATTAAAATAATTCTGTAGGTTCTTGAGAGATAAACATGAATAGGCCACTGGAGGCTTGGGAGGTGTTGAGTTAGGATGTTTCTCAGGGTTGTTTGAGGGCACTTTGTGCTGTGCACAGGCTGTTGCTGCCAAGCTGGGAACATAATGCTGAAGGGACCTTTACACACAGATGGTCATTTTGAGCCCATCACACTAAAATAGTGATGGGTCAGATCTGAGCTGGATGGAGCTGCTGTCAGCACCTGCTGACTTACTCCTTTGTGGGCTCCCTCGGGATCTTTGCAGTGTTTTCTACCTGGAATTGCTTTTATTTAGCTGGTTTCACTGTGTATTGATCTTTAGCTGTCAGCTAATTTACAGGCAGCGTTCAAGCAGCACAGTGTGTTTATTGTGAGGATGGGAAACAGGAATCCACAAAGTGCTGTCCGTGTCTCTCATTAATGAGCTCCAGCTACATTTGTGGTAGGAAAGGGACCGTGCCTGGGATTGCTGGATGGCACTAACCAGTGGCACTGCTCTGCCTGTATCCATACATTAAATTCTCTCACTCTCCAAAGAGGGGTGGCTGGGTGTGATCCCTGACCTCTGCGTGCTCTCAAAGCAGGGCTCAGTGGGTGCAATGGGGCTGCCCCAGGGAAGCACAAAAAGCAAACAGAAGGAGCTGGACTAAATGGCATCACAGGTTTGGGTGTAGCTCTCGACAGCATTTGCCAGATGTGGGAGTTTTCCATAGAAAATTCAATATAGAGGGAAAATTTAAGAGCAGTAAGAGCTGGAAAAAAAGTGTTTGGGGCTGTTGGAAATGCCTCTGAGTATGAAGCGAAGACCCCAGAAAAATCACGGCTTTTCCTTGGCCCTGCTTATTGCACGATGTACATGAGTACTTCCAGTTGAATCACTGAGACTGCTGGCAAACTTATGCAAGCACTTATGAGGAAAACATATGGTTCTGTGGAATGCTGACTGGAAGTTTAGCTAATGATCTATTCAGCTCTGGGTGCCATACACAGATCATGAAACATTTACTTCCAATAATTAACTGTTTTGTAGTTCAGGGGGTTTTATTTTTTGTTTCTTTTTATTCTTTTTTAATCCTACTCAGGCATATTGACAAACATGGCTTTCTGCTCTGCTCTTGGAGAAAGTTGCAGCTGCAAAGGTCCCGTGAGTTATGCCAATCATTTGCAGATGTTCTGAAAGCAAAAATTAAATAGAATTTCTTGATGCCAATAAATTAAAGAAAAATGTTAGATAGGCTCTTATCTCTAAAAAATGTGTGCTCTGGTTACAATTCATCAAATACTGCTAATATAATGATGACCTTTTAAAAGAAAACACATTATGCTGTAGCTGTCTTCATATTATAAGTGTGGAATGCTGTATGCAAAAGTCAAGCTATTAAACAGTGGGAGAAATGGAGTGAAAATAATCTATTTTGCTTTCATCTGATATTGTTGTTCTGATAGGCACATTCTTCTCTTTTTTCCTCTGTATCAAGTCATGCTCTTCTTGAAGTCAAAAAATACAGAGATCAAATACATGGCAGTATTTTGGAACATCATATCCTGTTGAGTTTTGAGGAGTTGGATCAAAATCCCAATGACCAAAAGCTGTTGTTCAATAGCAAAAATGAGCAGAACTGCAGAGGAAGATAAGCAGGGTCCTTGTCCACGCTCATCATGGTCAGAGCATTAGGAAATGAGGAACAAATATCTGTCTAGAGAGCAGGCACTGGCTCAGAACTAAGAAGACTTTCATTTGCTGCCCAGCAGCCTAAGATTTCACTTGGGTAGTCATCAAGCAAAGAGCCTCAAAAGGGGTGAAAGTACTTTTGGTGTCTTTTGCCTGGATATTCACCATTGTCCATCACAGAAATGTGGAATCAGAGTTCTTTCTTTCTTTGCAATTGTGTTCTGTGATTGATTAAACTACACATTTGCAAGTTATTAAATACCTTGTGCTGAATCCATTCCAGTCGGGTTCCAGAGCCTTGCTGGAGAAGTAGGACTTAATTCCTAGGGCTGTTGTTCTGATGCCTTTTCTACCAGTTTATTCACTTGGAAAATATTTTGTTTTGTTTGTTTGGGGTTTATTTTCATGTTCCTTATCTGTACAGAATAAAAGAGGTAACTTCCTTTTATGTGGCTGTCTTCTACCAGGGTGGGCTCAGACAAACAGAACTAGTCTAAAACATTTGTAAGCTTTAAGAAGCTACACTTAGGAAGGCTTTGCTTCTTGGCATGGTGATGGCATAACTGAGCTACTTTGGGAGTGATGTAAGATTTCCGAAGTTTGACACAGCTGCTCCTCCAAACACTAATTTTGAGGTTTGACCCCAGTGAAATTCAGTGCCAGGTTAGACTCTGCTTGGTGATTCTAATAGGGAACAGATTCCTATGATTTGGCATTTTTGGAGGCTGGGAGGAACTTCCCAAGCCTTGGTGTGTGTGTGTGGTGGAATGTCCTGTGTAGAGCCAGCAAGAAGGAGCCCTTGGCCCCCGTGGGCACCAGACCTTTCATTGCCACACTGTTTGCAAAGGGAACTGAGCTTGTGTTGTGTTTGCACAGGGAGTTAAATCAACGTCTCACGCTGTTATAATTTCTTGCTTTCCCACTGTCTAAACAGCTGCTGGTAACTTGTCAATCAGCTTCTACTTTGGTGCTGCTAATTACATAGAGCATCATTAAAAACTGACTGAAAAAAGTTTCAAGGCTGATAGCAGAGAAGTCAAAAGGTTCTCAAACATTGTGTTTATATTTCCTCTCAAGATAAAGGTTTTCAGAAGGCCTTTCAACCTGGAGGATCAAAGGGAGCATTTTGTTTGCAAAGTGTACCCATCACTGCATACTTTAATTACCATTCTTGTTGGCTGTCTATTAACAAAACCCCCCAGACTCTGCAGAGGAAAACATTAATTTAGGAGTAACGGACAATGCTGTGTGAAATGTGGTGCTGGATGTAACTCATTCAGTGCTTGAAGGCTTAGACCAAAGTCATGCTTAGACTATTACGTGTCCCTCCCTCTGTCCCACACTAATTAACAGCAGTGCTTTGCCACTGTTATCAGCAGGAGATGTGAAATTACCTCCTTTGAAAATTGGGCCCCTTTCTTGGGCTGCTCCCTTACAAAGGCTCCCAGTCTCTTTTCCATCTGGGTGTGACTGGAGAGCTCCTTTGAAACTACTGTTCATACTAACAGCCCTCAAACTCCCAAGACTCCTGAGCGAACTCTTAATTTAAACTTACAAATGAAGCATCTCAGCATCATTTAGATCACCTTGGCCTGGTATTTCTATGGTGGCTGGTAGGGAGACCAAATTTACCAATTTTATTAGCAACGCTTCAGGTCAAAGCTATAGTTTGTGTGCCTGGCAGTTGATTTGAGCACACATGGCAATGCCAGCAAGTGCCAGGCATGTCTGGCAGATTTGCAGTGTGAGGATCAACAACATTGAGGCTCTGAAGAGTCAGAGCTGCTGTAGATGAGCAGGGCAGTTATCTCTGCAGGGCAAGGACATTTAGCAGGTGAGCAGCCTTACTGAAGACTTGGCTAGCTTAACTTTCCTGGGCTACACTGCATGCACAGCAAGTCCTGCCCCCTGTGTAATGAATAAGTTTAAATGTTTGTAGTAATTTTTTCAAGTTGCTCTGTGTTTGTAAGGCTAAGGCTACTCAGTTTGCATCAGCTACAGCATAGAACCAATACAATGGGCACAGTTAGGCGCTGTGTAATTCTTACTCAGTCAATAAGCTGGATATGCTGGCAAAACCTACTTGTTTAGTCATTGCAAATGGATAAAGTAAGTGCCCTTCCCCCTTTCATGAGTCTGTTCTGCAGTTCTCAACAGTCAGTCTTTTTCCTGGAGGATTCTCTATCACTACATTATGTGCATTTGGTACTGTCAGTCTCTAAGCTGGTGTTTTAATTGGGAATCCTTGTAAACGAGTCGACTTCTGTGGCTGACTGCATCGTTCCTGTGAGTTAGTTCTTTGTTAATTCAGGGTGTACAACTGTCTTCTGATAGCATGCTCTTAGAACTCTTAATGCAAGAGAAATTGCTATTTCTGTTTTCACCTTTTTATTTTTTTTTTAAATCAAAAAACCCCACTTGGTGCACGTTTGAGGTTTGGTTCCCGTGACGAGCGAAACGTTCAGGTTTTGTTTTTTTAATTTCCTTTGGAGGCTTAGAAGAACTAAATCAAGTTTCCAAACGTCCATTTGTTTTATGACTTGAGTGAGGTGTTTGCCATCTGTGATAACTCTGGGCATCTGCAAGTGGGGAGACTCAAGGTCAGCAAAACCCAAGGCAAAGGTTTCACAAGACTTTCCTGCCTAAATTGGTACTTTATTTCAAAGTCTGTCGGGAAGAACTGCTGACATTGTTGGAAGTTGTGGAACACGTTACAGCACTTCAAAGCCTCCCAGAATGTTTTTATCCATTTTTCTTTTATTTTGAAGAAATAGCAGTAGTTATCTGTCAGGCTAAGGTTGAGTTCTGTTCAAAGGCTGATGTTGAGTGTGCTGGCAATTTTGAGGGAGAAAAATTAGACTAAGTAGAGGCTCGTGGATATGTGTTTTTTTAGTCCAGAGGGTTTTTTCCTATAAATACACTCTCTCTTGTGCACCTGCTTAATTATTTCATCATTTATTCTCATTCAAAGTGCTCAGTGAGTTACAGAAATTATTACTGCATACTAGGAAATTTTGTTTTTATGTATATTGAAAATCTTACAAGAATTACTTTCCTCTCTAGAAGAATAAATTTCTTTTCTCTGTCTTCCTCATGTATTGGGGTGTTGGTCACACTTTATGACAATCCTAAACCGTACATTTTTGAATTTCAGATCAGGACACCTGTCCCTGCTCCTCTAGAGATTTGTAAACAGTATTGGCCTTAAAAAACCCAGAAGAACACTGCCCCCCCACCTCCTTCCTCCAAAAAAACCCCCAAAACAAAAAATGAACAAATCAACATTTAAGTTTTGTTGGAAAATCAATTTTGTAAAGTATTCCTAAACTTTTTATGACTAGAGTCTGCAATTACTGAAGTTAATGTACCTTGATGGACTTAATGTAGGTGGAAAAATAAGGGGAAGTACAGTTAAAGTTGTCTAAGCATTTGCATTCAACTTACTAGTTTTCTTAATTTGGCATATCCAAGACGTTTGTCCTCAGTTGTCTGTATTTTGATTGAGTTTGCATTTTATTTTATCTTGAAAAACAAACCTCGACCAAAGAGAGCAAAACAGTTTTCAACTCAGAAAGGAAAACAAGTATTTTTATATGCAAGAGAAATAAAAAAATGCCCATTTTCTTGCTGTAAAAACAAATCTTGTGCAGCACACAGTTCAAGGCGTGTAGGAGGACAGCTGAAATTCAGGAACACAGTATTGCTCATTGTTAGGAAGTGTTTTTATTTGGGTAAAAGCTGGTTTTGATTTGGCAGAGATAGAGGACTTTGCTTAAATAAATAAAATAGTATAATGTGTGTGTTTGTGGCTTGCTTTATTGGGCAGTATGAACAGAGCCTTCAGTGCTTTTATAAGGTGCAGGTAAAACCAGCTGATTTTCTTTGTATGTGGCATCATGTCACATCTGCCCCAAAAGAGTACGTTGCTAAATTCTTCTGTTTCGATACATTATTATTCCAAAGTGCTAAAAAAGTCTGTTAAATGAAGAGTAAATTCTTCCAGTTGAACTGCAAAATGACAAAGGTAAGTTGATGTGAAAACTCAGCTTTTTTTTTTTCCCCCTGGATAAGAATATTCTGTAATTGCACAGTTGCAGCTTATTTGTCAGTGGAACTTTCTTAGTTATGTTTTCTTTTGAGAGCTCAGCAAAATTAGTGTCCATGAAATTAATTTATATCTTAGAAGCCTTTTAGAAGGTTGTGGAAAGTGTTGCCTTCATACCGCTGTGAAATCATTCTAAATAATTGTGCTAAATTGTATTAAAAAGCTCCAGGACAGAGAAGATGGAGGATAAAGGTCATGTATAATTTCTCCTCTGCAGTTCAAGTGAGGCAATCTGACCTTGCCCAGTCAACTGAAAGCATCTTTTGCAATGGAATAGTGGGAGAGTGAACAGCATAATTTGGGTTGTTTATTCCAAGTAATACTTGGAATGGTAGTTTGTCTACAGAGGCTGTACCTCCTCCTACTGATTCACCTGGGGAGTGGAGGGGAAGGTCATAAAAGGAAACACAGCAGTATGTACTAATTGAGAGACGTTGTGTACCCATGAAACTGCTTCTGGAAGCGATGCTGAATGATCTGCTTCTGGCTGGACCAGTAAGACATCCACTGCTCTCCTGCACTTGGCTTTCTTGGCACATCATTTGTCTGTTTGCAATTTTTCCAGCACATGCTGAAACTTTTCGTGATTAGTGTGCTTTAGACTTTCACCTGATTACTGAGAGAGAAAGTGCGTACACACCAGTGGGGCAACCTGCTGGGGAGGAGAACAGGCAGTGCAAGAGCACTGAGACACCAGTCTGGAATGTAGTACCTCTTGCAGTAATTATTCTTGATGAATAATTCTGTGTTAGAAAGAGGGATCCTTCTGCCTGTGTATCGTGTCAGCCACAGTGGCAGGAATCAGTCCAGCACCATCCGCTGCCAAGAAGGGATGGGTTGAACATGCAAATAAAACGCTGTGTAGAAGCAAAGCTGCGTGCTGGCTTATGGATCTTTGAGGGGTTTGGTTTTCAAAACAGCTGCCCAGCTGCCAAAGCAGTGGAATTCCTGCTGGATCGTGCTCTCGACTAGACCTGGAAAGGAAGGTGATGCTAATAGGATGCTCTTTCCTTTTGTTTCAGAAGGGAAAGGAGGAGTCAAAAGAACGACATTGCCTGGAATACCTCACACCATTAGAACAGTTAACAGATTCTGGGGTACAGTCTCAGCAATTTGGGGAACAGATTAAACTAGTGATGGCTAAGTCTTATAGAGGGGGCCCAAACTAAAGAGAGACAAATGTGGCTGAGATGTGGGAATCTTCGTGGCACAGGAGCAATGAAATGCCCAGCTCTGGGTGAACTTCTCAGGGGTCAGAATCCTATTTTGCCATAGAAGGAAGAATAGCAGCTGTGATGTGCAGTAATTGAATGAGCATTCTGGTGGAGGAGGAGGAGGATGATGTCAAATGTTCTCTCGTATCCCAGGCATTCAAATGACCATTTATCACAAACTTCCATCTGTCCTGTCTCCAGTCCATGGGATCAAATGTTGAGCTGCTGCTGCTGGGCTGTCATGGCAGAGAGAGCCCAGCAGCTCTGGAGTGCAGATTTATTAGGCTTGGGAAATATGATCTCTTAGGAATGCATGCCAAAACCATTCCAAGGCCAGTGCGTGGATAAAGTGTAGTTATTAAGAGGCTCGAGGGATTCTCCAGGGTAAGCAAAGTTGGGAAACTTCTGTGACATAGATGGGAAGTGTCCTGTATTTCAGAGTAACAGAGGGCAGTAGTCAGATTTCTGACAGAAAGAGTTGAGCCTGAAATGAGACATAAAGAACAGAAAGGTTATTAAACAGTGTGTGATAGGTCTTTATGAAATAATTGAGTGGGGGGCAGCAGAACTAATGTGGAGAAATTACAAAACTCAGAACCAAGCTCATAAGTTTCAGATTGTTGTATCTTTGTTTTAACAGCAGTTTCTACCTTGTGTTTTCTCTTTAATTGCTGATTCCAGTGTATACTTAAGGCAATTATATTCACAGATTTACTTCTTTATTTGCAAAAAGGACTTGAATATACACCGTGCATATTAAATAGTCACCACAACGCGTTTTTGTCAAAACAGATGATTATGAGCACAGTACACCATGTTTTTCAGCTCACTTGTGTTGGATTAGAGCTTAATATCTTTTCTCTTTATGTTTATTTTAAGAGCAATTCTTTAATCCCATTTTCATGGAGTTAAAGATTTTCTTTCTTGCAGCTTTTTCTGGTTTCTCTGCCTGTCACCTTTACTGCAGATCTGAACCACACTTTTAATAGTTCCGCTTAGACTGACTCTTATTAGTTCAAAGCAGAGCTACATATTTTCAACTGATCAAGGTTTCTAAAGCAATTATAACAACAGCTTTTGGAGGACACAGTTGCACTTTTCATTTTGATATTATATGAAAGTGTAAGTTTCTTCAAAGCTGCAAATGTAAGCTAGTAAGAGGCAGCTGGTAATTATTCCCTAATAAACATAGTAAGAAGTACATGAAAAACCTTAGGGGTTGTATACTCTGCCTGCAGAGCAATTAATGAAAATCTCAGGACACTTAAAAGAAAATTCAGCCTGAGAATACATGTGCATTTGGCTTTGTATTTGAGTCCGTTCCAAATTAACAGGTCTGTTGTGATTAAATTTGCTATTTGTTTACAAACACCCCTTTGCTTGTTATCATTCAACAGATTTAAGGGGGAAATTTTTATTCTTTATCAACTCTTAATTTCACTTATAAAATGCTTTCAGCTTCAAAAATCTGCTTTTTCTAAAGCCCATATAATTCAAGTTTGAATATCTTAATTCTCTCTTTTAACTTGTTTTGGTTGTAAACATTGGAGCATAGGTAAAAATGAATCTTCATTTACTAACAACTGGCAGAATTCCTGTCCTCGTGAATGGTTTCTATTATACATTATGCCTGTTGTGTTTTCTGGTATATTATGGTGGGTTTTTTTGCCCACATTTTGCTGAATAAATGGTGTTTATTGCAAGCTGCAAGAAAAGAGACAAGAATGACCACTGGAGGAGACCTTGAGAAAAGCTCAGAGAGACTATTTATTGCAGAAAAGCCATGTTCATGGTTGCACTCAGGCTACAAGTGGTTTGTGTTTGCAAGGCTAAGGCCTGGCTTGAAAGAGAATGTGAAGCCAAAACTGGGCCTGAGGGGGAGGGAGGCACGGGGAGTTTGTCTGAGCTGAGTAGTTTTGTTCAGGGCTGGCAAAAAACCTGCCAAGCTGCAAGGTTGGGATCTCAGAGCAAGCATGTACAGTGCGGTTTGCAGGATTGTAAGGCAGAGAGGGAGGTAATTGGATGAGCAGAAATGCATTCCAAGTGCAGGAGAAGACTAAGTGAAAGGAGGGAAAACATAAGGTCAAACTTCTGTAAAATTCAGCTTTCTCTTTGGGTGAAAGAGTAACAAGTTTGCTTTGAAGGATTTATTTCTGTGGCATGCACAGATGTAGGCTGTCACCGCTTTCTGAGTGGAGAATTGTTATGAACCCTCAAATCAGTGGGGCTTGTTACTGCCCAAGTACCAGACCCTGAAATGCCTGACAAAAGGAGTGGAAGATAATAAAAATTCAGTGTACTTTCAGCTCCTGATGAACCCAAAAGTTGTGGGTTTGTATTAAAAATA
Source organism: Acropternis orthonyx (assembly GCA_035583155.1). Classification (NCBI taxonomy): domain Eukaryota; kingdom Metazoa; phylum Chordata; class Aves; order Passeriformes; family Rhinocryptidae; genus Acropternis; species Acropternis orthonyx. The sequence goes on from JAWWEU010000020.1 coordinate 16,825,535, forward strand.
TGTCACTGTGTTCTTGTCACTTAAACCCAACTCCCCCATGCTGCAGCTGGCCACGGCTTCATATTAGTGCTCTTTCAGGAGCAGCCCCACTGTGGTAGGTTGCCTTCCCAGAGACTATATTGTATCCTTTTGTAAGATAGTACATCACAGGCACTAAAATTCTGATAAATCATGAGAGATTATATTTTTTGGAAAACTGCTGAGTGTCTTCTAGTTTGTCAGGTGGTCCTTGTTCTCTCTCTGCTTAATTTCTGCAGCTGACAATGTGGTGAGACTTTAGCTATTGGTACTGGGGAAATAAAGAGTGAATAAAAGAAGGGTACAGGTGCATACACTCATTCTAGAACTTACTTAGGATACCAAAGTGAGATGCACCAGGGCTGTAATGAATGATTGTGTTAGCAATGGAGAAAAATGGGATCTATCAGGGAGTGGTTTTAGCCTTCCTGACATAGGCACCGTCATCTCAGGAGGTGACCCAGGCATCCACCAACTGTGGAGAGACCCTAAACTGCCTGAGCCCCCTTTGGAGTGTTTTATAAGCCTGAATCAAGTGGGAAAAGTCTGCATTTCTGTGCATTTTCCTTGGTTGTTTTTTCGAGGCTCATTAGGAAAGCGGATCCTCCCAGTGTGTGAAGCTGGATTGCATCAGTCCCTTAGAGGTAGGAGCACAGCAATGCCCTGCTGGCTGCACCACTGCCTTGTGGGGCTTTCGGCTTGGCCAAGGGGACAGTTCAGGTTATTAAACACAGCTGCTGGAGCTAGATAGAAACCTGTGTCTGCTGGAGAACTATAAATCAAGCTGCCCCCAAGACAGCACCAACTGCCTGCTGTGGCCTATACTCAGCAAGCCTCCCTTGTTTCCCCTTTTTAATGCAAACCATCCCATTACAAAATACATCACAGTTTATCATGTTTTGAAGCTCTCGCACCATGCCAAGTGTGCTGGCATGAAAATCATTGCAACAGGCACACCAGCACCTTTAATATTCTGGTTTGTGTCCTTGCTCTGGGAGCTAGATAACCAGTTGAGGATTGCTGCACACTCTATTTAGTTTTTGTGGGTTTATTTTGCTTTTACAAATAACTAGCATTTCAAAATAAAGTGATAAAAAGCCTGCTCTCTGCTGATATGGTGGTCGCATTTGTTGTTGGTACTGGCTGTTAGGTAAGGGAGAGCCTCGTGTTCCTAATGGTTTAAGTCCTGACTAATGCTGTGTGCCAACAAGAGAGATAGAGATTCAAATTTAAATAAACTACCCAGGCAGTGTTTTACAGGATGTGTTTCTTGTTGGCAATTTGTTGTTGCTGACAACCTCGCATCCTCGGGCCATTGTTATGCCAGCCGCTGGGATTAGAGCACGCACAGGCTGAGCTTATAAATGTTTCAAACCACCACGATGGAACAGCAGAATCTGAAAATGTAATCGGATATTCTTTTGGAAGTGGTTAATGTGAAAGAAGCCAGATTTGGTGGGGGTTGATTTTATTTTTGGTGTAGCATCAGGTTTAATACTTCAGTATGTTTTCCTTATGCTGCTCCCTACAATCTACCAACTTCTCCTGTCCACTAGAAGTGAAAAAGCCAAGGCAAACCTGGAAAGCTACAAGAAGAAAAGCTTTTGGTGCTAAGGACTCTTCTACTTCAGGCGCATAAAGGGGTATATTTTGGTGGAATTGATCTCTTTGAGACAGACACCCTCACAACTCTTCTTCACAGTATCGTTTCATTATTGAGAGCTTTCCTCTTGATTCTGCTACAGAAGCATTTCCTGTTTCTCATTGGACTTTATCTAATGACAAAGAAGCGTGTTTTGAACTTTAGAGTGCTGAGTTTTGTCAGTCTGGTTTATTTGTTCTTTTTAATTAGAGCAATTCTTTCTAACAAGATTAGCACACGGAACGTGGCTGTTGGAGATCTGCTCTACTGGGGCCTTCACCTTTATCACACCCCAGCTCCAAGAGTTCCCCCGACAGCTGCTCAAAAGCTCCTTTGTAAAGTACAGCCGATTTCCTTATCTTCCCATGGTAACATTTCCCCAGTGTCTGTCCACAGGCATTCAATTCCAGACCTCCAAATTAAAATCTGCTCTAAAGAAATACATGACAGACTGGTGCTCTTTTGTCTCCTCTATCACTTTGTGATGCGAGATAAGGAAAAAGGTGTTTTTATACAAAATGGGGTCTCCATTTCTTATCTTTGTTTATCCAAAATGCCAAAGTTAAATATATCAGACATGAATGTTTTGTGGTAGCAGAACAAACAGTTTATCACTCTGGTTATGATTTCATTAAATCCTTTGATCCTCCTGCTGCTGCTACTTATTTTAATACTGAACATCATTGACACAAAGTTTTTTCTTTTAGGAGTCAAATGCTTGACTTGGTGTTTTTGGAATAACAACATGGCCTGTAGTTGTTTCATGATTGTAACTTTTCTTTACCCATGTGTTTTAAAGCATATAATTATAGAATTAAGTTAGTAGTCCAAAGTGTTATGGAACTAACACATTGTTAATGGGTCTATGCAAAATCCCACAAATTTGTGATATTTACTACCCTCTTCAGTCCTTTTGTTGTGGAGAAGCTGTACATTCCAGCTGGTAGGAAGAAAACCCAAACCTTGATCTTGTTAATATAGTTTAATTGAAACTTATGGCTCTGGGATGCAAGCTCTATTAGCTATAAAGTTACACTCTTAAGTTAATTTGCTCTAACAGATTATTCAAAAATCATGATTTTTAAAAAAATCATTTTTAAGAATCTCTTTCTTGTCACTGAAATACTGCTTTGGGGCTATCTCTCTCTCTTCCAAAAGAATCAGGATCAGAATGTTTACTTTGAATATTTTTTGGTTTTTAATTCAGTATTTTAGTTAAGCCCATGTAGAAGTTCAGGACAGAATTAGTCACTGCTTTAATTACTGTTTCCTTTCCGTAGTGATGATGTAATTTCACACACATCCTTTCCCAGAAAGCCCTACCAAAACATGTTCTTTGTATGGCACTCACTGGCTGTCATAAAGTGGTGGCATTTTACGGACCTGTAACAACTGAACCACTTGTCCCCTCATTTTAGATGTCTTGGGTAATCCTTACACAAGCTTTCATTCATGATTGTGTTTGTAGGACTCTAATCCTGTTCTCCTGGAAAATATGGCAAAAGTCCAGGTAAATTCTTTGAAGTCAAGAATAAGACAACTGCTCCGAACTGGGTAATAAGAGTCTGCTGGTGTGTCGTGATTCTCTGAAGATGATGTCTTGAACACAGTCCTCTCTGACAAAGTGCACCCTAAAAATACAAGTGATTGTTTCCATAGCTATTATTTCAAATTTATTCTGTCCCAAATCTTGTTTGGAAGGTGACTAAATGAAATGGGATTTGCTGTGTCTGCCAGTGTCAGGCTTTGGTGAAGGCTCTGCACTGGAACCTGGCAGCAGGTCCCACCTCGCTGCCCGTGGGCCATATCCCTTGTGGCTTGGCTTTGGAGCAGCCCTGTGAAGTTGAGGAACAGCTGGACTTTGGAGAGAGCATTGTGATATGTGCTGAGTTGGGAATTAACTTCCACTAAACCCGGCTTGTGAGGGACCTATTCTTAGCTCTGCGTGAGTGCAAAATGTGTAGTGCTTCCTAAGCCAGAATTAACCACTGAAATCCTCTGTTCGGTGCTGGGGCAGGTGCTTCTAAATGAACAAAAAGCAAATTCCATGGCATGGAAGAAGTAGCCCAGCCATGTTTAGTTCTGCACCTTCAGGTTGCTGAGCCCTGGAAGCTTGGATGTAAATATCTATGGCACTGGGATTGTGCTGAAATATTATTTATTCCTTAGACCTAAAAGGGAGCGATTCATTAGCTGTGATTTAATTCATTAGTGTCATTAGAGCAGAGGATAATATCCCTGTGAGAGCTCAGAGAAGCAATGACAGTGCTCACCTTTTCCCCCAGTACAGTCGGAGCGGTGAGCCTTTCAATACTCTTTATCTTCAGGTACAGTATCTGACTCCTGCTGCTGCATGAAATATCTTCTGGGTAGCTTTCAGTGATGAATGGAGGGTTTCTGCACAACACACAGACCAGTGCTCTTTTCCCCACACATCTTCAAAGCCTCATGCTCTCATGAATTTTGTTTTATCTGGAAACACAGGTTTGGTAATGCAATTCTGTGGGCTAACAACAGCAACAGAAGATAAAGCCAAAGTCAGCTGAGCCTCCACATGGAGCTTCCTGAACACTGATTGCCTTTGTGTCTCAGCGCAGGGTTATGTTCCTGTGCGTGCTGAGCTCTGGCTGGAATAGTCACATTAATTAATTGCTCATAACAGAGAAGCATATTAGTCAATAAACACCTTTTGTGTGTAGTTAAATGGTAAACTGAAGTTGAGGGATTTAGTAATCCCTGGGAATCCTTGTGAATATACTGCAAATCATTGTGCGTATTTCCTACCGGATAGTGGGGAAAAAATGGACAATTTGTGTTCCACTAGGTAAAAATTATGAGAAAAAAGCTCATTTTCTATTGCCCTGGAGCACGTGCTTCTGGCTCAGTTGTTTCTCAACTGAGAAGTGGCTTGTTGTCCAAAGGCCTTTATACTTAAAAAAGAAAACAAAGGTTTTCCTCTCCCACAAAACCCAAAACACACACACTCATGTCTAGAAAGGGAAATAGGGAAGTTTCTCTGCATTTCTTGAATGTGTCCTCCTAAAGCAGTGAGGTCATTCCCATCAGATACAGCTTAATCCTCAACACTGTACAACAAAGTGTCATTAGCTACTTGTAAACTTCAGAGTTATCAAGAATTAATTTATTTGAGGCATTTAAACAAATCCAACAGGCAGGAGTCGGAGAAAAATCTTTCACCAAAGCTGTTTTCCACAAGTTCAAACTGCTTGTGTTAAAATCTCTGCCCTGATACCTACATTTAACGCAATATTCCAGAAAAAGGAATAATCTGTAACAGATTACCAAAAAAGCCCCCCAGAACTAATACAACAGCTTTATGGTAATTTATTTTCCTGCAGGTAGCACCTTACTGCTTAGATGTGATTCTGAGAAAATTTATGAATTCAAGTAAGGAAAAAAAAAAAGTATTTTTTCCCCATCATTAGGCTCACCTCTAAGAATGCCTTATAATAACTTTGGCAGCACAGCAGGATTTATAATATTGAATACATTGTGTCAGCTCTCTTGTTTGCAGGAGGATAAAGTTCCATTATTCAGAGCTTTGCTTCAAATCCTCCCATTGTCATACAATTAAACGCAGTCCTTTTTTAGGACTAAACCTCATACTTCAAGAAAATAAGCTTTCAGGATGAAGTACGTAGGGTTTGTGTATTGCAGGTAACACTGAGCTCATGCTGTGAACCACATCCAGCTGGGGAGGACAGCGCTCAGGAGTCAGGGCTGGGCACAATCCCTGCTCCTTCGGGCTCCTCACTCTCTGCCTTGGCCAAGGACAGTGTTCAGGTTGCAAAATGTCTGTGTAGGAAGGGTTTGGGTTTTTTTCTTCTTTCTGTATTTAATTATCACACTAAAAACATGAGCTGGATTTTAGGATGTAAGTAAGTGATAGTGTGGTGAATTATGCCAAGGAACTCCAATTATTTACTTGGGCCTTGTGGAAATACAGGGGATGATTCTGAAGGGATACAGAGGAATTGTAGGTCTTAGTGGTTTCTATTTTGCTCTTATTGAGGGCACAAATAAACATGGTATGCGCCTGTAGGGCTTCTGAGTGTGGCTTCATGTGCCCCAGGAGGCCTGCAAGGATTTGGGTAGTGTTGGAAGGAGATATGGGATAATTATTTGTGTTGTTTTAAAGTGGGATTAGTCACCTCCAAGGCAAAATCTGTATATTCACTGAAGCTTCTGGTTTGGTCTGATTTTTTTTTTTTTTTTGGCATCATCAGATTAAGCAAGAGGATAAATCTGAGACAGGAATGGTTCATGTCTCACAGCTGGAAAGTTTGGTTTTACTTGTTCTCAGTCACTCAAACTGAAAACTGACAGTTCCATTTTTGGTCTATTTGATTATTTCTCTCTTTAGACAATGGGCAAACTACATGGATGCTGTTTTCTTAGAGATGTAGAATTTGCTATCTTAGTTTTGTGGTTTTGTTAATTGGACCTATGGCTTGGTCCTCTGACATTCAGAGCACCAAATTCCTGTAAAATTCAAGGAACTTGAATTTTTGTAAATATGTTTTTTAAATACTTCCCCCCATCCCAAGTTCCAGGAGGTCTTTGATCACACTTTATTTCTTCTTGTGGTTTGAAAATAAGTTCTGAAATACTTCAGAAACTGGAAAAAGTATAAATGTTCATCTGACAAGTTCTTTGCCTAATGCAAGTCCCAGAACTCAGGCCTGAAGCCCATCTGTCACCACATAGGGCTGAAAACAAGCTTGGAAATAAATGAACATCACAGACTTCATCATAATGAAGTTTTGGAGTGTAATGGGAAAAGAGCTGCTTCCTGTGTTGTGATTTTGGTGTTATTTATTGTAATAGAACTGTTCATGTTCAGTGTATAAAAACTTTTCGTTTCTAGTAGTTTAAATCACACACCTTAGGTATTGTATCAAATGATATGAATGAATGCTGGAAAACTTAGTTCCTACTAATATAATAGTGCCTTGATTTCATAACCTAAATTCCACTCGTAGCTCAAAAATAGGAAGAAACATATTGGTTTTCTCGAAGAAAGCAATTTGGTAAACTCTTGCTGTTGATTTTCCTCCCCTAATGTTCTTGCTGCAAGGGAATTTTCCCACTTGCAGGGTTTACAGATTGCTAGGACAGTAATAAAACAGATGTTCGTATAGATTTCAAAAACTCTCCAAATTAGGCTTTCTCCTTGCTGGATCCTGAATGTTTCAGCTCCGCTATGCTGGAGTTTGCAGTTATTTACAGCCCAAACTCCACTGCAGTTACACACTCCAGCCTAGAGCTTTCTAACAAGTTAAGTCTGTTGTTAACCAGCTTAGTGTATTATTTATAACCAGAACATCAGTTAAGATAAAGACTCCACTGTGCTGTGCCCTGCCTAGAAGGCTTTTCTGCCTAATTACAGAGTCGAGTGGATTTTGCAAACATGGAATAAGCCATAGGGCAGCTCTGTGTGTGCCCAGATAGTTCTGGGTCACTTATTTGTGAGCTACCACTGCGTTTTCCCCTGAATTCTCTGTTCAAACTTCTGCTAATCAAAGAGGAATACATTTGTTTTTTGAAGGAATTAGATGAGAGTGCCACCTCCCCTCTTCCCCACTGCTACTGCTGATTCTTCAGACCTAGAATAACAAAAAATACCTTAAGTATTTCCTTTCTCTTTCTGAGAGCTGCCCTTCTCCTGTGTGCATTCAGAGTTGTCAGATCCCACCTTTTGTTTTCTCTCAGCCCAGCTTGGTATGTCTGGCTCTCTCAATCATTGCCTCAGATCAATAGTTCTCACCCCTTGATTATTTGTACTTCCCTTCAGTGACTTGTCAATGTTTTTGTGCAGGGGAGTGCAATATTCTGGATGCCACGGCATCAGGGCTATAAAAAGCACTGTCCCTGGTTTCCTGTGTCAAGAAAGAGATACCCCTGCAACCTTTGCCAAAAACACCCCCTCCTGTGCCCTGTCGGGATGTGTTTCCCCCGGTGTGGTTGGATTCAGGACGCTATTCCCTGTGCCTACAAAAACACTCAGCAGTTGTATTGGGAGAGCATTTTATTTGCATTTATCCATAACTACACGTGATGAAAACAAAGACCTTTCCTAAACTCTGTTCGGAATTACGGAGGGAGTTCTCTTCGACTTCAGACATTTTTCAGTCAGGCCTGTCCTGGAACATTTCAAATATTGTTGTAAAGTAATTGTTCTGTAAATTGTTGTCGTTCTCTTGGTAGCAATTGCTCTTTCATCTCGAATTAAGATGCGTATTTTGGGTCTTACGTGCTAAAACATCAAAAATGACACATAGAGAAGTTACATCTATTCTTGACTTTTGTTTGTGTTGTTGAATATAATGTAGTCAGAAAAATAAATTTACACTTTATCCTTGGGGAAGACATTTCTAGACAAATGATTATTTCAGGGCTTTTCAAAGATCAAAGACAAGGAAGGAGTTGAGGAAGAGTGAGGGCAATGTTTTTTTATCAGAATGTAGGTTTTGTTTTGAAAGGTAGGAGAGAGAAAAAGAATTTATAAACTGTGGTCCCAGAATATATAATTAAAGGAAAAATTTATTAGTGACCTCCAGACATAGGGTTGGTATTATTTTGATTTTTGTCAGATGTTCATCTGATGCAACATCCACTGTTTTCTGCCAAAGCCTTTCTTGAAGTAATTTGGTAGCCAACCTGATCCTAAAGAAAGCAGGACTTTAAATAAAGTAGTACATAATGATGACCTAGTTAATATTGTTTATTGTTACGAATAGCTGATGAAATCCAACAGAAACCTGCAAAGTACGTAGGGTTTGAAACTGAAGTAAAACAGAGCAGTATCTCCAATGTGGAACAATCACATGCCAGAGGCACTACTTTTTAAACAAGGGGTAACAAAGGATGGTTTGTAAATTAGGTAATGGTGGCAGTATGCACAGCAAACCAAACCAAGCACAGATTTACCTCTGTTTCCATAAATTAGTGTCTGTAGAAGAATGGGACGATAAAATTGGAAGGGCAGCTACTTGGCTTGGAATGAGTGCTTATCCATCATTTCTTTCACCTGAACACCCAAACCGATGAGTAGCCCCTTTTTAGCTATTATTTAATGTTAAACATGTGCTCAAGTGCCTCACTTGATGTTAAATATTCAATGCATGGACAGATCCTTTGACTGTCAAAGGGTTATTGGTGTGCTTGTACAATACAAGGCTTTGAGCATTCTATGAAATTGGGCAAATATTGCTTGATCACCTTGTAGAGGATCCGTCCAAATGTGGCACTTCACTTGCTAAAGGTCAGTTTTGCACACAGCAAATGATACTTCAGTGGGTGTAAGACACTCCCTCGCTGCCTCTGGCACAGGTTTATAGTCCAACACCTTCTCAGTTGCACCAACGGAGCTACTTCACTTGATGCTAGAGGGTTATTTGGTTAAAATTATTTGTTTTTTTCCTGGCTCCATTTATGAGGAATTCATGAAAAGTTATTTTTTTGTTTTATAATTTATTTAAGTGAATATTTTATGGTTGCTTTTGTTACCTGTAGAGAAATAAGGGGAAAATGATTTAGCTTATAATTGCCGGATTCTCAGAGAGCATGAAAATACTGAATTAACTGGCTATTCTGAGGTGCCTGTGCTCTGATAGAGGAAATCACCTTTTTCCTTTGGAGTGAGATGTTCCTTTTCCTGCTGTTTTTGTTGTGTGGTTTATTCAATTATGCAAATTTGATGGCAGGTTTAAAATTGCATGGCCTTTTTAAAGACAAGGATGCTATTGTTTGGGGTTTTTTCCCATGTGTCCTCACCAACACCATCTCCACACCAGGTGGTTTCTGGTCCTTTTGCTTGACTCTGGAAATTGGGTTTTGTAAGACACGGCACAGAATGAGCAAAGGGGGTTTCCAGCTCCCAGCACCGTTTGTCCATCACCCTGGTGGAAAGAACACTACTCAGCTATAATTTGTTTTGGTGCTATCATTGTTGTTCTCAATAAATAAAGTAATTTCAGAGTGACTAAGGAGGCATGTCGTACATCAAATACACCATGAATGCACAGGGGATAATTATCTTAATTGTGTTATCCTTTATTTAGCTGGATGAATGGCAGGGGAGAGTGGGTTTAGTGGATGGCTTGGAGAACAACAGTATCATTTTCACTTAACTGTGTGTGCATTTGTGTTTCTGGGGCCTCTGCTGGAGAATCAATACTTGTTATTTGCATGACAATAAGGGAGAGACACCAAAGCACAGACCACACTTGGTTTATGTTCCATGTAGAAGTAGAAGCAGATTTCATCCCTTCCCAGATTAATTTAAAGCCCAAGTCCCCACTCATCGATTTCTGGGCCTTTTTGTTGTTGTTTTAAATTATTCATGGGGGTAAATACCCCCTTAACTCACTGTATGCAGCAAAGCATGGTAGTAGGCTGACAAAATCAAATAAAATAGCAAACTCATGAATCTGCTTGATTTTTCCTTTTGATTTTTCTCTCTCTCTGATTCAGAAGTTCAGAAAACTTGTTATCTCAAAAGAGGTCTGAATCACCTCTTACAATCAGAATGTAAAAGAAGCAGGGATATGCTGCTGTTGAATACTTTTAATGTAACATTATATTCACTAGTTAAGCTAAAATACATTTTGGTATCAGAGATATGAGATATGGAGTGCAGATGGGTGAAATTTAGCATTAAAAAAAGAATCAGAGATGTAAAACCTTCCAATGGTGAATCAATAATCAATCAGTAACACTCCCTAATTAAGTGCCAATCACTTCTTACCACTGAATAATGTACTGTAAAACCCTTTAGCCAACCCTGCTCTCTCTTTCAAACTGTGACTTGTATATCAGAATGCATATAAAAAATGTCTTAAAAAGCTGTTGGGCAGTTGTGAGATTTTCCTGGAGAAGTAGAAAATTAATCTTAATATTTTCTAATATAATTAACTTCCTCTTTGTATTCTCTCCGTATCTTAGCTTTAATATACAGAATTTTTTGTTCTGAAGTGATTTATGACACAGGCATTTACTAAGCATGTTGGTATGAATTTGAAAATACCATTTTTTTCTCTTAACCTGATTAAAATCTTTCATTACATTGTGATGTCAACAAATGTTTCTGGTTTTAGTAATTAACATAATCTGGAGGAAACTCAGACATTATATACTCACTAGGTATTATATATAAACATTATATATGTATTATTATATATATTTTATATATATCTCCACGTATTACTGTTATTATTATATATCCGTAGAGGGCCTCTATGATCACTTAATTCTGCCCCCTGTTTTCATGGTTCAGATGATTTCCCTGCACTGGTTTTTATTTGACCCTGAGCATTCCTGTGTAGAGGAAAACCAGAAACAATTAAACCCAAAATTGCCAGTATTGGGAGAACTGAGTAGCAATTCAGTTTCAACCTCTGCAGGTATTATCTTGCTCTCGTTTGCCTTCTAAAGGGAAGCAGAGTGTCCATCACACCGTGTGGTCAGGTGAGCCTGCAAACCCTCCTTTGGCAAGCTCTCCGAGCCGGGCTGGATTGCTGCTCCCCATCCAGCCTGTCCCTGCATCCCTCCATCCTTCCCAGGCTCCTCAGAACCACCTCCTTTGATCCATATCCACCTGCAAGGCAAAGCAGTCATACAGATGGGGAGCTGAAGTGGAGTCTGGGGGCCAGAACCCCTTGGGAAGGAGCTGAACGTGGAGGGGAAATATCCAGCGCAGGATTTAACGTGGCACACGCGGCTCGTTCACGTCCCTGCTTCTTTGTCAGCTTCATTATTTCCCCTCAGTGCACACACTCTGTCGCACTGAGACCAAACAAAGCACTTTAACGTGCATGTATTCTCATAATAAATGTTTTCTTATGAAGGCAGGTATAAATTCGGCCTCCTGGTTTATTCTGCTTCAGTTAAGTTCTTTTAAAGTGACTTGAGTCCTAAGTTTTTCATCACTGCATCAGCAGCAGATAAAGTTGAAAAATAAGTGGGTCGTGTTCCTGTGCTGTTCTGATCCCAGACAGACGTGTAAAATCACGCCAGATAAAATCAACATGTGAGCAAATAACCACAGTGACAGCCTTATGTCAGGCTTTCTGAACGGCAGCCTCCACTTCCCGGGAATGTAGTCCAGAAGCAGATTCTCTCCTGCAGCCAAGTCTTACCTGCTGCCACCTGAATTAGCACCACTGTTTCTGCTCTACATCATCCTCCTCTAGAACGTACAAATGCATTCTATTGTCGTTTAAAAGCCAAATTTTCAGCCAAAATAAATGAGGCTGTGTCTATACTAATCAGTGTTGTTTTGATTTAAATCAGCTGGCCCTAAATCCAGCAGGCATGCTGTAGCTTTTGTTTTCAGGAAGAACTTCCCTGGTGAATTAAATGGAGACTTCTGCTGAAAAAAATCAATATCACAGCCACCTCAGTGGCATTATTTTAAAACACAAGTGATTTTTAGTTCTAAATCTATATACCAAAATAGATTTCCTTTGCATTTTTTCCCACTTACTCATAGCATTAGTGATGTTGTATTTACATAAATGTGTTGGAGTCTATCTCCAGCCCCATTTACAAGAGATAAAGTTGTAGTTTTGTAGCTTGTTTTTGTTGTTTTCTTGGTTGCTTAATAAAGGACATGGTAATGATAGAATTATTAAAGGTTTTTCAGATGTGCTATGATATATTGCATATATTCAGATATTCTTTAGGCCAAGCTCTTCTCAGTTATACTTGGCAAACAGAGGAATAGTTCTGAATCTAAATATATTGCACTTATTTTGAAAATTCCAAATTCATATAGCTATTATGTAGTCTGTATAGGACAGAAGATGATCTGTCCTTTGCAGAATTGTTTTATATATAATAAAAACATCTGCTAAGAATCAAAAGGTTTTCTGTTAATTGGCCCTAAATATGGCATTCAATGACCACTGATAGAATTCTAACCTTTTAGAGGGAAGCACTGTGTCCCTTTCAGGAAAATACTGCAGGATAAGTCCATTAACACAGTCATGGACATTTCAGTGTCCATTTCAATCAATGTCTTTGACAATACCCACAAATTCTTTGCATGTGGAATTTCTTCGAGTCCCTTGAATTTCCAGCTGGGAACCTGCTCCAGGTATTGGATTTATGACCAAGATGAAATAAAGCAGTTAGTGATGGTTTTCTGGCCCCATGCGTTGGTTTGGTCAGGTTAATGAGAAATGAACAGGATTAACTAATATTATAAGTCATTTATTAGGGAAAAAAGAGATCCTGAAATCCTGTGTAAATTTCCTCATGCCAAGAAGAGGAGTGAAATTAAATTTGCACTGATTTATTCCAGCTGTATATATTCTAAAGTTTTTTCCACAGTTCTCTTGGGAGTTTCTTGTACTTAATACCATACAAAACCACACAGATTTCATGAATTTGATAGGAAGAAGACCTTGATCCTCAAGGTTGGGTGTTTAGCTGATGGAATTCAGTGAGACTGAGCTCCCTCCTGCTCAAATACAGTTTCCTCTTGAATGTACTTAAGTTTTGCCTCAAAATTCTGAGGGAACACTCACGTCTATAGGAACAACAAAAACATGAACAGTTTTATTTTTCTTGAAAAGATCTGTTTCTGTAGACAGATTCATCATCTGTTTGTTTCATCTGCTGCAAATCTGGGCTGATTTTGACTTGGATTCTTTGAGCTTCTCCTGTCATGCACATTTGACAAATAAGAACTCCCAAGCCCAAGGATGAGGAGCTGCACACAGAGCCTGCCAACCTCATTTTCCTGTTCACTCAAGTTACACTTACATGAAATATAATATATGACACATTAATGACATCGATTCTCTTGCATTCTGATAATTCATTTCTTTGGAATGAAGGAGAAATTATATTTAAGAGCAGAAAAAGAGCCAGGGCTTTTTGTAAATTGGAGGCCATTTAGGAAACTTTCAAACAGACAATTCAGTCTACTAACCTGTCTTTTTCAACCTTTAAAAATAAACCCAAAAATAATTTGAAGCACCAAACTGGCTTTAAAAAAAAACAAAACAAAAACAAACACCACATTTATGTTTTCTGGGATTAGAGGATCAAAGCCAGTGAGAGAAGAATACTTAAAATAGGCACAACTTGTACATGACATTAAGACTAATTTAATTTCCTCTCCCTGTCAAATGGTGTGCTTCCAGTATCATAACAAAGTCAGGAAAAGATGTCAAGTTTTCCAAACTTTTTCTGGTTTCTATAATACCTAAAATGACTTTTATATTTTGATAATATTTTTTTTGCTTATATCTGCTAAAAAATTGTGTTCATGTTCTTATCTTCTTGCTGGTATTGTATGAGTTAAAGACAAGACAACACTGCAATAGGATGAATTGTATCTGACATATACATTTGCAATGCAAACATAAAGTTCCAAACTTTATATTTGCCATTAGCTGTTCCCAATTCCACTTAATGTTTTGTCTGTATCCCAGAACACATTCTGGAATTAAGTGGGAATTAAGGGAAATGTAGCACAAGAGAAATTGCAGGTTTTTGCAATTCAAACATGTTCAGTGGTGAATGAGTTTTCAGAGTCTGTCATTTGGCTATTAACAGCAGGGGAGAAAACTTGAAAAGGAATCGAGAGCAGGAATTTTTAGCAAAGGTTTGGGATGGGGGAAAGGAGTGACTGATCAAGAGGGAGGAAAAGTGGTGCAGGATGAGAGTAGCTCCAGCTGTGGGGAAAGGAGGCTTCGGAACAAACACTTTTGGAAGGGGTCAGAGAGATGTACCAGGAGGCTGTCAGGAGAAAGGTGGGAAAGAACAAACCTGTGTCCATGGGGTGAGACTCACATCCTTTGTGGTGTGCAGAGGCACAAGAAAAGTCTGCATGAATCCTGAATTTGGTGAGGCAAGAATATCTTCACATTATAGCTGAAGGCACTTATGGAGCTTACAGAGTATTGTGTTTTTCCCCTTCCTCTGGCTACGTCATCACCTGTACAGGCTTTGTTTGAGCTAAAGAACCTATTAGGAAAATGGGATCAACCTGAAGAAATCAGAGACCAAGGTGGGATCCTCTTTTTTTTTTTTTTTTCCCCTTCTTTTTCTCTCCACTGCAAAGTAAACCAGAACAATACAGGGTGCTAAATAATGCCAAGGGAATAGTCTTCCTCTGTACAGAATGTTCTAGTATTTTTTTTATGTTACTAGTTAAGGGAGATACATCAAAAAACTAGTAACGCAGAATTGGAGGTGCACCAGCCAAGGGTTTTGGGAGGTTTTTAGAACTGGAGACACATTTTAACATCTGCCAAGTAGGAGACAGGGTTTGAAAATACCTTGTGAGCTGATGTTTGCTTTGCTATTTAATTGTCAAAGTCAAAAATACACAGTCCTATACGATGGACCTCTTTTGGGAAATGAAAAATGATGAAAAAGCAACAAGTGCTGGTTAAAGCTCCATTTCCAAGGGGCTCACCCCACAAGATACCATTTTACTTACAGAGGATGGTGTTTGCTGCACTGTCAGAACAAGCCTGGGTTTGGGTGCAATGGCAGGACACCAGTTTGAATATGGTCTCTTTTATAACACATCTGAGATCTATACAGTTTCCTTTAAGCCTCATGTGAAATATTTTGAGGGCTTCAAAGCTTTGTATTTGTATCAGGCAACTGCCCAGCAGCTCAATAACTGGCTGTTATGACTGCTACAAAATACAGTCCTACCAGTGCTGACACCTCCGTTGTGTTCAGTACCCTCTGGTGAGTCTTTGCCTGTATATGTATTTTCATTGTGCTTTAATCATGGAGCCTCAGAGAGGAATTGTTAGTCTAATCAGCTCTCTATCCTTGTACAGCCTGATTAATGCCTGCCAGGGCAGCTTGTTTGTGTTATAGGAAAGATCTTCCTGCTCTGATCTCAGCTGTGGTGTTTTTAGTGCTCCCTGGCTGGTGATAAAAAGGCCAACTGCTGAACAGCTGCATTAACTGCTGTTCCTCACTGATGCTGCTTCAGCAGGCTGTGACAGAGCTGCAGCAACTGCTCTGGTGTCTGCTCTTCCTTCGGGGATGCAGGAAGGTCTGGATGTCCTGATGGGTCCTCAGCCAAGGAGAGAGACCATGTTAGACACAGACTGTGGATACAACATTACCATAGGCAACAATCTTCCTAATTTGTTCTTAATTTGCTTGCAGTATTGGGATCCTCCTGTGTGTCTTCTGGTGTTGTAGCCTCTTCCAGGAGAAATTTGTAACACCAGATTGCTTGGGGTTTTTTTTCTGCACTTGTAAAGACTGGGGAATGTCCTGTCTGGTTGCACAAAGCATTAAGGAAATTGAAGTTCTGCATGAAATCTGTGACTCAATCAGCAGCTCAGGGTGGTGAAACCTGGCTCTGGTTCATGCGGGCTGTCAGAAGGGGTTTTCTGGTGGCAGCAGGGCTCACTCCACCTGTCCCTGCAGCACCTGTCCTCCTGCCCAGCTCCTGTTCTCCCTGGGGAGCTCCAAAGAGCAGCCCCCAGCACCCCACTCCCTGCGTGGGGGTTGTCCTGTGTACCCTGCTACATTTAGCAAGGACCTTTCTGATTTTGGATGAGTCCCCAAGGAACGTCACTGAAAGTAGAGTAGGAGCTGCTCCTAGGTGAAGGCTTAGCAAGGATATTCCATGGTTACCTGGGAAGCTATTCCTGATGTACAGCTCTTTTGGCAGCGAGATACAGGTAAAGGCCATGGTAACATCAAGGAGTTTAGAACGTATGACCAGAAAACAAGGAAAACCTTTGAAGGTCTTGTATTTTTTTATATTTTCTTGCTCTCTTTGTTTCAAATCTCTGTGGTTTAAATGGTACAGCTGTTATGTAAAATTTATGGGAAAAGTGTAACATCAGGCTTCACTGAATCAATTCTTACAGACTGTTTTTTATGGAAAACACTATCAACTGCAGCACTTCCATCACTGTGTACATCAGGCTTAAAGCAAGGACAAAGAATGTTCCCTGATGTATGTCTTTTCTAATCTGATTCCTGTGGATATAAAATAATTTCTTCATTGAAAAAGCTTTTAAACTGGGCTGGTTTGTACTATGTCCATTATTTAGGACCTTACAGGGCAAGGAGGGCAGAAAACATGCTCAGTGGACCTTTGTGAATAATTTCATCATCTTGGAGGGTGGGTCAGCACAGAATTTCTGGGGTCTGTATTTTGCTTTCTGTTTTAAAAAGTCTTCAAGAATCTGGCAAATATATAAACAATTACCAAGATTTCAAAGATTAACTACCCCAGCTGCCTTTTAGAAGAAATACTTTGTCTCAGCAAGTGTTGTCAGTCAGGCGTATCTTTGGTTTAAATTTAAATAGCTCTAAAACACTGAGCTGCCCCTATTTTGTCTAATACAAATGTGGAAGGCTTTAAAGACTGGCCATTGGAGAAATTTCATTTTAATAGAATCCCTTCAATTCCCTTTCTGCCGAGCACTGTGTGTTTTAGGATTGCAGCTCTGGGAGCTCTGCTTAGCAAATGCTGAATGGGATAATGGCTGCATTCAAGTAGTACCATAGCAATGTCAGCTGGTTTGGTTTGCTTTTGTTTGGGGTATTTTTGAGCTACAGGGTGGGATTCATTAGTGATTCTCAAGCATTTCAAGTCCTTTCTGCTTTAGCAGATTTTCCCCCGAGTTGAGGGCTAGGTGGCAGATCTCCTGCAGTACCTCAGTGTGGCTGTGCTGCACCTCTAACTATCGTTACAGAATCTGGTGCTTTACTTCTAAATCATGGTTATTGGAGATCTTTCTCCAGAGGACTGCAGATAACGGCACTTCTGCCTAACTTCAGCTGGAGCTGTTGGACTTCTCTGTGAAAGATGAAGAGTTAAATCAGTCTTTTCCCTTTAAATTACTTGCATTGATTTCTTTTAATTTGGTTCTACCCTGGAGGTTCTATAGGCCTGAGTTGCATGTGCTTATGCTTTCTGTGCCAGAGTCTAAGGGGCTTTAATGAATCTGCTTGGAGTAGTTGCTTTAGAATCCATAATGAGAGATAGTTTAAGTCTGAGAAAAACCTCAAAACTTTGTCCTTGGCATTATTTAGTAGCCAAGAGTAGAAGACCATCACAATATTGTATGCAACACCTTGAAACACTGATTGTTCTACTCCTTAACACCAAGACACTGTAAATGGTGGCTTTTCCCCTTCTGAACACTCATGTTTATAAATCTGCTAAGTTATTTAAATTTGTTATTGAAATAGGAAAAAATGAAGCAAATAAACAAAACCAGAACATTATGTGTTTATAGTTCTCTTTGAAAGGCAAGTTAGTCACTGAGGCAACTGTTTTCTAAAACTAAGTCACTTTCCTCTACTACAAAATACACCAGAGAGTATATTTATGATCTTCCTCCCTACCTCCTCCCTTCATTTGACAACATCTCCTTGTCAGTGAACTTTAAACTTCAATATCTATAGCAAGATAGATAATGCTAATCTTTGTATTTTGATAGTTATGTTCTTACTTATAGAGTTTTTTACTACTTTTGGGAGAAGAACTTTGACACTGTATGCTGTTCTGTACCAGTATATTTTATGCAATAATTGCTTGAGGCAGAATGAAATTAACTGTTCAAATATTTAACTTTGTTTTCTTACTTTGCTTTATAACAGCCAGCCTTGTGTTTTTTCCCTTTGAAAGTTCCTAAAAGACAGAATTGGTCTTTCTCCAAGATTACAAAAGTCAGATGGAGGGATTTACTTTTCCTAGTTGTATCTTCTTGTAGGCAATAGGAAGAGAGGAGCCGAAAATCCTAACCTTTGAGTTCTTGGTGTAAAGAGGAGGATTTGCCTTGCAAAGGACAGCAGGGTTTGACCCCAAGGTTATTTCCTTGTCACATTTTGCAAAGCAGAGCTTTGAATTTCTTGTTCACTACCTTTGCAAAGTGTCTGAGCTGCTCTCTCTGTGAATGTGGTGCAGGGCTAGGGGTGTATTTTCAGAGATCTCTGTCCCTTGCTGGAGCTGGCCAAGCCAGAGGGAGGGAGGGAGAAGCCAACAGTCCCACCAGCTGAACTCTCTGCAGTTAAAGCTCAGAGTGGAGAAGCAGGAGTGTGAATTCTTGGATATTCACTGAGACTTAAGGGAATGAAACCTTGAGAGACCACAACAAGAACTGGTGAGGGGCCATAGCCCTCTTGGTACTGTCTAGGGTCTGTGAGTGCTCAGGCCTGATGGTATGATTCCTTATGAGCTTCTGGTCTGATTCTTGTGAAGCACAAGACTTAGACTCTGTTTTCATAGAGCTTCTCTCTGTTTTGCCTAAATTGACTCCCAAAGGTCTGTTCTTCTATGTCTTTAAACCATTATTCAGTGGGTAAGGAACAGAAGGAAAGTTGCAGTGTCTTTTTAGGCATTTTTGAGAACTGCATTGAATAATTTATTGTTCAGTTGGGATAATACTTCAAGGGAAAGTGGCCTTGGTGTTCCTCAAGAATTTCACATATGTGTGACCTCAGTCGTAGCAGAATCACTGAAACGATGCTGTAACATATAAAATGTGTTATTACCACATAAACTATCTTGTTTCTGAACTTGTCCTTTTTTTGTAGCTTGTGATGAACTCAGGATATATTATGCAGTGCTGCAAAAAAATTGTGTTCCCTGTGCATCACTGGGAAAGAATTATACCTCAGAACTCTCCTTTGTTTTCCATGTGTTGGTATTTGCCAAGATATTCCTCCCCTTCACACAAAACTTTCCACCACAATGAAAGCAAGCATGACAGGCAGCAGTTCCCAAGGCATCCTGCAGGAACTCTCCTTGGGTGTCCCAGAGGGCTGGAGGGTGGAAGAGCCTGTGAATTCATCTTCCACCATTCCTTGGAGGATGGTCAGGGGAAAAGCTGATCCATTTTTTAGTGTATTGAAGTGCTGCTGTCTCAGTCCCATTGGACATATTTGATGAGAACTTGCCTGTCCTCTCCTTTTTATGCAAGGATTGCCTTTTTCTGGGAAGAATGATGCTGTTGATGGCTGACTTGCTGCTGGAACATTAGGAATGTTGTGTTGAATGCTCCATGCCAAATAAGTCTCTTAGATTTTCATAGTTCTCCTGATACTTATTTCTTTTCTGTGTGGGGTGAGCTGGTTTAGAATTCTGCTGTGATAACACACCCTTGTGCTATTGAGACCAAAATCATGTTGCTTTGGGGGAGTTTCTTCTCCACAATTCTCTGGCCATCTTACCAGGTACCAGAAACACCTGACAAAGCAGGTGTTACCAATAAATCCTGAACGATCCATGAAGAACAGTCAGCAAGGAAAGAAATGAGCTAAATAAAAATGGACTATAATGTGCTGCTCACAATAATCTAGACAGAGACACTATTAAATGAAAGTACAAGTTAGTAACACTGTGTTGAAAGCAGCTGTCAAGTGTATAGAAAATATAGTCAGACAGTCATCATCTAGAGTTCCTTAATGTATAACAGACTGAAAACCCACAGTGGAAGACCACAATAACTAATTGACAGCCCACAGGTTGGGCTTTTTTGTTTTGCTGCAGTTTTGCAGAATCTGCAAAAAAATTCCAACATGTTTACTTGTAGAAATTAACATATTTTGGAGTTTAGGTGTTATTAACGATGTGGATTTGTATGAATCTTTTACCACGACCCTTAAATTCTGAACTGGGTCTGCTTGTTGGGCTTTAATGAAATGTCTGAATCGGATCTGTTTCTTGGGTTTTAATGACACTTGTTCAACTGCTGAAAGTGTTACATAAATGTAGCAACCTGGTGTGTATTTAACTCCCCAAATTAACCCCTACAGAGGTATTCTTGGAAGATAAATATCTTTCAGCCTTATTTGAAGTCCCGGTTGCTTTCAAGCAACACTCCTAGTCAACTAGAACAGAGAAAAGAAGGTGTCTTTGTTAAAATCAGACACAGATTTTCAGAACTTCCCATGCTCTGAAGTTTGGCAGTTCTCAAAGGTACCCAAGTAATTATGGTGAATAAATACACAATGATCCATTAGGTGTGCAAATATACACCTGTCCCTGTGGCTGAGGGGACACTTGCACAACTGCCTGGCTATTAATTACATATATTAGGACTTCACACCAGATCTTATCAGTTGGCTCAGGGTTTTCCAGACAGTGCCAGAGGATCTGTGGGGGAATGTGTGTTTTTTTACGAGTGTTCACACTGGGAAAAGATAACTGTGATTCTGTGCAGTTGATAATCAGAGCACATAACATGACTCATATTTATGCATTCAGTGGTGGCTGGGTTAGAGTCATGGAGAAAGCAGACAGGCCAGATGTGACTGCCAGTCTTCCTGACCACAGATTTGTGGGAACATCACAAACTGCTCACTAAAAATTCATTAAATATTTGATAAGTGCTGGAGAAAAGTTTCAAGCATATCCTTCATTGTTAATATTCATTATAAAGGAGATATTTGCAGGCAAACTCCGCATTTAGCAGCATCTCTATTGAATATTTTTTTCTGCAAACTTCTGTGAAACCACATAACTGATGGCAGAACCCAGAATAAGCAGTGTAAGCTTTAAAAATTGTACTTCTGAATGTTTTTGCAGAAGAGATTTCAAACACAGCAAGATGGCAAAACATTTCAGAAGCTCATTGTGATTATTGATATTCATAATTAAGCGGTTTACATATTATTTTAGAAGTGTGCTTGATGCTCCACCAATGGGAGTTCCACCTACAATTTCCAACAAACTTTAAAAAAAGCATGGTTCAGAATCATTCTCATTTGATATTGACAAGGTTTTTTCAAAAAGACTACTTAGCTAAATAAAGTGAGCAGAATGTGACTTGAAAAGCACTTTTTAATAACATATTCCCTCAGTGTTCTCTGCCGGTGCAGACGCTGATGTCATGCAGCACCTTCCTGCAATCAGGTGCAGGTTTTTTTAAGGGAATCCGGTAGTTGTACCATTTAGTGACTAAATTTGTTAATGGCCAGAAGAATGTATGTCTGTACATCAACATTAGCAAAATAACAATTTGTTTTCTTTACCTAAGACAACAAAGTTGGCTTTGATAATGTTATGGATGTCAGATTTAGAGGATAAAAAGCTGCTTTGTTGTATGACATTCATTTTTGTTGCTCTTTCTGCATAGATATTCACATTTTACTCTGTTGTAGCCTTGCAGTGCTCTAAGAGGCCACAGCACAAACAGAACCTGTGCTTGAAAAACTCTTTATCCAACAGAAATATACAAATTTAAAAAAAAAAAAAATTGAAAAATGCCAAACAGCAGATTACTTTCCTTTAGATCTGGACAAGAATTCAAAGCTGTGAAACAACAATGGAAAAGAGTAGAAACATTGCTGTAAAGACAGCAAAGCATCCAATAGTTCTAATGACAAAACATTTGCTTTGCACCTTTACCAGATTCTGTATCACACCAGTATTGGATAAATGTATAAAAGCTCTGTGTAGGACCCCAAAGTTCTTGTTGACGTGGGTTGAAGTGGAGAGGAGGGTGAAAGGAATCTCTGCAATCAAAAAAGAGGGAAACAAAACCTTCTTTTATTCTGCATTTTCAAAGTAAACATAACATGCTTCTGTGAAATATTTGTACTTTGATATTAAAAGAAAATAAGATTCTTGTGGTTGTTTTTGTTTTCCCAATTGTATTGCAGAGCTTTAGGTAAGGTGAATAAGGAAGCATTGCTTTAATAGTGTTGTAGAAAAATGCAGATTTCCTTTCCCATGTCAGACTTAAATATAAGATCTAAAAGTATTGATGCAGAAGAATCTATTCATTTAGTGATAAAAGATATTATTTATTGCTACTTTGCTAGATTCTTTATTTCTGATGGAAACAATTTGCTTTCCCCAGTAAGTGTCAGGAGTCATCAGAGTATTTAGAATGGAGTTTATTTGAGGACTAAAGGGAATGGTGCTCTCAAATGAGAGAGAGTTGAGAGGTGGGAGAAAAACAAATCAGTTTAATGCCATTCAGAACAGGGCCTGACTAATCAGATTGTTGTTCATGGCTCCTTGCTGTTTGGAGGACAGAATAGTATAATTTAGTGAAATATTTGCACTACAATGCTTGCAAATTTGGGGAAATGGAATTTGGATTAAGCCAGGATTATTTTTGATCTTATCCCTGTCTGCTTCTTGTTTTTTCTGGTGAATGTGAGCACTGCCGATGTACGTGCATAAAGAAAATGGCTTATTTTCTTTGAAGTGCCAATAACATTGTCAGGCATTTATCTAAGTAAACACAAAGCAGAATGATTAAGTCAGGGGGAAGCTGAATGCATGAGATACAAATTAATTTTAGCATTGTTTATAATCTGTACACTACACAAAATCCAGAATGCTGAGCGCAGGGGAAAAGTAGTGAGCTGTGTAAAGAATGTCCAAACCAGAGGTGGGAAATTCCGTGTTACGTAAGGAGTTTGGGAAAGAAACCCTGATTTGGGCCAGTAAAACCATTACCAAGGGCATCCTTTACACTGGGATAATGTGGGCAAGTGTGAGGAATGGCATTTCCAATGTTCATTAAGTGCTGAAGAACCCATATCCCAGTGTGGTCGGGGCAGGGAATGTCTTGGGCTTGAGGCTGGCACTGAAATCTCTCCACTGGCTCCAGCATTTTGTTGGCATTACCAATGTATAGTTGTGAAAAAGAAGAAAAGTGAGGAAAAAAACTATTTTTGTGAAGACTGGTAGAATCAGAGAATCACAGACTGGTTTGGGCTGGCAGGGACCTTAAATCTCATCTAATTGCACCCCTCTGCCCTGGGCAGGGATGCCACTCACCAGACCAGGTTGCTCAGAGCGAGCAGCCTGGCCTTGGACATTCCAGGGATGGGGCATCTACAACCTCTTGGGCAACGTGTGCCAGGGCCTCACCACCCTCTGAGTAAAACGTGTCAGCACAGTTGCATTTCAACAATATTTTCGGATTAAAACCCTGGGACCCCTTGGCTTTAGGGCTCCAAGCTCGAGCCTGTTAATCAGAGGGTGCAAAGGAACTTAGAGCAGGCAAGAATGAGCATCCTCTTCATTTTGGAAAGTAAAAGCAGAAATATTCCCATGAACAGACAAAGAACTTTGTGTCCCAAATCTCTCTGAAGCAAAAAAGTAAACAAAAAAGCCAGGCTGTGTTTATGGCAGCAAAGAATGAACACGGAGAAGCCACTGAACTTCAGACTATATTTAAAAAAACCCTTTTAAAATGTCAACTCTTTAATTGCACAATAATATTTTGTTTTATTGAATATCTCATTAAGCTTGTATTAAACTTCACCACATGTGTTAAAGATCTGAGTTGTGTTTGCACATAGGATGGGTACCGCTGTTTTGATACTGCTCTTTATTAAAATAGAAAACCTCTATAAAATGTAATGTGGGGATCTGATTTTAGTTTTATGTGTACACCATTTATTTAAAAACACACAGCAAAAACAATTTACAAAAATAGAGGAGAAAACTTAAATCGCTTCTTCAAGGAGGCATCATCCCATATTTATAGTTTGGTAAACATAACATTAATCAGCTGGAAAATGTTCAGCAAAATATGAACCCATTCTGGGCTCTAGCTCAGAGAAATATATGTAGCAAAATATATCTAGCTGCTGTACTTCAAAAGGGAGTGCAAAGCTGCAGAACCTGTGGGGAAATCAATTTTCTGCGGCATAAATGGCTTGCACAAAATTTTGCGGTGCACCATCTAGATTTATATTTTTTTTTTTTTTTTAAATTTAGCTGGTTGACTTCTGCTCCTCTAGTAAGTATCTGGCCTCCAAAAGCACTCAGGTCGGTCCTCCAGGTGCTGTTGAAATGTTCTTGAAATACTTGTTGGAAAATAAAAACTAAAAACTTGATGCTGTTGAGAGAAATCACACCAAACGCCCGTTTCTCCCTGTCCTGCCTTCGGAAGTTACGGCTCAAGTCTGCCTTCCACCCAAAAGCAGGGAGCAGTGATTTGGGATTCTCCTGCTCCAGGTGGTCGCAGTGAGGTGGCTCCCTGGTGGCACAGCGTGGGCCCGTGCCTGCTTTTGCAGAGAGGTGGCTGATTCCAGCTCCGCAGCGCCAGTGCCGCTCTTTGCTCTGGAGTGTTATCAGACAGCTGGGGTTTCATCAAGTCTTGGTTGAAGGCAGCAGACAGAAACCTGCCTGTGCGTGTTTGTTCTGCTGAGAGCAGTGACAGAATGTGGCCCCAATACAGTTTTTATGATTTTTTAAGAGCTGTCCCTAGAGAATAAGCATGTTATATTCCCCCTTTGATGTGCTGCCCAGGGACTTCAAAGCAAAACTTATACAAAATACATCCTCTTAAAAAGTGCTTTGTTTCTAAATCCCAGTTACAATTGCTTATGTAGTTTTAGGTTGACTTTTTAGATTACATTAGATGTAATTTTAGATTATATTGCTGTTTCTTTGACTGTATTTTGTCTGTACCGCTATAAAGGTGCATTTCTTAGGTAAGCTTTGCTCCTGAAATGAGCAGTGTGAGTGTAGTACGTAATCTATCCTCATTTCATGTGGTGAGACTTTCATATTTGGATCTTTTCAACCGAGTGCCTCCTCCATCACTGCTGAAGCTGGCTGTTTGGAGGAGAGAGGGATGTATTACAATAAGTGATGTGGCTTTACTGGCTTGCAAACACTGTTCAATCTTGTGAAGCAAGATCAGGCTCTCTAATGTGAAATGCATTACTGCTAACACCGGGAGATTCTATTATAATCGTTCTAAAACATATCTTCTGAAAAGTGATGGGGAAAAGTAAACTGTTCAAAGTTTGAAGCAATGGTGAATTGCCATTTTGAAACTTGCAGTATTTTCTGTCACTCTGTTTGTTCTGCCTGTCCCCCCTGATCTGTGTTTAACCTCGGGTCGCTTGCCTGTCGACATGAGAGTCACCGGGCACAAAGCAGTTTTAATAACAAGGGTGCCAATGTAGATTCACTGCACAGGTAGCTTTGAATCTGCAAAAGGGATTCAATTCAAATCTAATCTAATTTTAGAGATTTCGAGTAGAAAATTGTGTGATCTTCAGTAATGCTAATATTGATGTGAATCACTCCTCACATTCATCCTTCCACTTGAGTGCAAAGCAGGTGCAGTGAAACCCAGAAACAAAACACAAGGAAACTGGAAAATGAGAATCCCTGGCCTCAGCTTACATTAGGGCAACTCTGGCTGTGGGTTGGTATTGAACTGTCTCGGTGTCCCTGTTTCCCCACATCCTTTTTTGGGCAGAGATTTGCAGGGGCAGTAGTGAAGGCTTCCCACTGTGCACATCCATGAGCTCCAGGTGCTGGAGAAGAATTGGGACTTCTCTCCTGGGCTGGCCTGATGGGATGCCAAGATGCTTTAGCTGAAGTGATTAATGGCTCCATGTGGCAGACTTCTCCCTCCTGGGTGGAGGGAATAGACTGTCGAGCCAAGGTCTGCACCTCTACTGCTTGGAAGGGCTGCTCTTTGCCGTCCCCTTCCCTTCCTCTTGGGCTCGTGGGATGTGGGCTCGTGTTCCTCCCTGAAGGGCTGGGTACACAGCTTAAGGATGGCTTGAGCAGCAACCAGCTGGGATTGTTAGCAAAGCCCTACTGACTCAGAACCCTTTGTAAACAGCAGAAAACACAGAGGCAGTTAATGTCAAAAACATCTTCTGTGTGTCTTATGTATTTTGGTAATGGCTTTGGCACTGCCAACGACTGAAATAATGCACTGAAATGGCCATTGAAGCAGGATATAGCTGTGTCTACACTGGAGCTTTTGTCAGTATGGAAATGTCAGAAAACATTACATTCAGAGCACAAATTGCAAGTATAGAACTGACAAAGTAAATTTTGAACTGTGTACTCAAGTGTAATGTTTGAAATGAATTCCAAGTTGGCGAGTTGCAACCAATCATGGAACAGAACCAGTGCTCCAAAAACCTGACAGAGCCAATGTTGAAATCTGAATAATTGCAACTACATTTTCATAGTAATTTAAGTGGAAGAAGCATTGGCAGAAATTCATGAATAATTTACATATAAGAATTTAGCACTCTGTGGTGAATAGAAAAATAAATGGCAAATCCAATAAATAAATGATTGTTGTGAATTATTTGCTCTGCTCTGATGTTTGCTAAGAAGTGTCTCTTTTTGGGGAACTTTCTTAAAGTGCTGGATTTGAACTCCTGCTTCTCAGGTAAACGCTGTGCTAAAGCAATAGCAGAAACGTACATATCTGCCAGGGGAAAAAGAAAAACAACAACCCACAAGCAAAACAATAGGAATCTGCAACAGAGGCAGAATGTTTTATGAAGAATACATCTAAAAAGACTTTATTTGCCATGCAGCAGCTGCAATTGCAAAATCTGTAGCCCTAATGAGAAATGTTAGCTGATATATGTAATGATGAGTTATACACTGCAACAGTTTTTAATTAATTATGTATAAAGTTTGAAGATTT
Organism: Acropternis orthonyx; assembly: GCA_035583155.1. NCBI lineage: Eukaryota > Metazoa > Chordata > Aves > Passeriformes > Rhinocryptidae > Acropternis > Acropternis orthonyx. The sequence continues at coordinate 16,852,607 of JAWWEU010000020.1, forward strand.
ATGGAAGAGGTAACATCTGAAAAGAGAAATCCCTAATTCCCTTCTGTGTCTGTGGGAATGTGATATTATTTTAATAAACAAGAAATTAATTTACACAGCACCAGTATTTGTTTCCACATAGAATGGATATTGGGTCTGTTTAAAAAATAGTAATAGAGAAATAGTTTGTCTGGTTTGCCTCACATAGCACTTGAAAGAAGATAAAGAACACTAAATATTTTTACTGTTTGGAAGGTGGTGGGGTTTGAAGGGGGCCCTGATGATTTTGTACTTTTTTGGAAATGTATTAACTCTTTTTTTTTTTTAATGCTGGAAATCTGTTTCTGATGTCAGTCTTAAGCAGTATTACACATCAGTTTGTTGGGGTAATGCCTCATAAATTCACTTTGTGCATGTGTGAGAACAGTTGCTCTTCAGCCCAGCCATTTGTTTAAATTTGAAAATCTGGTGTCTGCCTGGGATGAGCACCTGGTGGTGCCTGGTCCGTGTTGTAAAAATGTTGCCTGGCTGGGAATGGGAATAGAACTGAGGTATTGGAAATTTCTTTGGTGTATTTTATTCCATTCCTAATAACAATCAAATGCACCAGTTTGACTTCTAAAATATTGGTGTCAAGTTATTGTCCATATTCAACATTTGGCTATTCATGTTGGTACTGCTGAATTTTAATTATCCTTATTTAATCCTAAATATCAATTTGTACATCCCTGTCTAATGTTTTCAACACTTTATATATGTGCTTGCCCTTGAGATGAACTTTCTCAGGGAGTTTCTGTGGCTCTGCCTGATTCCCGTAGGTCACATTATGCCTTTTGAGCAAAAGAATTTTCAATACTAGAAGCCAAAACCTATTTCAGTGCAAATAAAACACTGATGGCTTCTGTACAGAGAGGCAATGAAATAAATTTAACATGTCTCTGCCTACCAAAAGCTTTGCCTTTTCTGAGAGTGACAGTCCTTGTGACAGTCTATTGTCAAAAGGTGCTTTTGGGTGGTAGTTAACTTCTGAGTGCGGTTCCAGGTTTCCTCCTAAGCAAGAGTTGGTGCTTGTGTCAAAATGCTGTTCTGGGTGTGCTGATTCAAACCAGCTTTTGAGGAGCAGTGCCCTGCAGACCCATGGAGAGCTGGCAGGTCCTGCACTGAGAGGGCCACAGCTCCTGCACTAGCTCTGGAAAAACGTCTTCACAGAAAGGGTTGTAAAGCATTGGAACAGACTGCTCAGGGAAATAGTGGAGTGGTCAGAAACATGTGGATATGGCACCTGAGGACAGGGTTTAATGGTGAGCATGGTGGTGGTGCTGCGTTGGAAGTTGCACTTGATGATCTTCAAGGTAGTTTCCAACCTCAACAATTCCATGATTTTATGGAATTGACTGGTTGTGTGACCTCAAATGAGCAATTTACAGTTACAGAGCCTGGAACTCCCAACATGTTAAGGCAGATAAAAGTTCTTTTATTTTCCATGGCTACCAAGGAGGGTTTTCTACACACTTCAAAAGGGAGAGAAATGCAGAGTCTCCCCCTGGAACATCAAGTGAATGCAGCAGTAAAATAAGGTTTACTCCCTGAAGGTTTGGAAAACCGGAGGAGGAATGTAGGATTGGGAAGCAGCTCCTGAAAGGCAACCAGGTTGAGCAGTTTAATTAATTATCACTTACTGTAGGAGCCTTCTGTGGAAAGACAGTGTCAGCAGGACAGCAGGGAGGGGGCAGGCGTGAGTTATAAACCATGGCAAGAGAAACATTCCTTGATGAACTGAGCAGGTTCATCCTTGGTGCTTGTTTGATAATGTGCTCCCGAGGTGGGAGCCGTGTGGAGGAGCCTGGAGGCTGAGGGTGCAAACAGCACAAAGGCTTGGTCTGCAAGGACAGGCACAGTTGTGGGGGAGTGTAAAGAGGCTGTATTTTATTTCTTGATGGCTTGTCATGATTAGCCATACAATATAACTTCCACTAAGCTAGGGCTGTTGGGCTCCAATTCCTTCTGGAAGGAAATGTTCCTATGTTGGAACTGGGATACATCTAAGCTGACTGTTCCATGGGTAGGAAATGGCTGGTAGGGCTGTGCTGGTTTTGCCAGTTCAGGATCCAGCTCTCTGTAATTTACTCTTCTGTGAAAGCTTCCCTGGTGAAGAATGTTCTCATTCCAGACTTGTCTCTGGCAGAACCTCAAAACATTAATGGCTATCTATCACGGCTGTAATGAAATCTGGTTTTGTTCCGCTTTGAAAGGAAATTTTGATGAAGAGATCAGCAAAATAAAAGGTCTTGGAGGTGATGATTAAGAATGGCTTTCCAAAAATTATACAAGATGAAAAACTTTAAAGTATAATGGTAGCAGTGCACCTATACCACTCTGCATTTCGGTACAATAGCAGCCACTGCCTCTGCAATAATAAATATCATCAGTTTCCAGACAGCAGGACTTTGTAATAATAGAGTATTTATGCAAAACACTGAGGGGAAAGAGAAGGGGAGGGAGGGAATGAAAGTTGTCTATCAGGCTGAATACACACAAAGCCTTTGGTACTTGAAAACTAATTTTATTTTTAGTTAATATTCATTGATGCAAGTTCTAGTCTATTGTTAAATGATTCTAGTGAATAATTACATCCATCACTTTGAAATGTTTAAGACAAGTGTGGAGTAGTAAAACCAATCTTTTGGATTGGAATCATCACCAAAGTTGCGTTGTGGGAATGTTGACACTGCAGTTTGATCGTGTTCTCGGAGTCTGCAGGGCTCGGCATGTTCCCAGAAGTGCCTCTGTGCATTCTCTTTCCATGCATTATCTAACCAGCCTCCTTTTCATGGGAGCCATAAGACAGTGTATGGCATTTTTGTATTCTCATTTCCTCAGAATCTGTCAGCTTTGGAATGTGATCCATCTGTGGATGAGTGAATGGCAACTGTTTATTCCAGAATAAAGCATGTGCTAAAATGCAAACATACAGCCTACAGAAGCCCTGAGCTAAGTTTAATTAGCTGTGGAGTTCATTTAAGCTTCAAACTCCCAAGTTAACTCACTTGTCAGCAGAGTTTATAATATATTTCTTGCTAGATGCATGCTAGACAGGGGAGCTGATGATATTATATTTGTTGCTAGGTGATGAATTCTGATAACCTTTCTGTTCCGGAATATATAAATGTCTCACTTTCACTCTCTGGTATAGCATAATTATTTATTTACACCTCAGCTCCTGGTTGAAACTACTACAAAGTTGCTAAGCAGCCATGTGTATAAATATATAACATCGTGTCACTTGGAAACTTTCGGCATATCATGTTTACTAAATGAATTCTCTGTTTGTCACCATTGTAGCCATTAGCAGAGTGGAGCACAATGAGGTATAGCAGTGTTCAGAGGGACAGTGCTTATTTGTCACAAGAGAATAATGCTTTGCAAGGGGACACGAGACGGAAAAATACACAGACTCAGTGGTTTGGGGGAGTTGTAATTTATTCTCTTTTTAATGGCTTTGTAACCAGAAGCAAAGGAAGGACTGACTGATTATTATCTTACCTCTTTAAGCTTCATAAACATTATAATCATTATAGTTATTCTAATGTGAAAGAAAAGAGACACTTATTCAAACAGATGTGCTGAGGTTTCTGCATTGTAATGCTGCAAAGTCAGGTGAGAGTGTAGCAAATCTATATGACTAATCCTCAGTGCAGTCATCAGAGCATGTGCAATTAGTGGTGCCTTTACCAGGCCTAAGGAGAGGTAAGGGAAGATGAGAAATCTTGTTTTTTAACTCTACTTGGAAAAATGAAAGCAGTAATTATAAAAAAGAAACTGAGTGGATGTAGATCTGCCACTGAACAACTGGCAAATTTTGTTGTGTTGGTAACTATGATGGCAGATGGAATTCATGTCATTTTAGTAATAACTGTGATTTATTAAATCTAAGAGAATACGTGGTAATAAAATTCTAGCTACAATACTCACTTGGTTTTTCATATATAATTACTGTGTGACAGGGCCAGCATGTTGTCTGATCTGTCCAGTGCAATCACCATATGAAAACAAGTATGACAGTAATAAGAAGTCATATAAAATTATATTACTTAACAGAAATCTTACTCACTAGGAGCATTCTGGTGTCTTTAATCTCCACACTAGGGATGTTCTATTCTCATTTTTCAGGTATTGCTTTGTTTTTTGCAGACCCCGTTTTAGGTGTTCATATCTGGGAAGTTGGCCCAGCTGGCTTTTCACTGCACTCTTTTGTTGACTGTGGTGTTCAATACAAGAAAAGAATCTATTAATTGGTCACAGTTTGTGTGGAAACTGTCTGCTATGGCCTGATCCATGTTCCTGAAGCTGGCAAAAAGGCTAGGAATCAAGCACTGCGTTGATCCCAGTCTTAGCTTGTGGTTCCAGTCAGGCAAGCTGTAGGTGGGTTGAAAACCAGACAGCAGCAAATGGCACCACAGCAGAGTGTCTGTTTGACGTACAGACCATGCCAAGTAATTGACAAAAATTCTCATTGTCATTTGTTTCCTGTACAATACTACTTGTTTAAACTTGAGCACATGTAGCAACGACACCCAGTTAAGCAGCAAACAGTGTCAGCAAACAGAATTGCAGTGTCACCTGGATCATCAAATAATCATTATTGTGCTGTGCGTGTTTTCTGTTGGTTTTTCGGTTTTCTTTTTTTCATTGTTCCGTAGTTATTAAAAGAGGCAGAAACTTCAGTAGCCTGATATTCCTTCCTTGGTTTATCTATATAAACAAATTTCAGGTTGCATATAAATGATCCTGACTGGCAGAATATACTTTCCCTCAGGTCAGTTCTTCTGTGGAAGATGCCAAAGCCTGTCTTTCTTTAAAGTATAAAAGCCTGTGTTTGATGTGAATAGAAAGTGTTCTGGGAATGACTGTGCAGAGCAAGATTACATGGTGCAATTTTAATTACATTGTTCTCAGCAGTGCAACTTGTCTGATCTTAGTGTGCGAGTCAAAACTCAAACCAAGCTTATTTGGTTCTGTAACTGTTAGTCAAGCACTGATACTGTTTGAAAGAGATGAGAGTAAGTTAGCAAGTTTAAAACCCAGCAGAGTTTGGAGAGGTGGCTCTCGTACTTATTCTCAGGAGTTTTGTACTTTAGCAAGCTGCAGTCAAGCAGCTTAGAGAATGATCTGTGTGCTGGAATTGGCCTGTTGATTGAGTAAAACAAAAACTTAATTACCAACTCATTTTGCAAAATTAAATGCAATTTAGATTTTGAAGGCATTCTGAAAAGCTATTCATAAACTGTGTCCAAGGGCTATATTTTAATAACCTGATTTTTAGAATAATGGCTGAAAAGGATTGTAGGTCTGTTATTTGTGCATTTATCAGATGTGTCTGTAGAAATCAGTCCTATACTGATAGCTCTTAAAAAATGGTTGAGAGAACTCACTTGAAAGAACTGGGTAAAACCACTAAGAGCAACTGTTGTTTCTCTGTCAGGTTCATTGATGGAGAAGAGAAGAAACCAAAAGATTTCCCCTGAAAATGAAAGGAACCTTGTTTCAGTTTTTCACTGGGCAAGTTGAGCAATGTACAGAATCAATGGTTTGAGCAGATTTTCAGGCATGGCAGTACTCATTCAGCAGCTGGGAAAATAGGCCAAGAACCTACAGTACCCATTCTGAAAGGGAAATATTGCACAGTGGATTTATTACTCACTCTCATTTCCTTTTACGTGCTGTAAAGGATACGTCATTCTCTATTTCTGAAACAAACTCCTTCCTCTGAGTGTTCTCTGGAAATGAGTTGCACATGGCACAATGTGAAAGCTTCATTCCTGGGGGTACGCTTTAAGAAAACATTATTGCACATTGGGGCAGTTTTTATAATTATTATTATCATCCCAGAAGAAGGGCAGCTGTGTGCAGATGCCCGTGGATTTGGGATTTTTAACATTTCCTAGCAGGTACTGCCCAATAGTTTGGTTCTTAGGAGAGTGTTGGGTAAGCAGCCTGCAGAATTACAGATGAGTTGTCACACCAGGGGAAAGCAGGACCCAGGACTGAGGAGGTGGAGGCAATATTGCCTCGCACAGTACCTGTGGGTAATGTGCAAAAAGCACTTTGTAGTGATAGCTTATTTAATGAAAAGCTCCTGCACTTTGACTTCTTGTCTCCATGTACTGCTAGAGCAAGGGAGATATCTCAAGCAATATTTCTTCTCCCATCTCTGATAAAAGCAAGTGTATAAGTGTGTGAGTTGCTGCCTTGGATTTGGGATAGAACAAAAGATATTTGTTACAGTAGTAATTTCTTCTTGCAGCCTCAAATCACTGAGTTATTTGAACTTCCCACTGGAGGAGCAGACAAAGTATCTATTCCTACAGTGAGGCCCCATATTTAATTTTTATAATTTACTTGTCTTTTTTACTAATGGTCAGACTTCAAGCTAATGGAAATTTGTTCATAACAGTGAATCTTCTATTCATCTAATAATATAATTTCTTTTAGATTAACTTAAGACGCATTTAAAAATTAAGTTAGTTTAGTATTGACAGAAGCTTGTGCCATTGAAAAACAACAAAAAGGAAAAAAGAAGTTATGACATCACATTAAGAAATGACAGATCACTGTAATTATAACAAACCCATCTTTAAGACAAACAGTTTTAATTGTGAACTTGAGGAAAAATATCCCCACGACCTTTGACTAATTGTCTAGTTAATGGAAAACCCTTACTAAATAAATTTGTGTCTCTGGAGGCATTTGAAACAAATCCTGATATAAATAAGGTACTTTCTGTGCTGGTTGCACTGTAGTTGTTTCCTTTGAGTGATTGCTTGTTGCTACTTTTTGACATCAGCTGATAGCATTTTATTTATATAGTTAAATCTCCTGGGACATTGTTTTTGCCCCTGAATGCAACCTCAACTGATTAGTTTTCAATAAATTACATATATCAAGAAATTTGATTCTGTTAGCACTTAAGGTGACTGCTCAAACATCAGATACATGCTTGTGCAGAAGGCAAGAAAATTCATGGTCAGTAGTATACTGCCTCTTCAAGCTTTATTCAGGCAACAGTCCAATGAAATTATCCATTATATCCCTCTGGGAATTCTTGTGCAAACCCAGACTTCTGTCTCATCTCCCCCCACTATAGGGTACAATTAATTTCGTATCGACAAGCTTCTCACAGCAATCTGCAGAGCCACAAACATATTGAATGCATTTGAATGCCTTTGATTCTGTCTGCTTGTGTCTCAGAGCCAGCCAGTGAAGATTTTGTAAGAATCTCAACTTAATTTCATCTTGTGTTCTCCTGAGGTTCTGAGCAAAATGTTATGTAAATCTGCTAAAATGGAATATTATCGATCATTTACATTGCAATGGGAAACCCTTTCCCTGTAACTAACAAAGTCAAAAAGAGTCTTTTCTGCATATTGCTGCTGGGTCTGGGGTCACTTGGGCTGCTCAGAATGAATGCAGCATTGACAGTGAAATGTCGTGTTCCTCCACAGAAGCGGCAGCTCCTTTGAGGCTGCAGCTCCACAAATGTACTATCAGTATGTGTTGTGTCCTCTGCATTTACAAAGAGGCAACAGCTCCAGTCAAACTGAACTGGGTGTTGTGCTCAGAAGATAAATGACTGATACAACATCTAAAGTTTTGATTTTTATACTCCTTCTTCAGACACACTCACTGATATCCTATTTTTGTTGAAATTGTAATTCTTCTCTAGGGTTTAGAACAGGAACTACAGCATTGCCATGTCTTATAATGCAGCCACTGACCCAGGAGAGCAGTCAATAACACATCTATGCTGTAATGAATAAGTCAAGATAACTTTCCACTGAGAACAGCTCATTACAACTCCTTCCACTTGATTAGATTTTTGCCCTAAATAAGACAATGGGCAGCAAAATGATGTGTGAAGGTATCCTGCAATGTGAGCTGGTGAAATCTGCTGGAGGGAGGAGGGAAGCCTTCACTTTTGATTGAAGGGTTTGTATTTTCCTGTAATTTCAAGCAGCCAGAGACAGCTTATGGAGCCCTGTTGGTAGAATAAATTTGTTGAAGAGCACGAGATGCCACTGAGGGATCTTCCTTTCTAGGAAAAAGGAAAAAGGGAGCATGGTGGGAAAAGGCAAGGAGAAGCCCATGAGGAAAAAGGCAGGCATCCTAGAGCTGGTGCTGATGAAGCTCACATCACACTCTGTGCAAATACTCACTGGAGTTCCAGACAACAACCCCAACGCTGCAGGGCAAAGACATTTTGCTTCAGAACTGGGCTCATACAAGTTATGATGCTTCTGGTTTTAAGGCAGGGCCTTCCCACTCTAGTTCAGGGTACCTGATGTGATACTGATATCTGGACAAGTAGTGTTGTGATGTGCCAGGAGAAGAGAGGCAGATCATGGTGAGATGTTAAAAGATGCCAAAGGGCAGTGTTGAGTATGGAAGGTGAGGAGAGAGGCAGAGCAGAGAATTGGTGATGTGGATCTTCAGTGGGGAGGGAATCCCTTGTTCTGGAATGACACCATAAGCATCACACAAAGGCAGAGGGAACCTTCAGTCAGGCATCACTGATTGCTCAGGTGATCTGTGCCACACAGTTTCAAGTTATTAGCAATTTCCCAGCTCTGCTAGAGCTGTTGGTGGTAGAGAGGAGATGCAGGAGAGAGATCAATGTGATTCTTCTGGTAAAAACATCATACCTTCCAGCTGCAGTGGTTTCTGGGTGAAATCCCTTGTCTTCAACTACAGGAAGCTTATCTGTTGTCTGTGTTTTATACTTGAGGTGAATTTTGACAGCACAGAGAAGACTGTGACTATTAATAGGTCCCATTTCTCCCATGGAAAGGGTGTTCTCCAAGGGGCAGATGTGCACACCCCCAGTGCCTGCCGCATGAACTGCTGGCCTGATTTTTGCATTTTAACAGGCTCTGCTCAAATCTCATTGCCACACATAAATCATATGGGGATGTATGCTAGTTTAGGTAATCAGTTTATTTTTGTAGACTTTATAAGTGTGTGCAAGGATGAAGTCTGTTGTTTAGTACTTGTTCTTCCAAAGAAGTTGAATATAAATGTGTGTTTGTCTTATTTCTTTTTATGTTTTGATGAACATTGTACTGCTGCTCATGTTTCCTCAGTTTTTGACTATGTGGATGCTAAATAAGTCATCACTGTAATTTACTTCAGGGGCACATAAAGAAATTGTATAAACAAAAGAAAATCATAAAAGTGCAGTGGGAGATAATAACCTACTGTTGCTTGTTGGATTTCTGTAGCAATTCTACTGCAGAGCTTGAATTTAGCATTTAGCTGTTTAAAAGCCTTCAAAAAGCATTTTCATAAAACTCGTTTTGCTCATTTTGTTAAATGTTCAATAAAAGTATTTTGTGTGTAAAAATATATTTTAGTCAAGCTGTACCTTTTCTAAGCCATAAACGCATTATTTCTATGATATGAAATAATGACAATTTCATATCTTTAGGAGCAACCTGTCTTGACTGGTGACAGTGTCTTGTCCTCACGTTAGTCTGTTCCCAAAAGTGTCATGGGCCAGTGCTTTTCTCTTTCTATTCTTTTTCCTTCTGCTGTTCAGGTATTTTTGCAGAAAAACAGCGGAAACACGCTGGCTGTGGGCTCCCCGCCAGAACTCATGTTCCAGAGGTGATTTTGAAGGCATCACAAAGGCAGAGAAAGAAGCTGTTTCTCCTGGTGGACAGTACTGTTGGCTTTAAACACAGGATTTCTTTTGTTTCTCGGCTCCTATGTTGTTAATTGTCTTGACAGTTTCCTCTCTTGTTCCTGGGTGGGTTTAAGTTGCCCAGATGTGTTGGTTCCAGGTAAATGTCATCCTCTCCACGGGAAAATTCAGGTCTAGAAGACTCAGAGCACTTTGCATTTCTGCAGCGTGTGTTGAGCTGCCGAGAGTCCTGTGCCAGAGCCAGGCGATGAACATCCATCCCGTGGGGCCTCTTCCACCTCCCCACGGCTCTCCTGCAGTTTGCACGCAGCGTTGGTGTTTATTGCTAGCGAGAGCCTCTCTAGATCATGGCACTTTATGAATTTTTATATACAACAACAGCACTCAGAATCATTTCCATTTGCTTCAGCCATCACTTCTCTCTCTTTGTAGTTAATGAAGCTCAGCCTCACCAGTTTCCATCTAACTCCTCTATTTTGCTAATGTTGTTGAGCAGGGAGGACTTTTGAGCAGAGCTGACAAATCCCTGCTGGGCTGGGAAGTTGAGTTGCCTTTGTGCAGCTGTAAAGTGCTTTTCTTGCATCTCTAGACCTCTCACAGATATAGCTTCTGACTTGTGGTTCCAATACCATCTGAAGTTATTTGCTGGAAAGAATAAGAATAAATACACTGGATAATAATTGTTTGATCTGTGATTCCCACTGACTTGAGCAAGGCTAAGTTGTATTTACAGATTACTTGATAGAGTCATTAAGGCTGTATTTTCAATGTGAAATTTCCTCACAGAGGAGCCATTTTGTTGCTAGTTATGATCAGCTAACAGAAAAATGTGAATACCTGTACATAGAGATATACTGAGTAAATTTTGGTGTGCTTATAGATAAATATGTATCTTTATTTATTCAGAATACTTCTGTAGAGATTTCATCAGGGAGAAAATTACAGATTCTATATTTCTGTTCAAAACAAATTAAACTTTTAAAAATTAAACTCATAAAATAAATTACTTTGGAAGAGGAATATACATGCTTTTGAATACAAATCTATTTCAGCTAACCTTCTTTTTATATAGTTTACAAGAAATGCAACTGCTAACCTTTCAGTATTTCAAAATTGTATTCTTTAAACATCTGTGGTTCATTATCACAAATATCACAGTTGTGTAGAAACCTCACATATTATAACAGTGAGAATTGGATGCACTGAAAGGATGAACCCCAGGAAGTTGAGTTTTCTTGCTGAGATCTGTAAAGGTCAATATTTCCAATCACAGCTTCGGTTTTCCATCATTACAGTGATGGACTTGGGATCTTGCACAAGAGTCCTTTTTTTCCAGCAGGTCTTTTTGATGATAATAAGCTCAAAGTCAGTATTAAAGCCTTGGGATGTATGCAGGTATTACTAATAATGAATATAGATTGGTGGACAGAAATATTTTGTACAATTCACATGTGAATGAGCTTTTTTACAGAAAGGAGTAAAAGTCTAAGATCAGAGACTGAGAAATGAACAGAGGGCGATGAGTGACACTCATGTTGTTTTTCACTGGGAGCTGCTTGGCAGTATTTTCATTTTGCTTGCATGGAGTTTTGGAGCCTGTCTCATACCATGTGGCATATTAGGCACAATAAAGATGTTCATTTGGCAGCTGGAGCACAACTAGGAACATCAAAAAAGTCATATATGTGTCGATAGATGAAGAACTCCATCTCCATATAAATAAATATTAGATCACTGTTTTAATTGCCCATTGAATTCTTGTCAATGAGACAATCACCAGTCATGTCTGGTATAGCATTACTAATGTTTTATTTTGGGGCTAGAACTGAACTGTTGCTATTATTCATTTTTTTGCAGTTTTGTAGCACCTTGAGTGTCAAACATGAATAATTTTATTGCAAGTGCTGTACAGACAGAACAAACAAGTGGCCTTTGCTCTGAAGAGTTTACAATCCAGTTAAATCCTTAAGCTCTAACACGAGTGTACAGGAGCTCTCCATGAACCTTGGCAGACTCCTTAGAGCGTGTGCTATCCATCCAGCTGACAGAGAATTGGGGAACTATTCTTTTTTTTTTTTTTTTTTTTTTTTTTTTTTTTTTTTTTTTGGTGTCTGTGGATTGTTTAAATATTAATCTGAAAAAATCCTATTAGAAGAACTCTTTGTAACAGGATGCTTTATTTCTGAAAAGAGATATTCCACACCTTCTTCTTGAAGCCTGGTGCTTCTGGTCATTTAGGTTGTTTTTCAGCAGAACAGTGAGCTGTTTCCTGTTTTCCTGTGTGGGCTTGTTCATCTTGTACTCAGAAGTTCTCTGTTCCATGTCCAAATTTACTCCAGCCTTGGGAGAGAGTTCAGTGTCCAGGACTCAGATGAATAAGCTGTGCATTAAGACACAGTGAATAGTTCACTGCTTTGTAATTTTTCTTTTCTTGAATGACTCCACAATTATAGGCCTAATATAGACCTGAAAGGACAAGGGCAATTAATTAAATCTAGAACTTTTTTGTGTGGAAAAGACTTTAGGTGTCACTTAGTCCATCCTCTTGGTTTGAAGATGGATCAGGTACTGAGAGTGGTGGTGAGTTATTTTGGATTAAGCTGGTATTTGATTGAACTCATGTTAAAACACTGCAATGGCAAATATTCAGCATATCCTCAGTACCCTCTTTTAATGATTAGATGGAAACCTTTCTTCAATGTTCACCTAAAGCTTCCCATTACTAATATCCACACACTTCTGTCTAGTTCCTTGTTACACTGGTTAGTACTTGGAGGACATAAGGAGTAGTTAATTAATCACACTTTGTGGTGTACGTAGAGATTTGTACGCAGGCTTTATGTACAAAGCAAGATTATTTTTTTCACCATAGAATGAGAATTAAAAATCCTATTTACCCTATATTTAATGGGCTGTGTTTTTTTAGTAATGTACAGTTTGTTCAAGGGACAGGCGTAGTGCTGCAGATGGAAACCTGAGTGAGCTGATGAAGCTGAAACTCAGATCTCTGCCGAGTGCCTGGCAGGGCAGGTAAGTGCGGTCAGTACCAGGGTCAGCTCCTTGGCTGTGTAGCTGCTACTGCAGCCTGCTAGGGGCAGCTCAAGTACTGTAAATTTGGGGTATTTGCCTTAGCTTTTCCCCAGAAAGCACAGGAGTTTAAGGAAGCAAACATTCCCAGTGAGGGGCATTGTGAGAATGGCAGGGAATGCAATGCAATCCCATGTGTTGTTCCCTGGTTAGCCCAGTCCACGAGACAACATCATTCTGATAGAGTTCACATTTGCTCCTAACTTCTGATTATGGATTTTTATCTAAGGCTTAAGTTCTCTTCATCTCTCTTAAGAATTGGCTTCAGTCTCATCCCTGTTGGTTTTTAGGCCAAAAATTCTTCAGTGTTCTCTATCCTTATGATCACTTCATCTCCTTCCACCCACTTCTAATTTCTCTCCTACATATCAGTACTTTTCAGAGCCTTTTTGTTTTCTTTCCTTCTCCTTGCTATTAACCTCATCAGATAGTCTCGTCTCTGTGGTAGAACTGGGAATTGAAAGCATCAGTGGTTTTGGATGCGGTGTGGTAAGAGAAGTTTCCCACTTTCAAGCAACTCTGCTTCTGCCCTTGTTGGAAAAAGCTGCAGGTTTTCATAACTAAAGATCAATAGGTGAGCAAAATATAAAAGGCCTAAAAGTGTTAAATTCCAAGTTCCAAGGGAATTTAGAATTTAAATTCAAGTACTCCTGATTCCATGTGTCAGATCTTTACGTGGTCTTTGAATTCACTCAGGGGATGCAGATGTCAGGGAGGCAGGAATCTCAAGATTTGAGAACACTGAGCAGTGAGGTGGGAAAAGTGAACTCCCAAACAGGATCTCCCTCCTTCTGAAATACAACATAGTGTGTCCTTGTTTTGAGAGGGACCTGCAGTGTTTGGCTGGGTGATGCTACAGCTCTGAACTATGACATTTGGTTTTAAGGGATTATTTTATTATAGTTTTGTTCAGCTTTTTAAATTTATGTTTGGGTTTTTTTTATTATTTTTAATCCTGGTATCATTTCTCAGAGAGCGATGTCAAATTTTTCCAGCTGTAAGCTATTAATAGATTATTATTAGATCACTAACTTTTGACTATGAGAAGCACATATTTATTCATAGAATCATAGAATGGCTTGGATTGGAAGTGACCTTAAAGATCATATAATTCCAATCCCCTGCAATGGGCAGGGATGCCACCAACACCACAAGTTATTATTTGAGTGGGGTTTGGTTTTTTGGGTTTTCTTTTAAGAGAATAAAAGAATAAGTGAAACACTTGTAATTCATAATGTTCAATCTATGCGGGGTATAGGGATACATAGTGTGCGTAGCTATACAGCCCTGGAGAGCACTGTGGGCACCAGCACGGGCTGAACACTCCGCAGTTGTTTTCAACTGGTGCTGCTCCCCAGTTCAGTGGCTTTTCCTGCCTGGTTCTGCTGCAGTGCAAGACTCTGCGAGCAGGAGTCTGCCACATGACAGCCCGAGATAGGTTTGTCTGGAGGGATTGGAGTATCTGAGGGGAAAGAGCTTTTTGTTTCTTTTTTTTTTTTTTTTTTTTTTAAATTTATAATCCCCCTTGCTTTCAGCAAAATTCAGTGAAACAGCAAATGGGCTGATGAAATCCTGGTTTGCAGTCTCATTGTGAATCCAAGGATAGCTCTCTCGCCCTCAAGTAAAGCAGAAGGAACTGGGAGCAGTTTTTAGTTAAAAACATGTAATCGAGTTTAAGCCTTGTGCAGCAGCAGATCCTTCAGGTGTTGGGGGGAATTTTTGTGGGAAGACTGTGGCGAATATCACAGAGCTTGGATTGTCATTGGGAAGAGGACGGTCCAGTGTGAATTCACAGAGTCACAACTTTGTTCTTGCCAAACCCCACCTCAGCTGCTGCCGCCTCTGTGGGCATGTGGGGCATGAGGGAACTGTGGGGACTCACGGAGGGGGCTGTGGGGACTCACGGAGGGGCTGTGGGGACTCACTGAGGGGCTGTGGGGACTCACTGAGGGGCTGTGGGATCTCACTGAGGGGCTGTGGGATCTCATGGAGGGGGCTGTGGGGACTCACTGAGGGGCTGTGGGATCTCACTGAGGGGCTGTGGGGACTCACTGAGGGGCTGTGGGGACTCACTGAGGGGCTGT
>JAWWEU010000020.1:16867553-16892689 GCA_035583155.1 Acropternis orthonyx
GGGACTCACTGAGAGGCTGTGGGATCTCACTGAGGGGCTGTGGGGACTCACTGAGGGGGCTGTGGGGACTCACTTAGGGGGCTGTGGGGACTCACTGAGAGGCTGTGGGATCTCACTGAGGGGCTGTGGGGACTCACTGAGAGGCTGTGGAGTGTCACTGAGGGGGCTGTGGGGACTCACTGAGGGGCTGTGGGGACTCACTGAGGGGGCTGTGGGGACTCACTGAGAGGCTGTGGGGACTCACTGAGGGGCTGTGGGGACTCACTGAGGGGGCTGTGGGGACTCACTGAGAGGCTGTGGAGTGTCACTGAGGGGGCTGTGGGGATTCACTGAGGGGCTGTGGGATCTCACTGAGGGGCTGTGGAGTGTCACTGAGGGGGCTGTGGGGTCTCATGAGGGGAGGTCAGGGCTGTCCCCAGCGCCGGGCAGAGCTGAGCCCTCAGTGCCACTGGAGCTGCCCTCAGCGCCAGCGGGTTTGGGAAAGGGGCACAACAATTCCCGAGGGTGAGGGGGAAAGTGTGAGCTGTGAGCCCCAGGGGGATGAGGATGATAAGGAGGACCAGAGGAATGACTACAGGTGCGGAGCAGGTGGGTCTGTCCTGAGGGAGCCATGGAGGGAACGGGGGCTGGAGCAGGGGAGGTGTGAGGAGGAGGAGGAGGAGGGAGCTGCAGAGAGGGGCCCTTGGGGACAAACTGTGTCCCCTGCTCCCCGTGTCCCCACACTGCTCTGGGAGAGGAGCCCCTGGAGCTGGGAATGTCATTGTGACACTGAACCTGGGGAAAAAGGATGGGGTGGGACAACAGTGTGGTTTTAGCTTTATTTTGTGCTCACTGCCCATATCTATTTTCCTGGTTTGGGTTCAGCCCCAGGCCAACCCTCCCCCGCCATTTTGGCAAACAGTCCCACATCTCCTTCTGTGCTTCATTCTGAACTTTGGGTGTTGGAGGCTTTTGCATTGTTTAATTTTAAATTTAACCTTTCTTGTCAATATTTGCCAGAAAAATTAAGCTGTATTCGAATTCCAGAGCTAGCAATGGTTCTTTTTTGCCTGTGGCGCTCTGCTTTGGGATTCAATCTCAGTGAATGCCCAGAAAGGAAGCATCGTCTGGAGGTCCTTGGGCAGCCCTGTCTTCAAGTTGCTGTGTCTGGAAATAGAATTTGCTCCAGAGGATTCCTGTGCATTTCTGAGGAGTGTGGAGTGGTCATCTACTATGGGACTGTGCCTGTGCTTTAAGACCACCTAGAGAGATTACATAGTCAGGAAGATTTTAAGTATTGGCCAGGCTGTGAGAGACTGGGTTACTTTTCTTCCTTTAAAAACAATGATTCAATACAAGAAGTCTATACAGTGACTTTAAACAATTATGTGAAGTCTTTTCTTTTCAGTAAAACTCCATTGGTTTTGATTTTCTGTAGCCAGTATCCCTGTCTGTAGTCTTTTCTGGAAGTGTAATGCAGTTTTTAAAGGTGAAATAGAAATGAAATGTAAAATCAAAACAGGGGGACCATACAGGTAAGTGAAAAGTCTGCAGCAGCAGTACCTCAAGGAGCAGGGAGGGAATACAGAACAGACTGTCTGCAGGAGAACCTTTCACATTCAAATATATTGTTCAGATGTTAAAACCTGAAAAGTTGAGTTAGGAATTGCAAGCTTGTGGTGAAGATCTCTTATCATATAGCTGGTAGTTACAACACTAATATTTTATCCTGCATTTTGTGCAAAGTGAATTTACTGGACTCAGAAGGACTTTGAGGCAAAGTCTCAAATCTCTGTGCTTTAGAGACCATTTTCTCTTTATGCCAACATTCCTATATATTTCAAATCTTTCATGGAAAGAGAAACAGAATTATTGACAGTTATTGTTTGATTAAAGGTACTCATAATTCTTAGATGTACTGATAGTGCAGCTCATGTACAGAGTGACAGTTCTGGTAGTTAGGAAGAAATGTTATAGTTAGTTTTTTTTCTAGTATGTAACATTTTTGTAGAAGACTGAGGTTGAATATTTGTAAATATTCAATCCTAAGCATAAATATGTACTCAATATCTGAAACCCCTTTGCCAGCAGAAGAGCCTCTAGAGGTCCTGGGCTCTGATGAGGAGGATAACAATGTCTCTATTGCTGCTGCTCAGTTTGTGGAACTAGGTGTGCATTTGATTGATCACAAAAGGTTCACTTTCAAAGTCTTTTGTTTATGTCCTGCCTCTCCAGTTAGCATGGTCAAACTTCTTCATCCTTCTGAAAGTGCATATTCATAAGATTTGTTTATGAATTAAAGTCACACAAATATAAAACTTTTTTGAAGGTTTTTTCCCTTAGACTGAGAGACATTTCTTCCCAAAATCTGTAGATTTCATCATAACATGAAGATATTTGAAGTCTGCGTTCCAAAGTGGATACTTATGTGTTCTTTCTTTTCTTTTCTTCCCCTCCCAGTGAAATTTGATGACTGCAAGGGGAATAACAAATTGAACTTCCAAGTTTCCAACCCAGACTTTACGGTGGACAGCGATGGGTCTTTGTTTGCACTAAAGAACATCTCAGAAGTTGGCAGAGCCTTGTTTGTCCATGCGCAGTCTGAGCATGCTGAGGATATGGCAGAAATTTTTATTGTTGGAGCAAATGAAAAACAAGCTGCATTAAAGGTAAGATAAATACAAAAGACTGGAAAAAAGGACCAAGGAGATGCTGCTAGGTAAATACATGTGCCATCTAGGCAGTTTTAATCTGTTAGCTGAGATCAAAATCAGTCTTCAATCCAGGTATTGCTGTAACAGTTTAACACTTAGTTTAATTTAAGAGGTGAATTTTCCAGGTTTTCAAAGATGTCTGACATCTTAAGGTGTACGTGTTAGACACTCATATAGAATTGGTTCAAATGAAAGAGCCCAAGTACCAAATTGGCTGGTTTTTCTGGTCTATGTTATGCCAGGTAACCACAGTTTGGCTGAGACTAAAAATGTAAAGTCATAGTCTAAATGTGTAATCTAGAATTTACAGAACCTTCACATTCACTCCAAGTCTAAGTACATGGGAATGAATTCTATGCTGTGAAAATTAAATTTTCATATAGGTCTGCTTCTCTGACCTTGTTATGTGTTAAACTGTATGAACATCTACACAAATAGCAACACATACCTACACTCTGCTGCTCTGTCCACTGAATGTTGTGTCCTTTCGTTTCCCCTCCTTAATTTTGGTGTAAAACAGATCTCATGGCGGGGTGGGAGAAGTGCTTCAGAAATTGATTGAATTGTTTACTTCACACCAAGGAAAGCAACAATAGGAAATATGAGACAGCCTCCACTTGTGTGTGTTGGCATTTAGGAGAGAGGCAGGCAAGGCAGTTGCTTACTAGAAAATTGAGCCTGGTACCTTTACAGACCTATAATTTCACAGAAGTATAAAGAAACCACAGTAAAAATGACTGATCTGTTGTCTTTATTTGGTATTTAGACATTCCCTTCTCAACGTTCTCATTATATTTCCAACAATATATTAGTATAACTTCAGTCTTCCATTAAAAAGACAAATTAGCTTTAGCAGAAAGATTGAACAAACTTCTAAAAGTCCATGTCTGAGGAAAGGTTTAGCTCTGTACTTTAAGCAGCACACGATGGGAATATAGATTGTCAGCAGGAGAAAAAGTACCAGAACATGTAACTGCAGAAAGCTGATCAGAACACTGAAATGGAATTTAATTTTATTTAAATATGCTCTTTTTTCCACAAAATTAAAATTTAACACAGCCATACTTGGGGGAGTCTCTTATGCGGAGGAGCTGTGAGTTTAGGACCACACACTGCCAAATTCAGAGTAGGAAAGCCACACTTGCAGGAACAAGCTGGGCACTTGGCTGTCCTGTGCCTCAGACTAGCAAGGCATGATCCCTCTGGTGCATTCCCAAGAGTGTTCAAATGATTTTGCTTCCACTCCAGGTTTTGAAATCTTAGGAGCAGTTTCAAAATCGGGATTCGTATTCTCCAGTTAGAAGTTACTGAAACCGCAGAGAGGTTTGAGACATCCCTGATAGGAGATCTGGAGTTAAACTTCAAGGGATTGGTTTATGTGTGAAGATCTGACTCTCTGAGAATCATGTTCTGAGGTTTTATTCTCAGAGAAGCAGCCCTTCAATGTCTTTGACGGGAGATATTCTATGGAAGTTACAGTCTAGGGGAAATCTTGCCTCCAGACTGTAAGTTAACAAATATGGACTTGCACAGACTATGACAAAGCTTTGCCAGTGACCTTTGTGTCCTGTTTGGGTTCTGGGTAGTCTCCCCTCAAAATGTTCCAGCAGTATTAATTAATGCCTAGTGTTGAAATCTATCTCCAGACTGCATTCGAAAGCCAAGTCTGATTTGGCCCCACTCCTGGATTCTGTTCCAATCACTTCCTGTTGCTTGGAGAGAGAAAACCAGTCTAAATGTGGCATATTCTACCACTTGCCAGTCTTTCCTCACAGGTGACTCCTCAAAGCAGTATCACATCATCTCTACCTGCATTTGTCACATCTTTAAGGATTTTTATGTTCAGCTCATAACCAGATGACTACTCATATAAGATGGTGATCCTTGGTGTCTGCAGTGCCATTGGGAGTTACATGATGCATTGGTGTGTCCTGGGAAAACTATCTAGTGAGGATTACCCCCTTCTCCAAGAGAATACAAAGCTCTTTGAGGCTGGCTGTCCTGCTCTGTCTTCAGCCAGCACACTCTAGCTGTTAAATCAGTACTTTTTTCCCAACCTTTTCAGCTATTTGCCTATTTGAAACACAACACAGACAGTGTTGTCTTTCTGTTTGTCGTACTTGAGAAGGATATAAAGACTACAGCGTCCTATCTAAAGTGATTTTATGATAAATTTGAACTTAATCCTGTACTTTTGCAGTCTAAATGTGTCAGCGTGGAAACAGCAGAACTGCTCCATCTGTTTATGCACGGAGTCTTGGCTAAGAAATGCTCAGATGGAGCCTTAGTAATTCAGCATAATTCTATAGGGTTAAGATGAGCACATGCTGGAGCACTGCTTAGCATTCAGTACTTAGAGTACCGTACCTTGTCTAATTAGGAGATAAGTAGTTCTTAAGTATTTCCCCTCTGCCAGCAACTGCCATTTCTCTTCTGAAAGCATGTAACCTACATCTGTGAAATCCCATTGTTAATGTTTCTAATTTCAGATTCCCAACATGTTTGGAAATGTCTCTGAACAATGATCTCCAATGTGCTGACTGGCAGTCTGAGTTTGGGAACAGATAGTGTAGTTCCTAAAACTTTCTGATTGCTACCAACCATACTTTAGAGGAATATAGAAATTATTTAAAAGTGCAATCTGGAATGTGCAGAAAACCTTTCGGTATTGTAGTGGTGAAGGGGTGTGGTTCTTTCCTACTAAAGATGAGGGAAGATTCCAGCTGGCCCCACTGAGCAGTTCTTTGTGATTAACTTAAATTAACTTCATGGCCATAGTACAATCAGTGGCTGTTAGAATACCACTTTTTATTTAACTGTGTTATTTGCATCTGAAGGACAGGTTTCCTTACTCTTCTGCTAGAAGCACAATAGATCTGCAGTTTCCTATCAAAGGGTGGTCATGACCACAGTATGGCAAGATAAGTGGTTCCTCGGCATCATCAGCCAATGTGGCTGTTGCTCTCTTGTTGCACAGTGTTTTACAGGGTCTGGTGACTGCTGCTTTTGCTGACGTCTGGATGTTTCTGCAAAATATCCTCAACCCCATGAATCTCTGTCCCTACAGATACACATGCTATGGAGCAAAAATCTGTCCATCAGATTCCAGCTGGATTGCTTTCTGCAACCTGCTGGTTCCCCTCTTCCTCCTATGATTTTGGGTACATACACTGAGTGCACAGAAGAGTTGCCATGAGCCTGTGGAAGGTGTGACATCACTCTTCCATAGTTATGTGTGTACACACTTGGACACTCAGGCAGTCAGAGCACTCAGTGAAGGAAGGGAAGTGCCCTTGCATTCCCCATGGGGCAGTGCTGGAGAGCTGTGAACATCTGTGCTTGTGCTCTGCTCTGCCCAGGCCTTGCTTCATACACCCTCACCCAGCCAGGACTGGAGTGCCTAGTGATATTAAAGAAAAGAAACATGGAAATGTTTTGATTCACCCAGGATTCCCAAAATGAACTTTGGGTTCATTCTGAATAATTCATAGAATTGTTAAGCCTCAAATCCCTAATGGAAAAATAAATCACTCACAAACAGTAGTTGGGAACAAACTGGCTAAGGCAGTGACTGGCAGCAATATTTATTTATTTTTTGACTTCTCTCTTGTCCAGTGCTTGATCCCTGCTTTATTTTATGGAAATAGTAGGACAACTGAAAGTTGGAAACTTCATCACATCTGGACATTTTTTCCAGACATTACTGGATTATGTATTTATTGAAAGAGTCAGTTTTTGTGGAAGAGAGAAAGTATAGCCACTCTTTTGTAGAGCCTCATAATAAATGGTGAGTTGCAAAAGGTATCAATCTGGGACCTGAACTGTGTCCTTCAAGGGTAAATAAAATGGTTGTCTGCTAGTTCTTCCCCTCCTCTGAAATCTAATGGTGATTTTAATGAACATACCCTTAGTATACTGAGAGCCAAAAGAAAACCTTGGGAAACAATCTGTCTCTGCCTTTTTCTGTGTGTGGACAGGTTGGGTTTTTTTTATGCTTTTTCCTTCCCCACAGCAGAGGGAGTTATTTAGAAGTTTTGTTTGTTACACCATTATAGACACAGGGTGAGGGGTGACAGGGAGTGAGATATCAAGTCTGGCACCAAAGCAGATAAGAGGGCAGGCAGATATTTGGAAATTCCAGGCTGGTAGTTTCTTCACTGTGTGGTGCTCAGCAGTCTGCCATACAGAAGGATGAAATGATTAAATAGAAGCTGTCAAATCCTCAGGACAGTTTTCAGGCACTAGATAGAAGAGGACTAGGAGAAGGAAAAGAGATAAGAGTGAGGAGCACACCCTGAGACAGCATGTTGTAGACAAAGTTTAAAATCATCTCCAGCAGTAGCTCAGACTGAAGGAAATGAAGCTGCCCTCATCCTGTAGTCTGTCCAGTGCACTTTGTACCAGCCAGGGGCTGGGCAGGCAGGCTGCTGCTGCTTTTCCCTTTGTCAAACCATTGCTTTTCCCAACACCAGAACTCTGCTGTGTTTATTGCAGCAGGGACAGGAGCCTCAGCAGCCTGGCCAGGAACTTCCTCAGCCTCCTGGCAGACCCAAATTCTGAGTCCTCTTAAATCGCTGTCTGGATGAGATGTTTGTGCAAGTTGCTTTCAGCCTGTGCCTGTTTCCTAAAGTATCAAACAGAAATAATGAAACTAAGCTCCTTGGATTTAAATGTTAGCATTTCTTGTTTGTATCTTACTCTCTGCTTTATCCCCCAAAGGATAGAGATTGCAAATATTATGGATATGAGATAAAAAGTGCCTAGAGCCTTAAATCCTACATGTATGGCTTTCTGCCTTAGAACTGATGATAACGGATCAATAATCTTATTACGAATCAGGATTCTCTCACAGAAGAAAATATTCAGGCAAGGAAGTGTGAATAGTGGAGTTTAGTCAGCTGGCAATTCAATAAGTTATTTGGAAAATAAGATCAAGAATCAGCTTCTCTGATACAGCAGGCAATCGTTCCCATTAATGTATATTAGCATTTTTCAGTTTAGAATAGAATTCCAAATAGGCTGAAAATGACTGTGCAAAGTATGGAGATGGACTCTTACATGAGATATTGACAAACAGGCTCCAAGAGCTCCATGTTATTAGATTTTGCATATAGCAGTTGCTGCAGAAAGCGAGACACTGCATAAATAAAATACCATGTCTTGCATTTAATTTTAAGGCACAAAATAGAGTAAGTCATGGGGTGCATCAATATCTACAATCCATTTCTGAGTTATTATACTGCTCAGAACAGTGTGTAGAATACCATTTTGAGAAAAGCTGTGGGGATCTTTTGCCTTTGGATATGAAGGTGTCCTTCAGGCATAAAAGAAGGATTTTCTGATGGAACAAACAACAGAAAATTCATTTTATCACTTTTGTGTTCAGTTTGGCAGAAAGTTTAACATACTAACATTCTCCTAGACATTAAGTTATTAAGTTGTTATCACTTCTGTTACTTTTGTTATCACATTGCAAACACTTATTGACTTGAAGTTTATGCATTAAAAGCTGAGGTACAAGTGATTTTAGAATTTAATACCTTTGTGTTGACGGTATTTTGGTAAATGGCTTTTCCCTGCTTTAACTGCCTTTGAATGTATGCTGGGTTTTTTTAACATTAAAATCTGCAGTGCTGCATTTCAGGTCTCACAGAATACATCTTAATTAACGTCAATGAATGCAAGAGCTTGTTCTCATCAATGGGTCACTCTGTAGTATCATTTAGCTGCCTTTTTGACTATATTTTTATAAAAATCCTCTATGCAGACCACTTGCTGTCAGGGAAACAACAAAGAGCTCCTTTTATATAAGAAATCTCCTTAACCACTCTTTTCCGTAGAAATTCCAGTCACCTACTATCCCTTTTTATCCTTCAGCCGGATCCAGAACCTGCTGAAATAATCAGATTCCCGCAGACTTTGGATCAGACCCTGGCAGCAGGAGTTGTGTCTGGCAGTGCTGTATGGACGTGGCTCCCACACCCCTTTGCTGGGCAGCTGCTGGGTGACCCCCCAGCACAGCAGTTTGGGTTTTTCCTCTCTAGCCTTGCTCCCCTTTCTGCTCAGCTCCACTTCCTCCCCTCACCTCCATTGATAGGCTTGTGCTTCCTCAGGCCTGGGCTGAATTTATATTTCCAACTTAACAGTGCAGATTCCCAGCACCACAGAAATGCAGGTTTCATATACACTGGCTTTGGAGTTTGCCCTGACAAAGATCCATTTATCTGGGAATTATTATGGTGCCAAGAGATGTGGCAGTTGCCATAGCAACAATTACATATTGTGTGGAATGCCAGAGTAAATGCTATAAAGAACAGGAGCTACTGGTGGTTTTCATTAATTTAATGTTCCTTTTTTGGACAAAGTGTGACTCGTAAGTTTATTCACTGGATGTATAAGTGCTTAGATCAAATGTGTGGGCTCACTTTCCTTCCATTTCCCTCAGTGAGCAACTTCAGCATGTAAATGAGAAGTGCTTGGTTATTTAAGGAGAGAAAAATGGTCTTATAGACTGGAAACATGAATAATTGACTGTGAAACAAGGTGTTAACTTCCATGAGTGTTCAGTGCTTTTCTCTCTGAGTAATCTACATTCAGATTTTATGTGAACGAGGGATGTATTTATCCAGGAAAAAGGACTGCGCCCTTCAGTAGCAAGCAGAGCTAAGACAAATATCAGGTATATTTAACAGTGATTCAAAGGTGAAATCAGATTACTTTTGAAACAAAGGCAAACCTTCTTAATTATTTCAAATTATTTAGAGACTAATGTAAAATGACAGGCAAAATTCTTTGTAATGAATGCGTTTTGTTAAAACCAGCTGCAGTCATCATCCCTTTCGGCCCTAACATGCATTTGGGCTGCTCAGTTGGTTCTCCCTGCTGCAACAGGCACCATCCACGGGCCATTTTCACTATTGCTTGGTGCTTCTGGTGTAAACTTAAGGTTTTTGTAGAAGTTCAGAACCAGATGCAGTACTGGAATGCAACCAATTTTACTCTATTTTCTTTTAAAACACACTTAGGTCTTACCCTCCATCCATAAGACCTAATGGTAAAGCTTCTATGAATCTCAGTGAGAGCGATTATTCAAGAATTGCTGCAGTCTTGGATTTGAACTAAAATTCCTCCTGAAGTAAGAAAATACTTATTTACCTCTTGGACCTAAAACATTTTTTGAGAATTTGAATGGTGGATAAGTTGTGTGAAGGTATTTTGAATTTAATTAGCTTCTCTTTATGATCTATGGCACTAAGGTCCTTTATCCATTAAAAAAAAAAATCCACTACATTTTGTGGATAAGTGATAAAACATCATGACTTGACATATAACTTTTTTTCCCAAGTTTTTAGTTTTTTGGGCCCAGCCTGAAAGTATTCTGGTACAGGCAAAACTATGCCAATCCTATGCGTTAATCTTCAAAGACTGATGGAGTTGTGTGGAAATTTGTGCCAGAGGTGTGGGGTACATTTAAAGAAACCCTTTGCAAAAGGTTGAAATTTTAAATTTATTGTAGTAAATGAGGATATAAGTAGGAAAGCAACAGGCTGAGCATGATTTAGTAGAACGCTAAGCAAGATCATAAAGGATAAGTAGATGTCTCTTAGGATATGTAATATCTTTCATTTATAAAGCAGCTTTCATCCTGTAAGATCCTTTAAAGTGAAACTATTAAGTACACAGAGGCAGAATGTGTGTGTGCATGTCTATATACATCTGTCAAAAGAGGTATTTGTATAGATATCTTTATTTTTGATACTTATATCATAATACCTTTTCACCTCAGGATAGGAACAGAATCTTTTCAAATGAGGGATTTGGGAAAAGGACCTGGAGATTTTGATATGATATTAAAATTGTCATGACAACCTCAATGTCCTCAAGCCCTGTAAAAGAGATGTTACAGAAACCAGAAGGACATGTGAGATTTGTGGTACAGAAGAAAAATTGTCCATTTCTTCCATGGCTGTTCTCTCATACAGAAGGCAGGAATGATGCAGTTGGTGGATGGCAACTACCCCAGTTCCACCAGTGAGGCCTCAGATTTATTAAGGAACAGAGGCAATTCCAAGAGGAAACCGAACTAAGTAATGTTCAAAACTAAACTCAAGGTTCTTTTTCTGGCATCAGAGACACAAAATATTGCTGGTGCTCTCCCACTATAAGCTTTTCCATCAGCTTCCAGAAAGCGGCGTGGATTTTAGAAAGCCATAATAGGAGAAATTATTCACATGAAAAGATGATTCCCTGAGTAAGAGTTTAGTCATTTCTCTCCATCAGAGACATCAATAATAATCCCTAATGATTGCCCCAGTAGTTCTATGCTGATTTTCACAAACCTGAAGGCACATTTATTATGGTTATTATAGTAACACCTATCTCAGCACACATCTTAAGCATTTAATGGAGCATCACAGGATAAAAATCTACATTTGTCCTCCCTGAAGAATTAATTCTGTCATTGCAAGGACAGATGGCTCCTTTTGGACCTAAAGTTCCTTATTTGTTGATGATTTCAATTTTGTTGCTTGTACAATTATTCTTTTGCATCTTATTTTGCAGCCAGGATTTTTTTTTTCTTTTTTTCCAAGTACCCAGAATAACCTGGTAAGTTGAAGAATGGCAGAGTTAAAGATTAATATATTTGGTATCTCCATAATAAACAACTCTACTAATGCTTACAGTCATCTAGGAGTTATCAGTCATCCAGGTCCTCGCTTTCATCACCATCAAATAAAACTGAATAACCTTTGCATTAAGCAGTGGATTTATCCTAGAAAAAATAGTTTTATTAGTAAATTTGTGTAGTTTCTGCTTCTTACTGAGGAGGCACCTGTGGTAGTGATTGCACAGGGGGAGAGTGGAGAGGCAGCAGGTTGATTTGAAGCGGCCACTGGTCTTGCTATGTACAGCAATTAGATGCTGATAATAATGTTGGTACCAATAACATTCCAGAATGTCCTTCATGACTGTGGAAGAAGCAGATTCTTAGTTAAGGTAACTGGCAAACAGATTTACCAGTGGGCAAGGAGAGACTGCATTTGGCCTCCAGGTTCTTACCAACCTCACCATGGCTGTGGTTTGGTGCATAACAGTAAACAAGAAGTTTCCTGGTGAGTAGGAAGAGATTTGTTTTAGTACTTGTTCTGGTAACTGGTTTGAATCAAGTTCTAACAACACAAAGTCATTTGGTCAGCAACTGTGAGCAGATACACTTCAATTTACAAGTCAGCAACCCCCTTGGTGGGGTCCAATACTTGGTGAACCATTTGATGAAAGTTCCAACTCAGCTGAAAATTATCTTGAAATCATATTGTCTTCTGTTTCTTTTCCACCTAGAATTACCTTGTGGTTCTGAGATAAATGAACCATGGATCTAGATAAGGAATAGACTATAATCCTTTTGAAATGACAGCTGGATTTAGATCTTGGTGAACCAGTGTGGACTAGGTTGCATGATCTTAGTACAATACTGTAAATGCTTAACTTGATTTAAAGGCTCCCTATTGGTAGCAATCACACTGGAGAACTACTGAATATTTTATGCAGCCAGGTACCCTGTTCCACAATTGAACTGGTTTGGTTTGTTTCTTAGAAGTGGCCAAACATGCTGTGACATAACCCGTGTATTCACAAATGGAAGTTTGGAATCTTATTTGTGTGTGTGTGAACTATCTTCTGATTACTCTTATCTCCTATGAGTATAAATGTATAAGATTTTATGGAGCTTTAATTAAACACTGTTAATTAAAATAATAACCTTAATTGATACAGTTGGTTGTTCTATCCACTCTGTTTCAGTCATGGCTGCAGTGTGATACTGAGGAATTTTTATTTGTTTGTCCCTCTTTTGGTTTTCAGTGGAGGTGAATTGTTTCAGTAGCATATCGAGGGAAAAACTCCTCTGTGGACAGTTCAAACTCTGTGCCCTTTTCCCTTACATAGCAGTGCAGGGCAGCTTTAGAGAACTTCCTGACTTTATCTGCAGACTTGATTTTCTCTGTGCTGCTGTATTGTGTTTTCCTTACATGATTTTCTCTCCTCTCCCCACTCCCAACAACCATCCTTTGAAAGCTGATACGGTCATCAAAGTCAGAAAAGTCTCTTATGCTTCATATTGACCCTCAAATCAGGAATTCAGGCAGAGGTGAGAGGAGGGGATGTTAAAATTCCAGTTTAAAGATTAAAGGTCAAAGATGGGGAAGATTTGGCTCTGAATTTCTCTCACATCTCTAAAACTGAAACTCATGGCTGACAAAGCTACATGTATATGTGAGGTAAGACTCGGAGCTTTAAGTTACAAGGTTGATTTTAGGATGATTTTTCACAAAACCATGTAATTAATCTGTCACAGGAAAACACAGAAAGCAGAGCACCAAATGCAATCCCCATTAAGGCAACA
The DNA here is from genome assembly GCA_035583155.1 of Acropternis orthonyx. Taxonomy (NCBI): domain Eukaryota; kingdom Metazoa; phylum Chordata; class Aves; order Passeriformes; family Rhinocryptidae; genus Acropternis; species Acropternis orthonyx. The sequence continues at coordinate 16,880,649 of JAWWEU010000020.1, forward strand.
GGAGTCATTCCACCGACTCTAATGAGCTTTGAATCTACTCATAAATCTGCTGTGAGGAGTGTCCAAATCAAAATTTATTTGTGGGTGACCTTGATGTTAATTGTTAGTGCTTCCATGTTGTTTAATTGCCAGGAAAACCGAATGCATTAGTGGGACTATCATATGGTGTAGTCCTTTCTATTGGATACTATTAGCATCAAGTTGATATATGTAATATTAATTGTGCATAATGTTAGTGGGTAGTCACAGTCTGCCAGTTATATTTTGTGTCTATGAAACAGGGGGAAAAAAAAATCTCTTTAGTTATTTTTAATGTCGCTTCTGCCTTCAGCTGAATCCCTGCAAAATTAATGCTTTTTTGATCAAGCAGCTCTTCAGAGGATCTCAGAAGTTTCACATTTATTCAGTGGCTTTTAATCCCAGATTTTGTGTACTGACTGTAATTACTTTAAAATTATATCTCAAATTTGTAAATAACATAAAGCAGATTCTGTTCAGTCCTATGATGTTTATTAAATTTAACATCTGCCAGAAAAGTTCAATCATCTGTATCCCAAATGGAAATGTTTCCTTCTTTAACATGTCATCTTTAATTCAATTAGAGGAAAAATATGGGAAATATATTAGAAGTATAAAAGGAAAAGAGTACCTTTAATTTCTGTCTGCTAAACAGAAAAGTAGCTGGTTCACTTGAGGGCAACAATTACTGTAGCTTGAGGTATGAAAATATGGGGCAGATAGAGAGGATTGAGGGGGGGAGAAACTATTGTTTTTGTTTAATGGCTTTCTGAATTCCTTGTCAGTGCTGGTAATTATTGTGTCTTCTTTTTGTTGGCACTTGGTGCATTAGGCTGCACTTAGGACCATTTTATTAATGGAAAATGTGTTTCTGAACAATTGTGAATTAGATAAGTGACTTGATTAAGACTCAGTCTTTAAAACTATAAAATGAGAAAATAGCATGAATTAATCTTGAGTCTAGACAACAGGAAGATAAGATTCTGGTTTCCAGTGTAAGGGTATGTGTTTAGGGAATGGAGAGAGCAGAAATATTCTGCACGCGCATGATTTCTCCTTCATTTTGCTGCAGTATTAGAGAAGCACTGAGAAAGATTGTGGCTTTAGAGCTTGTTCATACATGCAGTAAGTTCAGCATCTGCCCAAAGAGCTTCCAGAAAAAAACCCCACAAGCTGTACAAAAAGAAAAAAAAAAATCCTAATTCTGGCAATCTTCAGTTTCATACCTCTCTGCCTCCAATTTCTCTGTGTATAAAGTGGAGATAAGTACATTAAAGTATATTTTTAATGGAAAAGAGGAACAATATGTGACCTCACGTTAAAGGTGAGGTATTGGGATACCAGGGTAACGGGGACCTTCTCCCTTTCGCTTGCTGATGATTTTGAAAGGAAGGCTGTTACTCTGGATGGTTTGGTTTAACTCTATTCCAGGCCATCTGCCTGGGGGTGTCATCTGAGCTCAGCTCCAGGGGCCACATGCAGTGGCATCTTGGAGGTCTTGACATGGCCTGAGCTTTCCAGGCAGAGCTGACTGACTTTGTTTCTCTCTCTCTCTCTCTCTCTCTCTTTCTCGGGGTAACAAGCAATTCAGCAATATCAGCATATCCAAGCAGATCTTTGCCTTTGCCTTGGGCTCATCTCCAACAAATTTCTCTGGCCTTTGACACCCCGTTATTATCATTATTTTCTAGTCCAGGAAGACTAAGTTATAATCCCTTCTGATAATAGTGTGATTTACATGTGTGAAATGTGTGTTTCCAAAATATCAGTGGATCTGAGATGTTAATGCTGAGTTCTGTGGAAGTCATTTAGCAAATGTCTGTCTCTCTTTAGACACACATGGATGTGCTACAGAGATTTTGTGCCAACTAACGAGCATCAATTATATATTCTAAAATGCTTCTTCCATTTATTAAGCCTAATGTAATTGTTTTAAGTACCTGAAAACAAAAAAATAGAAAAGTGGGTTTAGAAAATTTAACTTTCAACATGCTGTAACTTTTATCATGGGATGACAACTAGCTTAATGCGCTGTAATAATTCTCTTATAAAAAATGGCTTTACTAAGCATGTTTTTCCACCAGAAATTTTCATTTTGATTCCCAATATTTCATATCTGACACTGTTCTAAATGAGAACAAGGCTTTGCAGTTGATATTGATTTGCACGTCATTTTTTCATTTCACTTCCCTATTCAGAAGGAATCAGTGCTGACAAGTTAATGAACTCCAGCTACAAATACACAGATAAGCCACAGGATAGGTTTAGTACCTGCCTTGTTCTAATTACAGAAGGTTTTCCTTAGGTGACTGTTTCATGTTCACTACAGGGAAACTGGAATGCTCTGTTTTATAGTAACTGTCAACAAAGCAGACGTTTGGAGAAGTAACATAATAGAAGGCTATTTATAGGAACCTTTAAGCAAGTCTAAATCAATTTCTCCCAGTATATTAAAGTCTTTAATATTTACACATGGAATACAATTACTTAAAATGAAAGTACACTGAGCCCTGAGGTTCTACATTTAAAACTATACTACATTGTGTCTTCTATTTTAAATTAACTTTTTGTATAAATTAATAGCTTTGGACAGTAGTAGCGGAGATCAGGAATGTAGAACAAGCTCTCACACTTTTTTCACTGAACTTGTTTGCAAATCTTTTCCCCCAGATACACTGTCATATCCTGGTACTCAAGAAGTTATCCCAGTTTCTCTTTTGGTGTTTTACACAGATAAATCATTGAATATCATTCAATTAATCTTTTGGCTGCTACTTACTGCTGCTGGGAATTATGAGCTGGTAAAATATGGTTCATCATCAGAAAAACTTTGAAATCCTGAGGTCTATTTTGTGGCCTTATGGGTAGATGTTTTTTGTCCATACAACTGGAAGATGCTTCCAGAAAGGAAGTACTGTAAAACAGGGTAAAATTGAGCTCTACAATTGACTAATGTCAATCTATAGTGTGAGCTTATACTTTTGGTGCTTGTAGAGGATGAGCAAACTGTGGTGTAGATTTACTAGAAGGGAATTCTCCACCACCCGGGAGTTTTTCTGGTAGACACTTTCTGCACTACCAGCAGTGAGACATATGGTTAACCTGCTCAGGGAATTTGACCACCAAAGTAATTTGTGGACTTTTGGAATTAAAGACTTGCTCTCTAAATGTTTGCACGGGTAACAAGCCCAGGCAGAGGTAGAGTGATGGGAGAGAAGCCATGTATATTAGCTAACTTGTGAAGCAAATTTCTGTGGTGACCTTAAAAGGCAGGGAAGAGTATGTTTCATACTTTCCACCATAGTTTCTCCGCTCAGAAGAACAGGGTGGGGATGGTTGTGGCATGCTGCCCTGAATTCCATATGCAGGCCTTGCCAGGCGTTGCTCTGGCAATGGCAATAAACTGAGGAATAAACTCTGAGGAATACACTGGTGGCATTTGGCCAACCACACAAGTGGCATAAACACAAGTTCAGAACTCTATTTTCAGTGTTATGCCTGCACAGTAGGAGATGCCTCTTCTGCTTCCCTGTTGTGCTGGTGATCACAGAATCACAGAATGCTCTCTGTTGGGAGGGATGCACAAGGATCAAAGTGCAGCTCCTGGCCCTGCCCAGGACACCCCAAGAATCCCACCATGTGCCTGAGAGCATTGTCCAAACATTCCTTAAGCTCTGAATGTGATGCTGGTGGGCAAAGATGAGGAGCAGTGGGTCCTTGACTTCAGAGGGCTCTGAGTTTTCAGGAGGAGGGAGTTGGATGTGCAGCAGAAGAAAGTCCCTTTTTCTCTCTCCTACCCCCAAACAAACAGAACTCAAAACACAGCTAAGGAGAACCAGCAGCAGTAATAGCATTTATTAAGAATGCCAAGATGAGAGGTTGAAGTGGGTATTTTTTAAATCTTTTCCCAAAATTAATATTCAGGTCTTGCAGCTGGATACAAGGGGATGGGGATAAGTCTGATGAAGGATTCGGTTTTTTGTCATTTTAGTGTTGTTCAAGTTTTCCTAGCAGGAGAAAAATGTAAAACAACAAAAGGATTGTTCTTTATTTCAAGATTAAATTTTCAAAAGCTTAAGATTTGAACTTTACTTAAATCTTTTGAAGAGGCTTGGAAAACTATTATGTAATCATATATTTTATTTCAGCTAGAGTTGGAAACAATACTATCAACGTAGCATAAAAAATATTGGTTTTATCTTGTTTCTATTTGTATTGCAAGGGTAAGTATCTCACAGGACTTCTAAATCTGCAGGCTCAAGAAATTTGTGATTATTCAAGATAAGCTGCAGACAAACCTATGAAAGCCCTGGCGTTTGTTTTGTGCAAATGCAGATCTCATGTTTTCCAAATGTAACCATGTCAGACATGAGCAGAGTCCACCTAAAGACCTTGTTGTTTTTAAAGGGAATGATGGCTTCAGTATGTTTCTTGTATTTCCTTAGGATCTTTAAATACCACCCCAAGGAGGTGGAAATAGATGGAAATGGTGTGGTCAGGATTAAAAACCAATAATAGGAAGGAAATGTGTTTGCACAAATTTTCTAGGAGAGGAACTGGGTAGACAAGCAAAGGCCAGAGAAATGGAGAAGTAGATGACCATAATGAGGTAAAAGTTGTGGCAGACACTCATGAAGAGCCCTAAAATTAAAAATAAAAGATGGGGTTGAAGTAGATAGATGGAAAATCAGAGCTCAGGGAAAAAAATAAATTGAAAAAGAACGTAGATGATACCTATTCTTACAGGTTTCCTCAAATCGTTCATACCCGCTCCCTCTGCTTTATTTTCTCTTTGCAGCCTGTAGCATGAGTATCATAAAACTTCACTAAGATTATAATGCGATACCTTGGCACCAATCGTTCTTGTTTATGTGTCCATTAGTTCAAAGCCACAGACAGGCAATTTATTGGGTATGAAAAATGTCACCTATGGCACCCTCATTTGCATTTGAAAATTGATTTTTGTCACACTGGGATTTTCGGACAACCTTTTTTGGCAGCCAACATTGCCACAAAGAGTAATAAAAATTATTATGTGACCACAAAGTCAGGTGAGATTCACTGTAAGTTTTAAGTCTCTCCAGAACTGCAACTGGCAAGGCATTATTGATGAGATTGTGATCCTTCTTGTTGATTAAATATTGACACCTAAACTTAAAGCATAACTTGTGATTACCAGCAAAGTGTATAACAGTGTAATGGGACTTGATTATGTTTAGTCAAACCTTTCAGCATGATAGCAAAGTATTACTCATGTCAGCTGAATGATTGATGAACTATTAATTAAGATTTTAAAAAAATGACAATTACTGAGCTATGGAATGTTTTTTTATGAAAGTACTTTTAAACCTCTTTTGAGGATCAGTTAAAACGTGTCCCCAGCTTAGCGTTTTTGCAAGTGTTAAGTTAATTAATTATTTCGTTTTCTGCTTTCTGATGTGTTTGGCTCTTGGAGTCTGCCAAGGTTTTGTCTCTGCACTGGTGAGATGGTTAACGTACATGGGAAGATGTCATTTCCATTGTGATACTGAAAAATCCTATTAATTATCAGTGTTAAGTTGTTCAAACACTTTCATTAGTTATTTTGGCAAAACAATTCCCCAGGGTGAGATATATTTATACAGCAAATTCCTCTAAAGCTGAATCAACCATAAATGGATTATGCAAACTTGTTTCCTTTCTTGTAGATAAATTGTTTTACAGCAGTGTTCATTATGAGAAAGTTCTTTGCCTGCTGTAGTACTTTATCAGCACAAAATAATCTACAGCTTCACTTTCAATGGTAAAAAGGCACCATTCTTTAATATGAATCCAGCTTTTAATCTTAGCCCAGGATGTTGGTTCTTCTGTTTATTTTTTTCTGCCTTATTTAAAGCACAAGCAAAGGGTGGCAATTTATAAGCTCATATCCCTTAAAGCAAGTTTCTGTATGCACTTATGAAGGGAGCAATGTACTACTGGAAATGGATGAGCATGATCTGACTGAGACGTGTGTTAGAGAAAGGAGGGAGGCAAAAAAAAATAACTAATCCTTTGGTATTTAGGAAATGTGTGCATTTTCATTCAAACATGAAAAGTATGCAGTGAAGAAATCTGGGATTATTGCTAAAATAAAAATTTATGCTTTTGTATATATACTTACATACTGTCTAATCAAACTAATATTTACTGTTTGAATAGTTCATGAATTACCCTTTGGCATTTGACTGTATTCTGAGAGAAGTGCCCAGAGTGTGACACATCTCCTGACTGGTTTCTTGGAATGCCTTTGCTTGGATTTATGAGTCAGAGCATTAAACAGTAACCAAGGACTGCACACACATATTTCACATACACTCAGTGCTGTCTCTGAGAGCACAAGGATTTGATCTTAATCATGAGTTAGTCACAGTCCACTCAAAGCTAAACCTGTTTTAAATCAGGGGTGGCACAAATATTTTGCTCTGATGTCGGGCTTCAGCTGTCCTTTGGGACCCACTAGTGTCCCAAAAGGGAGAACCAGGAAAGTTAGTCAGAGACTCAGCAGCAGCAGGATGAGGCGGATTTCTGTGAGCTATCAGAAGTGTCACTAAAAATCAGACTCAATACTTCTGTATTCCCTTGTAGGAGTCGAAGTCAGAAAAAACTCAGGTATATTTTCTTCTTTTCAAACGGTTTTACTATCCCTGCAGTCTGGGTCTAAACATGTACTGGTAAAAAAACCCCCAACAACTCGTTTTCTACCTTTCTCTTCATTGTTTTAGCAGTATTTCCTGGTGCAGGGTTTGTTTGGGTCAGTCTTCAGGACTTTGGCTGTATTTTGAATGTAGACTTTTATAGTTTGTAGAAGTGGCCTGGATCACAGTCTGAGTGTGCTCAGTAACATTGTTTTACCATATTTGGTTCTCTTCAGCTGAAAGAACTAGTCCCTGCTAGTAAAATTCTATATTTAGTTTCAAACCAATGATTTTGCTTTTATAAGTTGTTGCATCCCATGGAGAGGAAAAATCATTACTATCAATGTAGAAACACTTAGGCAAATACAAGTGGTTCTTTTGCAAAGTTAAAAGAAGCAAAAATGTGTGTGTTTCCAAGTCTTTCATACTGATAAATTCAGCAGAAAAATGATTCTACTCTATTAGTATGTAATCTAAAGTCAAATACCAGTGAACACTTTTTTCAGCCTTATTGAATGACACCAGGCTGTTACCATCAGTTTGAACGAAAATGCTTGCTTCTCTTTCTTGACTTGCTCAAAACTCTAAGAAAAATAACAATTTCATAGAGTCCCCATGATTTTTTCTGACCGACCTACCTGTGTTTTAATCTAGAAAAATACTATTCCTTGGACAGCATTCATCAACAGAAGTTCCATTTGCATGGGTTCATTTCAATCCATAGCATGACTAGTCCAAGCCTCATTCCATCTCTTTAATAATTTCTTTCTGTTTTGTAATTTATGTCAATACTTCTCCAAGTGGCACAGGCATTACGTCCCCTGTCAATTCATTCAGATCACAGAGATAACCTTTTTGTTTTCATCTTGTGCTGTAAATGTAATAAATCAAATCCTTGCCAAAAGCAAGGTCTGAATTTTATATCATGAAATTTGCATTTCATGCTCCATTGCTTATTCACAGAAGCCATCCAATCTGAAAAGACAAATAACACCACATGACTTGTGTAACTAATACAGACAAATGTTTCTAAGCAACTGCCTGAGCAATCTGGAGATCAAAAATTACTCATCTGAGAAACTTGCGTTTAATGGTAGATAATGTATTTGTTCACAGATCTCAGGGTCTGTTAATGGACAGTTTGTAAACCGAAACAGGACCCAAAATGTATCAAATTATTAATGCTGCAATTTATTAACTTGTCTCTATTAGACAAGTTAAACAAAATAAAGCTATTTCAAGCGAAGAAACTGACACTGCAATTTACTCCACTGTGGAATGGTCAGGCAAGAGCAATGAGAGCCTTCAGCTCTGCGTTGAAGGTTTGATTTTTGGAGCAGTCTCCCTTCAGACACCAAAGGGAATGGTGTGAAGAAAGTTGAATAATACAGAGTAAAATTAATTTTCTTCCATTCCTTGGAAATTCTGCACTTTATTGTAGCAACATGCTGTGCATGATCTGACAGACACAATGGGTCTTTGGTCACATTTTGAGGCAGAACATTTGTACTTGGCATGAGCGATGAGAACCGAAGGATTCATCTGACAAATTCATAAAGCCACTTACATACAGTCCAGTCGAGATTCTTCGGGGGCTGACTGCATGATGGATAATTATGAGGAGCAGAGAAATTGTGCTGATTTAGCTCAAGCTGTGAGATTTTATTCTAGAATTGTCCTGTTGAAATTCCAGTATGTCAGTAAAGGCAGCAGACATCACAGGTCTGGCTTTAATAACTTCAGTTACTTTGGGAGCAAGAAAAGGCTTGTAGATAAAAATAGGGAAAGAACTGAACAAATATGAAATATGAACAAAAAAGTAAAGTGAAAATAAAGAGGTGAATAATATTCTGTTTTGGTCAGAGCCCAGCTTTCTGAATGCATTTGTATGTATCACGCTTTCTCAGAAACACACTGGATTAGAAATCAAGAGACCTGAATAGTGATTTTAGATCTGTAGAGTGTAAGTGTTAAAGGGACACCATTCACTGGAAGATGTCTGGAGGCAATTATTAGAACAATACTGAACCTGGCTCTCCTCTGTCCCCTGTGATGCTTTGGCTGCTGGGCTGGCTGTCCCTGCTCAGGCACTCCATTGTAGTCAGTAAGGAGCCATGGAGTGTTCCAACCCTGCTCTGACAGTTTTGAGACTGTTATTTCTTTTTAATAATCTTGGATGCTGCTTCCCACTGATCAGAAACACAGAGTAGGTAGCACATGGCCAATGCTGCAAAAACAAGTAGCAATGGAGTTGCCAAAAAAATGGATGCAGGGGAGTAAGTTTGGATCTGCTTTCTCTTGGCCAGCAAACTTTTAATAAAACCTGTTTACTTGGTGTTTGTGTAGGTGGTGACTGTTCTCATCCCATGGAGATGCTGAGTTAAAGGTCAACAGGGGTGAAGTGGGGAATATAAATATTTCTATGCTCCTATGGCTGCAGGTCGTTAGGGCAAAATGCTCAGATCCAAACATAGCAATTTTAATGACATGCAGTAGCGAACTATCAGTGTCACATTTCATGTATTGTAAAGCTGTACTTGACTTTAGTTTCGGCAGTTATAATCCAGAAAAAACAACAACTTCAAACCATTGTAAACTATAGTCCTGCCATTTTAGGCTCTTTTCCCTGAAGTATGTGGCAATTAATATTGTTAGCAGCCTGATGTTACAGCTCATGAATCATTGATCTGTTCCAGTACAGCAATTAATTTGCCTCTGATTCCTGACAGGTACAATCTTTGCATTTCCTGAAGTAGACTTAATTGCCAGCATGTGATGAAGGAGAAATGTGAGAATCCACAAAGATCTCCAAGCCTATGTATGTCTGGGTCTCCATCTTGCACATTTCAGGTTCCTTTTGGAAAGGTTGTGGGAAAAAAAAAATTTGAGCTTTGATTTCCCACCCCAAAGTAAATACAGCAAAACCAAAAAAGTGTTGCTATTTCTAACTGATTTATTTTACAGGATCTGCAGAAGTTGAATCTAGAATCAAGCTTGACTTAATCACTGCTTTTTTATATGTCTTGGTAGTCATACTTTTTAAAAAACTTCTTTAATTGCAGGTGAATTTTTGACACCTTTCATCTAAGTTAGAACCTTACCAGTGTACTCTCTTCTTCAATAGTACCATGTGGGTCTGAGACTGTCCAGTCTAATGAAAGGTGTAGAACTGAGAGGCATTGTCCTGTGAATTTAATGGGGTCGCTGTGGTGGGAACAAATAACACAGGGCATGTTTAGGTCTCGTATTTTCATCTCTGCAAGCACAGCCCAAGCCCAGTGTGAACACCAGCATGGCATAAGGAGAAGCTGCCCACAGGAACCTGTCTCTTCATTGCACCACAGGACAGGGCTAAGCTGCTGCTGTCAGGCACTCACTGGCTCTTAATTTGTTTGTATTGAAGAGTAAAACTTCAGCCCAAATTGTGAAGTGGATTAATACACTACGATTTCAGCTTTTTGGACTCAGTTAATGCCTGTTAATTAATTTGTTCCGAGTAGCTGGGCCCAGTGTTGAAGTGGATTAATGCACTAACATTTCAGCTCCTTCGACCAAATTTCAAACCCAGCTTGGTGACTGAGCAGCTTTGCCTTAGCCTGGGTCTAAGTGGGTGTTTTGTCTTCATCACAGACCAGTGCTTCATTTGTCAGTCTGGCAGCTCCTGTGCGGGCAAGCACAGGAAATGCAGCTCTGTGGAGTGCCCTGCATGCATAGTCAGGTCTGATAGAATACATCCAATCTCCTTTATTGTGCAGGTCTCTGGTCTGAACAGAGTGGATTCCTGCAGTCTTGGGAAACATTATATTTGGTAGGAGTCAATACAGCCCTGCTCTAATGGAAAGGAGGAAGGAAGTGGTGCAGGTGTGTGACAGCAACATTACATAACACGCAAGAGTGTCGCAGTTCTAGTAGAAGGTGTTGAAAGTCCCTCCCAGTTAAACTGTCCTTGATTACTGCAACTAGAAACAAACTTCTCACACTATTAATAAAAGGGGTCTTGGTTTGCACCATGATGTAAGTGGCAATTTGCCCATAAGCAGGTCTGCTGTATGTAATCAGTGCTGTGCAAAGAGCAGGATTCAGCTGGTTGTGCCCAGCTGATGCACATGCACAGTTCAGGTTGCCAAAATGTACAGGGGAGTGTTGTAGCACATCCAGTCAGTGTCTGCACTGGGATTTTTTCTGTGTGCTTTGTGAAATCTCAGGCTAAATCTTGAATTCCTCATTCCCTCCTGAGGATTTTCTAGCACAGGAAAATAAGATGTTTTCCTGGACAGTCAAGAGTAGTGATAGATGGGGAGAGAAGGAAGAGACAATGTTTAATGTGTGTATCTGTCCAACATGTCATGAATTCTCATTTTAAATAAAGACCTTCTTTTATTTAAAGAGAAATAATGATGTGGAAAGTTTGGAAGCCCTGGGTCTGCTGGGAACTTAACTGGGCTTCTCTGTCTGCTGTCCCGCTTCTGCAATTGCTGCTTCCAACACACACACACTGAATTTAATAGGCCACTGTTGGGACTTGACAGAATTTGTGCATTCCTTGAATTGGCTTGCGTGGTTGTGCATCAGGAAAACAGCAGGGGAGGGGAGAACAGAGTCCTGGAAGTGTTATGGCGGGATTTCAGCAGCTCTAGAGTGATCTATGGCATATCAAAATCTATTTGCTGCAGTAATTTCATGCATGACATGCCAGCTTCCAGTGACAAAGTCAAGGGTTAAAATATGACATTATGAGGAGCTGCTGTTACTTTTCTTGTCTTAAATGAGTTGAGGGACCTTACCAGGAGTTTTCCCAAATGCTCCAATATTTCAGAAAATTTGATACCGGCCATGCTTTTGCTGGGAGAACACAACTTGTTGCCTGATAAAGCTCTATTTGCTGTAATAATGCCAAGTGGTAATGCCAAGACAGCAGTTGCTAAGAAAAAGAGACTTAAAAAAAATAATACTACTGTAATTACTACTACTAATAAAGGGTATTTCTGGAGACAAAAATTTCCATTTGAGATGATTTCAGTTTGGGTAGAGTTGTATCACCAGTGTTCACAAGAAACAAATTCAAAATTAATGTTCAGGAATGAATATTTTCAAAAGAAAAGAGAGAGTTGCAGAATTATGCTGAGACCTGGAGCAAAAAAAAATGAGGTGTTCTTTGGGAACGCAGAAGGTGACAGGAATAACAGAAGGATTGTGCAGAGTTTAGAAAAGAATAGCAAGGTAAATAATAAGTGTTTGGAATTAGAATTTACAAAGGCATGTGGTGATAGGACAAGAGGTAATGGCTTTACATGGAAAGAAGTTAGATTTAGATTGGGTATTAGGAAGGAATCCTTCCCTGTGAGGGTGGGCAGGCCCTGGCACAGG